>JAJJWX010005277.1:0-1223920 GCA_023529315.1 Papaver bracteatum
GAAGCTATACCCAACTATTTTCTTTGTAAATATGTGATCGATCTTGTTTTTTCTATCGTATTGAATACAATCGTAGCATTACTCAGATTAATTCTTCCGATAGCAAGATAGAAAGTAGTCACAAACATCTTCGCCTCATCGTTTTAGATTCCGCAATATCTTGTTTCGCTTAGTCGATTAAGATTACTGAGGTGATTGATAATTCTAGTTGTTTCTTCAGAATATAAGTCTAGTTATCAATTGGTCTATGTTCACCTTGATTTATCAAAAGATGGAATAAAACTCTAGGTATTTTGGAGACAGATTTATCTATTCTCAGAGACTTTTTCAGGTGATATGATTTGTTTATTAAAGTCTTCAACTTTCGGTCATAAATGTTCTGCCATAAAGTAGATCAAACAAGTGGAATCAAGTGGATAGATCTCCGCTTCTGATCGACGAAGGAGCAAGAATCACTTGGATCAGCAAGATATTAATTGGGTTCAACCATGATTGCACTAGTATAAGGATTTGAAATCTGTCAAAATTTCTTCAATGGATTTGAATAACTCTGTTTATTCTTCTTCTCTGAAGAATGGTTATAAGTCAGATGATAATCAATGTCTAGGCTTTATGAAACCTGATAGGACTCAGAACTACTCAAACAAGATTAAAGGTGTTGGTTTATGTATGTTCTTTGATTCTTACAATCACTTTCAACATACTTGTATGTCCTTCTGGTAAATCCTAAAAGTTGCAAGTAATCTTCATAAGAAAGCTGAACAACTGTTTGCTTCTCTAAAAGGATGTACAAAACTAACAAGAAATCCTAACACAGGATAGTAGTGTTAGTATGGGAGCTTTTTCTTTAAAATCAACATCACCCTTTCAATGGTTTCTTGATAGTGGATGTAGCTGACATATGACAGGTGATCTCATGTGGTTTGTTTCTTTAACCGACTATGAAGTAGGTCCCGTGACATTTGGAAATGGGAGTTGCTATTACATAAGCAAGAAGGGGACAATCAAACTTCCCGGCGTACCTGAAATCCATGATGTAGTATACATAAAAGTTATGACTGCAAACCTTCTTTCTATTAGTCAAATCTGTGATAAAGGCCATACAGTTGTCTTCAATGCGAATGGATGTGACATTGTAGACAAAACTTGGAAAGTAATTTTTCAGGGAACTCGTGGTAAAAACAACTGTTATCTTCTGGATAATCAGCTCAGTAATTGTTGCAATTTGACTAAGGTGGAATCTACACATCTTTGGCATGAGCGTTTTGATCACATCAATTATCGCCTTCTAACTAAGATCATTAATAAAGAACTTGTTAGATGCGTTCCCAAAATCAATGCAAAGATTGATGGTGTATGTGGTGCATGTCAAAAGGGTAAACAAACGAACATTCACCATAAATCATCTCGATATATTCTCACTACAGCTCCACTTGATATAATTCATATGGACCTCTTCGGACCTATTAAACAACCCACAGTTACTGGTAAGAAGTATACTTTAGTTATGGTAGATGATTACACCAGATTCACTTGGGTTACATTTCTATCTCATAAGAATGAAACCCTTGATGAATTCAAGATTATTGTTAAGAGAATCCATAACAAACAAGGTCGCAAACTAAAGAAAATTAGCAGCGACCGTGGAACTGAATTCAAAGACACTAAGGTGTTTGAATTTTATGACGAACTGGAGATTATTCAACAATATTCACCACCTATTACTCCTCAAGCTAATGGAGTTGCAGAAAGAAAAAATAGGAACATTCAGGAAATGGCCATGGTAATGCTCCATAACAAAAACTTACCGTTAAGGTTTTGGGGATAATCTATCTTTACAACATGTTATTGATCAACCGTGTCTACTTACGGTCTAAAACCCTAAACACTCCTTATGAGTTGTGGTACGGTAGAAAACCCAACTTGCATTATCTCAGAGTATTCGGAAGAAAGTGCTACATTCTAAAAGATCGAGAACAAAGATGGAAATTTGATACTAAATGTGATGAAGGTATCTTTCTTGGCTATGCCGCTGATAGTCGTGGTTTTCGAGTGTTTAATCTCGAAACCCAAGTTATGATGGAGTCTGCTAAAGTTATTACCGATGATATTAGTAATTTTCATCATGATAATCCTCCTATTTAATTTACTCCAACTGAGACAATCAAGAGAGTCAAAGAAATTCCAGAATCAGTTGAAGTCATCCCAACTATTACTGATCCTGATATTTCTAGTGACAAGGAGAAGAGCACTGATCAGGCTACTCCTGTTGAACAAGAGCGTGTCCCTCCTCGACACCTCTGGGTTCAAAGGAATCATGATCCCAATAGTATTATTGGAGGTAGAGATTCTACTGCTAAGACAAGAGGACAACTTCAAAACATTTGCAATTTTGGTTATTATCTTTCACAAGTAAAACTGAGAAATATTGATGAAGCTCTTAGCGATCCCTTTTGGGTGAACGCAATGCATGAAGAGTTAAATCAATTTCAAAGACAAGATGTATGGGAACTAGTACCTTGTCCCTCCAATATAAATAATGTTGGTACCAAATGGATATTCAAGAATAAGTCTGATGAATTTGGCAAAATTGTCAGAAATAAAGCCAGACTTGTCGCTCAAGGATATTCACAGATTGAAAGTATTGAATTTGTTGAAATCTTTGCTTTTTTGTTACGCCTTAAGTCCATTCGCTTGTTATTAGATCATGCTTGTTTTCTCAAGGTTAAGCTGTTTCAAATGGAAATAAAATCCGCGTTTCTAAATGTAAATTTAAAGGAATAGGTCTACGTCGCTCAACCTAAGGGTTTTGAAAACCCTGATTTCCCAGATCATGTTCTTAAGCTCAAAAAGTAATTATATGGGTTAAAACAAGCACCTCGTGTCCGGTTCGAAAAACTTACTACTTCTCTTCTTAGAAAAGGTTTTTCGAGAAGCGGAGCTGATAAAACCTTGTTTACCAAATGGAGTAGGAAAGATGTTGTCATTACTCAAGTCTATGTAGATGATATCATCTATGTTTCAACTTATGACAAACTTGCAAAAGATTTCCAAGTCTCTCTTGGCAAAGAATTTGAAATGAGCAATGTTGGTGAATTAAAGTTCTTCTTAGGATTACAAATTCAACAGCATAAGAATGGAATTTACTTATCTCAAGAAAAATATGCTAAGAATCTTGTCTCAAGGTTCGGTCTGGATAAGTCAGCTCCAAAACTGACACCTATGCCCACTACTGGTAAACTACACAGAGATGAGAAAGGAGTAAATGTGGATCAAAAACTGTATTGATCTATTATTGGTTGTCTTTTATATCTTACAGCTACTATACATGATATTTCTTTTAGTGTTGGTTGTTGTGCTAGATTTCAGGCTAACCCAAAGGAATTTCATCTCGCAGCTGCAAAAAGGATAATACGATATGTGAACCACACGGTCTGGTATGGTCTATCTTACAATTTTGATACTAATACTGATCTTTCTGCCTATTCATATGTTGATTGGGAAGGATTGTAGAGGATAGAAAAGTACATTAGGGGGTTTTTACTATGTAGGACTAAATCTTGTGTCTTGGCATAACAAGAAATAAAATTCACAATCCCTGTCCACATGTGAAGCAGAATATATTGCTGCCGGCTCATGTTGTACTCAACTTCTCTGGATGAAACAAATGTTGGCTGATTATGGAATTGATACTGGAATAATTAAAATATTTTGTGATAACTCCAGCGCGATTCGAATCACTGAGAATCTCGTTGAGCACTCAAGAACAAAGAACATTGATATAAGGTAACATTTTATTCGAGATCTCTATGAAAATGGTATCATAAATATAGAATTTGTGCCTTCCGAACAACAATTGGATGATATTCTTACCAAGCAATTAGACACTGCTACATTTCAACACTTACAACAGTCTATTGGTGTTGTTCTGGTTTATTAGTTATTCCTAAAACTCTTTCCCCTGTGCTTATCTCGATCTTTTAGGCAATTGAGTTTGGAACTCTAGTAAGTGTTTACTTCAATTCTGCATTTGTAAGTTGATTTTCCGTTTGGTTTCTTAGTGTAATGTCCAAATAAATCCTTCTTTTCTTATGAAAGTAAGGTCTCTCTTGTTGTTCTTTCGGGAATGACATTTTATGGGGGAGATTTCTTAATCGAACTTGTGCTTTATTGCCAAATCTTTGTGGGGAGTGCAGCTGTGGAATATTATAAGGGTTATCTTGTATATTTATAAACTCCTTGATGAATGCATCTAAAAAGTTGATATGTGCTTTCTTTTGGTCATGAAATGTCTCTATGGAAATTTCATTAGGATACCACTATTTTTCGTACCTTTGCCAATTTTATTGACAAAAGGGGGGAGAATTAATGTGTAGTTTACACTACAAATATATATGGTTTTCGGATCATTATTTAAGGGAGAGTAGTTTCCAAGTGAGATGGAGTAAGACTAAGGGGGAGTGATACATATCACCATAGTATTATAGTCGAAGTTATGATACAATTGAACTTTGATGTTGTGTAATGATACTATGACACTGTGTAACAATGATTGAGAGATTTTGTTTTCTCATTGTTATGTCCATGGATCTTCCACAACGATGATGCTGAGTTGAACATATTTGGAATCATTGGATTACTTGGAAGTGACGAAGATTTCGAGTAATGTTGAAGAACCAAGGAGATTATTCATGTGGAAGAGAAGCTGCAAAGTTTATTTATTTTATATTTCATATGTATTGATAGTTTTGTCACTAAATTTGACAAAGAGGGAGATTATTAGACACTGCTCTGTCGAACTCGCAAGCATTTCTATATCAAGCTTGTTTGTCAAGTTTAGTTGCCAAAACTATAAGTCTTGATTTCTAGTTTACTTATAGATATGTCTTGGACTAGGATAGAAAGTGTAGTTGAGCTCTAGACTCCACGACGTTCATCATACAAAAACCAAAAACTACTCAAGGAACTGGTGGAACTTCATCGACTAAAAGGTATGTGGAGACTTGAACTTATCTATCACTCAAAATTCTATCTAATATATCTCCTATCTTGAGAAAAAAGTCGTATTGCTATATATACTTCGATTATACATATTTTTTATTTCGAGCCGAGTTTATCTCGCTTATCCATTTTTCGAAATATGTAGTGGTACGCTTTCGCTTTTGCCAAGTTCATCTTTACAGGTGACGAAAGTTATGTTGATTATTTTAATATCTTGAAAATTGCTTTGATTAAGAATAGTGTTTGAATAACCTCTATTTAACATCCTCTAAGAATGTTTCAATGATTAAAATGAGAGTTTTGAATATATAACCTTGAATGGATATAAATATTGTATGTGAATTCATACTTGTGTAAGTCCAAAATCCTTGAACTAAAGTATGCGTACTTTACTGTCTCAGGATGTCTAGAAGCTAAGTCCGCGTACCCTACACGTATTGCCGGAAGTTCATATCCCGTGAATTTCTGCAGGAGTTTGTGAACTTAAAACAAACTCAAATAGGATACTTAAGTATGTGTACCGATATGCGTACTTGAGTAGGTTATTTTCTAAAAACGGTTTATTCGTGAACTTAAACATATATAACCTAAGGAATGCATATTTGGAACCCGTGCCTATAAAGTTCATGAACCGATTCGAGTGAATCAAAATCATTTTTTCTTCGATTGTGTCTTGTATACTTCTATGAGATATAAGCAATTGGACAACTCTCTAACTATTTTTTTTGAGTCATTTGAACTAGTTAAGGTGAAGATAAATATGGTTGATATGGAAGTGCTTATATGGCTAATCATTTGTTAACTACTGTTGAACCAACTAGGTCTACACGTTTAGTTACGGTTACTCAAACCTAAATGACGTATATTTCATTTGTGTATAACAAGCTAAGTTTGATCTAACGGTTGAAAGATATTAGCTTAAATCTAATCAGGTTTTCATCTAACGGTGAATATTAAATGCTTTGTTACCAAGGTAACTTAGATTGAAAACCATGATTTGGAGACTATATAAAAAAGAACTTTAGCAACTGGGAAACCTAATCCCTATACCTCCTGTGTGATACTATTTGTATAATCTAGAATCGATTATCCTTTAACCTTAAGTATCTACCGAGACTCTGTAGGTTAACGACTTAAAGACTTCATTGGGATTGTGAATCCAGACCCAACTATTTTCTTTGTAGTTGCGTGATCTGATCTTGTTATTTTTATCGTATTTGAGTACAATCGTAAGATTGTCTTGAGATTAATTTCTCCGATAGGAAAGATAGAAAAGTAGTCAGAAACATCTCTGTGTCATCGTTTGTGATTCCATAATATCTTGTTTCGCTAGTCGATTAAGATTATTGTGAGGTGATTTATAATTCTAGGTTGTTCTTCGGGAATATAAGTCCGGGTTATCGATTGGTTGCTGTTCGCTTTGATTTATTAAAATACGAACAAAACTTGTAGGTATTTCTGTGGAAGACAGATTTATCTATTCCTATAGACTTTTATGTGTGATGCATATTCGTTTATTAAAGTCATTGACTTTGGGTCGTAGCAACTATTAGTTGTGGGTGAGATCATCTAGGTGAATCAAGTGCACAATATCCTACTGGGATCATAGACGTAAGGAACGCAACTGTACCTTGGATCAGTGTGAGATTGATTGGGGTTCAACTACAGTCCAAACCGAAGTTAGTTTATAGTAGGCTAGTGTCTGTAATGGCTTAATACAGTGTGTGTTAAATCTGGACTAGGCCCTGGGGTTTTTCTGCATTTGCGATTTCCTCGTTAACAAAACTTCTGGTGTCTGTGCTATTTCTTTTCCGCATTATATTTTGTTATATAATTGAAATATCACAGGTTGTGCAGTAAATCGATCAATTGGTAAATCCGACCTTTGGTTGTTGATTGAAATTGATTGATACTTGAACATTGGTCTATGGTACCGTTCAAGTTAATTTCTCTTGTATTCAATCAGACTCACAGATTTCTATTTGCTTGAGTAATTATTGAATCGAGAAATTGAGATATAACTCCTTGATATACTTTTTATTAAGAATTGAGTCTGATTGTCTAGTTGATTCTCTTAAAAGTATATTTGACTTAGTCTATATAGATTGCTAAGAGAATTATTGGGTGAGGTTGTTGTACCCCCACTTTTTCAAGAACACTTAACCAACATTGGATTATAAACAAGTTGTGCACTCTTGCATATATGTGATCATATATGTGATCCAGTATGCGAACCTGTTGGTTTGAGAAGTCCGGGAACCTAAGTACGCGTACCCGTATGCATACTGGCGTAACGTTTTCATCCAGAAAATTTTGCTGGGTTTGGAGGTATGCGTACCAGTTCGCATATTGGCGAAAACCAAACTTGGTCTGGCTACTTCAAGTATGCGTAACCATTTGCATACTTGAGTGGTTAAAGTTCTAAAATCGGTTGTGACATGGACAAATACATTTATATAATAAGGAATGCATTCTTTGCAAACCGTGGATATAATGTTATGAATTGATTCGAGTGAATCAAACTGATTTTTCTTCAATTGTGTTCTTTTATACTTCTATGAGAATATATCAATTGAACAACTCTTTAACTAGTTTCATTTGAGTCATTTGAACTATTTATGGTTAAGACGAATAAGGTTGATATGAGAATGTTCATATAGCCAACCTCGGTTGACTACTGTTGAACCAACATGGTGTACACATTTAGGTACGGTTACATAAACCTAAGTGAGGGTACATTTCATTTGTGTATTAAAAGCTAAGTTCGATCCAACGGTTGAAAAATATTAACTTGTATCTGTAGATGGGGAAAAACGATTTTCTGGTTTTTACGGAATTGAAGAGTCGACCGTGTGGAGACTCCCTGAACCGAGAAGGGAGTGCTTTAAGTTCGAGAGATCAATCTGTAAGACCCCGGCCTAAACCAAGAACAATGGTCGTTCCAGAGTCAATTCCGTTACAAGAGAGGATGGGTTAATCTGTAGGAGGGAAGCTGAGAAATGTGTGAGATCAATGGTGATCTAAGATTGTAGGTGTGTTGTGAATTTAACGTGAAAATGCTTTGAATGATTGAATTTTGCTCAATTGAGAGTGATTTCTCTGAGTTCGTGTAGACGAAAGATTGTCTGTATGAACTTTGATGAGAAATTGCTCGTTTAGGCGAATGTTGTTCGAATGTTCGAAAAACTCTTGTCCTTTCAATCAGGATTTAAAGACATTTTATAATGCCGGAGTTGAAAACACCATGATCCCATGAAGTGTGATAGTTGCTGGAACCAGAGAGTTGGAAAGTGTGAAATTGTGTTAAACCAATTACTCATCATGCTGAGACTTGGTTAACGTTCCATCCACTACTTTGCTGACTCTTCCAACTGATTGTACAACTTGCTCACATTCTCATCGTGGATGAACACACGCGTCGTAGACCACCAGACCAAAACCCTAATTAATATCCCCCCATGTGACACGATTGTAATCTCGTGATTGTGGAGTTAGTTGCTGACTTTATGGGACGATGAGTCCATGTAATGTTGAATTGAACACGTTTTAGCAAATGTTCTGAAACTCATGAATTAAATGTACGTCTGCTGAGACGAGGTACCATTTTAACCTAAAACGAGCAAACTGTGTTGCTGAATTGTCGAATATTGATAGCTGAACCAATAGTATTTGATCTGAGCAAATATTGCTAGTCTGAGCGAATATTGCTAATTTGAGTGAATATTGCCGGTTCGAGCAAATATTGCCAGTTTGAGCAAATATTGCTCGTTTGATGAATTTATTGGTAGCAGGATCGAATAAAATATTAATTTAAGTTACTAACTGTTGGGTCGAGCAAAATAAATAAATTGTTGATTATGGAATCAACATAAAATTATCAGAGTATTTGAATCTACTCAGAATCACGTTTTCGCAGAGCTCTGGACTTAAACCCTAATTTTTCCGAAATGATGATTTATTGCAAATCAACATAGGACCGTTTACATGGGATGACGGGTTCACCATATAACGCCCAGATGCTCGAATGAGCAAAAATACCAAAGTCTCTTGAGGACCAGTTGGTGAAATAATGATTAAATGCTGATTTAATCACTAAAATAATGCTCGTGTGAGCGACAAATAATAAAACCTGGTATTATGGAAATATGAAGGACCGACCAATAGGTCATGAGACCGGCTCTTGGTGGGTGTGGGACCAGTGGATGGTTGTTTGAGCAAACTTCCAATTGTTTGGAAAGAGTTTGAACCTAAAAATATGCGGGACCAGCAGTTTGCAAGCCTCAGGGTCACCCTTGGTCGGTCAAGGGAATGTTCCCGTGTCACCATGACGTCCGCGCTTCAGTCCTGAGAATTTTGATATTTTCTGGTGCACGTTTGAGCAACATTTGGAGAAAATATGCAAAATCCATGGTTTTGCTGAAACTGGGAAAATACATGAGATGAGGGAAAATAAATAAAACAGGGAATTACAAGGTGTGGGACCGACCACAACTATGGCATGGCCGTCCGGTTGACAAGAACGGTCCCACATCTTTCCCAGTTTCATATAATTTTATGTATTTTCTCTGATTTGAGGGAAATTCCATGAAACTGGAGAGTTTTGATGAAATTAGGGAACTTCCATAAGATGAGAGATAAAATAAAATAAAATAAGGAATGGGAGTGCGGGACCGACAAAGGCCAAGGCATGGCCGACCGGCCATGGGCGCGGGTCCCAAGAGTTGCTCATGCTTTCATCATATTGAAATTTTATACATGTGTATGAGTTAATGTGAGTTTTGTTGAAAAACCCTTATTTTATTAAACGTATGTTCGTTCAATCGTTAGTTTTGAAAACTAATAATAACCCATGATTTAGGAGAGATTTTTCTTTGAAAATAGACCTGTGTCCAGTGATAAAATTTTGTTTATGATTTTTCATGGGAAACAAAATCTTATGTTAAGAGATGTGAGCTTTCACAAAACCGAAATAAACCTCGTTTTAGAAAATAATGCTCATACGAGGGAAAATAGATTTTTTCTTTATGTATATAAACTTATGTTCAGTGATAAAACCTCATTTATGAGCTTTCATGAGAACTAATATTTTATCACAAGAGGTGTGAGCTTTCACAAGACTAGCATAAACATTCATTTTAAAGAAATGTTAATACGGAGGAAAATAGATTTTTTTTAGAAGAAGAAACACCTGGAGTCAAGAATGTTCCGAACATAGATGATGCATTCTTCGATGTTCAGGAGACTGAAAATCATCTCAAGTCCCCAGTGTATCATCTTTTGATTAATCCCCGAATAGTAACTCAAAAGAAACTGGTGACTCCCCGAGCTGATATCCGGTTTTGTCTTGAACGAGGTCTCTTCCAAGCTTCAATGATTGAATTCAAGATTTCTCGACGACCCTTAGAGAATTTTTCTGGATGGGCAAGGCACATGATGGGATTTCCTTGTGTTAGAGATATGCTGGATAAGGCACAAAGTACCAAGGTCGTCCAGACGTCTGGAGATTTATATATTTTTCACGATAGGCGAGGTATTGTAGCTCTTCTTGCTCGCTGGTGTATCCCAACTCACACATTTATATGTAGATGGGGAGAGTTTACTATTACCTTGGAGGATGTAGTTGCTTTACTGCATCTTCAAATTACATGTAACTTTCCTGAAGACCTTTGGACAGCGGAGGAGAAAGCAGCTTCCAAAACTTTAACATCTGAGATGGAGAGAATCAACAAGGTCTTTGGCAAAGGTTTTTATGCTCATTGGTTAACACACTGGTGGCCACGAGACATCCTTTTTGACGAACCCGACGGTATTTTGTCCATTGCCGCTTTCTTGTGCTTATGGATGTCCAAGGACGTGTTTGAAGATGCTGGAACCTTGTTGAAACCGTTTGTAATCCCTTTTGCTATTAAGATGGATCAAGGTGAACAACTCCCGCTAGGTAGCTTATTCCTGGGCTCTTTGTATTCTAACCTGGATTCTTTGGTTATAGACTCCAGTGTTTCGAACGGATTCATGAAGATTTAATACTACGCCAATACGATGTTTCTCCAACTCTGATGTGGGAATGTTTCGAAAATTATGCGCCTATTCCCCATAGTATCTTGTAGGGTCTGAACTCTGCTGATTCTCGACGTATTTTCCATGAGAAGGACAATACTAGAATTATGCGCTGGTCCATAAAGCAAATTCAGTCAAAGACGCGCTTCATTGATGTACTAGATGATGAATCTGAGTTCAACTTCCGTCCTTGGGTGGTGGTTCCTCCTTACATTTCTCAATTGACGACTTTCAATACTGGAAAAAGTAAGTATTTGAAATCCGGTGCTAATTTGAGCGATGGCGAAGATCCTTCATGCTGAGTTGCACTCCTGGTCATTTATTATCAGCTACATATGGAGATTTTTCGGTGGAGGAGTACAATATTGATAGAACCTCCCGTCATATGGGTATGGACCAATGCGTCCCAACTTTCCGAAGGAGAAAACCATCAGTAGAACAACTTAAGATCTGTTTAGATCATACACATGCTGAAGGAAGCTCTTATTGGTTCCCTTGTGCTGATAGAACCACATATGTGACTCCAGGTTACATAGAATTCTGGGACCAGCAGCTTGAACGTCTAAATGATTATGTGACGACCGCCCAATTTTTAGTGAAAGAGCCTCATTATTCTGTCATTAGTGCCTCTCGTCCAAGATTGAGAAATATTTCTGGCGGTGATAAGCGAAAGACATCTCCAGGAAGTTCACCGGTATGTATTCTTTGCTTATTCCTCATATAACTTGTATAATTGTCTTTAATTATCACATCAATTTCCTCTTGCATGATAGTTATGCTGTGAGACCTCGAATTGAAGTGAATTTCCCAGAAGCAGAGGCAATTGTTCACGGTGGAGAAGGCAGGAACAAGAATTGTAAGTTGGTTCCTAACACCATAAAGTCCCAAGTCGCCTTTCTGGTGAGTCGTTGATACTTTTCCGCTGTGACTTCTTCTACTCGCTTTACCAGGACCAATATTTGTTATTTGGTTGTAGAATTTTTCTCTGTCTGTTATTGATGGCCTTCATTTCTCTCATGGTCGAACAACCCAGGGATACAATACTGACGAGGAAGTTGATGTAAGCATCCCTTTTTTCAAATTAAACCAGTATAATATGCCTCTGGATGATTTAATGGTGACCATTGTTGACATATTCAGGAGGAATTTATTGTGGATGAGGAGGATGTTGATGCACCGCATTCCTCATTGAGTGATAAGGATGTGGAAATCTCCCGAAATTTTGAATCGAATGAAAATATGGAGAGTTCTCAAATCTCTGAACCGAATGGAGATAACAGAGTTGTCGATAATGATTCCAACATTTCCGAGCCTCTAAATGGTTTGGAGACTCCTCTAGTAAGTATTCCTCCTATATATTATCCAAAGAAGTATAAAATTGCTGATTTGTGCATGAATGAATGAAAACCCATGCGAATATGCACATAATTTCGGTGAAATACGTCGTCAGAAAATTTCAGGCTTCAGTTTTTAATGAAAATACCGTAAAACCTTCGTCTGGAATCGAATTTTCAATGTCTGCATATACATCCTCAAGCCCAGGAAATTTCCAAACATAAAAGCTTTTTAAGTTCTGAGCACGTTCAGGGCCTGAAAAAGGCAAAATAGTAAACTTCCAGGAGACTTTCAGAACTTTTCCAGATTGCACATTGATTAATGTTTTGACCATATGTCCTTGCTCGTTCATCCAATAATTATGAAATTTTGACATGTTGTAGAGAACTTCCATACAGAGAGAATGGTATGTAATCCAACTCCATACTCCACACCAATTGCTCCCAGTTCGTCATTCAACACAGGGAAGTGTAAATTTTCTTTAGCTGAGTTTCTTTGAAAACGTGTTTCATGACCTTGATGCTACTTGTACATATCTTAGATGCATAATAAGGAACTTATATGACGTTAGTTCACTTAATTTCTTAATTTTATGATTGTATTGGACTTACACCCTTGAATCATTCTAATCCCATGTAATCTTCGCATTAGGTACCGAACGACAAAGTTGGGAATCATGGATCCAATAATGATGATTTGGGTGATCCAGGAGTTTTTGGTGACAAGACTTCCATAGCCGTGCCTTGTGATGATGAAGTGCAAGTTGCTGATGTCGTGGTGGTGGTGGAAACTCCAATTATGCCTCAGATGGTGGAACCCGAACCCGAAATAGCAGAAACTACTTCCCCTGGAGTTGTCTCTATGATCATTGGCACCGCTCTAGTAACCGAGAACCAGATGATAGTGCATGAGTATCCTACTGCAGGGATTTCCTTTGATCCTCAATTTGGTGAGTTACTCCCATACCACCAGCTTGTTGGAGGTTTTAGCGTTCCCATCGGATATGCTGCTATGTACAAGGAACTGTGGGAAATGTATGGACACATTGTTGTTATTCAGGATCCAGGATGTAGTTATTTCTTGACGAAACAAGTAGAGGCTATCTTGCGTGTTATATATGATATCCGGGCTACAACCAGAAATGATGTTTCCCAAGATGTACTCTTTGATTGGGAGTACAACTTGAAGAATGCTGAAGAACTTGGCTTCAATCTGAAGTGGCTCCGTGAAATACTTGAAGCTATCAAGAAAGTAGTAAAGGGTGATGCTCCTTTTTCTACTAGTGATGTTGTGTTGAAGAAGATGAATGAAGTTTCCGAGCTAACCAGGAAACTGGAGGCAGAAAAGGAAGCCTTGGAAGTCTTGGAGAAAGCAGGAGGAGCAGAAATCTTTCTTTGAAGGATTTATTTAGTTTCCTTTCTATAATCTCATGAACATGAACTATGTGAGAGATGAGAGATTTTATTTGGGTTTTGATCTTTGATAGGTGTTGAGTCTATGACTGGGGATTTTCTTTTGATTTTGGATTTGATAGAGGTTTTCTTTTAAGTAAAGTAAACAGAATTTCTGATAAATTGCTGAATTCAAATACTGATTGCAAGTATTGCAACCATTTTAGAGGAATTGAAATACAATGAAATAAATTCCTAAATGCCAAATCCAGACATCATGAGTACTCAAACGCCCAGTACCTCAAATGTCTAATAATTTCATAGAAATGCCTTGAGCCAATTCTCGTGAATTACTGGCAGGTTCTGCTATCTGTGTTGATCAATTTGTAGTAACCTCCAGCTATGGACTTAGAAACCATAAATGGTCCTTCCCAATTGGAGCTCCTCGCAGATTGTAGATCTCGTTTAGTTGCCTTGAGAACCAAATATCCTTCCTTGAATCTGTTCGGCTTTGTAGCCCGTGCCTTGAATATTTTACGTTTATTCCATAGTTGTGGCACATATGGACACTCATGCAGAGGAGAGTATCCAGCATACTGTCTGTCGTGCTTAGCCAAGTCTTCAGTAATAAACTTTTTGATAGAATGATCGACATGGAGATGCTATGAACACAACCACTGGGTATAATATTATTGAGGTGAAGTTATCCATTCGTAACTCTTAATTATTGCTAAATTTTTTATGAGGAGAAGTCCCTGGATCAACGTAGCATATTCGAACATTGGTAATATTGGAGCGTGAGGAGAAATAAGAATTGCCTGATCTTGAAACCTTCTGACAAAGGTGTGTGGACTTTTTCCAGGTACTTGTGTAAGTCCCACCAAGGTTTTAATTTCCTCTAGACGCTCGAATAGTGGAGCATATTCTTCTTCTTCTTCTTCTTCTGACTCAGAGTCTTTGTCGGCAGTAGAGTGTGCTGAAGGCATCAGAGTTATCCTTCCAGCATGAATCTAAGTTCTTCCGAGGATCATGTCATATCCAGGGTCTTCCCGGATTATGTAAAATTTTGTCTCAGTGCAGACCAAACATTTTGTAACCTTGAGAGTGATGAAGCCACATGCATCTCTGGAAATCCCTTCGTGGTCTCTGATTGCTATGGGAGCGTGAGTGGCCTCTTGTCGAGTGATGCCAGCAGCTCTGAGAGTTTTCAAAGGGATGATGTTAACAGTAGTACCCACATCAACAAACGCCCTTTTGAATTCATTTCCTTTAATATGCAGTATGGTGAGCAATCCCCAGTCATACATTTCTTTATCGGTGGCTGAAGGTTCAGGAGATATGTTTGGAATCAGCAGGCGTTTCCCAGAAACTATGTGGTTCAAAGCCGTGAACATGTCTCCCCTTTGAGCTTTCGACAGATAGAGTAATTCGCAGACATGCTCTATCAATGACTGAACTGCTTCCTTGACTGGTGCTTCAGAAATAGAGAAAGTCCTGACAGGAAAAGGATCTCTGTGCACTCCTTCGGATCCAAGAATAAGTTCTCCTGACTCAACCTTTTCTCTGAATATGTGTTTCAGAACTTTGCAACTACTTGTTGGATGATTCACGAACCGGTGGAATCGGCAATAATGGGGATTTTCCATGTCTTCCTCAGTAGGGTCTCTCCTGACGTATAGCAATTTGATTGCACCATCTTGGATCCAGGCATCTAACAGTTCGAGCACTTTTCCAATGGGGAGAGAAAAATCAGGTGCATCATCAAGAGCTTCTGTACGTTGGCCAGGAGTCGGTGTATCTGGTTTGTCCTTCTTTTGCGTCTTTGGAGGAGCTGCAGCATGCTTGTTCGGGGATTCAGCCTTGCGCTTGCTCCCTTCTACAACAACGTTTGTAGAGGGCTGCAAGTTGTACTGCTTGTTGATCAGACGTTAGTTTCCTCGAGTATCGCGTGCTTCCTCAGTCTTTGTAGATTTTTCTCTTTCCAACAGAGCAGGTGTAGTGGTTGCTGATCTCTTCGCAACTTCGTGAAGCTCTGAGAAAGTCTGTAATCGAAGATTCTCTAGTAGAGCTCTGTAAACCGGAAGCATGCCGTTGATGCACAAATCGACCAGTTGTTGTTCCGTGACATTTGGGTCATGATAATCCAGGGTTTGGACTCGGAATCTTTTCACATAGTCGTTGGGATTTTCACTGACCCTCTGAAACATCCTTTCAAGGTCAGAGAGAGTGACTTGCTTTGACATGAATAAGTATTTCTTGTAGAAGGCATTGATCATTTCTCCCTAATTGTTGATATTCCCCGATGCAATGTTGTTGTACTAGGTGTATTCTCTGCCTTTCAAGGATTTTGAAAACTCCTTGAGCCGAACAACATGGTTATGTTCATGCTCTCCCAAGGCTTCGAGGAAACAAGACGTGTTCCCGAGCGTTGCCAGTTCCATCATACATAGTAAAAGTTGGAGAAATATAACCTTTAGGAAGAAGAATCCACTGCATAGAGGCATGATAAGGAGGTTGGTGACGATGGACATGTGATGTATTACCCTTTCCATGGTTCTCCAGAAGACGCTCCAAGTCTTCACGAGTAATGAAGTTTGATGACTCCTTTGCTGATGGATCGCCCACAGCTTTGCCGGCTTCATCATCATCCACTATATGAATTGGAATTACCTCAGGATCGTCATCTGAGGATTTCTCCTTCTCTTTTCCCTTTCCTTGAATTTTCTCTGACATCTTGTCAGTGAGATTTTTCAACTGATCAAATAGCTTTTTCTGGGCTGCAAGCCATATCTGTCTGATTCTGTGCAAAGATTTCCTGCTCTTTGATGAGATCATCAATGGTAGGTGGTTATTTTTCTCTGATTTCCTCAGGGTGTCGGCCGAACAAAAGATGACCCTCTGTGTGAGGAGGAGTAATATCACCACCATCAGTATTTATGGTCGGAATTATTTCCGGAATGTCCTCATTGTCGTTGTTGTTGTCGTTGTTGCTAATGCTAGCACCGTTGGTATTGGAACCTGTGACTAACCTAGACCTAAGACCAGCCATCTTGTGAAATTATGAGATTTCAACCGAGATATTAATCTCCCGTTGTGGTCGCCAATCTATAGATGGGGAAAAACGATTTGCTGGTTTTTACGGAATTGAAGAGTCGATCGTGTGAAGACTCCCTAAACCGAGTGAAATGTTGTAATCTTTGAACCTGTGATGCTCAATTATGATATATTTCGTCACCAATTTATCCGAATGAGAAACTCGGGTCTAACTCTAGTAATCTTTGAACCCGTGATATTCAATTATGATATATTTTATCCCAGTTCATTCGAACGAGAAACTAGGGTCTAACTCTAGTAATCTTTGAGCCTGTGATGTTCAATTATGATATATTTTGTCCCCAATTCACTCGAACGAGAAACTCGGGTCTAACTCTAGTGATCTTTGAGCCTGTGATGTTCAATTCTGATATATTTCGTCCCCAGTTTATCCAAACGAGAAACTCGGGTCTAATTCTAGTAATCTTTGAACCTGTGATGTTCAATTCTGATAAATTTCATCCCCAGTTCATCCGAACGAGAAACTCGGGTCTAACTCTAGTAATCTTTGAACCTGTGATGTTCAATTCTGATATATTTCATCCCCAGTTCATCCGAACGAGAAACTAACATCTAACTCTAGTAATCTTTGAACCTATGATGTTCAATTCTGTTATATTTCATCACCAATTCACCTGAACGAAAAACTCAGGTCTAACTCTAGTAATCTTTGAACCTATGATGTTCAATTCTGATATATATTTCATCCCTAGTTCATTCGAACGAGAAACTAGGGTCTAACTCTAGTAATCTTTGAACCTGTGATGTTCAATTATGATATATTTTGTCCCCAATTCACCCGAACGAGAAACTCGATTCTAACTCTAGTAATCTTTGAACTTGTGATGTTCAATTATGATATATTTCATCCCCAGTTCATCCGAACGAGAAACTCGGGTCTATTTCTAGTAATCTTTGAACCTGTGATTTTTAATTCTGATATTTTTCGTCCCTAGTTCATCCGAACGAGAAACGCCGGTCTAACTCTAGTAATCTTTGACCATGTGATGTTAAATTCTGATATATTTTATCCCCAGTTTATTCGAACGAGAAACTAGGGTCTATCTCTTGTAATCTTTGAACCTGTGATGTTCAATTATGATATATTTTGTCCCCAATTCACCCAAACGAGAATCTGAGGTCTAACTCTAGTAATCTTTGAACCCATGATGTTCAATTCTGATATATTTCGTTCCTTGTTCATCCGAACGAGAAACCCCATTCTAACTCTAGTAATCTTTGAACCTGTTATGTTCAATTATGATATACTTCGTCTCTAGTTCATCCGAACGAGAAACTCGAGTCCAAATATAGTAATCTTTGAACCTGTGATGTTCAATTTTGATATACTTCGTCCCCATTTCATCCGAAAGAAAAACCCCGGTCAAACTCTAGTAATCTTTGAACCTTTGAGGTTCAATTCTGATATACTTCGTCCCCAGTTCATCCGAACGAGAAACTAGGGTCTAACTCCAGTAATCTTTGAACCTGTGATGTTCAATTGTGATATATTTCTTCCCCAGTTCATCTGAACGAGAAACTCGTGTCTAACTCTAGTAATCTTTGAACCTGTGATGTTCAATTATGATATATTTCGTCCCCAGTTCATTCGAATGAGAAACTAATATGTTACTCTAGTAATCTTTGAACCTGTGATGTTCAATTATGATATATTTCATCCCCAGTTCATCCGAACGAGAAACTAGGGTCTAACTCTAGTAATCTTTGAACATGTGATGTTCAATTATGATATATTTTGTCCCCAGTTCATCCGAACGAGAAACTAATGTCTAACTCTAGTAATCTTTGAACCTATGATGTTCAATTATGATATATTTCATCCCCAGTTCATCCGAACGAGAAACTAGGGTCTAACTCTAGTAATCTTTGAACTTGTGATGTTCAATTATGATATATTTCGTCCCCAATTCATCCGAACGAGAAACTCGGGTCTAACTCTAGTAATCTTTGAACCTGTGATGTTCAATTATGATATATTTCGTCCCCAGTTCATCCGAACGAGAAACTAATGTCTAACTCTAGTAATCTTTGAACCTATGATGTTCAATTCTGATATATTTCATCCCCAGTTCATTCGAACGAGAAACTAGGGTCTAACTCTAGTAATCTTTGAACCTGTGATGTTCAATTATGATATATTTCGTCCCCAATTCACCCGAACGAGAAACTCGGGTCTAACTCTAGTAATCTTTGAACCCGTGATGTTCAATTATGATATATTTCATCCCCAGTTCATCCGAACGAGAAACTCAGGTCTAACTCTAGTAATCTTTGAAATTGTGATGTTTAATTCTGACATTTTTCGTCCCTAGTTCATCCAAACGAGAAACGCCGGTCTAACTCTAGTAATCTTTGATCCTGTGATGTTCAATTATGATATATTCTATCCCCAGATCATTCGAACGAGAAACTAGGGTCTAACTCTAGTAATCTTTGAACTTGTGATGTTCAATTATGATATATTTCGTCCCCAATTCACCCGAACGAAAAACTCAGGTCTAACTCTAGTAATCTTTGAACCTGTGATTGTAGGTGTTGATGGTGGATTTCTATTTAAAGGCTAAAATTGTAAAAAATCAATTTTAACGAGAAACGTCGGGTCAAAGGATAAACTCTAGTAATCTTTGAACCATATTGATGTTCAATTGGATATGCAACCATCCCCGAGAATTAAAACATACCCGAACGAGAATGTGGGGTCTAATCTCTAGTAATCTTTGAACCTGTGATGTTCAATTTGATATTAATTCTTTAATTAAAGCCTTTGTTCGAACAAAAACCCATAGTCTAACTCTAGTAATTTTGAACTAGTGATGTTGAACGCATGCAAGACTACCCATATTAGTCTCACTTCGAAAACAAACCCAAAAATATATCTCATAGTCCAATCTTTGAACATAGATGGAGGGTTAATATATATTAAGGGGGTCCGTTTATGTGATGTTCAATTATGATATATTTCGTCCCCAGTTCATCCGAACGAGAAACTCGGGTCTAACTCTAGTAATCTTTGAACCTGTGATGTTCAATTATGATATATTTTGTCCCCAGTTCATCCGAACGAGAAACTCGGGTCTAACTCTAGTAATCTTTGAACCTGTGATGTTCAATTATGATATATTTTGTCCCCAGTTCATCCGAACGAGAAACTCGGGTCTAACTCTAGTAATCTTTGAACCTGTGATGTTCAATTATGATATATATTACGTCCCCAGTTCATCCAAACGAGAAAGTCGGGTCTAACTCTAGTAATCTTTGAACCTGTGATGTTCAATTATGATATATTTTATCCCCAGTTCATCCGAACGAGAAACTAGGGTCTAACTCTAGTAATCTTTGAACCTGTGATGTTCAATTATGATATATTTTGTCCCCAGTTCATCCGAACGAGAAACTCGGGTCTAACTCTAGTAATCTTTGAACCTGTGATGTTCAATTATGATATATTTCTTCCCCAGTTCATCCGAACGAGAAACTCGGGTCTAACTCTAGTAATCTTTGAACCTGTGATGTTCAATTCTGATATATTTCGTCCCCAGTTCATCCGAACGAGAAACTCGGGTCTAACTCTAGTAATCTTTGAACCTGTGATGTTCAATTATGATATATTTCGTCCCCAGTTCATCCGAACGAGAAACTAACGTCTAACTCTAGTAATCTTCGACCCCGTGATGTTCAATTCTGTTATATTTCATCCGCATTTCATCCGAACGAGAAACTCGGGTCTAACTCTAGTAATCTTTGAACCTGTGATGTTCAATTCTGATATATTTCTTCCCCAGTTCATCCGAACGAGAAACTAGGGTCTAACTCTAGTAATCTTTGAACCTGTGATGTTCAATTATGATATATTTCGTCCCCAATTCATCCGAACGAGAAACTCGGGTCTAACTCTAGTAATCTTTGAACCCGTGATGTTCAATTATGATATATTTCATCCCCAGTTCATCCGAACGAGAAACTCGGGTCTAACTCTAGTAATCTTTGAACTTGTGATGTTCAATTCTGATATATTTTGTCCCTAGTTCATCCGAACGAGAATCGCCGGTCTAACTCTAGTAATCTTTGACCATGTGATGTTCAATTATGATATATTTTATCCCAGTTCATTCGAACGAGAAACTAAGGTCTAACTCTAGTAATCTTTGAACCTGTGATGTTCAATTATGATATATTTTGTCCCCAACTCATCCGAACGAGAAACTGAGGTCTAACTCTAGTAATCTTTGAACCTGTGATGTTCAATTCTGATATATTTCGTTCCTTGTTCATCCGAACGAGAACCCCATTCTAACTCTAGTAATCTTTGAACCTGTTATGTTCAATTATGATATATTTCGTCTCTAGTTCATCCGAACGAGAAACTCGCGTCTAACTCTAGTAATCTTTGAACCCGTGATGTTCAATTTTGATATATTTCGTCCCAGTTCATCCGAACGAGAAACTCGGGTCTAACTCTAGTAATCTTTGAACCTGTGATGTTCAATTCTGATATATTTCGTCACTAGTTTATCCGAACGAGAAACTCGGGTCTAACTCTAGTAATCTTTGAACTTGTGATGTTCAATTATGATATATTTTATCCCCAATTCATTCGAACGAGAAACTAGGGTCTAACTCTAGTAATCTTTGAACTTGTGATGTTCAATTATGATATATTTTGTCCCCAATTCACCTGAATGGGAAACTCGGGTCTAACTCTAGTAATCTTTGAACCTGTGATGTTCAATTATGATATATTTCGTCCCAGTTCATCCGAACGAGAAACTCGGGTCTAACTCTAGTAATCTTTGAACCTGTGATGTTCAATTTCGATATATTTCGTCCCCAGTTCATCCGAACGAGAAACGGGTCTAACTCTAGTAATCTTTGAACCCGTGATGTTCAATTATGATATATTTCGTCCCAGTTCATCCGAACGAGAAACTCGGGTCTAACTCTAGTAATCTTTGAACTTGTGATGTTCAATTATGATATATTTTATCCCCAGTTCATCCGAACGAGAAACTAGGGTCTAACTCTAGTAATCTTTGAACCTGTGATGTTCAATTATGATATATTTTGTCCCCAACTCACCCAAACGAGAAACTCAGGTCTAACTCTAGTAATCTTTGAACCTGTGATGTTCAATTATGATATATTTCGTCCCCAGTTCATCCGAACGAGAAACTAGGGTCTAACTCTAGTAATCTTTGAACCTGTGATGTTCAATTATGATATATTTCGTCCCAATTCATCCGAACGAGAAACTCGGGTCTAACTCTAGTAATCTTTGAACCTGTGATGTTCAATTATGATATATTTCGTCCCCAGTTCATCCGAACGAGAAACTCGGGTCTAACTCTAGTAATCTTTGAAATTGTGATGTTCAATTCGGATATATTTCGTCCCTATTTCATCCGAACGAGAAACCCCGGTCTAACTCTAGTAATCTTTGAACCTGTGATGTTCAATTATGATATATTTTATCCCCAGTTCATCCGAACGAGAAACTAGGGTCTAACTCTAGTAATCTTTGAACCTGTGATGTTCAATTATGATATATTTCGTCCCCAATTCATCCGAACGAGAAACTCAGGTCTAACTCTAGTAATCTTTGAACCTATGATGTTCAATTTTGATATATTTCGTTCCTTGTTCATCCGAACGAGAAACCCGGGTCTAACTCTAGTAATCTTTGAACCTGTTATGTTCAATTATGATATATTTCGTCCCCAGTTCATCCGAACGAGAAACTCGAGTCTAACTCTAGTAATCTTTGAACCTGTGATGTTCAATTTTGATATATTTCGTCCCCAGTTCATCCGAACGAGAAACTCGGGTCTAACTCTAGTAATCTTTGAACTTGTGATGTTCAATTCTGATATACTTAGTCCCCAGTTCATCCGAACGAGAAACTCGGGTCTAACTCTAGTAATCTTTGAACCTGTGATGTTCAATTGTGATATATTTCATCCCCAGTTCATCCGAACGAGAAACTCGGGTCTAACTCTAGTAATCTTTGAACCTGTGATGTTCAATTCTTATATATTTCGTCCCTAGTTCATCCGAACGAGAAACTAATGTCTAACTCTAGTAATCTTTGAACCTGTAATGTTCAATTATGATATATTTCTTCCCCAGTTCATTCGAACGAGAAACTAGGGTCTAACTCTAGTAATCTTTGAACCTGTGATGTTCAATTATGATATATTTCATCCCCAATTCATCCGAACGAGAAACTCGGGTCTAACTCTAGTAATCTTTGAACCCGTGATGTTCAATTCTGATATATTTTGTCTCCAGTTCATCCGAACGAGAAACTCGGGTCTAACTCTAGTAATCTTTGAACCTGTGATGTTCAATTATGATATATTTTGTCCCCAGTTCATCCGAACGAGAAACTCAGGTCTAACTCTAGTAATCTTTGAACCCGTGATGTTCAATTATGATATATTTCGTCCCAGTTCATCCGAACGAGAAACTCGGGTCTAACTCTAGTAATCTTTGAACCTGTGATACTCAATTCTGATATATTTCGTCACCAGTTTATCCAAACGAGAAACTAAGGTCTAATTCTAGTAATCTTTGAACCTGTGATGTTCAATTATGATATATTTTATCCCCAGTTCATTCGAACGAGAAACTAGGGTCTAACTCTAGTAATCTTTGAACTTGTGATGTTCAATTATGATATATTTTGTCCCCAACTCACCCGAACGAGAAACTGAGGTCTAACTCTAGTAATCTTTGAACCCGTGATGTTCAATTATGATATATTTCGTCCCCAGTTCATCCGAACGAGAAACTCGGGTCTAACTCTAGTAATCTTTGAACCTGTGATGTTCAATTATGATATATTTCATCCCAGTTCATCCGAACGAGAAACACGGGTCTAACTCTAGTAATCTTTGAACCCGTGATGTTCAATTATGATATATTTTGTCCCTAGTTCATCCGAACGAGAAACTCGGGTCTAACTCTAGTAATCTTTGAACCTGTGATGTTCAATTCTTATATATTTCGTCACCAGTTTATCCGAACGAGAAACTCGGGTCTAACTCTAGTAATCTTTGAACCCGTGATGTTCAATTATGATATATTTTATCCCCAGTTCATTCGAACGAGAAACTAGGGTCTAACTCTAGTAATCTTTGAACCTGTGATGTTCAATTATGATATATTTTGTCCCCAATTCATCCGAACGAGAAACTCGGGTCTAACTCTAGTGATCTTTGAACCTGTGATGTTCAATTATGATATATTTCGTCCCCAGTTCATCCGAACGAGAAACTCGGGTCTAACTCTAGTAATCTTTGAACCTGTGATGTTCAATTCTGATATATTTCGTCCCTAGTTCATCCGAACGAGAAACTCGGGTCTAACTCTAGTAATCTTTGAACCTGTGATGTTCAATTATGATATATTTTATCCCCAGTTCATTCGAACGAGAAACTAGGGTCTAACTCTAGTAATCTTTGAACCTGTGATGTTCAATTATGATATATTTTGTCCCCAATTCATCCGAACGAGAAACTCGGGTCTAACTCTAGTAATCTTTGAACCTGTGATGTTCAATTCTGATATATTTCGTCCCCAGTTCATCCGAACGAGAAACTCGGGTCTAACTCTAGTAATCTTTGAACCTGTGATGTTCAATTATGATATATTTCGTCCCTAGTTCATCCGAACGAGAAACTCTGGTCTAACTCTAGTAATCTTTGAACCTGTGATGTTCAATTATGATATATTTCGTCCCCAGTTCATCCGAACGAGAAACTAACGTCTAACTCTAGTAATCTTTGAACCTGTGATGTTCAATTCTGATATATTTCATCCGATTTTCATCCGAACGAGAAACTCAGGTCTAACTCTAGTAATCTTTGAACCTGTGATGTTCAATTATGATATATTTCATCTGCAGTTCATCCGAACGAGAAACTAGGGTCTAACTCTAGTAATCTTTGAACCTGTGATGTTCAATTATGATATATTTTGTCCCCAATTCATCCGAACGAGAAACTCGGGTCTAACTCTAGTAATCTTTGAACCTGTGATGTTCAATTATGATATATTTCGTCCCCAGTTCATCCGAACGAGAAACTCGGGTCTAACTCTAGTAATCTTTGAACCTGTGATGTTCAATTATGATATATTTCGTCCCTAGTTTATCCGAACGAGAAACTTTGGTCTAACTCTAGTAATCTTTGAACCTGTGATGTTCAATTATGATATATTTCGTCCCTAGTTCATCCGAACGAGAAACTCGGGTCTAACTCTAGTAATCTTTGAACCTGTGATGTTCAATTATGATATATTTCGTCACCAGTTTATCCGAACGAGAAACTCGGGTCTAACTCTAGTAATCTTTGAACCTGTGATGTTCAATTATGATATATTTTATCCCAGTTCATTCGAACGAGAAACTAGGGTCTAACTCTAGTAATCTTTGAACCCGTGATGTTCAATTATGATATATTTTGTCCCCAATTCACCCGAACGAGAAACTCGGGTCTAACTCTAGTGATCTTTGAACCTGTGATGTTCAATTCTGATATATTTCGTCCCCAGTTCATCCGAACGAGAAACTCGGGTCTAACTCTAGTAATCTTTGAACCTGTGATGTTCAATTATGATATATTTCGTCCCCAGTTCATCCGAACGAGAAACTCGGGTCTAACTCTAGTAATCTTTGAACATGTGATGTTCAATTATGATATATTTTATCCCCAGTTCATTCGAACGAGAAACTAGGGTCTAACTCTAGTAATCTTTGAACCCGTGATGTTCAATTATGATATATTTTGTCCCCAATTCACCCGAACGAGAAACTCGATTCTAACTCTAGTAATCTTTGAACCTGTGATGTTCAATTCTGATATATTTCGTCCCCAGTTCATCCGAACGAGAAACTCGGGTCTAACTCTAGTAATCTTTGAACCAGTGATGTTCAATTATGATATATTTCGTCCCTAGTTCATCCAAACGAGAAACTTAGGTCTAACTCTAGTAATCTTTGAACATGTGATGTTCAATTATGATATATTTTGTCCCCATTTTATCCGAACGAGAAACTTAGGTCTAACTCTAGTAATCTTTGAACCTGTGATGTTCAATTATGATATATTTCGTCCCCAGTTCATCCGAACGAGAAACTCAGGTCTAACTCTAGTAATCTTTGAACCTGTGATGTTTAATTCTGATATATTTCGTCCCAGTTCATCCAAACGAGAAACTCGGGTCTAACTCTAGTAATCTTTGAACCTGTGATGTTCAATTATGATATATTTCGTCCCCAGTTCATCCGAACGAGAAACTAACGTCTAACTCTAGTAATCTTTGAACCTGTGATGTTCAATTATGATATATTTCATCCCCAATTCATCCGAACGAGAAACTCAGGTCTAACTCTAGTAATCTTTGAACCTATGATGTTCAATTCTGATATATTTCATCCCCAGTTCATCCGAACGAGAAACTAGGGTCTAACTCTAGTAATCTTTGAACCTGTGATGTTCAATTATGATATATTTCGTCCCCAATTCACATGAACGAGAAACTCGGGTCTAACTCTAGTAATCTTTGAACCTGTGATGTTCAATTATGATATATTTCATCCCCAGTTCATCCGAACGAGAAACTAAGGTCTAACTCTAGTAATCTTTGAACCTGTGATGTTTAATTCTGATATATTTCGTCCCTAGTTCATCCGAACGAGAAACTAGGGTCTAACTCTAGTAATCTTTGAACATGTGATGTTCAATTCTGATATATTTTATCCCCAGTTCATCCGAACGAGAAACTTAGGTCTAACTCTAGTAATCTTTGAACCTGTGATGTTCAATTATGATATATTTCGTCCCCAGTTCATCCGAACGAGAAAAACGAGTCTAACTCTAGTAATCTTTGAACATATGATGTTTAATTATAATATATTTCGTCCCCAGTGCATCCGAACGAGAAACACGGGTCTAACTCTAGTAATCTTTGAACCTGTGATGTTCAATGCTGATATACTTCATCCCCAGTTCATCCGAATGAGAAACTCGAGTCTAACTCTAGTAATCTTTGAACCTGTGATGTTCAATTTTGATATACTTCGACCCCATTTCATCCAAGAGAGAAACCCCGGTCAAACTCTAGTAATCTTTGAACCTGTGATGTTCAATATGATATATTTCGTCCCCAGTTCATCCGAACGAGAAACTCGGGTCTAACTCTAGTAATCTTTGAACCTGTGATGTTCAATTGTGATATATTTCTTCCCAGTTCATCCGAACGAGAAACTCGGGTCTAACTCTAGTAATCTTTGAACCTGTGATGTTCAATTATGATATATTTCATCCCTAGTTCATCCGAACGAGAAACTAGGGTCTAACTCTAGTAATCTTTGAACCTGTGATGTTCAATGATGATATATTTCGTCCCCAGTTCATCCGAACGAGAAACTAATGTCTAACTCTAGTAATCTTTGAACCTGTGATGTTCAATTCTGATATATTTCATCCCCAGTTCATCCGAACGAGAAACTAGGGTCTAACTCTAGTAATCTTTGAACCTGTGATGTTCAATTATGATATATTTCGTCCCCAATTCATCCGAACGAGAAACTCGGGTCTAACTCTAGTAATCTTTGAACCTGTGATGTTCAATTATGATATATTTCGTCCCTAGTTCATCCGAACGAGAAACTAATGTCTAACTCTAGTAATCTTTGAACCTATGATGTTCAATTCTGATATATTTCATCCCCAGTTCATCCGAACGAGAAACTCAGGTCTAACTCTAGTAATCTTTGAACCTGTGATGTTCAATTATGATATATTTTGTCCCCAATTCATCCGAACGAGAAACTCAGGTCTAACTCTAGTAATCTTTGAACCTGTGATGTTCAATTATGATATATTTTGTCCCCAGTTCATCCGAATGAGAAACTCAGGTCTAACTCTAGTAATCTTTGAAATTGTGATATTTAATTCTGATATTTTTCGTCCCTATTTCATCCGAACGAGAAACGCCGGTCTAACTCTAGTAATCTTTGAACCTGTGATGTTCAATTATGATATATTTTATCCCCAGTTCATTTGAATGAGAAACTAGGGTCTAACTCTAGTAATCTTTGAACCTGTGATGTTCAATTATGATATATTTCGTCCCCAATTCACCCGAACGAGAAACTCAGGTCTAACTCTAGTAATCTTTGAACCCGTGATGTTCAATTCTGATATATTTCGTTCCTTGTTCATCCGAACGAGAAACCCCATTCTAACTCTAGTAATCTTTGAACCTGTTATGTTCAATTCTGATATATTTCGTCCCCAGTTCATCCGAACGAGAAACTCGAGTCTAACTCTAGTAATCTTTGAACCTGTGATGTTCAATTTTGATATATTTCGTCCCTTGTAGAGAGAGATTTTTAGAGAGAGAAAATGTATTTTCTTTATCATCTTCTTCCCCAAAACTAGATCTAGAATTCTTCCAAGAACTCCATTAATGGAGATTGTAAATGTAAATTGATGTAGATACAAATTATCATAGTGAAGAACCGTGGATGTAGATCACATTGATCGAACCACGTAAAAAATCTTGGTGTCAATTTATAATTTTAGTATTTTTATCTCCATTTTGATATTTAGATCTAGAAATTGTTATCAAGATATGATAAGGGGTGTGTTGTAGGTTTTCCTGCAATTACATTTTGGCGCTAGAAACAGGGACTGCTAATCGTTGGATAGAAGAAGATTCAAAGAAATTAATTATTGAGAAGTTGGATCTGTAGAAATTCGTGGATAAATTGAGTAATACAAACAGTAGGTGAAGGGAAAGAGAGGTCGACAAACAATAGCAGATCTAAATCGCATTAAGTATTTTAGTTTTCAGGAGAGAAGTTGGCTACTGATGTTGATGTCCTACGGGAATCTATGAACTTTAAAGGAAGAAATGGAGATGAAGAAAAGTAGAAAAGAGAAACCAACCAAAGTCTTCATCAACAAATCAGGACAAATACTTACCCTATTTCTTTTATACTCTGTTCGTACGTTTAGATCTGGGAATGTTAAAGAATTTTTTTGAAAAAGAATTCTTTAAAAACAATCCTCTTTTCCTACAGAAATTAGATTTTTCACAAACATATTAGTCTGAAATCAATTGCAATTGCAGATACATCACCAGCGAGTCTTTGATGATAAACCTGTTTAATGAGTTTCGAAAATATAGATTATTGCGATTTAAAAATTAGTCGGAGATTTTTCAGCTATGATTTTCACATTTCATTTACGCATTAGCTTAAAGATTTTCTAATTTGCCCATCTGATCATTGTTTTGATACTTGCGAGGAAAAAAATTCCCAGGATAGACTTGTTAGTGATGAACGAACCATCATTATAATGTAAAAAAGAAGAGCACTGCAGTTCAACGCCATATAGCAACATCAAAATTAATAATGAAAATAACTACTTGCGAAATAATCAAAATGAGGGCAGCAAAGAAAAAGAAGTACGGTCATTACCTGGCGAACAAAAGAGATTCTGCGGTGTTGGTTTTTGCCTCATCAGGTAACTAAAGAAGCAGAATTTCTTAGAAAGGAGCAAAGAAGACAATGAAGATATCAATCCATTAGACATGGCGGAGAGGGAGCTGCGACAATTTATGAACAACGAAGAAACCCGGTACAAAGAAGAACAGTTACGCAGAGTTTATAATTGAGAACCAATGGATCTCTAAAATGATGAGTACTCACAAAAGCGTGATGCTTCGCAGCAAAGTTTTACATCTTGTGATCCATTAGACATGCTTCATATTTTCAGCCCACAACTCAAAATAAAATGGAGTTTCTACTTTCTATGGTCCGTCCTTGGGTGAACTGACAATAAATTTGAAGAAAGAGGGGTTGTTAAGCGTTTGCTTCTGATATTTTCTCATGCGTAACTTTGATCAGTTCTTGAGAGTGGAATACTAGACTATAGTACTTGTTATGGGGATATAGGAGAACAAAGATTTGTTGAAAGGGGCTGATTGGAAGAATGTAGGTGGTGATGTGACTAACGCTAGTTCTGCTGCTATACCAGACAAGTTCCTGAGTATTATTTTCTCCCTCGAAGACCTTTATCGGTTATCCTTCCTTTCTATGGGGCACGTATTGCTGTCATGGAATTGGTACTGGGATGTTGATTGAAGACTGGATTAATAAGAAAATTAAAGAAAGAAGACAAATTCTCACCACCCATTAATTCTTACAACACGGAATTTTGGGAAAGTTAACTAGCGAACAATTAAGTCTAGCGAAGTTAACTCGCAACAGAGAGGAATGAGATAACTTGCTTTCCTTGACTCTAATGATATCACGCAGGTGTTAACTCGCAGGATATCGTAATTCATAAGGTGAAGGAAAAGAAAGACGCACACAGGAGAAGAAGAAGAGCAGAAAAACAAAAAGTTTGTGTAAAGAAAGATTACATTAGGATATATTTTGCGAAGCTTACTACCTTAACACAAACAGCGGTTTGCAAAGGTGGTTTGAGTTGTAGAAAACAAGATATAGGCCACGGGTTCGAGTCTTCATAATCACGTAGAATTTTTTGTTTTTTCTCGCAAATGTTTACATCCTAAGCATTTCCTTCGCAGAAGTTCACCATGCAAACATTTGCAGCATGAACCAATATTTCCTAAAAACCAAGGCTTCAGTTTACTTTGCAGATTACTTCGCAGATATATTCTTTTTAAATACCCGCCTGAAGTAACCAGCAAGACCAATTCACTTAAGCCCATTAAAAGTAAGCCAAGCTATTTCACGCAGGCAATTGAGTAGCGAGCAAGTGAAATCCAATTTCCACAGGATGCTTTTATTTCACATAAGAAGAATTCGCCAAGAATGGTTATAGGCAGGAATTTGGTATTTCATTACTTCGCAAGATCTTTCGTTCTCTCGCAAGAAGAAAATGGGAGATTACTTCGCAAACATATTTCGCAAAAAATGGCTAGAAATGTTGGTATGGCCCAACATTATACAAGAGGCAGATCAAGAGTTAATTTTGCAAGACTTCATTTCTCATTTCTTCTCAATTTTCAAGCAAATCATATACTTCCCAAGAGACAACAGGAAGTCAAAAAGATAAGTACCATTTCCTTGAATATTTTATCTATGATTTTTGCGAGAAAGATTTTTGATTTTATTTATCAAAAGCGATATATAATCGTAATAATTCTAAAATTTCTAATATTTCAAAACATTTCAAAGATTTTTTAGATTGCGATACAATCGCAAGATTCAAAAAAAGAATTCATCGCAAAAATTTAAAGATTTCAAAGTTACAAAAAAAAAAAAATTCTATATTTCTATAAAACATTTTTTATTTAAAGACGCGATATAATCGCAAGATTTCAAAGAAGATTTCTAAGATTTCAAAATATTTTACAGAGAATTTACTTCAAAAATGATATTATAAGAATGAAAGAATAAATGACAGAAAAGAATGAAAGAATGAATGAAGAAATGCGAAATTATCGCAAGAAATGCGAATAAAATTTCGCAAGAGAGAAATGAAAATGCATAAGACGGGCGCAAATCGCCTAAAAACACATAAGAATGGGACGAACCTTTATGGCATACACCCTAGTTCGCGGATTCTATTCCGTAAGAGGCAATGTCCTTAAAGTGCGTCATAAGGGGGGTATCTCTTTGCATGACTATGGTAAAGGCTATATTGTTGCTGGAACCTAGTCATGGATATTTGGGATTATAGAAAGTCCATCCAGGAGAGATAACTTGGATTCCCAGCTTTATAAGTTTATATCCTAGTTGGGCGCCCGAGAGTTTCTCCTAAGGAATGCAAAGTATGATCAAGGCGCCGAGGTACACGGTTGAGCACTTGATCTGTGGGTGCCCGGGACGGATGAACCTACCCTGGCCATCCATGGAAAGTCTTGGCTTACGATGTGTTCGGCCCGAAGAAAACCCCTCTAGGGGGTAGTCTCATAACTATAAGCCATATAGGCATAAAGTATAAGAGGCTACGAGAACAACTGGTTGTTTCTAGAACCGGATGGGAGGAGCTAGTCTTGTATGGCATAAGTACGTCTCCTTGAAGGGGAAACCAGGGGGAGAGATAAGGGCGATACCCTCCATTAGGGAGCTGTGTATCAAAAAAGACGGCAATGTCATGGGACTTTATATTCGCAAGAATATATAGGCCCGTCATATTGTCGCGTGACACATACGGAAATGTCATGGGACTTTATATTCGCAAGAATATTTAGGCCCGTCATATTGTCGCGTAACATGCCAAAAAGCCTTAAGAGAAATGTTAAGATGAGATCAATGGGTTTTTGCGATAAGACTAATGTTAAGATGAGATCAATGATAAGAGGAGATGATATCAATGTTAAGAGGATATAAATCGCAAAGACGTCCTGCGATTTCATCGCAAAGACGGCAATGTCATAAGTCTTAAAGAGCAAGGAGAAAGATTAATCTCACAAGATGGATTAGACTTATAATATTGTCGCAGAGATCAAAATAAATGATAAGACAAGATCAATGGATTATTACATGAAAATGTAAGAATGTCCTGTGATCTTGTCGCAGACAAGTGGCATAATAAGACCTTTAACTAGGAAGGAAAAATAAGACCACAAGAGAGGTTATACCTACAAGCGTATAACAGATTGCTAATGACTTTATATTAGTCTTATTTCATTTATCATATTGCAGATCAATAACAAGAGGAAAGTATGGGAATGCATAAAATGGAAATTACAATTTGTCGCAGAAAATAGTCGCAAGAAAGAAAGAGAGAAGTACACAAGTTTTACAAAAAGAAGATCCAAAAGAGAAAATAAGACCACTAGAGAGAACGCAAGTAAACTTGCGAAGATGATTATATTGAAGGAATAAATGGTGGAGAAAATAACAATGAGATACAATGAGCCAGAAAAATGAGGCACAAGAGAATAAACTTGCGAGAATAAAGAGAAATGCTCACACTAGAGAAAAAGTCAAAGAAATGGAAAATGGAGGCAATTTAAAGCTACATCAATTTTACCGCGGCAAAATGAGATAAGTAACCCAAACATTAGCTATACATTACAATAGATAAACATTCTCATCATACAAGCATCATACTCGCATCATAAAAGCATTGCATGAGCATTTCATGGCATAAGCATCGCATACATATTTCATAACATAATCATTACATAAATATTATATTCGCACAAGTATTTTAAAAAAAATTACAGAGTAATACCGCAAAATTTCGCAGGACCATTCATAATTCGCAACATTATTCGCAGAACTATTCATAATTCGCAGTACTATTTGCGGCACTATTCAGAACTTCGCATAAATGTTCAAAAAATCGCAGAAAAACTCAGAAATGTTCAGAAATTAGCAGGGTTATTCATAATCACGCAGACTCATTCATAAACTCGTAGATTCATCCAGAATTTCGCAGGAATTGTGATTATTTCGCAGAATGTGATTAATTTCTTAAAGTGATTACCACTTGAGGCAGAGGCAAGATAAGAATAGAGACGCAATTTAATCATTCAATATTTTCTCAAGGATTTTCCTTCATAGATAAAGAACAGAGGCAATTATGGATTACCAAGAAAATATTTTATGTTCTTTATCTTCTCGGCAAGAATCATTTCCAAAATGGGCAAGAATTTTCACCAAAAATGAAGAAATAATTTCGCATGAATAGAGGCAATATTTTTCATTCAAGAGCGGATACTTCATATATTTCGAGGATTTAGTACTTCTTATACTTCTTCAAGGATACTTCACATACTTCATTCTTCATACTTCGTGTACTTCAAAAGATGATACTTCTAATTATTTCTCAAAGCTTCGGAACTTCGCAAAAGAATAGAGGCAAGTATATACTTTTTAAGTTTGGTATTCTTTCGCTAGTTCCTTCGTCAAAAAAGATCAGAGACTACTACAACAACGAGTTTTTTCTTAAAGATTGCTCTTCAAGCAATATTCAAGAAAAAAGAGGCAAAATGTGGGAGCAGAATCTCGCAACAACAACGCTCTTGCAAGGATTTCTGCCACACATGGCAAGTATCGCAAATAATTATAAGAAATGACGAAATATGTGAAAATTTTATCATTACTCGCAAGAATAAGGTGATAGTTCGCAAGAAATGTAGCAAGAAGGAATAATCCTGCGAGACATGGAGAGACTTGAGGGAAATATAACAGAAACTTGAGAGAAATGAAGAAAGTTTGCGAAATATATTACCGCAGAACTAAAATCCGAAATTAAGGGAAAGCTTAGCTGTAAATGAGCTGTCATCCACTATGTAATTACCTATATAAAGAAGAGAGCAGGAGAGGGAAAGGGGGAGATAATTTTAGGAAGAGAGAGAAAGATATTTTGCAGAGAGAGATTTTTAGAGAGAGAATATGTATTTTATTTATCATCTTCTTCCCCAAAACTAGATCTAGAATTCTTCCAAGAACTCCATTAATAGAGATTGTAAATGTAAATTGATGTAGCTACAAATTATCATAGTGAAGAACCGTGGATGTAGATCACATTGATCGAACCACGTAAAAAATCTTGGTGTCCATTTATAATTTTAGTATTTTTATCACCATTTTAATATTTAGATCTAGAAATTGTTATCAAGATATGATAAGGGGTGTGTTGTAGGTTTTCCTGCAATTACATCCCCAGTTCATCGTAAAGAGAAACCCCGGTCTAATTCTAGTAATCTTTGAACCTGTGATGTTCAATTCTGATATATTTCGTCCCCAGTTCATCCGAATGATAAACTAGGGTCTAACTCTAGTAATCTTTGAACCTGTGATGTTTAATTCTGTTATATATTTCGTCCCCAGTTCATCCGAATGAGAAACTAACGTCTAACTCTAGTAATCTTTGAACCTGTGATGTTCAATTCTGATATATTTCGTCCCCAATTCACCTGAACGAGAAACTCCGGTCTAACTCTAGTAATCTTTGAACCTGTGATGTTCAATTATGATATATTTCATCCCCAGTTCATCCGAACGAGAAACTCGGGTCCAACTCTAGTAATCTTTGAACCCGTGATGTTTAATTCTGATATTTTTCGTCCCTAGTTCATCCGAACGAGAAACGCCGGTCTAAGTCTAGTAATCTTTGACCCTGTGATGTTAAATTCCGATATATTTTATCCCTAGTTTATCCGAATGAGAAACTAGGGTCTATCTATAGTAATCTTTGAACCTGTGATGTTCAATTATGATATATTTTGTCCCCAATTCACCCGAACGAGAAACTGAGGTCTAACTCTAGTAATCTTTGAACCCGTGATGTTCAATTCTGATATATTTCGTTCCTTGTTCATCCGAACGGGAAACCCCATTCTAACTCTAGTAATCTTTGAACCTGTTATGTTCAATTCTGATATACTTCGTCCCCAGTTCATCCGAACGAGAAACTCGAGTCTAACTCTAGTAATCTTTGAACCTGTGATGTTCAATTTTGATATATTTCGTCCCTAGTTCATCCGAAAGAGAAACCCCGGTCTAACTCTAGTAATCTTTGACCCTGTGATGTTCAATTCTGATATATTTTATCCCTAGTTCATCCGAACGAGAAACTAGGGTCTAACTCTAGTAATCTTTGAACCTGTGATGTTCAATTATGATATATTTCATCCCCAGTTCATACGAACGAGAGACTAGGGTCTAACTCTAGTAATATTTTAACCTGTGATGTTCAATTATGATATATTTCGTCCCCAGTTCATCCGAACGAGAAACTGATGTCTTAACTCTAGTAATCTTTGAACCTGTGATGTTCAATTCTGATATATTTCATCCCCAGTTCATCCGAACGAGAAACTAGGGTCTAACTCTAGTAATCTTTGAACCTTTGATGTTCAATTATGATATATTTCGTCCCCAGTTCATCCGAACGAGAAACTAATGTATTACTATAGTAATCTTTGAACCTATGATGTTCAATTCTGATATATTTTATCCTCGGTTCATTCGAACGAGAAACTAGGGTCTAACTCTAGTAATCTTTGAACCTGTGATGTTCAATTATGATATATTTCGTCCCCAATTCACATGAACGACAAACTCAGGTTTAACTCTAGTAATCTTTGAACCTGTGATTTTTAATTATGATATATTTCGTCCCCAGTTCATCCGAACGAGAAACTCAGGTCTAACTCTAGTAATCTTTGAAATTGTGATGTTTAATTTTGATATTTTTCGTCCCTAGTTCATCCGAACGAGAAACGCCGGTCTAACTCTAGTAATCTTTGAACCTGTGATGTTCAATTATGATATATTCTATCCCCAGATCATTCGAACGAGAAACTAGGGTCTAACTCTAGTAATCTTTGAACTTGTGATGTTCAATTATGATATATTTCGTCCCCAATTCATCCGAACGAGAAACTCGGGTCTAACTCTAGTAATCTTTGAACCTGTGATGTTCAATTATGATATATTTCGTTCCTTGTTCATCCGAACGAGAAACTAGGGTCTAACTCTAGTAATCTTTGAACCCGTGATGTTCAATTATGATATATTTGGTCCCTAGTTCATCCGAACGAGAAAGAAACTAGTAATCTTTCTGTGTCTAACTCTAGTAATCTTTGAACTTTGAACCTGTGATGTTCAATTTTTGATATATTTCGTCCTAGTTCATCCGAACGAGAAACTCAGGTCTAACTCTAGTAATCTTTGAACATGTGATGTTCAATTTTGATATATTTCATCCCCAGTTCATCCGAACGAGAAACTGAGGTCTAACTCTAGTAATCTTTGAACCGGTGATGTTCAATTCTGATATATTTCGTCCCCAATTCATCCGAACGAGAAACTCAGGTCTAACTCTAGTAATCTTTGAACATGTGATGTTCAATTATGATATATTTCGTCCCCATTTCATCCGAACGAGAAACTCAGATCTAACTCTAGTAATCTTTGAACCTGTGATGTTCAATTATGATATATCTGGTATCCAGTTCGTCCGAACGAGAAACTCGGGTCTAACTCTAGTAATCTTTGAACCTGTGATGTTCAATTCTGATATATTTCGTCCCCAATTCATCCGAACGAGAAACTCAGGACTAACTCTAGTAATCTTTGAACCTGTGATGTTCAATTATGATATATTTTCATCCCCAGTTTATACGAACGAGAAACTCGGGTCTAACTCTAGTAATCTTTGAACCTGTGATGTTCAATTATGATATATTTTATCCCCAGTTCATCCGAACGAGAAACTCGGGTCTAACTCTAGTAATCTTTGAACCTGTGATGTTCAATTCATATATACTTCGTCCCAGTTCATCCGAACGAGAAACCCCGGGCTAACTCTAGTAATCTTTGAACCTGTGATGTTCAATTATGATATATATTACGTCCCCAGTTCATCCGAACGAGAAACTCGGGTCTAACTCTAGTAATCTTTGAACCTGTGATGTTCAATTATGTTATATTTCGTCCCCAGTTCATCCGAACGAGAAACTCGGGTCTAACTCTAGTAATCTTTGAACTTGTGATGTTCAATTATGATATATTTCGTCCCTAGTTCATCCGAACGAGAAACTGGGTCTAACTCTAGTAATCTTTGAACTTGTGATGTTCAATTATGATATATTTCGTCCCCAGTTCATCCGAACGAGAAACTAGGGTCTAACTCTAGTAATCTTTGAACCTGTGATGTTCAATTATGATATATTTCGTCCCCAGTTCATCTGAACGAGAAACTCGAGTCTAACTCTAGTAATCTTTGAACATGTGATGTTCAATTATGATATATTTCGTCCCCAGTTCATCCGAACGAGAAACTCAGGTCTAACTCTAGTAATCTTTGAACCTGTGATGTTCAATTATGATATATTTCGTCCCCAGTTCATCCGAACGAGAAACTCATGTATAACTCTAGTAATCTTTGAACCTGTGATGTTCAATTTTGATATATTTCATCCGCATTTCATCTGAACGAGAAACTCGGGTCTAACTCTAGTAATCTTTGAATCTATCATGTTCAATTATGATATATTTCGTCCCCAATTCATCCGAACGAGAAACTCCATTACTCTAGTAATCTTTGAACATGTGATGTTCATTTCTGATATATTTCGTCCCCAGTTCATCCGAACGAGAAATTCAGGGCTAACTCTAGTAATCTTTGAACATGTGATGTTCAATTCTGATATATTTCGTCCCAGTTCATCCGAACGAGAAACCCCGGTCTAACTCTAGTAATCTTTGACCCTGTGATGTTCAATTCGGATATATATTACATCCCCAGTTCATCCGAACGAGAAACTCGAGTCTAACTCTAGTAATCTTTGAACATGTGATGTTCAATTCTGATATATTTCGTTCCCAGTTCATCCGAACGAGAAACTCAGGTCTAACTCTAGTAATATTTGAACCTGTGATGTTCAATTATGATATATTTCGTCCCCAATTCATCCGAACGAGAAACTCGGGTCTAACTCTAGTAATCTTTGAACCTGTGTTGTCCATTTCTGATATATTTCGTCCCAGTTCATCCGAACGAGAAACTCAAGTCTAACTCTAGTAATCTTTGAAACTGTGATGTTCAATTATGATATATTTTATCCCTAGTTCATCCGAACGAGAAACTTAGGTCTAACTCTAGTAATCTTTGAACATGTGATGTTCAATTATGATATATTTTGTCCCAAATTCATCCGAACGAGAAACTCGGGTCTAACTCTAGTAATCTTTGAACCTGTGATTTTCAAATCCCCTAGTTCATCCGAACGATATATTTAGTAATTCCTGTGATGTTCAAGTTCATCCGAACGAGAGAAACTCGGTCTAACTCTAGTAATCTTTGAACCTGTGATGTTCAATTTGATATATTTCGTCCCAGTTCATCCGAACGAGAAACTAACGTCTAACTCTAGTAATCTTTGAACCTGTGATGTTCAATTCTGATATATTTCTTTCCCAATTCATCCGAACGAGAAACTAGGGTCTAACTCTAGTAATCTTTGAACCTGTGATGTTCAATTATGATATATTTCATCCTCAGTTCATCCGAACGAGAAACTCAGGTCTAACTCTAGTAATCTTTGAACCTGTGATGTTTAATTTTGATATATTTCGTCCCTAGTTCATCCGAACGAGAAACTAGGGTCTAACTCTAGTAATCTTTGAACCTGTGATGTTCAATTATGATATATTTTATCCCAGTTCATCCGAACGAGAAACTAGGGTCTAACTCTAGTAATCTTTGAACCTGTGATGTTCAATTCTGTTATATTTCGTCCCCAATTCATCCGAACGAGAAACTGAGGTCTAACTCTAGTAATCTTTGAACCTGTGTTGTTCAATTCGGTAATACTTCGTCCCTAGTTCATCCGAATGAGAAACCCCTTTATAACTCTAGTAATCTTTGAACCTGTGATGTTCAATTCTGATATATTTCATCCCCAGTTCATCCGAACGAGAAACTCATGTCTAACTCTAGTAATCTTTGAACCTGTGATGTTCAATTATGATATATTTCATCCCCAGTTCATCCGAACGAGAAACTCATGTCTAACTCTAGTAATCTTCGACCCTGTGATGTTCAATTTTGATATATTTCGTCCCCAGTTCATCCGAACGAGAAACTCGGGTCTAACTCTAGTAATCTTTGAACCTGTGATGTTCAATTGTGATATATTTTTTCTCCAGTTCATCCGAACGAGAAACTCGGGTCTAACTCTAGTAATCTTTGAACCCGTGATGTTCAATTATGATATATTTCATCCCTCAGTTCATCCGAACGAGAAAACTAGGTATAACTCTAGTAATCTTTGAACCAGTGATGTTCAATTATGATATATTTCGTCCCCAGTTCATCCGAACGAGAAACTAATGTCTAACTCTAGTAATCTTTGAACCTGTGATGTTCAATTCTGATATATTTCATCCCCAGTTCATCCGAACGAGAAACTAGGGTCTAACTCTAGTAATCTTTGAACCTGTGATGTTCAATTATGATATATTTCGTCCCCAGTTCATCCGAACGAGAAACTAATGTCTAACTCTAGTAATCTTTGAACCTGTGATGTTCAATTATGATATATTTTATCCCCAGTTCATCCGAACGAGAAACTAGGGTCTAACTCTAGTAATCTTTGAACCTGTGATGTTCAATTATGATATATTTCGTCCCCAGTTCATCCGAACGAGAAACTCGGGTCTAACTCTAGTAATCTTTGAACCTGTGATGTTCAATTATGATATATTTCGTCCCCAGTTCATCCGAACGAGAAACTCGGGTCTAACTCTAGTAATCTTTGAACCTGTGATGTTCATTCTGATATATTTCGTTCCCAGTTCATCCGAACGAGAAACTCGGGTCTAACTCTAGTAATCTTTGAACCTGTGATGTTCAATTAGGATATATTTTATCCCCATTTCATCCGAACGAGAAACTAGGGTCTAACTCTAGTAATCTTTGAACCTGTGATGTTCAATTATGATATATTTCGTCCCCAATTCATCCGAACGAGAAACTCGGGTCTAACTCTAGTAATCTTTGAACCTGTGATGTTCAATTCTGATATATTTCGTTCCTTGTTCATCCGAACGAGAAACTCGGGTCTAACTCTAGTAATCTTTGAACCCGTGATGTTCAATTTATGATATATTTCGTCCCATATATTTCATCCGAACGAGAAACTCGAGTCTAACTCTAGTAATCTTTGAACCTGTGATGTTCAATTATGATATATTTCGTCCCCAGTTCATCCTAAAGAGAAACACGGGTCTAACTCTAGTAATCTTTGAACTTGTGATGTTCAATTCTGATATATTTCGTCCCCAATTCATCCGAACGAGAAACTCAGGTCTAACTCTAGTAATCTTTGAACCTGTGATGTTCAATTGTGATATATTTCGTCCCCAGTTCATCCGAACGAGAAACTCGGGTCTAACTCTAGTAATCTTTGAACCCGTGATGTTCAATTCTGATATATTTCGTCCCCAGTTCATCCGAACGAGAAACTAATGTCTAACTCTAGTAATCTTTGAACCTGTAATGTTCAATTCTGATATATTTCATCCGCATTTTATCCGAACGAGAAACTAGGGTCTAACTCTAGTAATCTTTGAACTTGTGATGTTCAATTATGATATATTTCGTCCCCAATTCATCCGAACGAGAAACTCGGGTCTAACTCTAGTAATCTTTGAACCTGTGATGTTCAATTCTGATATATTTCGTCCCCAGTTCATCCGAACGAGAAACTCGGGTCTAACTCTAGTAATCTTTGAACCTGTGATGTTCAATTCTGATATATTTCATTCCCAGTTCATCCGAACGAGAAACTCGGGTCTAAGTCAAGTAATCTTTGAACCTGTAATGTTCAATTATGATATATTTCTTCCCCAGTTCATCCGAACGAGAAACTCGGGTCTAACTCTAGTAATCTTTGAACCCGTGATGTTCAATTATGATATATTTTGTCCTCAACTCATCCGAACGAGAAACTTAGGTCTAACTCTAGTAATCTTTGAACATGTGATGTTCAATTATGATATATTTCGTCCCAGTTCATCCGAACGAGAAACTTAGGTCTAACTCTAGTAATCTTTGAACCTGTGATGTTCAATTCTGATATATATTTTATCCCCAGTTCATCCGAACGAGAAACTCGGGTCTAACTCTAGTAATCTTTGAACCTGTGATGTTCAATTCTGATATATTTCGTCCCTAGTTCATCCGAACGAGAAACTCGGGTCTAACTCTAGTAATCTTTGAACCTGCAATGTTCAATTATGATATATTTCGTCCCCAGTTCATCCGAACGAGAAACTCGGGTCTAACTCTAGTAATCTTTGAACCTGTGATGTTCAATTATGATATATTTTATCCCTAGTTCATCCGAATGATAAACTAGGGTCTAACTCTAGTAATCTTTGATCCGGTGATGTTCAATTATGATATTTTTTGTCCCCAATTCATCCGAACGAGAAACTCGGGTCTAACTCTAGTAATCTTTGAACCCGTGATGTTCAATTATGATATATTTCATCCCCAGTTCATCCGAACGAGAAATTCATGGCTAACTCTAGTAATCTTTGAACTTGTGATGTTCAATTATGATATATTTCGTCCCCAGTTCATCCGAACGAGAAACTCGGGTCTAACTCTAGTAATCTTTGAACCTGTGATGTTCAATTATGATATATTTTATCCCAGTTCATCCGAACGAGAAACTAAGGTCTAACTCTAGTAATCTTTGAGCCTGTGATGTTCAATTATGATATATTTTGTCCCCAATTGACCCGAACGAGAAACTCGGGTCTAACTCTAGTGATCTTTGAGCCTGTGATTTTCAATTCTGATATACTTCGTCCCAATTCACCCGAACGAGAAACTTAGGTCTAACTCTAGTAATCTTTGAACCCGTGATGTTCAATTTTGATATATTTCGTCCCCAGTTCATCCGAACGAGAAACTCGGGTCTAACTCTAGTAATCTTTGAACCCGTGATGTTCAATTCTGATATATTTCGTCCCCAGTTCATCCGAACGAGAAACTAGGGTCTAACTCTAGTAATCTTTGAACCTGTGATGTTCAATTCTGATATATTTCGTCCCCAGTTCATCCGAACGAGAAACTCGGGTCTAACTCTAGTAATCTTTGAACCTGTGATGTTCAATTTTGATATATTTCGTCCCTAGTTCATCCAAACGAGAAACTAGGGTCTAACTCTAGTAATCTTTAAACTTGTGATGTTCAATTCTGATATATATTTCGTCCCCAGTTCATCCGAACGAGAAACTCGGGTCTAACTCTAGTAATCTTTGAACCCTGTGATGTTCAATTCTGATATATTTCGTCCCCATTTCATCCGAACGAGAAACTCGGGTCTAACTCTAGTAATCTTTGAACTTGCGATGTTCAATTCCGTTATATTTCGTCCCAGTTCATCCGAACGAGAAACTCGAGTCTAACTCTAGTAATCTTTGACCCAGTGATGTTCAATTATGATATATTTTATTTTAGTTCATCCGAACGATAAACTAGGATCTAACTCTAGTAATATTTGAACCTGTGATGTTCAATTATGATAAATTCTGTCCCCAATTCACCCGAACGAGAAACTCAGGTCTAACTCTAGTAATCTTAGAACCTGTGATGTTCAATTCTGATATATTTCTTCCCCAGTTCATCTAAAACATAAACTCGGGTAACTCTTGTAGGTACTGAATATCGCTAGATAATAGTTCACGAGTATCGTAATAAATAAAGGAGAAAAGAGTTATAAAATGATACGATGATAGAAGAAGCGGAGAAATATGAAGTTTTGTGAGTATGAGTTGCGATACTTCGCAATTCATGTACAGCTGTATAAGTTTTACTATAAATAGGAGTTCAAATGTAAAATTTGAGAGGTTCTTTTAGTGAGTGTTAGAAAATATCTTAGGAAAGAGAATAGAGAAAGTTGTAACTATTCTAATTCCATTTAGATAATTCTTTGTAATCAATTGAGAACATTAATAAGAAAATTGTTATTCATCATCAAGAACTTCTTGAGTTTTTACTAATTCTATTGAGGGTGTAGTTGTAGGTTATTCTGCAACTACATAATTGGCGCTAGAAACAGGGACTTGAGAATTGTGGTAGCCTAAATTTGAGGGAATTGTGGAAAATTTGAAGATCAAATGAAGTCAGTAGATGGAGATTGCAAAAAAAGAAGAATGTAATATGATCACAAAGACAATGATTGATGAATTTCATAGTAATATGAAGGGAAAAATATACAAGCGAGATTGTAGAGGAAGAAAGATCATGGAGGAAGAAAAGATAACAACTTTAGAAGAATGGGAAAAGAGAAAAATCACATTTTCAAGCAGAGCAGAAATTCCAAATGAAGACTTGAACCACACTTCACCATTGGTGATCACAATGCCGATCATGCTAGAAGATAAGAAAGTCTGTAGAAAAATGGAAATTAAACCGAATTTTGGTTGATACAGGAGTTCTGTTAATATCATATTCTATCATGCACTTAAGGGGATGGGAATTAAAGATGAAGAAATCACAAATTCAAAATGTCTTATTCATGGATTAGGAAAATCTACAACAAAATCTAAAGGGGAAATCGCTACTGCGAATATTACTAGGAGAAATCGAAACACATGTAATCTTGTGTGTGATAGATATGGAATCTCCATATAACATGCTGATAGGAAGGCCATGGATTCATGCGATCAAAGCTGTTGCTTCAACATTACATCAAAAAATCAAATTTCCTACACCAAATGGAATACAAGAAATAAAAGGAGATCTTGATAGTGCAAAATTTTGTTATCAAATTGAAGTAACACAATGCGGAGGAAGAGCAAGAAAGAAACAACTTCAGTAGGAAACTTGCGAAGGAAACAAAAAAGGAAGAAGAATTCGAGTGTATACAATAAGAGCAAAGGAAGGGAGAGGTATACCAAATGAATTCCGTAAAAGAAGGGGAACCAGCAAAAATAATCAAAGAACCAACACCTATGGGGGAGCAAAGTCCAAGCTATGTTGCAATTTGAACCAACTAAAGAAATAAATATTGGAAGTAAAGAGGAGCCTTTATTCTTGCGAATTGGAACTAAGATGGATGAAGAAGAAGAAAAAAGAACTATTGATCTTTTGCGAGAATATAAAGATATCTTCGCAGAAGTGTAGATGAGATACCAGGAATTGATCCATCAGTGGCGTGTCATAGATTGAACATAGATAAAAATGTAAGACCATTCAAACAAAGAATAAGGAAGATATCACAAAATTATCATGTACAGATAGAAGAAGAATTACAAAAGATGTTGGATGCAGGGATCATAAGGGAAGCAAAATATCCATAATGGATTGCGAATATGGTCATTGTTCCAAAAAGAATAAAGGAATAAGAATTTGCATAGATTTCACTGATCTAAACAAGGCATGTCCCAAAGACAGTTTTCCATTACCAGATATACCACAAATGGTGGAATCATCTGCAGGTCATGATAGAGTCACTTCACTTGATGGATATAAAGGGTATAATCAAATATCACTCGCAGAAGAAGATCAAGAACATAACGCTTTTTTGCTCCAAGGGGTTTGTATTGTTATGTGAAGATGCCATTTGGTTTATGGAATGCGGGTGCTACATATCAACATATGGTTGAAAAAGTGTTCGCGAAGTGGATACATAAAACTTTGGAGGTATATGTAGATGATATGTTGATAAAAAGCAAGGAAGCTAAAGACCATGTGCAAGATTTGAAGGAAATATTTGAGCAAATGAGAAAGTTCAACATCAAATTAAATCCCGAGAAATGTATAATTGGGGTTTCATCTGGAAAGTTCTTGGGATACATAGTATCAAAGGAGGGAATACAAGTTGATCCAGAAAAGGTCCAAGCAGTTCGTGACATGCCAACACCTGCAACGGTAAAAGAAGTACAAAAGCTAAATGGACTCTTGGCTTCACTTGGAAGATTTATTTCGCGAATGTCAGATAAATGCAAACATTTTTTCAACATACTTAAGAAGGGAGCAAAATTCAAGTGGACTGATGAATGTGAAAAAGCTTTTCAAGGAATCAAAGAATACCTCGCAAATACATCTATACTAAAGAAACCAGAGAGAGACGAAGAATTATTGGTATACCTCGCAACAACTCCATATGCTCTAAGTGCAATTCTGTTGCGAGCAGACGCAGGAGTAGAAAGGCCCATTTACTACATTAGTAAAACCTTTAATGCAGAAGAGAAGAATTATTCTAAAATGGAGAAGTTAATCTTAGCCCTGGTTTATGCATCATTCAAGTTACGAATATACTTTCAAGCACATGTGACAAAAGTGGTAACCAAAGTCCCAATTGAATCAATCATGAAGAACACAAAAAGGTCAGGAAGAATAGAAAGGTGGAATGCACAAGTAAACCATTACAAGATAAAATACGAAGTATTGTCATCGCAAAAATCACAAGTCGTCGCAAATTTTTTGGAAGAATTTCCTTTGGAAGAAGATGAAGCAGTAGAGGAAATGATGGATGTTGAAGAAGAATTTGGAAATCCAAAAGACTTGTTAACAGAACCAGATAGATGGGAAATTCTAGTGGATGGATCATCCAATAGTGAGGGAAATGGAATTGGAGTCGTGTTGATTTCACCGAAGGAGAAAGAACAACATTCTCATTCAGACTAGAATTTGCATCCACGAACAATGAAACAAGAGTACGAAGTCTGTAGTGCATGCATTAAAGATCGCAATAGAAAAGAAGCTTGAAAGTATAAGGATAACAAGTGATTCACAAGTTAGTGATTTGTCAAATTAAAGGGGAATATACCACAAATGAATCTTCTTTGAAGAAATACAAGAAACTCGTTGAGGAATTATCTGCGAAGATACCAAAATTAAAATGGAGACATATATCTAGAAAATATAACCGTCTCGCAGATGCTTTTGCATTTATTCCAAGCATGATGACAAATCCAAATACAAGAAATATCCAAATACAAACAATTCAACACCCATTAGTGGACAAAGAGAAAGAAATTGAGGAAGCTGTTGTGATGGAAGTAGAAAGAGAGTTATCAAACAACATCGCAGATTGGAGAAAAGAAATTCATGCATATCTCGCAACAGGAGAAATATCCAGGAACAGACTAGAAGCACATAAATTAAAGAGTCGTGCAACAAACTATGAGTTGCGAGAAGGAATTTTATATAGAAAATCTTTCAATGGACCACCTCTCAGGTGCTTAACTCGCGAAGAAGGAGAAAAATATTGAAGATGTTACATGGAGGAGAAGCTGGAAATCATAGTGGGGGAAGATCTCTAGCATATAGAGCAAAGATACAAGGATATTACTGGCCTTATATGCATACAGACGCAAAATTGTTCGTATTTAAGATGCAAGGAATGTCAACGACATGGTAAAAGAATTCATGCACCAGGGGCCACATTAACTTCTTCAACAAGTGCTGGCCTTTTGATAAATGGGGTTGGATATTGTTGGACCATTTATACCTGGATCTGGACAAAGGCGATACTTGATAGTTGCAACAGATTATTTCACGAAGCTCGCAGAAGTAAAAGCAGTACAACATATTCGTGATAAAGATGTTTTTACATTCATATTTGAGAACCTCATTTGCAGGTACGGGGTTCCAACACAACTAGTATCTGATAATGGAAAACAATTTGAGGGGAAGAATATAGAGATGTTACTCAGTGCTTTTAGGATAAAATGTGGGAAGTCAACCCCATTATATCCACAAGCTAATGGACAAGAAGAAGCAACAAATAAAACAATCGCAGATACAATCAAAAAGAAATTAGAAGGACATCTCAAAGGGTGGTGCGAACAAGTACCTAGCGCAGTTTGGGCATACAATACAACTAGAAGAGAAGCAACTGGAATGTCTCCTTATTGTCTAACATATGGAGTAGAAGCAGAAATACCCACAGAGGTTGTAATTCCGACAACAAAGAAAGAAGCTTGGGAAAGAAATTTAAGTGCGGGAGTAATATTAAGTGAATTGGATGATTTGGAAGAAAAAAGAGAAAAGGTGTTGCACCATATGAAGATTTATCAAGAACGATTAGCTCGAGAATACAACAAGAGAGTCATTGAACGTGAATATAAACCAGGTGATTTGGTCATGCGAGAAACACCTCCATATCAAAAAGAAAATGGAGGAAAATTAGCACCAAAATGGGATGGACCATATGTTATTAAAGAAGTTGTAGGAAGCGGAGCTTATCGGCTGATGGATCCAGAAGGGAGAGACATGGGTTTGAGGCTTGGAAAACCTTGGAACAGACTATATTTGAAAAGGTATTATCCATAAAACTCATGAAATTTTTTACGAATATTGTTTGCTCGCAGGAAATTGGGAAAAGTTACGAGTTTCAAAATTTATATTGCGATTAATATTTCATTAATTTGCGAATAAAAGACCGCAATATGTGATCAGCCTCAAAAAAAGAAAGAGAGCCGCAGAAAATTTTATACAGGCAAACCTTTGTGGCGTACACCCTAGTTCGCGAAGCTATATTTCGTAAGAGGCAAAGTCCTAAAGTACGTCATTTAAGGGGGTACCTATAAACGTGGCTAAGGGTAACCGGAACACCACCAAGGGCCCTTAGTACATGGTAAAAATTTAGGGGTACAACCCAATAATGGGGTACCTATCCGGGTTAGACACCTTGGATTCTCACCTAATCTAGCGACATTACGCAATATAAAATGCGGTGTAAGAAGATTTAGGTTGGGCGACTAAGGCATACTGTCTTTCCCAAGAAGTGCGAAAACGATCAAGGCGCCGAGGTACACGGTTGAGTCAAGAGTGCCGGTGAGGTTGAACCACATATGCCATTTTTGACAAGTCTTGGCAAATGATGCACTTGGCCCAAAGATACCCCATAGGGTGCAACCTCGTAACTATAAGCCCTATAGGCAAAAAGGATAAGAGGTTGCGATCAAAAGCTGGTTGTTGGCAGAACCGGATGGGAAGAGCTAACCTTGTATGGTCGATGTACGCTTCCTTGAAGGGGCAATCGGGGGAAGATAAAGGGCAAGCACCCTCCATTAGGGAGCTGATACGTGCTATAAGACGCAAATGTCACGAGGCTTCTTGTTTGCGAAAACATAAAGGCTTGTCATATTTGTGCAACAAATGAAGTTCTGCGAGCATTCTAAAAAAAAAAAAAAAAAAAAAAGAGAAAGAAAGAAAGAAAAGAATAAAGAACTCGCAGAACATAATAAAGAAGTTAAGATGAGATCAATGGGTTTTTGCATGAAAGTGTAGAGACGTCCTGCGATTTCATCGCAAGACGGCAATGTCATGGGGTTGTATGTTCGCAAGAATATTTAGGCATGTCATATTGTCGCAACAATTATGAAGAGGCTAAAATACTATTCAAAGAAGTTAAGATGAGATCAATGGATTTTTGCAAAAGAAGATTTCATCGCAAGACGATAATGTCACGAGGTTGTATGTTCGCAAGAATGGTCATATTATCGCAAATACAAAAATTTACTACAAAAGAGGTGGAAAAATAAGACCTTTACTTAGGAAGGCATGATAAGACCACATAAATTAATGAAATTCATTACATCAACATCATTGAAGAAATTATACAAGAATACATTATGAAGATTGAAAAAGAAGATCTCAATATCATTGAAGAAATTTTACAAGAATATACATTATGAAGTTTTGAAGAGAAGATAGCTCTGTCAATATCATTGAAGAATTTTTACAAGAAGTCCTATCAAAGAAGACAACATCATTGAAGAATTTTAACGAAGACTTAACAAAAGATGCGATTTTGATAGCAATCAAATAAGATAAGTTCATATTCGTAAAAGTTTACGAGAATTAAATACTTCTTATACTTCTCCATATATTGAATATTTCTCCAAAAGTTGAATACTTCTTATAATTCTTCAAGAATATCTCATATTTATTATACTTCTTCAACGGATATTTCATTTGGTGAAGGTTAAATAATCATTATACTTTGTCATATGTTACGAAATTATTCAAAGATTGAATACTTCTTATATTTCTTCATTTGGTGAATTGAGTACTTCTAATACTTCTTATATCTCTTCATTTGGTGGATCGAGTACTTCTAATACTTCTTATATCTCTTCATTTGGTGGATCGAGTACTTCTAATACTTCTTATATCTCTTCATTTGACGGATTTAGTACTTCTAATACTTCTTCAAAGGTATTGTATATGTAGTATATTTATTAAGGATATTTCATATATTTTATTTCTTATACTTAAAAGGGAGGATTTCTTATTTACAATCGTAACAAGTTGAAACTTCGTAAGATAAATTGAGGAAGATATTCTAATACTTCAAACAATGTTTAATCATTTAAAGAGAAATAATAGGGGGAAAAGGAGATACTAAGCTTTATTTGTGAGTTATATATTATTTCTCTTCATATGATCAAATGGGGCAAATTTAATTAAAGAAAGGTTAAATTATCTTCGCAAAATTAAAGAAAGGATAAATCATCTTCGCAAAATATCAGATGTACTTCTTAAAAAATAGAATTGTTCGCAAAAAGAAAACCAACAGTAACTAAGAGAAGGAATTCAAAAGAAAGGAAGACAGGAGAGTCAATGATAAATTGAAAAAAGAATGTTATCATGCTTCATCAACACTCTATGCTGGATCTTTAGGATGAGTAGGGTCATTAGTAGTTTTCGACTTTTGTGAGATATCATCCTTTGAAGAATATGCAACAGGAACATCTCCTTGAGAAATAGATTCTTTCTCGTCATCAAGATCTTCATCATCACTCTTATAATCAAAATCACTATCAGGCTCACGAGCAACTTCATCGTCAGATATTTTCAAAGGAGTAATTTTCACAGGAGGCAAGGCTCTTGATAAGAGAATGTTATTCGTAAAGACTTGAGCTTTCAGATGACTTTCACGAAGTATAGCTTTTTGATGGTTGGTATCTTCGATATCTTTGGAATAAGCAAGATAGTTGAATCTCCGAGTAGCACGGTCACGAGAGTTGATTAAGCGGGTAGAAAGCAAAGCATTTTTCTTACGAAGCTCGGAACATGAGGCTTCTAATCCAGATTTTGCATTACGAAGGTTGTTCTCAGATTCTGCGAATAAAACAAAATTCAAAGGATAAAATTTGCGAGTATAATGAAATTTAAAGATATACCAAAGGCAGTCAAATTTTAATGACTACCTTCTCTTTGCGAAGTAAGATAATGAGCTAAAGATAGACAACAGTTCTTCATCTGATTCATCGCATTATCAAAACCATCACCAACTAATCCTTTAAGTCGAGATTGAAGCTTTTGATCTTTAGAAAGGAGAAAATTTTTATCCTTCTCAAGTTTGGCATTAAGACTTTTTAATGATGAATAATCTTCTTCAAGTTGATTCTTCTTAGCACTCAAGACTATATTCTTATTAATAAGGGAATTCTTCTCAATAACAAAAGAATTTCTTTCAAAGATCTCAAGACTTCTTTAATTCCTCAAGTTCACCTTTCAACAAAGAAAGAAGATTTTCTTGATCGCAACATTTATTCTGAAGAGTCTTTAATTATTGCGAAGAAACAATCATTGTATTCAAAAATGAACATTTCTCTTCTAATAAGGTTTTGTTCTCTTCTAATAAGGTTTCTATTCTCAAATTAGCTTTAGTTAAGGAAGAAAAAAGTTGAGATATGTCATCATTCAAAAAATTTCGATCATATATTAGTTGAGTATTCTCTTGAAAAAGAGCATCGAGTTGTCAAGAGCACACGAGTAAAGATTAGATAAATGGGAGAATTGGTTTGAGAGGCTTTCATTCTTGGTTCGATATTCTGTTGCATCTGATTCATGGTGAAGTACCAATCTTCTTCCTTTTTGGATGGATTCTATAAAGGGGAATGGGTTTTAATGGATGTTTCAAACATATGAAGAATATAAGTAAATAAAAGGGAAAATATGAAGATAGTAATCATACCTTTCAATTCATCATTTCTTTTGCGAAGAATCGCACAATCGAGAGAATCATTTTGAAGATGATAATTTTCTTTACGGAGATCCTCGCATTCTCGCTTGAGAAGATTTCAAAGATTGGCGAAGCAATTCAATTTCTTTTTCCAAGGATTGACGTGAAGAAGAAATGTCTGGATTGACGAAATTATTTAGAACTTCGCAAAACTCATATTGCGAACGAACATTAGTAGACTTTCAGTATTGGTCAAAATCTCGATAACATTCGGAAAGTTGAATAAATTCCATCTCGAATTTCCTGAGGAAGAGGAGAAGAATTTGAAGGAATAAGAGCAAGCTGCAAATTGTTTGGAGAAATAGCACTCAAAGGATTTGGGGACAAGATAGGTTTTTCAAGAGAAGAAGTTGAAGAAATATTTTGCGAGGGTTGTTTTTCAAGAGAAGAAGTTGAAGAAATATTTTGTGAGGGTTGATCTTGAAGAAGTGTTGATAAATTGACACTGATGGGAGATTGAAAGGTAGGTAATGGAGTAGAGGCAGGAGTGTGTGAAGAAGCATTTTCACGAGGAGGAGAGGAAAATTCCTTATCAACTTCAGGAAGGAAATCATCAATCGGAATTAATGGTGTGGGTTTAGTTATTCGAGATCTCTTACCAGGGTTTGGTTTTTCGCCAACCTGCGAATCAAAATGTAGATTAAAAACCGAGGCAACAATATATTGTTCAGGAAAGAAGGCAAAGTATTTTAACTACCTTTTGATTCTCAGATTTTCTTCTCCGCGCATTTCATTTGTTCTCCTCTTTATTTTGCTGAAATAAACCAAAATCAGATAACAAATTATACAGAAATTAAAGAGGAGAACAAATGAAATACGCAGAGATAGAAGGAAATTACCTTGGAGAACTCATGAAGATATAATAGAAGAAAAAATTGCAGAGAAAACAGTAATAGAGAGTATGAGTAGAAGATAGAATTGCGGAAATAAGAAGAAGAAAAGGAAGAGAATATAAAGGAGTTATATAAAGGAATAACTAGAAAAGAACGGTTACAAAAGACGTGTCCAAATTCTAAAAGACTAAGTAACGGTTATGTTCTCACGATCATTTCTTCTTCGTAGAATTGACATGAGAAGAGGCAAGATGTAGGTACTGAATATCGCAAGATAATAGTTCACGAGTATCGTAATAAATAAAGGAGAAAAGAGTTATAAAATGATACGATGATAGAAGAAGCTCGGAGAAATATGAAGTTTTGCGAGGATGGAATAATGTTATGAGGATGAGTTGCGATACTTCGCAATTCATGTACAGTTGTATATGTTTTACAATAAATAGGAGTTCAAATGTAAAATTCAGGAGGTTCTTTTAGTGAGTGTTAGAAAATATCTTAGGAAAGAGAATAGAGAAAGTTGTAACTATTCTAATTCCATTTAGATACTTCTTTGTAATCAATTGAGAACATTAATAAGAAAATTGTAATTCACCATCAAGAACTTCTTGAGTTTTTACTAATTCTATTGAGGGTGTAGTTGTAGGTTATTCTGCAACTACAACTCTAGTAATCTTATAACCTGTGATATTCAATTATGATATATTTCATCCCCAGTTCATCCGAACGAGAAACTAATGTCTTACTCTAGTAATCATTTAACCTATGATGTTCAATTCTGATATATTTCATCCCCAGTTCAATCGAACGAGAAACTAGGGTCTAACTCTAGTAATCTTTGAACCTGGGATGTTCAATTATGATATATTTCGTCCCAATTCATCCGAACGAGAAACTCGGGTCTAACTCTAGTAATCTTTGAACCTATGATGTTCAATTTTGATATATTTCGTCCCCAGTTCATCCAAACGAGAAACTCAGGCCTAACTCTAGCAAGCTTTGAACCTGTGATGCTCAACTCTGATATATATATTTCGTTCCTAGTTTATCCGAAATAGAAACTCGGGTCTAACTCTAGTAATATTTGAACCTGTGATGTTCAATTCTGATATACTTCATCCCCAGTTCATCCGAACGAGAAACTCGGGTCTAACTCTAGTAATCTTTGAACCTGTGATGTTCAATTTTGATATATTTCGTCCCCAGTTCCTCCGAACGAGAAACCACGGTCTAACTCTAGTAATCTTTGAACCCGTGATGTTCAATTCTGATATATTTCGTCCCTAGTTCATCCGAACGAGAAACTCGTGTCTAACTCTAGTAATCTTTGAACCTGTGATGTTCAATTCTGATATATTTCATCCCCATTTTATCCGAACGAGAAACTCGGGTGTGATGTTCAATTCTGATATATTTCGTCCCCAATTCATCCGAACGAGAAACTCAGGTCTAACTCTAGTAATCTTTGAACATGTGATGTTCAATTCTGATATATTTCGTCCCAGTTCATCCGAACGAGAAACTTAGGTCTAACTCTAGTAATCTTTGAACCTGTGATGTTCAATTATGATATACTTCGTCCCAGTTCATCCGAACGAGAAACCCCGGTCTAACTCTAGTGATCATCGAACTTGTGATGTTCAATTCTAATATACTCCGTCCCAGTTCATCCGAACGAGAAACCCCGGTCTAACTCTAGTAATCTTTGACCCTGTGATGTTCAATTCTGATATATTTTGTCCTCATTTCATCAGAACGAGAAACTCAGGTCTAACTCTAGTAATATTTGAACCTGTGATGTTCAATTATGATATATATTTCGACCCAGTTCATCCGAACGAGAAACTCAGGTCTAACTCTAGTAATCTTTGAACCTGTGATGTTCAATTATGATATATTTCGTCCCCAGTTCATCCGAACGAGAAATTAAAGTCTAACTCTAGTAATCTTTGAACCTGTGATGTTCAATTTTGATATATTTCATCCCCAGTTCATCCGAACGAGAAACTAGGGTCTAACTCTAGTAATATTTGAACCTGTGATGTTCAATTATGATATATTTCGTCCCCAGCTCATCCGAACGAGAAACTCGAGTCTAACTCTAGTAATCTTTGAACCTTTGATGTTCAATTTTGATATATTTCGTCCCCAGTTCATCCGAACGAGAAACCACGGTCTAACTCTAGTAATCTTTGAACCTGTGATGTTCAATTCTAATATATTTCATCCCAAGTTCATCCGAACGAGAAACTCGGGTCTAACTCTAGTAATCTTTGAACCTGTGATGTTCAATTTTGATATATTTCGTCCCTAGTTCATCCGAAAGAGAAACCCCGATCTAACTCTAGTAATCTTTGACCTTGTGATGTTCAATTCTGATATATTTCATCCCCAGTTCATCCGAACGAGAAACTCGGGTCTAACTCTAGTAATCTTTGAACCCGTGATGTTCAATTATGATATATTTCATCCCCAATTCATCCGAACGAGAAACTCGGGTCTAACTCTAGTAATCTTTGAACCTGTGATGTTCAATTCTGATATATTTCGTCCCCAGTTCATCCGAACGAGAAACTAACGTCTAACTCTAGTAATCTTTGAACCTGTGATGTTCAATTATGATATATTTCGTCCCCAGTTCATCCGAACGAGAAACTCGGGTCTAAGTCTAGTAATCTTTGAACCTGTGATGTTCAATTCTGATATATTTCGTCCCTAGTTCATCCGAACGAGAAACTCCGGTCTAACTCTAGTAATCTTTGAACCCGTGATGTTCAATTCTGATATATTTTGTCCTCAGTTCATCCGAACGAGAAACTAGGGTCTAACTCTAGTAATCTTTGAACCTGTGATGTTCAATTATGATATATTTCGTCCCCAATTCATCCGAACGAGAAACTTAGGTCTAACTCTAGTAATCTTTGAACCTGTGATGTTCAATTATTATATATTTCGTCCCCAGTTCATCCGAACGAGAAACTCGGGTCTAACTCTAGTAATCTTTGAACCTGTGATGTTCAATTATGATATATTTCGTCCCTAGTTCATCCGAACGAGAAACTCAGGTCTAACTCTAGTAATCTTTGACCCTGTGATGTTCAATTATGATATATTTTATCCCCAATTCATTCGAACGAGAAACTAGGGTCTAACTCTAGTAATCTTTGAACCTGTGATGTTCAATTATGATATATTTCGTCCCCAATTCATCCGAACGAGAAACTTAGGTCTAACTCTAGTAATCTTTGAACTGTGATGTTCAATTCTGATATATTTCGTTCCTTGTTCATCCGAACGAGAAACTAAGGTCTAACTCTAGTAATATTTGAACCTGTTATGTTCAATTCTGATATATTTCGTCCTCAGTTCATCCGAACGAGAAACTCGGGTCTAACTCTAGTAATCTTTGAACCTGTTATGTTCAATTCTGATATATTTCGTCCCCAGTTCATCCGAACGAGAAACTCGAGTCTAACTCTAGTAATCTTTGAACCTGTGATGTTCAATTATGATATATTTCATCCCCAGTTCATCCGAACGAGAAACTAGGGTCTAACTCTAGTAATCTTTGGAACTGTGATGTTCAATTATGATATATTTCATCCCCAATTCATCCGAACGAGAAACTCGGGTCTAACTCTAGTAATCTTTGAACCTGTGATGTTCAATTATGATATATTTCGTCCCTAGTTCATCCAAACGAGAAACTCGGGTCTAACTCTAGTAATCTTTGAAACTGTGATGTTCAATTATGATATATTTCGTCCCCAGTTCATCCGAACGAGAAACTCGGGTCTAACTCTAGTAATCTTTGAACCTGTGATGTTTAATTATGATATATTTCGTCCCCAGTTCATCCAAACGAGAAACTAACGTCTAACTCTAATAATCTTTGAACATGTGATGTTCAATTATGATATATTTCGTCCCCAATTCATCCGAACGAGAAACTCGGGTCTAACTCTAGTAATCTTTGAACATGTGATGTTCAATTATGATATACTTCGTCCCCAGTTCATCCGAACGAGAAACCCCTTTCTAACTCTAGTAATCTTTGAACCTGTGATGTTCAATTTCGATATTTTTCGTCCCTAGTTCATCCGAAAGAGAAATGCCGGTCTAACTCTAGTAATCTTTGACCATGTGATGTTCAATTCTGATATATTTTATCCCCAGTTCATCCGAACGAGAAACTAGGGTCTAACTCTAGTAATCTTTGAACCTGTGATGTTCAATTATGATATATTTCGTCCCAAGTTTATCCGAACGAGAAACTTAGGTCTAACTCTAGTAATCTTTGTACATGTGATGTTCAATTATGATATATTTCGTCCCCAATTCATCCGAACGAGAAACACAGGTCTAACTCTAGTAATCTTTGAACTTGTGATGTTCAATTATGATATATTTTGTCCCCAGTTCATCCGAACGAGAAACTCAGGTCTAACTCTTATAATCTTTGAACCTGTGATTTTAATTCTGATATTTTTCGTCCCTAGTTCATCCGAACGAGAAACGCCGGTCTAACCCTAGTAATCTTTGAACCTGTGATGTTCAATTCTGATATATTTCATCCCCAGTTTATCCGAACGAGAAACTAGGGTCTAACTCTAGTAATCTTTGAACCTGTGATGTTCAATTATGATATATTTCATCCCCAATTCATCCGAACGAGAAACTTAGGTTTAATTCTAGTAATCTTTGAACCTGTGATGTTCAATTATGATATATTTCGTCCCCAGTTCATCCGAACGAGAAACTTAGGTATAAATCTAATAATCTTTGAACCTGTGATGTTTAATTTTGATATTTTTCGTCCATAGTTCATCCGAACGAGAAACGCCGGTCTATCTCTAGTAATCTTAGACCCTGTGATGTTCAATTCTGATATATTTTATCCCCATTTAATTCGAACGAGAAACTAGGGTCTAACTCTAGTAATCTTTGAACTTGTGATGTTAAATTATGATATATTTCGTCCCCAATTCATCCGAACGAGAAACTTAGGTCTAACTCTAGTAATCTTTGAACTTGTGATGTTCAATTCTGATATATTTCGTTCCTTGTTCATCCGAACGAGAAACCCCATTCTAACTCTAGTAATCTTTGAACCTGTGATGTTCAATTCTGATATATTTCATCCCCAGTTCATCCGAACGAGAAACTTAGGTCTAACTCTAGTAATCTTTGAACCTGTGATGTTCAATTCTGATATATTTCGTTCCTTGTTCATCCAAACGAGAAACCCCATTCTAACTCTAGTAATCTTTGAACCTGTTATGTTCAATTCTGATATATTTCGTCCCCAGTTCATCCGAACGAGAAACTCGGGTCTAACTCTAGTAATCTTTGAACCTGTTATGTTCAATTATGATATATTTCATCCCCAGTTCATCCGAACGAGAAACTCGAGTCTAACTCTAGTAATCTTTGAACCTGTGATGTTCAATTTTCATATTTCATCCCCAGTTCATTCGAACGAGAAACTAGGGTCTAACTCTAGTAATCTTTGAACCTGTGATGTTCAATTATGATATATTTCATCCCCAATTCATCCGAACGAGAAACTCGGGTCTAACTCTAGTAATCTTTGAACATGTGATGTTTAATTCTGATATATTTCTTCCCCAGTTCATCTGAATGAGAAACTAACGTCTAACTCTAGTAATCTTTGAACCTGTGATGTTCAATTATGATATATTTCGTCCCCAGTTCATCCGAACGAGAAACTCGGGTCTAAGTCTAGTAATTTTTGAACCTGTGATGTTTAATTCTGTTATTTTTTGTCCCTAGTTCATCCGAACGAGAAACGTCGGTCTAACTCTAGTAATCTTTGACCCTGTGATGTTCAATTCTGATATATTTTGTCCCCAGTTCATTCGAACGAGAAACTAGGGTCTAACTCTAGTAATCTTTGAACCTGTGATGTTCAATTATGATATATTTCGTCCCCAATTCACCTGAACGAGAAACTTAGGTCTAACTCTAGTAATCTTTGAACCTGTGATGTTCAATTATGATATATTTCGTCCCCAGTTCATCCGAACGAGAAACTCAGGTCTAACTCTAATAATCTTTGAACCTGTGATGTTCAATTCTGATATATTTTATCCCCAGTTCATTCGAACGAGAAACTAGGGTCTAAATTTAGTAATCTTTGAACCTGTGATGTTCAATTATGATATATTTCGTCCCCAATTCACATGAATGAGAAACTTATGTCTAACTCTAGTAATCTTTGAACCTGTGATGTTCAATTATGATATATTTTGTCCCCAGTTCATCCGAACGAGAAACTCGGGTCTAACTCTAGTAATCTTTGAACCTGTGATGTTCAATTTGATATATTTCGTCCCTAGTTCATCCGAACGAGAAACGCCGGTCTAACTCTAGTAATCTTTGACCCTGTGATGTTCAATTCTGATATATTTTTTCCCCAATTCATCCGAATGAGAAACTAGGGTCTAACTCTAGTAATCTTTGAACCCGTGATGTTCAATTATGATATATTTCGTCCCCAATTCATCCGAACGAGAAACTTAGGTCTAACTCTAGTAATCTTTGAACCTGTGATGTTCAATTATGATATATTTTGTCCCCAGTTCATCCGAACGAGAAACTCAGGTCTAACTCTAGTAATCTTTGAACCTGTGATGTTCAATTCTGATTTATTTCGTCCCTAGTTCATCCGAACGAGAAACGCCGGTCTAACTCTAGTAATCTTTGACCCTGTGATGTTCAATTCTGATATATTTTATCCCCAATTCATTCGAACGAGAAACTAGGGTCTAACTCTAGTAATCTTTGAACCTGTGATGTTCAATTATGATATATTTCGTCCCCAATTCATCCGAACGAGAAACTTAGGTCTAACTCTAGTAATCTTTGAACCTGTGATGTTCAATTCTGATATATTTCGTTCCTTGTTCATCCGAACGAGAAACTCGGGTCTAACTCTAGTAATCTTTGAACATGTGATGTTCAATTCTGATATATTTCGTCCCCCGTTCATCCGAACGAGAAACTCGGGTCTAACTCTAGTAATCTTTGAACCTGTGATGTTCAATTCTGATATATTTCATCCCCAGTTCATCCGAACGAGAAACTCGAGTCTAACTCTAGTAATCTTTGAACCTGTGATGTTCAATTATGATATATTTCATCCCCAGTTCATCCGAACGAGAAACTAGGGTCTAACTCTAGTAATCTTTGAACCTGTTATGTTCAATTATGATATATTTCATCCCCAGTTCATCCGAACGAGAAACTCAGGTCTAACTCTAGTAATCTTTGAACCTGTGATGTTCAATTTAAATATATTTCGTCCCAAGTTCATCCGAACGAGAAACTCGGGTCTAACTCTAGTAATCTTTGAACCTGTGATGTTCAATTATGATATATTTCGATCCTTGTTCATCCGAACGAGAAACCCCTTTCTAACTCTAGTAATCTTTGAAATTGTTATGTTCAATTATGATATACTTCGTCCCCAGTTCATCCGAACGAGAAACTCGGGTTTAACTCTAGTAATCTTTGAACCTGTGATGTTCAATTCTGATATATTTCGTCCCAGTTCATCCGAACGAGAAACTCAGGTCTAACTCTAGTAATCTTTGAACATGTGATGTTCAATTCTGATATATTTCATCCCCAGTTCATCCGAACGAGAAACTCGAGTCTAACTCTAGTAATCTTTGAACATGTGATGTTCAATTCTGATATATTTCGTCCCCAGTTCATCCGAACGAGAAACTCAGGTCTAACTCTAGTAATCTTTGAACCTGTGATGTTCAATTCTGATATATTTTATCCCAGTTCATCCGAACGAGAAACTCAGGTCTAACTCTAGTAATCTTTGACCCTGTGATGTTCAATTTTGATATATTTCGTGTGCCGTTCATCCGAACGAGAAACTCATGTCTAACTCTAGTAATCTTTGAACCTGTTATGTTCAATTTTGTTATACTTCGTCCCTTGTTCATCCGAACGAGAAACGTCGGTCTAACTCTAGTAATCTTTGAACCTGTGATGTTCAATTCTGATATATTTCGTCCCCAGTTCATCCGAACGAGAAACTCGAGTCTAACTCTAGTAATCTTTGAACCCGTGATGTTCAATTATGATATATTTCATCCCCAGTTCATCCGAACGAGAAACTCGGGTCTAACTCTAGTAATCTTTGAACCTGTGATGTTCAATTCTGATATATTTCGTCCTTAGTTCATCCGAACGAGAAACTAATGTCTAACTCTAGTAATCTTTGAACATGTGATGTTCAATTCTGATATATTTCGTCCCTAGTTCATCCGAACGAGAAACTAGGGTCTAACTCTAGTAATCTTTGAACCTGTGATGTTCATTTATGATATATTTCGTCCCCATTTCATCCGAACGAGAAACTCGGGTCTAACTCTAGTAATCTTTGAACCTGTGATGTTCAATTCTGATATATTTTGTCCCCTGTTCATCCGAACGAGAAACTCGGGTCTAACTCTAGTAATCTTTGAACCAGTGATGTTCAATTCTGATATGTTTCGTCCCAGTTCATCCGAACGAGAAAATAATGTCTAACTCTAGTAATCTTTGAACATGTGATGTTCAATTCTGATATATTTCGTCCCTAGTTCATCCGAACGAGAAACTCAGGTCTAACTCTAGTAATCTTTGACCCTATGATGTTCAATTCTGATATATATTACGTCCCCAGTTCATCCGAACGAGAAACTCGGGTCTAACTCTAGTAATCTTTGAACTTGTGATGTTCAATTCTAATATATCTTTTCCCCAGTTCATCCGAACGAGAAACTCGAGTCTAACTCTAGTAATCTTTGAACCTGTGATGTTCAATTCTAATATATTTCTTCCCAGTTGATCCGAACGAGAAACTAGAGTCTAACTCTAGTAATCTTTGAACCTGTGATGTTCAATTCTGATATATTTCGTCCCGTGTTCATCCGAACGAGAAACTCGAGTCTAACTCTAGTAATCTTTGAACCTGTGATGTTCAATTTCGATATACTTTGTTCCCAGTTCATCCGAACGAGAAACTCGGGTCTAACTCTAGTAATCTTTGAACCTGTGATGTTCAATTATGATATATTTCGTCCCATGTTCATCCGAACGAGAAACTCGGGTCTAACTCTAGTAATCTTTGAACATGTGATGTTCAATTCTGATATATTTCGTCCTTGTTATCCGAACGAGAAACTAATGTCTAACTCTAGTAATCTTTGAACCTGTGATGTTCAATTCTGATATATTTCGTCCCCAGTTCATCCGAACGAGAAACTTGAGTCTAACTCTAGTAATCTTTGAACCCGTGATGTTCAATTTTGATATACTTCGTCCCCAGTTCATCTGAAAGAGAAACCCCGGCCTAACTCTAGTAATCTTTGAACATGTGATGTTCAATTCTGATATACTTTGTCCCCAGTTCATCCGAACGAGAAACTCATGTCTAACTCTAGTAATCTTCGACCATGTGATGTTCAATTCTGATATATTTCGTCCCCAGTTCATCCGAACGAGAAACTAATAACTAGCTCTAGTAATCTTCGAACATGTGATGTTCAATTCTGATATATTTCGTCCCTAGTTCATCCGAACGAGAAACTCCGGTCTAACTCTAGTAATCTTTGACCTTATGATGTTCAATTTTGATATATTTCGTCCCCAATTCATCCGAACGAGAAACTCGGGTCTAACTCTAGTAATCTTTGAACTTGTGATGTTCAATTATGATATATTTCGTCCCCAGTTCATCCGAACGAGAAACTTAGGTCTAACTCTAGTAATCTTTGAACATGTGATGTTCAATTATGATATATTTCGTCCCTAGTTCATCCGAACGAGAAACTTCGGTCTAACTCTAGTAATCTTTGAACATGTGATGTTCAATTCTGATATATTTCTTCCCCAGTTCATCCGAACGAGAAACTCGGGTCTAACTCTAGTAATCTTTGAACCTGTGATGTTCAATTCTGATATATTTCGTTCCCAGTTCATCCGAACGAGAAACTCGGGTCTAACTCTAGTAATCTTTGAACCTGTGATGTTCAATTTTGATATATTTCGTCCCAATTCATCCGAACGAGAAACTCGGGTCTAACTCTAGTAATCTTTGAACCTGTGATGTTCAATTTTGATATATTTCGTCCCCAATTTACCCGAACACTAGTAATCTTTAAACCTCTGATGTTCATTTCTGATATACTTCATCCCTTTGGGTCTAACTCTAGTAATCTTTGAACCTGTGATGTTCAATTTTGATATATTTCGTCCCCAATTTACCCGAACACTAGTAATCTTTGAACCTGTGATGTTCATTTCTGATATATTTCATCCCCAGTTCATCCGAACGAGAAACTCGGGTCTAACTCTAGTAATCTTTGAACCTGTGATGTTCAATTCTGATATATTTCGTCCCAGTTCATCCGAACGAGAAACCCCGGTCTAACTCTAGTAATCTTTGACCCTGTGATGTTCAATTCTGATATATATTACGTCCCCAGTTCATCCGAACGAGAAACTCGGGTCTAACTCTAGTAATCTTTGAACCTGTGATGTTCAATTCTGATATATTTCTTCCCAGTTCATCCGAACGAGAAACTCGAGTCTAACTCTAGTAATCTTTGAACCTGTGATGTTCAATTATGATATATTTCGTCCCAGTTCATCCGAACGAGAAACTCGGGTCTAACTCTAGTAATATTTGAACCTGTGATGTTCAATTCTGATATATTTCATCCCCAGTTCATCCGAACGAGAAACTCGGGTCTAACTCTAGTAATCTTTGAACATGTGATGTTCAATTCTGATATATTTCATCCCTAGTTCATCCGAACGAGAAACTCAGGTCTAACTCTAGTAATCTTTGAACCTGTGATGTTCAATTATGATATATTTCGTCCCCAATTCATCCGAACGAGAAACTCGGGTCTAACTCTAGTAATCTTTGAACTTGTGATGTTCAATTTTGATATATTTCGTCCCAGTTCATCCGAACGAGAAACTCGGGTCTAACTCTAGTAATCTTTGAACCTGTGATGTTCAATTCTGATATATTTCGTCCCCAGTTCATCCGAACGAGAAACCCCGGTCTAACTCTAGTAATCTTTGAACCTGTGATGTTCAATTCTGATATATTTCGTCCCCAGTTCATCCGAACGAGAAACTCGAGTCTAACTCTAGTAATCTTTGAACCTGTGATGTTCAATTCAAATATATTTCGTCCCCAGTTCATCCGAACGAGAAACTCGGGTCTAACTCTAGTAATCTTTGAACCTGTGATGTTCAATTCTGATATATTTCGTCCCAGTTCATCCGAACGAGAAACTCGAGTCTAACTCTAGTAATCTTTGAACCTGTGATGTTCAATTCTGATATATTTCGTCCCCAGTTCATCCGAACGAGAAACTCGGGTCTAACTCTAGTAATCTTTGAACATGTGATGTTCAATTTTGATATATTTCATCCCCAGTTCATCCGAACGAGAAACTCAGGTCTAACTCTAGTAATCTTTGAACATATGATGTTCAATTCTGTTATATTTGGTCCCTTGTTCATCCGAACGAGAAACTAGGGTCTAACTTTAGTAATCTTTGAACCTGTGATGTTCAATTATGATATATTTCGTCCCCAGTTCATCCGAACGAGAAACTCGGGTCTAACTCTAGTAATCTTTGAACTTGTGATGTTCAATTCTGATATATTTCGTCCCAGTTCATCCGAACGAGAAACTCAAGTCTAACTCTAGTAATCTTTGACCCTGTGATGTTCAATTCTGATATATTTTGTCCCCAGTTCATCCGAACGAGAAACTCGGGTCTAACTCTAGTAATCTTTGAACCTGTGATGTTCAATTATGATATATTTCGTCCCAGTGCATCTGAACGAGAAACTCGGGTCTAACTCTAGTAATCTTTGAACCTGTGATGTTCAATTCAGATATATTTCATCCCTAGTTCATCCGAACGAGAAACTCGGGTCTAACTCTAGTAATCTTTGAACCTGTGATGTTCAATTATGATATATTTCGTCCCCAGTTCATCCGAACGAGAAACTCGAGTCTAACTCTAGTAATCTTTGAACCTGTGATGTTCAATTATGATATATTTCGTCCCCAGTTCATCCGAACGAGAAACCCCGGTCTAACTCAAGTAATCTTTGACCCTGTGATGTTCAATTCTGATATATATTACGTCCCCAGTTCATCCGAACGAGAAACTCGGGTCTAACTCTAGTAATCTTTGAACTTGTGATGTTCAATTCTGATATATTTCGATCCTAGTTCATCCAAATGAGAAACGCCAGTCTAACTCTAGTAATCTTTGAACCTGTGATGTTCAATTCTGATATATTTCGTCCCCAGTTCATCCGAACGAGAAACTCGGGTCTAACTCTAGTAATCTTTGAACCTGTGATGTTCAATTTGATATATTTCGTCCCCAGTTCATCCGAACGAGAAACTCGGGCCTAACTCTAGTAATCTTTGAACCTGTGATGTTCAATTCTGATATATTTCATTCCCAGTTTATCCGAACGAGAAACTTGGGTCAAACTCTAGTAATCTTTGAACCTGTGATGTTCAATTCTAATATATTTCTTCCCTTGTTCATCCGAACGAGAAACTAGAGTCTAACTCTAGTAATCTTTGAACCTGTGATGTTCAATTTTGATATATATTTCGTCACCAGATTATCAGAACGAGAAACCCCATTCTAACTCTAGTAATCTTTGAACCTGTGATGTTCAATTATGATATATTTCGTCCCCTGTTCATCCGAACGAGAAACTCGAGTCTAACTCTAGTAATCTTTGAACCTGTGATGTTCAATTTTGATATACTTCGTCCCCAGTTCATCCGAAAGAAAAACCCCGGTCTAACTCTAGTAATCTTTGAACCTGTGATGTTCAATTCTGATATATTTCGTCCCAGTTCATCCGAAAGAGAAACTCGGGTCTAACTCTAGTAATCTTTGAACCTGTGATGTTCAATTCTGATATATTTCGTCCCCAGTTCATCCGAACGAGAAACTCGGGTGTGATTTTCAATTATGATATATTTCGTCCCCAATTCAACCGAACGAGAAACTCCGTTACTCTAGTAATCTTTGAACTTGTGATGTTCATTTCTGAAATACTTCATCCCAGTTCATCCGAACGAGAAACTCGGGGTCTAACTTTAGTAATCTTTGAACCTGTGATGTTCAATTTTGATATATTTCGTCCCCAGTTCATCCGAAGGAGAAACTCGGGTCTAACTCTAGTAATCTTTGAACCTGTGATGTTCAATTCTGATATATTTCGTCCCCAGTTCATCCGAACGAGAAACTCGAGTCTAACTCTAGTAATCTTTGAACCTGTGATGTTCAATTCATATAAACTTCGTCCCAGTTCATCCGAACGAGAAACCTCGGTCTAACTCTAGTAATCTTTGACCCTGTGATGTTCAATTTTAATATATTTCGTCCCCAGTTCATCCGAACGAGAAACTCGGGTCTAACTCTAGTAATCTTTGAACCTGTGATGTTCAATCTGATATATTTCATCCCCAGTGCATCCGAACGAGAAACTCGGGTGTGATTTTCAATTATGATATATTTCGTCCCCAATTCAACCGAACGAGAAACTCCGTTACTCAAGTAATCTTTGAACATGTGATGTTCATTTCTGATATACTTCGTCCCCAGTTCATCCGAACGAGATACTTGAGGTCTAACTTTAGTAATCTTTGAACCTGTGATGTTCAATTCTGATATATTTCGTCCCCAGTTCATCCGAAGGAGAAACCCCGGTCTAACTCTAGTAATCTTTGAACCTGTGATGTTCAATTATGATATATTACGTCCCCAGTTCATCCGAACGAGAAACTCGAGTCTAACTCTAGTAATCTTTGAACCTGTGATGTTCAATTCATATATATTTCGTCCCCAGTTCATCCGAATGAGAAACTCGGGTCTAACTCTAGTAATCTTTGACCCTGTGATGTTCAATTCTGATATATATTTCGTCCCCAGTTCATCCGAACGAGAAACTCAAGTCTAACTCTAGTAATATTTGAAACTGTGATGTTTAATTCTGATATATTTCGTCCCCAGTTCATCCGAACGAGAAACTCAAGTCTAACTTTAGTAATCTTTGAACCTGTGATGTTCAATTAGGATATATTTCGTCCCCAGTTCATCTGAACGAGAAACTCGGGTCTAACTCTAGTTATCTTTGAACCTGTGATGTTTAATTCTGATATATTTCGACCCTAGTTCATCCGAACGAGAAACGCCGGTCTATCTCTAGTAATCTTTGATGTTCAATTCTGATATATTTCGTCCCCAGTTCATCCGAACGAGAAACTCGGGTCTAACTTTAGTAATCTTTGAACCAGTGATGTTCAATTCTGATATATTTCGTCTCAGTTCATCCGAACGAGAAACTCGGGCCTAACTCTAGTGAGCTTTGAACCTGTGATGTTCAATTCTGATATATTTCATTCCCAGTTTATCCGAACGTGAAACTTGGGTCAAACTCTAGTAATCTTTGAACCTGTGATGTTCAATTCTAATATATTTCTTCCCTTGTTCATTCGAACGAGAAACTAGAGTCTAACTCTAGAATCTTTGAACCTGTGATGCTCAATTCTGATATATTTCGTTCATTGTTCATCCAAACGAGAAACCCCAGTCTAACTCTAGTAATCTTTAAACCTGTTATGTTCAATTATGATATACTTCGTCCCCAGTTCATCCGAACGAGAAACTCGAGTCTAACTCTAGTAATCTTTGAACCTGTGATGTTCAATTTTGATATACTTCGTCCCCTGTTTATCCGAAAGAGAAACCCCGGTCTAACTCTAGTAATCTTTGAACCTGTGATGTTCAATTCTGATATATTTCATCCCCAGTTCATCCGAACGAGAAACTCGGGTGTGATTTTCAATTATGATATATTTCGTCCCCAATTCAACCGAACGAGAAACTCCGTTACTCTAGTAATCTTTGAACTTGTGATGTTCATTTCTGATATACTTCGTCCCCAGTTCATCCGAACGAGATACTCGGGGTCTAACTTTAGTAATCTTTGAACCTGGGATGTTCAATTCTGATATATTTCGTCCCCAGTTCATCCGAAGGAGAAAGCCCGGTCTAACTCTAGTAATCTTTGACCTTGTGATGTTCAATTCTGATATATTACGTCCCTAGTTCATCCGAATGAGAAACTCGAGTCTAACTCTAGTAATCTTTGAACATGTGATGTTCAATTCATATATATTTCGTCCCCAGTTTACCCGAACGAGAAACCCCGGTCTAACTCTAGTAATCTTTGACCCTGTGATGATCAATTCTGATATATTTCGTCCCCAGTTCATCCGAACGAGAAACTCGAGTCTAACTCTAGTAATCTTTCAACCTGTGATGTTTAATTCTGATATTTTTCGTCCCTGGTTTATCCTAACGAGAAACTCATGTCTAACTCTATTAATCTTTGAACATGTGATGTTCAATTCTAATATATTTCGTCCCCAGTTCATCCGAACGAGAAACTCATCTCTAACTCTAGTAATATTTGAACCTTTGATGTTCAATTCTGATATATTTCGTCCCCAGTTCATCCGATCGAGAAACTCAGGTCTAACTCTAGTAATCTTTGAACATGTGATGTTCAATTCTGATATATTTCATCCCCAGTTCATCCGAACGAGAAACTCTGGTGTAACTCTAGTAATCTTTGAACCTATGATGATCAATTCTGATATTTTTTGTCCCCTATTCATCCGAACGAGAAACTAGGGTCTAACACTAGTAATCTTTGAACCTGTGATGTTCAATTATGATATATTTCGTCCCAAGTTAATCTGAACGGGAAATTCGGATCTAACTCTAGTTATCTTTGAACATGTGATGTTCAATTCTGATATATTTCGTCCCTAGTTTATCCAGACGAGAAACGCCGGTCTAACTCTAGTAATCTTTGACCCTGTGATGTTCAATTCTGATATATTTCGTCCCAGTTCATCCGAACGAGAAAATCAGGTCTAACTCTAGTAATCTTTGAACCTGTGATGTTCAATTATGATATATTTCGTCCCCAGTTCATCCAAACAAGAAACTCAGGCCTAATTCTAGTAAGCTTTGAACCTGTGATGTTCAATTCTGATATATTTCGTTCCAAGTTTATCCGAAGCACTTACGTGCTTATCATCTCTCGATTTTATTTAGCGAATGCAATAATCCTTTTAACCCACTAAGTGCTAGTGGGCGATTTTAAGTCTCGTGAGGGCTTTCTTAGAACATATCCACAAAGTTCTAGGATAAATATATGCTCAGATTCCATGAATGTGATACCTGCATTTAGTTTTAGCTCTCAGCAATTGGATTTGTCAATCTAGCTTTCAAGAGATCAATTCTAGTACTGAAACAACTAAGGACATGTGATAAAAGTGTAAAGTGTATCTTCCTTAGACATGCATAGAAAATGATTTACTCTAGGAAGTTATGACTGCCAATTACTAAGAGATAGTTTTTAGGCTAAGAACTGAATTCAAAGATAAGCTACTGTCCGGCTCTACGAGAATTGTGAATGTTCACCTGATGAGTTGGTGATATTTCAGCTTACCCGCGTTGTACATCGATGGCTACACCTTCCCTTGCTTTTTACAATACTATTTACAATATATGTGCAAAAAGGAACATTGACTGCATATTTACAATGACTGCTCTCTTAATTTGCGGCAAGAGAGGAACTTTAACTCTTTTACTGAAACAGAACATAACAGACAATGGATACTTCTCCTTTATTTCTTTTTCTTTTCGTTTTTTTTTTTTCCGTTTTGTTTTTCATTTTTTTTCATTTTTCATTTTTTTTTCAACTGATTTTGGAGTAATGAAAGATAAAAATACAAACTGACACAACAAACTTCACACAAAAACATAAAAAATAGACTACATGACACTTTGAGCAAGATGTAGCACTTTTCGATGCACCCGGTCAAATTCAATGGTTGCTTTTCTTAACGTATCCTCCAACTTCTATCCCAGCCAACCAAAGAACAAGCTAGTAAAGTCTCATTCAGTATTATAGATGATTGGCATCCTACTTAACCTATGAAACACGCTATACACGCTTGGTCGATCGTGCATGTGAAAATTTTCTATATCACATGTGAATTGTGCTAGAATCAGGGGTGCCTCATCATCTAGACTAAGAATCCTAAGATATTATACATGCGCAGGCATCACAAATCAAGGTAAATGAGCTCACTTTTTCATATTTTTTATTTAATTTTATGGCAGAGTTCAGACTTAATTATATCATGGCAGCAATCTTATGGAATCTCTCTTCTCACCCCCAAACCTAAACTAAACATTGGCCTCAATGTTTCTAAAGATGAATATGATTGAACAACACAACAAGAGAATCATGCTGAGCAAAGAAAAGGAAAAAGATTACCATATGTCGGTGAAAGCATTTTTAGAACTCTATTATTCATGTCCAAGGTCCAACAGAATTCAACTGATATCACATTGGATTAGCACAATATACATACACGAAAAAGCTAGAAAATAGCATTACCAACTAGATTATATACAAGAAAAAGTTACCATATATATACAACCTAAATAGTTGAGGATCAACTCAAAAGACAAAATGCAGAAATTTTAGTAACCTCACACAATTATAATAAAACAGAAATGCAAGTGAGGTTGCAAAACAAAACGTTTTACCGCCAAGCCTAGATTTTTCAACAGATATACTTTTGGGCACGAAATCTAACAATTTCAGGGGTGCATCATGCACAAGATCTAGTTCAAAGTGAACTTTGTTAAGGACGGTGATCGCTGTCGTAGGCGTCAAAAATAAATTACACTTTCTTACTACTCAAAATATAAATATAGCAAGGGCAAGAAAGGATCGTTCCCACGGAGAGGTCTAGGTTGTCGGTTGTTTTGGTTTCCTATAAGTAACAGGGGGGATTTTCTGATTTTTATAAAAGCAAACTAAAATAAAAGCAAGTAAAGAAAAATAAACAAATCAAGCAAGGAAATGTATTGGTTAAGGATTTCGTTTTCATTCACTAACATGTTCTTGTCATAATAACTAGAATGGATATTTAATATCTATTTTTATCAATGGCCCTAGAATACCTTGATCGCAAGAATATCCCGCTAATCTCCTCTTATCATCAACAAACACATTAAAAAATGCGAATATGAATTCTATCTTAGAGAACAACCTAACGTGTAAAAGCACTAATCAAGTTTAATTTCCTAGATGCATTAAGTTCAATGAAATCAGGCCAATCAAAGCAATCGAACGTGGAAAACGCACTAATTCAATTTAACAAAGGTTATGGTTCACATATATGATCATAAGAATATATCACTACAAACTATAATCATATTTATGCTACTTGCAATCAGGAATTATCACTTTTGCATATAATAACCCTAATCTAGCAATAGAGATGAAAGCAAACTCAACCGATTCGCGACTCGATCAAACAAGCATTCGAATCATGTAACAATATAAACGATGAATCATAAACGATAAAGTATGGAGACAAAACTAATTTATTGAACACAACCCATGTTTGGAAATCCAACTTATTCCTTAACCAAAAGAAAACTAGGTAAACATAATGGAGTTCATCACAAGAATAAAGAGAAAATCTATCATGTTGTAAACCCTAGCATAAAAGTATAAGATAAGATTATAGAAAAGTCATCTCTTTTATATGTTTCTCAAATTCCATAAAGGATACTCTTTCCCAACTAGGTCACGCCTCATTCTTCTCAAAATTCCATCTCCAAGTGGTCCATCAAGCCCATGTGTTAAACATCTCCTCTGGAAATTTTGGGTCCAATCAGGGTCGCCGGATTGCTGATGTCATCACCGGAATCCGGCATCGGTCGCCGGAATTTGTCACCGAAAAATTGTCTCCAGCCACCTGAGTTATCTGAAACTGTCACCAGCAAGTGCATACTCCCAGAAGCTCAACTTTACTTCTCCTCAGTTCAAACATTCACTAGAATCATCTAACCCAAATTCCTTATTTCTTGCGAAAACGCACCCAAAAGCGTGACTCCAAACTTATACATGACGCGGCCGACTCTTGCATCCGACACGCACCCCCTTCATGATTCACTGAAATATTATGATCCCCACTTTCGGTTCAGAAATCCGATAAACAGAACTGGTACCACCAGCACACCATTCTCACTGCGTTTCTGCAGCTGGTTGCAAAATTCTATTATACTCTCACAGCTTAGGCCATAAATTCTCATTGATTTTAGTCTCCACAATGCCAACAACAAACCATACTCAAACCAAACCACACTCCCTAGATTTGCAATCTCATTTTAGCTCCTTCTTGACCCTTTCATCCATTGCATCACACACCACAACCATCTGTATCTGCAACCAAAACCTCTCTCCAAGCCTGCAAGTTCACAACTAGCCTTTGCACCACAAATCCCTGTAAACCATTCAACTGAATCAGTGTTCAACAACTGCACTTCTTCCACTTGCTGCCAACCCAAGTATACCACCATTTCGGCATCATTGTCTCAGCCAGCAACTTTAAACCTTCCCTAAATATCCAACCATTTTACTGCCAAATTCAGTAGAAGACACACTGCAACAGCATCGCCACCTTGTCCAAATCCAGTTCCATGTCCTACAACTGTTGCTTTAGCCTGCCATTCTCACTAGCACTACATTGCAACAATATCACTTCATCTTCACCCGCAGCTTCAATTCATTGCTTCCACTCTCTATTCCATCTTTGTTGTAGCTGCAATTCCCATTTTCTCTTTCTCTGAACTTCTAACCATGCAGAGCATACATTCACAGCCAAACGCGCAAACATCATTTCCATCTCAGGCACTCAATTGCAGCTGCCCTCCTTTGTACATAATCTTCTGTAACTTCAATAAGACTCCACCTGCAAATCCCTATTTACCATCGCAGCAACATACAGAGATCCACTATCTTGTCTCTGGCAGCAACAAATGAACCTTATCCTGCAAACCCATTTCTCTATATTCCCTTGTCAAACTCAATGTTCATAACCACCAGTTCCATGATAATTACCAGCAACTTTTCCACAATCTGTGTTGTTCTTCTTTTCTCGCTGCTCCATCTTCATCATCTTTCAGTTCCATTTCCTGCAACCACCAAGGCTCTACTGCCACATCCATTGTGACCATGGCCAACACATAACCATACTTGGAACCACCAGACTCATCCACCACTTGCAACTTCAAGAGAAACCAGTTCATTTCCTCATCTACCTGAGTTCATCCACAAGAGCCATTCACTCGATCAATATATGGAATTTCATACATACACATTCCATCCTTGCCTTGCAATCCAACTCAAGGTAATAGTGCCACGAAGCATTTGGCACTTCAGCTCCATCCCTGTCCTAGCATTCATCTATTTTATACACAAATCACAACTCCACCTGCAATACCAGACCACCTCATCTTAATCTTTACTGCCGAGAATGGAATCAATTCAATACCAGAGGAACAAATTTTCCTGTAACCCACATATCTCTTCCATGAGCTCTTCAGTAAACCAAATTTCGATTCTCAGCCGAAACCCCAAAATTCCTTTTCCATTTCGAGCTTCTAATCAACACAACCACCGTTCATTCCATGAGCTTAATTCCTGCATCTTCTTCTTCCCTGAGTCACATCGATCTCTTCCTTTTATTACTGCGAATCCATGGCAGTGACAGATCATCTCTTTGTTGACACACTCATCTATCTCTTCTTCTAAACTATTCAATCAATCTTATTTCTCCGATTTCTCAGGAACCCTAATCTCCATAATCAAAACTAGTTCTTCATTTCAATCATTCTTCAAATTGCAAACTCTTCATCGATCTAACAACCAACAACCTAAATTTATTCTCCCACTCTTCTGTGAATTTCTCGATCTGACTCCCATTACTAACTCCATCTCTTTGTATTCTAATGATGCCGCCTCTCCTCTCTTGATTCTAGGTGGAGAAAGAAAAGTAAAGAGGTTTAGTGTAGGAATTGTTCTGGATATAGCCACCCAAATGAAATGGATAAGGGCCAGCCAAAATCATATATGACTTATCATTTTCGCAGAACTGACAAGCTAATTCCTTTTTCAACTCAACTGCAAGTTGCGGGGAGCTGATAGTTCATCCCTTGCCTCCTTTTTTGCTGCATATCCTAACCGGATCCAAGTATCACTCGCCTGTGAATTGATCTTTTTTTCCTTTTCGCTCTAAATGAGTACTTTCTTCTTCTTTTGCTCCAAATGGCTCCAAAGTACATATGTAACTCAAAAGCACACATAAGATACATAATTTTCATGAAAACTCACAAAGAAGCTTAAATAATAGATATAATTACGGTGTTTATGACACCTATCAGACGGGCGGAGATAAACATTCCAACTGTGGCTCCTCAAATGTATTATATTTAGTTGCAAAATAGTCCAAGAGGACTTGGGAGGCACAAAGTTCCAATCCTAGACTAGGTACTTTTAGAAAAGTTGGTTTTATAGTTTTGTTAGAAACCAAATCTAGATTGTGTAGAAGAGTCCCAGTCTGTGACTTAGGCAGGAAATTCGGCACATCTATGCTGCTCATAAGTATGAAAGCAAAAGTATCATTATTACCAGTCACATCAAAATCCCATAAGTCACCTACAAGTGTCGCAGCATGCTCACATTCATAGAACATGTCAACAAACCCAAATTCAGAATCCTGAGTATCGAAAAAGTTGGTCTCATGCATCGGAAAATCAAAGGGAGCTACACACTATATTCTAGGCAGGGAATCAGATACATCAAATTAATTTTCAGGCATATGATCATTGGTGTCAACAGAAAATTCAGCCTTTCCTATGTCATGCTCATCTTGTATGTCATGCTTTCCTTCACAGAACAATTTCACAAGCCCCAAATCAATAGCAAAATCATCTGAATTACAATGAATATGAATATCAGAAGAAACATTATTAGTGTATGTCTTTCCACTATGGTTTGGAATTTTAGAGTCACATGACTCTAAAATTGCATCTTCAAGAAGAATTAGCTCTTCTAACATCATATCATCATCTGAGTAATATGCATACTCGTCCCTATTAACAACTTTGGTGTTTTCAGTCAACTCATTTTCCTCTAGGTTAGGTTCATATTCAGTATCAGTTACATGAGTAGGACCAGACACACAATTTTCAAAATTTACTTCATTAGGGATAACAAACATCTCATCATGAAATTCCTTCCTTTCTTCACTTCGCAAATGAATCATGTTCATTTTAAAAATCATATTAATTTGTTCAATGGAAGGAGAGTCTTCACTAGTGGGTATCCTCGTTTCATATGGATATTCAGTACATGGTTGTGCATGAGGTTCACTAGAGAAGGGAAATTCAGAGATGTCGTTATATGGATGATCATACAATGCTTGTAATTCAAATCTAGCATTATTTTATTCAATGAGTTTGATATTTTCCATCACAGATTGCATACAAGGGTTTAGGCGAGTATAAAATTGCTCAACATCCCCTGGTGGTGGCTGATACTTGTGTGAATAACAATTAAGGTCTATATATTGTAGCTCATGACCTAGAAAAGTGATGACCACGCAAGTGTGATACATTTTCACCCATAAATACATTAACTAGGACTCATTTTATCATTAATAAACTTGTTTGTAAGTATTTTTGGGAAATAAACATTTTTGGAAGAATCGGCTCGAAAAGTTGTTATAGGCACCCGAAGGACATGTTATTCGGACTCTCAGTTTTGGATAAGGGCACCTCAATTACTAAGGTGCACCTTCTTTACTATCGGCACTCCAATATTCTGGACAAGGGTCGACCACTGGATAAGGGGCACCTTCTTCTCAAATTCAAAACAAAATATTTTGGCGGGAAAATATTCCATATCACTGGCAGAGTTTCAATCGATGATTTGAAGGAGTTCTGGGTAGACTAAAGGGCTGAAATTTGTTGGGTATGCGTGATATTTCTAAAATATGTTGGTATGGGTGTCCGTTTAGATTAGAATTGGCTGTAATTATCGCATGGAGAAAAACAGAGTTACACACATTTTCACGGGATAACATGAATTATAGTGAGTTCGATGCGTGTAATGCACGAGTTTGGAGTGTGTTAGAGCGTAATGGATATAAATAAGGACATTTGACATCTAAAAACACGTGGAGGATCTAAACATAGAAAGAAAATCTCAATTATTCCCATATCACGAATAAAAGATACTCCCTCCGTCCCACTATTAAGTGACCTAGTTTAAGTTTGAAAAATTTTTAAAGCAAACAAAGAAAAGAGTACATTCAAGTATTTTTTTACAATTATACCCTTTATGGATAGTAATTAGTGAAATTTAGAAATGATTTACCTCTCAAACTACTCCACGGATGTTCGCAAACTTCATACCATTAAAAAACATTTTAAAACACCTACGTAACGAATATAAACAAGCCTATCAAATTATGCATATTTCTTATATTTTTTATAATTAACTAAAAGGATAATTTTAGAAATATCTCCTTATTTAATGATATAGGTCACTTATTAGTGGGACAAAATCTAAAATCAAATAGGTCATTTAATAGTGGGACGGAGGGAGTATTTTGGAATTAATGGAGGAGATTCAACGCCTGTGTTTTAGTATAAAAAGAGTCCCTAGGAGTCTTAGAGGGAGAGAGAGTTTTGGGGGGATACTGCAGAGAGCTGAGGCCCGAGAAAGGAAAGTAGCAGAAGCCATTGGTGCACTTTATGGTGAGGAAGAAGACGAAGAATAGATCAATGTTTTAACAGGCCTGTCATCTTTTCTTTGTAACAGTTACTCAATTGTGATAGTAGATTCTGTAACATCCAAAAAGCGTTACGAATCTCTGTTCTATTATAATTCTTCAATAAAAACACCTTTTTGAGCAATGAAGTATTTTTTTTTTGAGTGTGTTTTCACCATGCAGAGCTAGACCCCAACACTGGGACGATGGAGGAAGCCGTATGTCATACGTGGGTAATTTTAATTAATTCTTTTTATGACTTTTGCACTTATTAAAATTGAATTATGATTTTGATTAATTAGTTGTTATTTCATTTGATGGGTCATGCTTGCTTAGATGTTTTGATGTCCCATGCTTACAACTAATATTTTGAGAGTGTACCTTGGCAAAAATAAGAGTCCACGTTTTTATTTATTGAGATATAATTGTTAAAAGCATTAATATTTGAACCTTCTGTTATGAGTTTGGCGGAATCCCGAATCCCAGTCATCTCTTCATCCTGTGACATAATTTGCATATTTTATCTATTTTTAGTATTTTATATATTTAAGCCTATAATCAATCTCAACAAAGTCCGAGTGAACGACAATCCTATTTACCACTATCTAAAATTCGATCAATTTTTTGCGCCGCCGACGCGGACTTGTTTTTGGGTTTTTATTTTTATTATTTTTGTTATTTTTTACGCGTTTTTGTGTTTTCTGTTTGCTTTCAGATTTGGTGCGGAGCTTATGAAAAAGAGAAAGTGTTGAAAAGTAAAGCGAAGCCAAAGAAGGAAAGAAAAGAGAAATCTAAAGGAGTAAACAAGAATATTTTTGTATATAGTTAATTTATTTTTATTAGATTTTTTATTTTATTTTATTTTTAGAAACTGTAATTAGGGTTATATTTTTGTAATCTTTTATTTATTTATTTTGGACACTTTTTGGAGTCTAGGGCTGCACATAACCGACTCAACCCGCCGACCCAACTCGCACCCGATCCAACCCGATAAGGTGTGGGTTGACTATGGGTGAGCACACCAGAAACCGCCGTATGTTGGGTCGGTTGCGGGTAGAAACTTCCATCACCCGACCCAACCCGCCCACCCGCCAGGATCCCTAACCCTTAGATTATTTATCCTAGGATGAATCTTAGCAACAGAAAAAACCATATATAATCCCTAACCCTAATCCTCTCAACTTTCATTCGCACCTCTTTTCATTTCACTCCTCTTCATCCTCTTCTATCCTTCTCAGAGTCTTAGACTCCGTTAAGTTTTTTCACTCAACTCAAATTCGCTGTGTAGATCACCACCATAAATCCAATAACGGAAGGTTAGAGTCGTAAGAAAGGCTAAGAACCATTATAATTTTTAGATTCTGTGATTTTCTTTGATTTTCAATTTGGGGTATCTGTTTAGGGTTTTTTTTTTCCAATTTGGGGTTTATCAATTTTTTTTTGAATCTTTGATTAATTGATCTTGCGATATTATGACTTTGTTTTGTTAATCTTTTGTGTATATTAAAATTTAGATTCTTTTGTTCAAGGGCCGAAATTTATATTAAAATTTTAACCATAAAATTTTAGCTCCTCAGAATCTCAGGTTTAGGTTATATAAAAGGGTCTAGATAAATATTTTCAAGGGACGAATTTCCCCAAAGGTAAGATCCTGAAGGTCAGGTTGAAGAGTCTGGAAATACTTAACTAAGAACTTAGAAGCACATAACAACAACCTGAATAATTGGGGATCCTCTAAGTCAATAAGATTTGACTCACACAGTTGACCACAATAGTGGTCATTCTTAAGAAAATGTGTTGACCCTAATCTCCTAAAGTAATTTGGTTTACTCTCAAAACTTAATGATTGACACATCTGAAACTTCTTCCTGGATATTATTAGGTTCGGGAGAGCTAGTATGAAGGTAATCTGGCATAATGGTTGAGGCACATATATCAAGTCCCAAGTGGGGGACCTTTCTAAGAGTTAAAGCACACGGAGAATGATAATCACCCCCAAACTTAGAGTTTTCAGTGTCTCTGAAAAGACTAGTCAAAACTTCCCTAATTTCTAGGTCCTGAAAATGGTCAATTGATTCTTCTAAGTTTGGTTCATCCTCACTCATCTCTACGAGTTAATTTTCTTTGCCTAAGACTATTGTTTCTAAATTGCTAGACTCAAAATAAACTCGTTCCTCTAACCATCATTGGCTTCGTGAAAAGAAAATACTACATCGTCTAAAATAGGGGTATTTCTAGTCAAATCCTCGTCCTTTTGAATAGGTGGATAATTATTAAAATTATTTGGATTTGTACTAGAAATAACATTATCATTATAAAGCTCAATTGGAGTAAAAAATTCCTGATCATTATGCCTACATATTTCAGATTCTTCATCAATACTATCCTCATCACAATCATCTTTATAATAACATGAAAATGATCGAACCTCATCTAAACAAGTAGTGTTACCAATTCTAACCTCGTTATCTTGATTATCTGAATAAATATCCTCATTTTCAAGGGTACTATTGGAAACACGATATTGAAAATTAAGCTTATTTTGAGCATTTTGCACCTCTAACAAATGCTTCTGAACTGACTCACATGAATTCCTAATGGTATCATGTATAGAAGGTTCACTCTTGGTTGCGGTTCTTTCGTCCATGACTAAGTAATTTGTCTCATTTGACTTATATGTCGACTCGAGTAACTTACGTGTTGACTCTTGTATCTTACGTGCCGACTCTAGTTGAGGAGAAGTATAAGAATATTGCTTATATGACTGGTATGCATGTGGATAATAATTTGGCTCACCATGGTATGACCCATATCCTTCAAAAGGATGGCGTTCCCAACCACTATTCATACTATGATCATAATAGGAATAATGTCCATGTTGCTCAGTCGGATATTCGTTGTATTGGAAATTATAATACCAGTTTGACATTCTCAACACAAAATAAAACCCACTGATAGGGGATTCGTGGGTGGATAGAGTCTTACCTCCCGTACCGGACGGGCGATGAATCGTTGAAGTCGAATCAGGCCACCGACTCCTATGTCAGTGTACGAACCTGAGGGGCCGAGATAGTATCGTAACTGTCGTCCTTCCCTGCAGTAGTTTTATTTAAATTAACCCTTTCTTAGGGTTTTAAAAATAATAATGTTCAATGTCCCAAAAAATAGTCCAAAATAGGGCTGCACATGGTTCGGTTTGGGTTGGGTTTGGCCTCACCCACCACCCAACCCATTGATGGTGGGTAACAAAATTTATCACCCGCAACCAACCCAACATTACAATGGGTCAGTTTTCACCAACCCACATTACGGCGGGTTGGATCGGGTGGGTTACCCACCATAAAATACTATAAACATTACATTAGAAGTTGATTACAAAATAAGAAGTTATTTAAAAGTTAAAAGTGTTTAATAAATAAAAATCCAGAGAAGTAAGAAGTTGATGCAAAGTTGCAAACTGTAGCTAACAATAACAAGAAAAGAGTTCAAAGCTCAAAAGATAAAATAACTATATTAAAGCCTAAGAGTCTAAGATCATATGAAGCGACCAGCAGCGACCCTCTAAAAGATGTGGATGTTTTACCCCTAAATGCGCTGAAAGGATGAAATAAAACGAAGTATGTAAATTAATTACAATAACAAAGTTACAAGTTACACAAAATACAAAATGGTACTATTGGTGGTGAAGACTGAAAAACATAAATGTAAATGAAATATAAACAAACATGAAACATATATAGTTGATTTAGGCTCGTCCAAAAATTAAGCCTTTTCCCTTTTCTCATTAAAAACCATTCCAAGAATGGACAAGTTGCATACCCTTGCTAACTCAAGGTACACAGCTTGGTGACATTGACTCATTGAGGATCACAGTGTTACTCCAGTATCTTAAGTTATACCCAACTTGTACACAAGTATGGCATATATAGATGTTTAGCAGAGGTACTAAATTTTTTTTTATCAACTTTCAACCAAAAGCTAATGCGGTTTTTCCAAACCAACCAAGACGGTATGATCCCTATTCCAACACCCACAATCCGGGATGGAGAGATCATCCAAATTTCAGCTATGCCAACAAGCAAGGTGCGGTTCAACAACCTACCTTCAACCGTCCGAGTGGATTTCAACCGCAACAACAACAACAATTTCAACCTCAACAACAATTTCAACCGCAACAACAACAATTTCAACAACAACGGCAGCAATTTCAGCAACCACAACAATCGGTGCAAAATCAAGGTTCCGATATCGATGCCAAGCTACAAACTTTTATGCAAGGTATTTCTACCATGTTCAAGGAGAGCCAACAAGAAACCAAGAGTGCGATTAAGGATTTAAAGACTCAAGTGGGTTCCATGGCAATTGATATCAACAAGTTGAAAGCACAAAATAGTGGAAGACTCCCTTCTCAACCCATTAACCCAAAAGAGGGTGTCAATGCAATTACTTTGAGAAGTGGTACACAACTTGAGCAACCAGAAGTTGCTGATTTGGGTGAAGAGGAAGTTCCAAAGGAGCCAGTTTTGGAGGAAAAGAGGGATGAAATTCCCCAAACACCCGAGGTACCTATTCCTAACTCTAAAACTCTTACTCCTACTTATGTTCCTCCTATACCTTTTCCTCGCAGATTTGCAAGTTCTAGGAAGGCGGAACTAGAAAAGGAGATTTTAGATGTTCTTAAGAAGATTCATGTGAATATACCACTCATTGATGCTATCAAGCAAGTTCCCAAGTATGCAAAAGTGTTGAAGGACTTGTGTACCAACAAGCAAAGGCTTAAAGGAAATGAAGTGCTAAGTGTGGGGGAGAATGCTTGACAATCTTACAACACAAACTCCCACTGAAATGCAAGGATCCCGGTAGCTTTGACATTCCCGTCACAATTGGTAACACCACTTTTAACAAAGCAATGTTAGACTTAGGTGCATCCGTTAATGTTATGCCGGCATCCATGTATAATTCACTTAATCTAGGTCCTTTGAAAAAGGTTGAAATTGTGTTGCAATTAGCCGATCGCTCTAATTTTTACCCAATGGGTATTGTTGAGGATGTTCTTGTGCAGGTTAATCAACTTGTATTCCCTGCTGACTTTTGTGTGTTAGATATGGATGAAGGTGCACCAGACTCGTCTCTTCCATTGCTACTTGGGCGTCCCTTCATGAAAACGGCTAAGACGATCATTGATGTAGATAAGGGAACGTTGACTATGGAGTTTGATGGAGAAATAATACGTTTCAACATTTTCGAAATGATGAGATATCCTAGTGATGTCCACTCTTGTTTCTCCGTTGATGTTATGGATGCATTGGCGCAAAAAGTGTTTGAATTAAATGGTGATGATGCTTTGGAAACTGTTTTAACTACATCCATGGATGATGGAGTAGAGTGTGGTAACGAAGTTAAGGAAGCCCTTGGTGATCTCAACTCACTACAAGGATGTCTGGAAACTCATAATGTCTCTTTTATTTCTTTACCATGCAATGATGAAAAGCTTTTACCTTCTATTGTTAAATCTCCAAAGTTGGAATTGAAACCTCTTCCAAGTCACTTAAAGTACTTGTACTTGGGTGACAATGAAGAGTTACCTTTGATTGTTTCTAACGAGCTTAGTGAATTACAGGAGCAAAAACTTCTAAGGGTGTTAAGGAAGCACAAGACGACCATAGGATGGACAATCACCGATATCAAGGGTATAAGCCCTGCCGTTTGTATGCATAAGATTCGTTTGGAGGACGATGCAAAGCCTAAAAGGGAAGCACAACGTTGTTTGAACCCTCCCATGATGGAAGTTGTGAAAAAGGAGATACTCAAGCTTTTGGAAGTGGGTGTTATTTACCCCATATCCGATAGCAAGTGGGTAAGCCCGGTACAAGTTGTACCAAAGAAATCAGGGGTAACGGTGGTAGAGAATGATGAGAACGAACTTGTCCCAACTCGTGTGCAAACCGGTTGGAGGGTTTGTATTGATTATAGAAAGTTGAATGCTACTACTAGGAAGGATCATTTTCCTTTACCTTTTATTGATCAAATGCTTGAACGTTTAGCTGGACATGCATATTATTATTTTCTTGATGGTTATTCAGGTTACAATCAGATTGTGATAGCACCGGAGGATCAAGAGAAAACCACTTTCACTTGTCCTTTCGGCACTTTTGCTTATAGAAGGATGCCTTTTGGCTTGTGCAACGATCCAGCTACCTTTCAAAGGTGTATGGTAAGTATCTTTTCCGAGTATGTTGAAAACATCATTGAAGTGTTTATGGATGACTTTAGTGTCTTTGGTGATTCAGTCGACCTTTGCTTGAACAACTTGTCTTTAATCCTTGAACGTTGTGTTGAAACAAACCTTGTGCTTAATTGGGAGAAGTGCCATTTCATGGTAACTCATGGCATAGTTTTAGGCCATATTATATCTTCTAAGGTCTTGGAAGTTGACAAATCTAAGATAGACCTTATTCGTGCTCTAACCCCTCCCACTACGGTGAGGGAAATACGTTATTTTCTTGGTCATGCAGGTTTCTATCGTAGATTTATCAAGGATTTTTCCAAGATAGCATCACCACTTTGCAACTTATTGCAAAAAGATGTGGTTTTTAACTTTGATGAGAAGTGTATGGCGGCATTCAATCGTTTGAAAGAACTTTTGATTTCAACCCCTATCATTAAACCACCGGATTGGAGCAAGCCTTTTTAGCTAATGTGTGATGCTAGTGACTACGCGGTTGGTGCGGTGCTTGGGCAGCGTGTGGGGAAGATACCTCATGCTATTTATTATGCTTCTAGAACGTTAAATAAAGCCCAACAAAACTACACAACCACGGAAAAAGAGTTTTTAGCTATTGTATTTGCATTGGAGAAATTTCGCTCTTATATAATTGGTACAAAAGTTGTTGTTTATTCTGATCATGCAGCTCTTAGGTACTTGCTATTGAAGAAAGAAGCGAAACCAAGGCTCATACGCTGGATTTTACTCTTGCAAGAGTTTGATATTGAAATCAAAGATAAGAAAGGAATTGAGAACACCGTTGCAGATCACTTGAGCCATCTTGCTGTGGACAAGGAAGCTATCCCATTGCGTGAGAGTTTCCCGGATGAGTAACTATTCTCAATTGCCTTTGGTGAACCATGGTATGCGGATATTGTGAATTACTTGGTAACTAAACAAATCCCAAAGAACTTGTCTCGTGCTGAGAGGGACAAACTAAAGAGGTTAGGAAACCAATACATATGGGATGATCCATACTTATGGAAACATGGCAGCGACCAAGTAATGAGAAGGTGCGTTCCCGAATCTGAGTTTAATTCTATCTTGTCATTTTGTCACTCCTATGCTTGCGGAGGACACTTTGGAAGTAAGAGAACCGCTTACAAGTTACTTGAAAGCGGTTTCTATTGGCCAAACTTGTTTAAGGATGCACATATATTTTGCACAACTTGTGATAGGTTCCAATGAACAGGCAATCTAGGTGCCCGAAATCAAATGCCACAAACCTTTATTCAATTTATTGAAGTTTTTGATGTACGAGGTATTGATTTTATGGGTCCTTTTGTCAACTCTCATGGGAATTATTACATCTTACTTGCTGTTGATTATGTCTCTAAATTGGTGGAAGCTAAGGCCAGCCCTACTAATGATTCCAAGGTTGTTTCAGATTTTGTGCAAGCTAACATTTTTGCAAGGTTTGGAATTCCAAGAGCCATAATTAGCGATGGGGGTTCTCACTTCAACAACAGGACTTTGCAAAGCTTGTTCAAGAAGTACAATGTGTCACATAAGGTTGCAACACCTTATCATCATCAAACAAATGGACAAGCGGCTAAATGATTCTTTGTGGGCGTATAGAACCGCATACAAGACACCTATTGGGATGTCTCCTTTTAGGCTTGTGTATGGTAAACCTTATCACTTACCCGTGGAGATTGAGCATAAGGCGTTTTGGGCGATTAAGCAATGCAATATGCAGATGGATGGGGCTATAAAGCAAAGGAAGTTACAACTCCAAGAGCTAGAAGAGCTTCGCAATGATGCATTTGAAAGCTCTCGCATTTACAAGGAGAAAACAAAGGCCTTTCATGATACTATGATTTCTAGAAAACAATTTTGTGTTGGGCAGAAAGTGCTTTTGTTTAATTCTCGCTTGCATTTATTTCCCGGTAAATTAAGGTCACGTTGGATCGGACCTTTCATTGTTACTAATGTGTTTTCTCATGGTGCAGTAGAAATTCGTAGTATTGCTACAAGAAAGGAACTTAAAGTTAATGGGCACCGGTTGAAACCATATTATGAGAATTTCACTTCCGAAGTGGTGGAAGGAGCGAATTTTGTGGATGCACTCCCTCTGTAGGAGTCATAGAAAGCATGGAGATAGTCGGGATGACGACTTTAAACCAAGCGCTAAATGGGAGGCAACCCATAGGATGAGTATCTCTTGTCTTATTTTCATTTTCTTGTTTTGTTTTTAGCTTTTTCTTGTATTATATTGATTTTATTTTTCTGATTTCTTGTCATTTTTCATGCATAATTTCCCACCTTGACTTACTTTGGATGACTCAATTTACATTGAGGACAATGTAAAGTTTAAGTGTGGGGGAGTGGTTAAGCATTTGCATTGTAAATTTTTTCAAAATGTTCAACTTTTGTGTAAATTAGTGCATGAAAAACTCCAACTTGTAGCTAGTTTAGAGTCACATAGCATCCATGTCGCTAAGATTACATCGAGATTCTCATAAGAGTGACTGAACTTAGAGATGACAGAGAACATGATCGGGTTTCTTACTTGTATGAGAGTTAAAGTTGGATTTAACTATGCCAGTGGAAAATATGGTGCAGACTGAATTCGGTAGTAGAGTAGTGGTCCCCTATAGTGGAGACTACCCATGTTACATCATGAGAGGCACCGACCTTCACTTATCTGTACCTGTCTAAATATGTGCTTTTAGAGTGTGTGTCACCGTACGCAAACTCTGGGTAGAATGGTGAGCTACCCAAGCTCCCACCAATAGAAGCACTATTTTGATCTCTTGAGTGCTATTTTATCAATCATGAATGGTGACATCAAATTGCTAACTTACATACCACTTGTAATCTTGTTCGCAGTTAGCACCATCCACTTTATCTCTCTACATCAACAGGTCCATAGAAACACCATCATCATCTACAAGGGAAGCATCACAAGTTCGAAGGAAAGTTGAAGACGTTCTAGGTTTACAAGCAGCGGTACAAAAAAAATGAGCAGATTTCAAATTCAAGTATAGCAACAAGACAAGGAGCAGAATTTTTACAAGTTGAAGACTATTGTACAAGAGTGAAGATTATCAAGATGAGAATTCAAGAAGTTTATGATATCGAGACATACAAGTGGTGAAGAATCAAGCGGTAAAGTACTCGCACCATGGCATTTGTACTTGTATTTTTATTTTTATTTTATTCTCTTGTCTCAAGAAGAAAAAAAAATAATAATTTGGAACTAGTTATCATTATGCTAGTTCCCTTAAAAAAAAAAAAAAAAAAAAAGAGAGAAAAAGAAAAAATTATTCATTGCATCATATTTTGGTTTGTTTAGTTCATTTTTGGTTTTGTATTCATTCAATAAATCCAATGGAAAGAATCACATTGTCAAGATTCTACGAAGTTCAAGAGTTATCATCAAGAGTTGAAGACCGAAGATGAAGACAGAGATTGAAGACCGAAGACGTTTCTATGGATGCTGTGAGAGTGGTGCTAGCTGCACTCCGAACAGATAACGAGGTAAGTAAGCATATTCACACCTTCGTTAAGTGGTTGATTTCCTTTCTTAGAGATCGTCACAAAAAAGGGTTTTCAAAATGAATAAAAGATGTGGGTTTTCAAAACATTTCGGAGGGTTTGCCTTCCTACTATTCAACATGTCGCAGGATTCTCTCTTCATTCCTACCTGGACACATGTGTGACCCATAAAGAGCTGTTTATTATTGAGAGAAATTTCATAAAATCCTTTCTTGTGAGGCAGAGTCAAGACTTTTGATCACTCCGAACCCGAATTTCTTTCGATAAGGGATGGTTATTTCTCTCTCAACTTTTAAGAATGAGATTGTGTTAATTTATGTGTCTAACTTCTTATAACTAGTGTGCAGAATCTCTATGTCTTCTTAGCGCGTTGGATACTATCTTTTCGGAGAACTTGTAAGTTGGAAATGTAGGATGTGTGGGTATTTCTCTAGTAAACGCTCACGAGAATTGTATGTATCTTTTAGAATAAATTTGTTTGATTTGCTCGAGGACTAGCAAAGTCTAAGTATGGGGGAATCTGATAGGTGTTGTAAAACACCTAATTTTATATCTAGATTTTTTGCTTAATTTGTTATTTATTTTGTGAAATATGTATCTTATGTGTGAATTTGAGTGATTAGGTGCAATGGATTCATTAGGAGCAAAAGAAGCAAAAATCGTTGATTTGGAGCGAAAAGCACAAAAAGGTCAATTCACGGGCGAGTGGTATTTGGAGCAGGCTATGAGGTGAAGAAAACTGTCAGTTGCCCGTGACTGACAGTTGAGTTGATTAGAGATTTGTGCTGTCGGTTGTTTGGAACCGACAAGCCATATATATTTGGTGGTCGTTATCAGTTTGTGGGTGCTTAAAGCCATTTTGGCTACTACCTAACCCTGGAATTCAGAGAAGAGTTTATTTCTTCTCATTATTGTCTGCATCATTGTCTACACTGAATGATTAGAGAGGGAGGCGCTGTAATGGTGAGTTCAAGATTGAAGGGAGAAATTGAGATGATATTGAGAAGATTTCGAAGTAGAATCGAGGATGTAAGTGCTGCCATCGATTCACAGCAAGGTGAGGAATATTAGAGCAATAGGAGATCTGTTTTGCTGTGGAATAAATTAGGGTTTCTGGTCATGAATTAGAAGAAGGTTCTGCTGCTATTGAGATAATGATCTTGGTTTATGGGTTTGTATTGATTCACAAAAGTAGAAGATGGGTCTGATTTAAGCGTCTGCTAGGCTCAAGAACAATGAGTATTGTACGGGATCGAAGATAAAGATGATATTATGAGTTTGTGTTCTGAGGTTGGAGAAGTGTAATTGAAGCTGTGATGAACTGAGGAAGCTTCAGTAAATTGAGGGTTTGAACTGGATTTTGGTATGGTTGATATGCTTAGGATTGCAGGTGGTGGTACTGAGAATTAAGAGCTGTAACTAGTGAGGAGCTGTTTCTGTGGATATATGAGTGTTGGAATTGATTGCAGGTTTTCTCAGGTAGAGTTGGTGATGCAATGAAGGGGTAATGGTCCTGGCAGCTGGGCTTGTTGTGAAATTGTAGGCGGGGTTGTTGTATTGATTGCAATGGCTCTGGTGGTGATTTCAGGGATGGATTTATACTGGGGTAGCAGGTGGTGCTGCTTATGGTCCTTGTGTGGCTGTTGTGTTACATGGGAGAGATGGGTTCAATTCTGAGATGTCAAGAAGGGGGTTTTGTAAGCAGAGATTGAGAAGATGGTTTTATTGTATTTATGGTGTTCTTTGTGAAATGTGAAATTGGAATTGTGGATGGAAGTGACTGAGATGGGTTGGCTCAGATGCTATGTTGTTGAACTGAGTTTATGGTGTTGGTGGTGGTTCAGAGGTTGATGCTGCTAATGGAATTGTTGAAGAGCTGATGGAGAATGAAGTGAATGATGGCTCAATTTGTAATGGTAGCTAAAGCTGTGTTGAGGCTGTGATGGATTGATCTGGAGGCAGTAGTGAACTCAACCTGAGATGAACTAGTGATGATTCTATGAGTTGATGGTGATGTTAACAATGGTGCAAACTGAGTTACAAATGGCTGGGCTCTGCTGAGAGTTGCACTGCAGCTTAAGGGAGGTGATGTTGCAGACATGAATGGAATGTTGGCTGTGACAGTGAGCAGATGTGCCAAGAATGATTGGAGTTATGCTACCAGTTTTAGTTGAAGTAGCTAATGGCAGGGAAGATGGTTATGGTGAATGCTCGGCAGTTCAAGGAAATGGAGTTGCTGGCTTCGATACAGGGAGGAAATGCCACATAATGAGGAGATGGAGCTACAAAGAATTGGTAGTTTTTGCAGCTGTTCATAGGCAGGTGGAAGGTGTTGCAGGTACAGCTTTGAAGAGATGATGCTGTTGCTTTGTGGATTGTTGGGTTGCAGTCAAGGGAAGCTGGCAGTGATGTTGAATTTGCTGTGTTGGTGATGCTAAGAAGTTGCTGGTACTGTTGACAGTCAAGGAAGGTTTGATCAATCTGGTGAAGCTGCTACAATTGGTTGGCAACGAGTTTGGGTCACGGTTGATGCAGTGGATGAATTTGCAGCTGAGAATTACAAGGGCATCTGTGGTTGGTTGCTACAAGCACTGGCCTTGTGCAACACAGTAAGAGTTATGGCTTGAGAAGGTCGTGTTAGAGCAAATAAGATCAGAAGTTGGGGATTAAAGAGAGCAAGGTGCTATTAGTTTGTGGCTATGCATTAAGGGTGCACTGATGCTATTGCAGGTCTATAGAGGATGGATGAAGCTGGATGCTAGAGTCAAGAGGCTACAGCAAGGTGGTAATCTAAAGGTGGAAATGAGCTACAGTTGTGCTGTAAAGAATTGTTGATATGAATGTTGCTTTAATGAGTTTGTGCCACTGATTGGAGTGAGCTCAAGTGCTGTGCAATGATGCTGTTGTAGTACAGGGCCATTGAGATGTTACTGCAGGTGATGGCATGTTTCAGGTGTAAGGAAATAGGCAGAGATGGAATAGAAGCTGCAGAATTCAGTTGAGGTGGAGCACAGATGAGGAATGTAAACTGCAGTTGCAATTGGAGTCAGGTGCAGCTGCAGTGTGTTGGTGTTGTGCTTCAGGTGGTGGCTGAAAGATGATGTGCTGCTATGGAGGTGAGATGCAGTTACTGGAGTATTGGAGTAGTGAGTTGGTGCACTGAGCAAGGCTGCATTGGAGAGATGGATGGATTAAGGTCTGGCAGGGAAGGAAGTAATGAGATAAGCTTGCAGTCATCATGTCTGCAGTGCAATGATTGCACTGCATAGCTTGTCCAATGCAAGCAACTCAGCCCAGTCAGCCGAGTTAGCCAACTAACTCTGCTCTGACTCAGCATCTGACCCGGACTCGATTCAGATTGACTTTTATTGACTCAGGTCACCGGAGATACTTTTCCGGTGCCGGATTCCGGCAATATTCCGGCCAGAAACATAGTTTTCCGGCGAACATTATTTGGGTCATATTTTCACATGGGTTTTTCTCACACGTGTTTCACACATGAGTACGTGTGGACTTCTAGTTATTGGACCTTGGTCTTTGAAGACCTAATTTTGTCAAGTGGAAAGCTATAAAAAGAAAAGTTTCTATTCTTTTGGAAGGAGAACTTATCACGTATTTTTCTACTGGGTTTTTGGAGGAGAGCAGCGATTCTACTAGGGTTTGCTTTCATTTATTTTTATGTTCTTCATTTTATTTTTGATAATAATGTTGAACCCAAAAACCATGAGTAGCTAAATTCTTTATATTGGTTATGGGATAATAAGTGGATTTCACAAATAAAATATGATTCAATGCATTAGTTTTGTCTCAAGTTTATTGTTTATGTTTCATTGTTGATATTGATATATGATTTGATTGTTTATTTGGTTGAGTCCGGAATCAATCCGATTTGCATTCTTATCTAGAGCTATATTAGGGTTTTCAATACGAAAACGTTGTTCATCCCTGATTCTAAGTAGCATAAATGTGGGTAGTGCTTGTAGAGATATATCCTATTAGTCACATATGAATCATAACTTGGGTTAAATTGATTTAGTGCTTTTACACATTTCGATTGCCTTGATTAGTCTTATTCCATATAGCTTATTGCTTCTAGGGAGTTAAATCTAATTTGCTTTTACACTTTAGGTTGCTTTCTAGGAAGAATTCACATATGCATCTTTTAATGTGGTTGTGATGAAATCAGGGAATTAGCGGAATAGTCTTGCGATCAAGATATTCTAGGACTTTTAGTAAATGAGAGATTAAATTTCAATTCTAGTCATTGATGAAAATATGTATTTGTGAATGAAACTATCCCGTGACCAATACTTTCTCCATATTGATTATTTTCATACTTTATTGCTTTCAATTTATTTTTATTGCTTTGATAAAACAACATCCCCCCTTTGGTTACTAGGAAACTGAAAATTTGTATAACAACAATAGCCTCTCCATGGATACGAACTCTTTATTATTGCATACTACTTTATTTTAGGAAGTAAGAAAGTGAATTTATATTTATGCGTCGGCTGACAACCGACCAGGGTGATACGTAGTTAGTTAATACAATAAGATGGAGTTGAAAGCAAATTATTTTCCAGTGTGAGCCTAAATCAACAAACATGAAACATAAATGTAAATTAACTCAGTATAGCATGCTCATCGTAATCAACAAAATACAAAATGGTATAATAACTCATTTACAGTCTTTTTGCACTTTTTTAGAACAATTTGTCTTGATGTCATATTTATCGAATACATAGATACATTAGTAACATTACATACACTGGCTTTTCGAAAACATAGTTTCTTCTAAATTACTAAGAGTAGAGAAAATTTCATAACATTAGTCTGAAATTTGGGATTACAGTCCTGCACTTCTTCAGAAACCCAAGATAACAATTTTTAGCAATCATAATAACCATAACAATACCATGAGACTGTTGTATAGTACCTCGGAATCTCAGATTACTTTTAGCTCCTTTAAGAAGTGAACAAAAGGGTCTAGATAAATATTTTCAAGGGCCGATATTTTCTTTGATCTTTTGCTAAAATTTAGATTCCGAGGAGCTAAATAACATCGAATCGAAGGATGGAATGGTGGCATTGTTTGGAGTGATGGTTGATGCTGTAGACGCGATGTAGGCGGAGTTCAGTTCACGGGACTGTACTTGAGTGAGATGGAGCATTTGAGGTGTTGTGGTTGACTGTACTGCGATTGCAATGGGATTTGTTTGTACTTGATGCTGCTGCAGTTGCCATGGAGGCCTTGATTCCGAGAACTGGATGAGCATGGACATAAATTGAGTTAGCAGCGAAGTCAGGGTCTGTATGTTGGTTGAGATGATTGTGGACAGTTGGCGGAGCGACTGCACTGGGAACTCAGAGTAGATGAATAGAGAAGATTATGAGCTCGTGTTTGATTGAAGCAGTGAAGAGAGCACAGTGCTGTCATCAACTCGTGACTGGATTCCATCGAATAAACAGGGCGAGGAAGAGATGGGTTTTATACGCTGCCTGACATTGAATGTAAAGAGAAACTGTGGCCATTGATTTGTCATAGCTTAATAAGTCGATGGAGGTGATGCTGGGTTCAACAGATACTTGGGGGTGGTTGAGTTCAAGGCTTTAAGAAGATATTCAAACGGAGGAAGATGGGTCTGCTGAGATAGCTGCAGTCAGTGCTGGTGAAGATAGGATTGCTGTGGGGGTTCTTATCTGAAGCTAAAATGGGTTCGCAGTCGATTTGAGTCTCAACAGCAAAAACAGTTGAGGCGTGTGGCTGGCTGTAGGTCATATGCGGATCTGGACGTAAGTGAAGTTGGTTTTGTAAGGGATTTCAGTGGCATTCTTGAGCTAGTGTGGTGTGTTCAAAGCAGCTGCAGTACAACCATTTTTCAATGGTGCGAGATCGAGAACCGCGGATGGGTGTTTGAGAGAACGAAGACGGTCTTAACAACAACAACTATGGAATTGGGGCTGGCTGTATATGGATTTAACTGCAGTTGGTGGCAGTGATGGTTTTTAGCTAAAGTGCAGTAGACTGATGGAGAAATGAAGTTGCGAAAGGAAAAGTTTGGCAGTTGAGCTCGTGAACGATGGTAGCTGCTGAGAATGAAGAAGAGCTGATGGGCTGTGAATCCCCGCCGGCACTAATTGTAGTAGTAAAGCGTTATTGCAGGCGAAAGATGATGTTGCTGATGCGTGAAAGAAGATGAAAAGAGTTGGTATGAGATGGTGTTGATACCGGGAGATGGTGGTTCGAGTACAATGGCTACTTCAGGAACTCGTTACTCAGATTAGAAGCAATTGGTAGGCTTATCGATTGGGAAAGTGTGTTAACTGAATTAAAGGTGTTGTGGCCAGAGTTTTGTTGGTCAGGGAATAGTGATTTGCTTAGCTACTGCAACCGGTGGAGCTGGTGCTTAGAAGACAGAAAGTGATGTTGTGGCCGGCTACGGAAAAACTTGGATTTGGATTTCGTTGGACTGGGCTTTGGTAACTATCAGCTAGGTCTTATTTTTGGACTCTCGTAGCAGCACCTATAAGAAGAGAAAATGAACGGAAAGAAATGGGGGGAGGTCGGCTGGGAGTAGGGGTGAGCATAAAAACCGGAACCGCGGATTTCACCCGCATCCGTCCGCAAAATTGCGGATTTGACCCAAACCGCAAGACGTATGGGCCGGACACTGGTGGGATTCTCAAATCCGCACATTTTAGCGGTTTGGGTGCGGTTGGGTATTGAAAACCGCGGATTCATCCGCACCGTAGGCTTGAACTCAATATCCCCTGAATAACCTATAAATAAACTGAAGCCCATTTATAAATGCAACAAAAAAAACCACTTGTCCCATTTTAAGTTTCATACAGAAACTCATGTATGAAATTGATAACAAAGGAATGGAATCAAGGGCATTTAGGCCCACCTGTTGAGTCTTCTAGTTGTTGTAACAAAGGCAGACTTCTTTGTTCCAGTAAAAACCCGGTGGAACACATAAACATGTTTTGCAACATTTCCTACAGAAGAAAGTTAAATTAGTTTGTTTTTTTTTAAACTAAATCCGCGGTTAATCCGCATCCGGCCCGTACAATCTGTTGATCCGCGGAGGTCAAATCCGCGGGTGATTGGGCCGGTCACGGTTCCATTTTCCAAATCCGCAACTTTGACGGTTTGGTTGCGGGTGTCCCCTAATCCGCATCCGTCCGTCCGTTGCTCACCCCTAGCTGGGAGTTTCTTTGCACCGTTGGTGACGGACAGTGAGGAGAAAAGGAAAAGGAGGCGAGGAAGCTGCGTTGGCGGTAGAAATCATTTGGGATTGAGAAGGCGACGGTTTAATCTTTTCTCTTCTCTTGTTATTATTTTTGATGGGTTTTGAGAAACTCATAATCATGTCTTACTAGATTTCATAACTAGGGTTTTATGGTTGAAACTACTCTGGGTATTAGGCTACTATGAATTGAATGATATAGCAATAAGACCATTATGATTTGAATTGATTAATTCTTGAATAATGTTTATTGATTGATCGAATAAATAAGTTGTTGCTTCACCGGTTTTAAAAACCTATGTGCGTGATTGATGGTTCCATAAATATATTTGTTCTTATTATTTGATAATCTATGCTTGGGTTAATGCCTTTGATGGGTTATGCTTAGAAAAGCCAGATAATATTTGTGAATCAATATTTTAGTTTCGTATAACTTTCTCGCTGATGCAATTTGATGCTTCATGCTTGGATTTAGTCTTTTGATGTGCCATGCTTAGGGTATACCAGTGATATTTGCGACTCTAATATATATAATAGGTGATGTCGATAGAACGAACAATAAACATATATTCATAATTATGTTTCATTTCAGTAATTAAATAGAAATAGTGGTGGATACCAATAAAACTCTGGTTACCGATTCTCCCATTCATTGTGTTACTTTAGTTTATTTTCTTTGTTTTTATTCTTTTCAAAAATCAGAAATTCATATCTTGATTGGTTAGTCAATTAGGAATATTGGTTATTGATATTTCCACCGCTGCTCGTGGGAACGACCCATACTTGCCTCTGTCTACTAGTTACACACCGTGCGATTGCGGTTATTACATATAGGGTTTTCCCGAAATCTTATCAAGAGACCAGCGACAGTAGTATAGGTAGGATTTCTTAGTGTTTTTTTTTACTCGAGGTCGAGCAAAATTCAGGTTTGGGGGTGTGATCGGTGCCTAATAATGCATATTTCGAGATCATTTTGTTTTCTTTTATCACATCCCAAGTGTTATAATATCTCATTTTATATCAAATCTTGTATTTTGCGCATTTTGTTCATTAGCGGGTAATTTTGTCGAAATAATCTCATTTTGTTTGGTGTTCTAGGTGGTTGGATAAATGGTGAGCAAGAAAGCAGTGGGTTGATATAAAGAGAAAGATCAGAGAGATCAGAGAGAACTTGGTGTTCACATGGGAAATGGTGATCAAAAGAAGTCATGTGACCATAAGGGTTAAAATGAAGGACCAACTAACTTTGCCAAAGCTTACACATCAAGATGGTCATGCCACAAAGATATAATACAAGTCATAACTATCATTCTCATACACCTGAATTAGGTATTAATGCCTAACACACTAGTAAGCCTTTTATCACCTTCACAAACTATCACTTCCAAGATCTGAACAAAAATATTATCCCACCCAACAACAGTACCTCCTCCCTACTGCTAAACCACTAGCACCGCTTGTTTTTCTCTTTGAAGCTCCTAAACCCATATTTTTTCCAACTTTCCCTAATCAATCAGATAACCAGTTCGTACTCCTTCTATGATACTTAATCTTAACCTAACCCTAGACTATCAATCTTACAAGAATAGGTCGGCTAATTGGTTCTCAAGAGTGACTGAATTGACAAGCTAGGTCTGAAATTATTGTTCCTTCAAACACCAACAAACAACAGCAGCAAGAACGACAAGAGAATGGACTGAATTTCATCCATGCAACACCAACAAATTCAGGCGGCGTTGTAAGGTGACGGTCGAGCACACAAGAAACATGGGTTATTAATCAAAGTTTGAATTTCTAATTCTCTTCAACACCAACAACATCAGACTATTTATGAAGAGAATAGAGTGGCGGGTTCAGTGGTGAGTGATAAAGAAATCAAATCAACTAATTTTATGGTTGTACTTTGTTGAAATTGGGATTTGTATTTGGGGAACTTTTGTATAAATGAGAAAGAGATTGTGTTTGGAAAAAAAAACCTGAATTAGCCGGTGCAACAATCTGTAGTAGATGTAATTTAGGTTTTCTATTTTCTTAGTTATGTTTTAATCTCTTCTTAGGGTTGAGATGAAACCCCTAAATAATTAGAATCTTTTGGTTTGATTTTACTTTGTTCTTCATGGAAATTTTATTGAAAGCATGATTGAATCTCTAAAAAACATCAAATTACTTTCACATTGTATGTCATGCATCCATGGTTGTTAGAATAATTCTTTGTATGTTTTCAAGCACTATTTGAATTGATTTAGCTCAATTTGTGATTATCTATGCTCTAAACAGATAGATAATGCTAGGAATTGACATATTTTGCTGAGGTTAAATTATCCATTTGAACAAGTGGTTTATCACACCTTCAAGGTAGTTTGAGGCTAGAAATTATATAGCTCCTTGATTGAAAGGAGAACTAGTTTATCAAATATAGGATTTTTATGCATTTAGGAGGTGAATTCGAAGCCCTTGTTTCTTTTTGTGTTTGTTTTAATCTTGTTTGCATAGTATAATCATTCATAACCTTTGTTGTATCGACGCAAACACCCCTTTTGGTTACTCTCAATTTGAATCAGTATAAAAAGACATTAGAATCAACTCTACATCGCTTTAGTCTCTGTAAGATCGACCCGTATTTTCTCTGTCTACTATAAATGTTGTGCACTTATGGTTTATTACAATTATAGGCATCTTTCTTAGCCTACCACAACACTAACATGGTCGTACTCCATAGCCAGGATAACCTGGTTGTACTAAATAACCAAGCCAATATGGTTGTATCTCACAATCTAGCTACGGCCACCAACTTCCTATCTATCCAACTAGCTAGCTAGGTCGTGGACATCAACTTCCTAGCTATCCAACTAGCTAGCCAGGTCGTGGCCACCAACTTCCTAGCTAACCAATTCATGGGAACCTTGCCTCTTAGCCTGGCCATGTCTTCAGCCACGGCTATCTATTTATAAGCCTAGCCTGAATATCCAGGACCATCTTGTCTTACGTCCTGGCCTAGCTAGCCACAACTATCTTATCTCTTGTCCTAGCCATGATCGTGGGCACGACCACCTTGCCTACTATTTTAGCTATGTCCGTGTCCAAGCCCCACTTGTCTCCCAACTTAGCCTAAGCTGGCCTCCATGTCTTCAGGCATGGCTAACCATGATCACGGCCTCCCGTGTCTTGACCTAGCCATATGGCCACGACTATCTTGTCTCTTGGCCTAGCGTAGTTGTCCATGATTACCTTGATCTCGACCTAGCCTGGCCTAGCCTAATTACGGCTTCCTTGCTAGTCGGCCTAGCCTAGCTTGGCTTAGCCTATCCATATGGCCACGACCATCTTGCTTCTTAGCCTGGCCATGTCTTTGGTCACGACCTTCTTGCCTCTCGGTCTAGCCTAGCCTAGTATAACATGGCCCAATAGTTAAGCGCTACAGTGGCACATTACTGAGAATGTAACCTGGCAGATGGAGCTTCACATGCTGACAGTATAGCGCCAACATGGCTGAGACAAGAAAGGCTACTTAGCAAATGCAATACGACGCGATAGTGTTGCATATCCTTATTCAGAGTTAGCCCTGCTCAAGAGAAGAGTAAAGGATGAAATGCAAAGTCATGGCATGACTTTGGCATTGTTCCAAGCATTGGCCAAATCTTGGATGATGCATGTGCAATAATGGCATTGCCAAATACGCCATTGGCTATTATTGCTCGCCAAAAGAGATGCAAGTGATGCATATGGAGCTGTTTGAGCGTGAAAACGGTTTCTGATGATTTTGGTAATTTAGGGAGTGTAGGTGAGAAACAAATTTAAACCCTAAAGAATATACTGCAAGGGAGTACTTTAGATTCGAGAGATCAATATGTACAAATCCAGCCTAAACCAAGAAATGACCGTTCCAGACTTGTTTTGGTCACAAAGTGAAGGAGAAGGGTTGGTTTTGGGGAGGGAAGTAAAGATAGTGTTGAGACCAGAATAGTTGATTCTGGAAGAGTAGTAGTTTTACGACTTGTATCAGAAAGCGGGAAGCTAACAGATGGGAAAGCTAGCCAATTGTTTTCTAAGTGTTATATGCTCCTGATGAGAACTTGTTGTTCTGATAAAATAGGTAAGACCTATTTATACAAGTCGTCACCCAAACGTACTCTGGTCTCGTAAGAAATATAAACGACTGAGTAAAGTGGAAGGAGGTGGTAACGGGTAACGTCTGGAATTGATGTTCCACAATGAAAGAAATATTTTACCATTATTCCTTGATTTTACTGACCGACTCATTCTTATGACACTTTCTTGTAACGGGCGTAGTATACGCCGCACTCTGTAAACCGCCAAACCAAAATCCTAATGAGCATCCCCCGGTTTGTGACATGTGTTGATGTCTCGAGTGTTTTTCATGGGAAAATATGTAACATGGCGTTATGTATGGCATGGTGGCATGCCAGTGGACATGGTAGAGTCGGCGTGTCTTGGCCATAGAATAGGCGCGGCCAAATTAGGTTTCAGATGCAAACTGTGGTGTTTGGCCTTGGGCCGGAAGTTTTCCATGCGTTTTGGTGGAAAACTTGGAGGGACGAGATCTGTATCTCAGGTGGAAGGATGGTCGTTGATCATTTCAACCCTTCTGGTAGCCAGCGTCATAGTTTAGGTCGGCATGGCTTTTCCATAGAGTGGGCGCGACCAAATTAGGGTTTAGGTGCAAACCGTGTTATTTTGGCCTCGGGCCGGAAGTTTTCCATACGTTTTTGGTAGAAAACTTGGAGGGCCGAGATCTGCATCTCAGGTGGAATGGTGGCCGTTGATCGTTGCAACCCTTCTAGTAGCCAGTGGCATAGTTTAGGCTGGCATGGATTTTACATAGAGTGAGCACGGCTAAATTAGGGTTTAGGTGCAAACCGTGTTATTTTGGCCTTGGGCCGGAAGTTTTCCATGCGTTTATGGTGGAAAACTTGGAGGGCCGAGATCTGTATCTCAGGTTGAAGGGTGGTCGTTGATCGTTGCAACCCTTATGGTAGCCAACATCATAGTTTAGGCCGGCATGGCTTTGCCATAGAGTGAGCGCGGCCAAATTAGGGTTTAGGTGCAAACCGTGTTATTTGACCTTGGGCAGAAACTTTTCCATGCGTTTTGGTGGAAAACTTGGAGGGCCGAGATCTGCATCTCAGGTGAAAGGGTGGACGTTGATCATTGCAACCCTTCTGGTAGCCAGCGGCATAATTTAGGCCGGCATGACTTTGGTGTTGGGACGATGTTGTGGCTGGCATGGTTGGCATACCTTGGCACAAAGACATGGTTGGCATGGTTTTCCATTGGCACAGTGGTGCGACTGGCATTCCTTGGCGCAGGGACGTGTCTGGCATGGTTTTCTATTGGCACAATGGTGCGGCTGGCATGGTTAGAATGCATTGGCGTAGGGACGTGGCTGGCACGGTTTTCCATTGGCAGGGTGGTGCGGCTGGCATGGATGTCATGCCTTGGCACAGGGACGTGGCTGGCACGGTGGTGCGGCTGGCATGGTTGGCATGCCTTGGCGCAGGGATGTGGCTGGCATGGTTTGCCATTGGCACGGTGAGAGAATTAGGGTTATGTATATACAGAGGTGATGTCAGTTAATACTAAGGGTTCTTCCGTTGAACATGACGCATGTATATAAAAAAATGTACCATGGTAATTCTTACGAAAGCACGTTGATTGGTTCAATAAATGCGCTATTGTTCATAGTGACGTCATGTCAGATATGCGGTTTTAGGATTTTATCCCTAAGCTAAAAACTACCATCAACATTAAGTCCCCTGCTTAGCGCGCAAAAGTAGCATTGTTGCGTGGTAAGCATGGGATGGTGACAGACGAGAGAAAAATCGAGAGAGAAAGACGTGAGGAGATTGTCGAGGAAAATCAACTAACCTTTAGCGAAGGTGTTAGAAGCCTATGATCCTCGTACTAGTGGATTTTTGATAGGCTCACTTTGATCAAAGGATGTTGGCACCATTGGCTTGAAGTAGCTAATGGGCGACTTGGGTGCGATTTGGACGCAAATTGGCTTGGCGTTGCTTGGGCGCGACTTAGCTTGGATGTGGCTCGGACGTGGATTGGATCGATGCGGCTTGGCTCGGCGCAACTTTGGCGCGACTTGGCTTGAGCGGCTTGGATTGGCTCAGCTTGGACACGACTTGGATTTGGCGGCTTGGATCGGCGCGGCTTGGACGGCTTGGGCGCGACTTGGGCAAGGAGATGGTGGCGTTGTCTTGGCCACGAATTGGTGGTGCCATGGAGCGTTGCCTTTGCGGGCCCAGTTGCCTTCTCGTTGTGTATCTCGAATAGGAAGCCTCTCCCTCATTCAATTTTGAAAAGCGTTACATCCTTGTGTTTCTTTTGTTTACCTTTCATTAGGGTTTTTGGTGAGAGACTCCGTTTGAGGTTGATTTTCCGACCGTGATGCAATCACGTTCTATTTACTCGGCCTCTATTTCTCTTTCGGGTTTCCACGGTATTTATGCTGGTGAAGCTGCACCGTCTTCCTCGTTTTACAATAGAGATTTCCCCTTATTGAGTACGTATCTCTTCCTCATGTCAATCAGTAGTGAATCATCCTCGAGCCAGCTAAATTCTCCACTCAAACACATGAGGCCTGACTCTTGCAACAGTTCCCCCATCCGGGTCACCTGAGTCAAGAAGATTATACCGGTATGTTTTTATCAACCGACAGACGTTTCATTGTTTGCTAACGAATGACAAAAGTTTTCTTCTGTGCAGAGATATCCTGTCAGAGCATGCGTCACCATCATTGATGAGGATGATTTTGTTACCCCTTTTCCTTCGAGCCCGATCCCATCAACCGTCGCAGATTTGGAGAAAACTGACTTATTGATTTCTTGTCATGAGTATCCCAATGCAGGTTTGTCGTTCGAAACCCACATGAGGTGTCTTTCCTCTAATTACCGGAACGTCGGTGGGTTCTGGTGCGGAAGGAATTCGTGACTCTTTACACAAAGATATGGAGGGTATATGGCCACATCGCCACCAAGAGTGTGGTGAAAATATTATTCGTCTGCTCTAGTTTCTACGGTTAATTATCTCTTGCTGATGGTTGCCGAAATGGAAAGTACGTCTATCCGTGCTGTCGCGGAATCAACCATTCAAAAGTGGTAGAATATGGTGTCTACCTATGAATCCCTGAAGTTCAACATTAGTTGGTTGCGGCATCGTATTAATATTGAGAAGGTCGACAGAGCCGGTATTCTTGCTGGCGTGGTTCCTGCTACGAAAGCTATTCTGGAAGAGGAGAAAGCTCTGGCCATGGAGTCGCAGAAAGTGGAAGAGTCAATCCGGAATTTGAAGAGTATGACTGACAGGTATCAAAGACGGTTAAAGATGGTGCTTTCGAGGGATTACAATCTGTTGGATGGGCTTTTCTGAGTTATGTATTTGCAAGATGTTTGGTTTCTTTCTGAGTATTGAGCACGTTTTGCCTCTTTTTTTTTCTTTTTTTCTTTTGCATTGTTTTTTGAAAGAATAAGAGAATTTTATTGATTCGCTTTAATCAAATAAAGAAAAGAAACTTGATAATTAAGATGTGAAGAAAAGTGGAAAGATGCCTGGCTATCCGTGTTTGTGATATGGCAGGGCGCGAGGTGGTGGTCAGGCGTAGTATACCTTAAGCCACTTTCAGTTGATGACTGCTTCCAGTTTTCCTCCGTCTTGTTTAATGACCTTGTAGTACCCACTGATGTACGCTTTAGTGACTATATAAGGCCCTTCCCACTTTGCGGAGAATTTTGGTACGGACGCGTCTTGTTGGATGTGTTTGGCAGTCTTCAGTACCAAATCTCCCACTTGAAAAACCCGAAGCTTCGCGGTTTTTTATATGCTCTGGAAACCCTATTCCTGAATGCTCGTGCATGCTCTTCCGCCTTGGATCTTCTGGAATCTACAGTGTCCAATTCTACTATTCTGGCGCTCAATGCTTCAGCTTCATTCCATTGAACTCCGCTTTCCCCAGCAATCCTAGACGATGAAATTTTAACTTCTGTTGGGAGGATGGCGTCTGCGCCGTAAACGAGGAAGTAGGGAGAGGTGCCAGTGGAACTTCTTGGTGACGTCCGATACACCCAGAGTGCCATTGGTAATTGCTCGTGCCATGTCCGAGGATTATCATGCACTTTCCGACTGAGGATTCAGATCAGAGTTTTGTTGGTACTTTCAGCCTGTCAATTCCCTTGGGGGTAGTACACGGTGGAGAAGACTTGCATGATTCCATATTTTTCGAGTAATTCCCGTACTTGCTTGTTTGCGAAAGGAGTGATGATGTGTTTAGGCACGCTAAATCAGAAGACAATGTACTCTATGATGAATTCCGCGATTGTGGTCCCATTAGTCCCTCGTAAAGGTATGACTTCGACTCATTAGGTGAAATATTCGGTTGCTATTATTATTTACTCGTGATGCTCTGAGGACGGTGGGTTGATCTTTCCAATGATGTCAAGTCCCCAGATGAAGAAAGGCCATGGAATGCTTATCGAATGCATGGGATTCGATGGTACATGGATAAGGTTTCCGTGAATTTGGCATTTTTTCATCTTTGGACGAAAATAGTTGCGTCATCCTCCATGGTTGTCCAGTAGTATTTCTCTTGTATTTGAAGGAATAATTTCTTTTTTCCTTTATGTTTGCTTTCATGCATCTCTTTCAGCATGATTGGGATTTCCGCTTCGTTCAAACATCATAGCAAACTTCCTCCAAAGATTTTACGATATAAGATTCCTTCATGGAATACGAATCTCTCGGACCTTCGTTTTATCTTGGTTGCCTCCTTCCTATTGGTGGAGAGTATGCCGTCGCGAAGGTAATTGAGGTATGGCTCCTGTCAGTCCCCAGCGTGACCAATATTGAAAACTTCTAATTGATACGGTATCGCTTGACAGTTGGAACAAGTTCTTTGAAGTAACCGAGATTGAGCCTCCATTTCTGGCCAGTAGTAGCCAAGGCGTTGCAAACGGAGATAGAGTGTTACCACTAATGTTTGCTCGCAAACTTCATCACAGACGCAGTTGAGTTGTTTTTGTGCTTCTCCCTATCCAAGGCATCTTGACAAGGAACCGTCTAGATTTCGATGGTACAACATCCCTCGGAGCACGAAGAAATTTTGTAAGGTTTTGATACTGACCTTTCCCTGGGAAAGTGAGCTGTTAAGCTCTTGGATAATTGGTGTTCTCCAGTCGCCGGCTTCATCCTCTTCGGGTTATGAAATCCATGTTGAAGCCACGGTTCTTCTTCATTGTCAAGGTTTCCTCAAAACCTTCAAATTGCAGTTTCGATGCTAGCGTGGCTAGGAAATCGACGTGTTAGTTGCCGATGCGCCCAATATGCGTTATGGTTCCGTCGGCAAAGTAGTTTAGTAGTTTTTGTGCCTCGGCTCTGTATGAGGCCAAGGTTATTTCCTTCACTATGTATACCCCGTTCACCTAGTTGACAAGTAATTTAGAATCCCCTCTTATTTCCAAATGTGTAGCTCCGGCTTGTTTATCCAAGGATAGCCCGATGTGAAAGGCTTCATATTCTGCTGAATTGTTGGTGCATGGGAAATCTAGTTTGAAGGAGTATGAGGAGACTTCACCGGCTGGGGATACTAGAACCACACATGCTCCTCCAGTACCGTTGTTAGGGGTAGCGGAGCCATAGAAGAATAGTATCCATGTTTCTCCTTGGATGAAAGAGATGGTATACTCTTCCGGAAACACCGCTACCAAATCCGCAACTGCTTGCCCTTTGATGGCTCTCTAGAAAGCGCATGTTATGTCGAACTCTGACATTTGGAGGAGCCATTTGGCCGGCCTTCCTATCGGGGCCGGTTTTTGGAGGAGGAACTTCACATGATCAGACTTAGATTCCATCACCACTTTATTGGAAAGTAGGTAATGCCTGAATTTATAGATGGAGTGGATCAAAGCTAAGCATGCCTTTTCCGCTTTGGGATATCTGAGTTCGGCATCTCTTAAAGTTCGACTGAAGTAGTAGATGGGATGCTCAATCCCTTCGTCATTTTCTTGGGCAAGTAGAGCTCCGACAGCAGTGTCGCTAAAATAAGTGTAGAGGTGTAGCGGTCTTCCTTGTATGGGAGACTTCATGATGGCCGTGGAAGATAATGTTTGCTGAATCTTCCGGAATGCCTATTGTTGTAGTGTGGTCCATACGAAGCTTGCTCATTTCTTCAACAAGGGAGTAAATAAAGCAACAAGTTGAGCCAATCCTGGTATGAAGCGGCGAATGTAGTTTATTTTACCCATGAAACTATGGAGTTCTTTCACGTTTCGCGGTGGTGGCATCGTGAGGATGGCTTTTGTTTTGACTGGGTCAACTTTAATTCCCTCGGTAGTCACCTGGAAACCTAGGAACTTGCCTGAAGAGACACCAAAAACACACTTAAACGGATTCATCTTCAGTTTGTACTCACGACATCTTTCGAATACCTGTCGCAGAATCTCCGTATGGGCTGCCCGAGTTCTTGACTTGACCACTATGTCATCTACATAATCTTAGACTTGCTTGTGCATCATGTCGTGAAAAATGGTAGTCATGGCGCGTTGGTATATGGCGCCAGCGTTTTTAAAACCGAAAGGAATCACAGTGTAGTAAAAGTTTCCAAGAGAAGTTAGAAAAGACGTCTTACTTGCGTCGTGTTCATACATCCTTATTTGGTTGTAGCCGCTGTATCCATCCATGAAACATAATATACCGTGTCCACTGGTGGCGTCTACCAGCATGTCAATGTTGGGGAGCGGAAAGTCATCTTTAGGACAACATTTGTTTAAACCTCTAAAATCGACACAACACCTGATCTGGTCGTTCTTCTTTTTCACCAGAACTACGTTGGCCAGCCAAGTAGGGTGGTGAATCGGCTTGATGAAACCAGTCACTAGTAGCTTTTGAATCTCAACCTTAATCTGTTCTTCCACATCGTGTCGAAATTGTCTCGGGGTTTGCTTGACCGGTTTGGATCCGGGTATCACGTGTAAATGATAAGTGACCAGCTTCTCGTCCAATCCGCGCATTTCCTCGTATGACCATGCGAATACGTCTTGATATTCCTTGAGAAGGTTTACCAGATTTTACGCGTTCGTCTGCGCATAGAGTCGAGATGATCGAGATGGGCCGCGGAGACTCTTCACTCCCGACATTAACAACCTCAAGTTCGTCTGTGGTAGAGTTGGTCCCGTCTTGTAGCTGTCGTGGTGTATCAGGTACTTCCTCCTGCGGCTCATTATTGTGTTTGCGTTCCATTGGGTGGAGAGACTGTGTGGTAGTCTCTCATGTTAATTGCTAACAACGGTGCTGATATACGGTTTTCCCTTTTTCATCATGGCCCGTGATAAAGGCACGTTCTCGTTTGGTATGGGTGCGAGCCAAATTCCAGTTTGGCAGGTGGAGGCTGACGTGTTTCTCTTCCAAAAGGGTGATGTGAGATCGGGGTTCTTCGTGAAGCGGTGCAAGATCATCGCTTTCTTCAATGGATGACCACTTTGGAATTGAGATGTGATGAGCCTTGTTGGATGTGGCCTGCTGGCCCATTCTTGGCTCAAAAATCTCCATGCCGCATATCGGCGCATATAGAGATAATGATGCGGCTATGTGGACGACTTCTCCATTTAGCATGGTTTTCAAGCACTGGTGATACGTCGAAGGAATAATTCTGTTGTCGTGGAGACATGGTCTTCCCAGTATCATGTGGTAATCTGGATCCTTTTTGATTACCTCGAACCTAACTTTTGACTGGACAGGTCATACTAATAGATTCAGGTCGATGTATCCATACGTGCTGGTCTGGTTGCCTTCGAAATCGGTCATTATAGTGGAATGTCTCACGACTTCGTTCGGTCGTACCCTAGCCGTCCTGAGTGTCCTGAGGGTAACAACATTGGAGGATGCTCCCATGTCGATGAGAGCCCTTCTGAATTCTACGTCCTTGATACGGGCCGTGACGTGTAGAGCCCGGTTATGTCCTTCCTCTGCCATCATATCATCGTTGGTAAATGTGATATTGTTGATGGATATATCTGGCGTTCTTGATATTTCCAAGCGTTAAGGAACCAGGGTCGCGTTCAGCGCTATTCGATTGAGGGCGGTTTACGTCTCCATCCGCTGATCTTTTGAAAGATATAAGAGTTCACATAAACTTTCCACCAGTGAGGCCGCTTCCTGGCCTACTGGTTTCTGATTAGTAGTGAAGCTGTTGACTTGGGAGTGATCATCTGGGATATTAGTCCCCAGTCCTGGAGTTTCTGGGGAAAGTGGATCATTCAATTATGTCGTTAAGTTGATGAGGAATTCCAGTATGATGTTAATTGCTTCTTTCATCAGACCCATGTTCTTGGTGTGGATATCTTGAATCGGCGCCAAGTCAGTCAGCTTTGGAATTCCTTCGTCGATTGCGTTATTAGGCACTGCGTTTGGAGAGGAAACATGACCATTCGCCTGAGTGGAGTTTGGGGCATGGATTCAGTCCTAAAACTGACCATCTTTTTGAATTGGAATTATGAAGCGTAATATGAAATTGGTATTGCAACCGAGAGATTGATCCTCCCGCTGTGGTCGCCAATTGTTTGAGGGTGAAAACGGTTTCTGCTGATTTTGGTAATTCCGGGAGTGTGGGTGAGAAACAAATTTAAACCCTAAACAATGTACTGCAAGGGAGTACTTTAGATTCGAGAGATCAATCTGTAAAAATCCAGCCTAAACCAAGAAACTGCCGTTCCATACTTGCTTCGGTCACAAAGTGAAGGAGAAGGGTTGGTTTTGGGGAGGGAAGCGAAGAGAGTGTTGAGACCAAAATAGTTGATTCTGGAAGAGTAGTAGTTTTACGACTTGTATCAGAAAGCGGGAAGCTAACAGATGGGAAATCTAGCCAATTATTTTCTAAGTGTTGTATGCTCCTGATGAGAACTTGTTGTTCTGATAAAATAGGTAAGACCTATTTATACAAGTCGTCACCCAAACGTACTCTGGTCTCGTAATAAATAGAAACGACTGAGTAAAGTGGAAGGAGGTGGTAACGGGTAACGTCTGGAATTGATATTCCATAATGAAATAAATATTTTACCATTATTCCTTGCTTTTACTGACTGACTCATTCTTATGACACTTTCTTGTAACGGGCGTAGTGTACGCCGCATGATGTAAACCGCCAAACCAAAACCCTAGCACCCCCCAGTTTGTGACATGTGTTGATGTCTCGAGTGTTTTTCATGGGAAAACATGTAACATGGAATTATGTGTGGCATGGTGGCATGTCAGTATCCATGGTAAAGTCGGCATGTCTTTGCCATAGAATAGGCGCGGCCAAATTAGGTTCCAAATGTAAACCGTGGTGTTTGGCCTTGGGCCGAAAGTTTTCCATGCATTTTGGTGGCAAACATGGAGGGCCGAGATCTGTATCTTAGGTGGAAGGGTTGTCGTTGATCGTTGAGCGGCATATTTTATGCCGGCATGGCTTTTCCATAGAGTGGGCGCGACCAAATTAGCGTTTAGGTGCAAAACGTGTTATTTTTTCCTTGAGCCGGAAGTTAGCCATGCGTTTTAGGTGGAAAACTTGGTGGGACGAGATCTACATGTCAGGTGGAAGGGTGGTCGTTGATCGTTGCAACCCTTCTGGTAGCCAGCGGCATAGTTTAGGCCAGCATGGCTTTGCCATAGAGTGAGCGCGGCCAAATTAGGGTTTAGGTGCAAACTGTGTTATTTTGGCCTTGGTCCGGAAGTTTTCCATGCGTTTTTGGTGGCAAACTTGGAGGGCCAAGATCTGCATCTTAGGTGGAAGGGTGGTCATTGAACGTTGCAACCCTTATAGTAGCCAGCGACATAGTTTAGGTCGGCATGGTTTTGCCATAGAGTGAGCGCGGACAAATTAGGGTTTAGGTGAAAACTGTGTTATTTGATCTTGTGCTGGAAGTTTTCCATTATTTTTGGTGGAAAACTTGGAGGGCCGATATCTGCATCCCAGGTGGAAGGGTGACCGTTGATCGTTGCAACCCTTCTGGTAGCCAGCGGCATAGTTTAGGCTGGCATGGATTTGATATTGGCACGATGGTGCGGCTGGCATGGTTGGAATACCTTGGCGTAGAGATATGGCTGGCAAGGTTTGCCATTGGCACGGTAGTGCGGCTGGAATGGTTGGCATGCCTTGGCGCAGGGACGTGGCTGGCATGGTGGTGCGGCTGGCATGGTTAGCATGCCTTGGCGCAGAGACGTGTCTGGCATGGTTTTCCATTGGCACGGTGGTGCAACTGGCATGGTTGGCATTCCTTGGCGCAAGGATGTGGCTCGCATGGTTTTCCATTGGCACGGTGAGAGAATTAGGGTTATGTATATACAGTGGTGATGTCAATTAATACTAAGGGTTCTGCCGTGGAACATGACGCATGTATATATAAAAAACAGGTACCCTGGTAATTCTTACGTAAGAACGTTGATTGGTTCAATAAATGCTCTATTGTTCATTGTGACGTCATGTCAGATATGTGGTTTTACGATTTTATCCATAAGATAAAAACCACCATCAATAGAAGCATGAAGTTGAATTAAGCAAGTCAAGACTGAGTTGGCAATGATATTTGGGTGTTGGCATCCAAATAAGCTAAGTGCATGATCAGAATGGATGAAGCGTAATCATTATCGAGTACTTTGCATAGACCAAGAATGAGTGAAGCACAATCATTATCGAATGTTGGCAGGTCCAAAGTTCAGTGACGCATAATGATCGTCAGACTTGAGTTCAAGCTGTCAGTTGCGAGTGTGTGTGAATAACTCGCATGCCAAAGTGAATAGCAAGTTAGAGACGGTCATAAAGGAGCTTTATAAACGAGTTTGGCATGACCTAACCGTTTGGGACAGGTGTGGCGCCATTGTGAAAGCCAACACCAAAACTAAGAGTTAAAAAGTAAAACTGGAGGTTAGGGAACTGCCCATGGACAGATGGATATTCATTGTGCGTGCATTATAAATATCTAGAGCACCCCTTGTAAATGAGTTGTTCAATAATTCAAGTGTTGAGGAACCACATTTTCTGTAGAGAGTGATTGATGCGTTAGGCTTAGAGAATAAGCTATAGAGTCCATTGGTTGGACGAGTTTTGTATCTTCCCCTTAAGATAATAAAAGTGAGTTTGTTGGCTTATGTGTCTGGCTTTGGTTTACTGTTGATTTGATAATACTCCCCAATTTCTGTGAAGCATAAACACGGCAGAAACCTCTTTATAGTATGGGCTACATTGTTTGGTAGAGAAAATCTAAGTAAGTCTTCCATTGCATACTCAAGGTAGAGTTGGATGTTTGCATTTTTGCAAACTTATAAGGATGAAATACGAGTGGGTGATAAGAGATCACTGAACCACTGTATTTCCGGGTTACCTTCGCGAAAAATTGGTTGGAGCATTTGGAGGTGTGACAATTCGGGTATCAGAGCCAGGTTGCTCTGTTTTAGCTTTGTTTTTGGAATATTTTCTCTGTTTTGCTCAAGTTTAGTTGCTAAAATTGTTAGATCGTAATGGCTGGTAAGAAGAGTTCGTTGGATGCCTTAACTGATAGGGTAGCGTACTTGGAAGACAGAATTGGTGATGAGGTGCGCCATCCTAATGATGCTAATTATGATGCTACGATGATGGATCGCATCCAATCATTAGACACATATGATGTTGATATGCTTGTGGCAAGCCAGAATGCAACTAAGAAGCATGATGATTTGGTAGGAAAAATCGATGTTGTTAAGACCATGTTCACAGGAGCCTTAAAATAACTAACTGATGAGTTAAGTATCTTAAGAAGGATGGTGGGTAAGATTGGTTCGGATCAAGCTACTGCGAGTGGTAGTGGCAGTGACTTTACGAAGATTAAAGTCCCAAAACCTAAGGCATTTTCTGGCGCAAGAGATGCGAAGGCATTGGAGAATTTCATGTGGGACATGGACCAATACTTCAAGGAATCCAGAACCCCGGAAGAATAAAATGTTACTCTCGTTAGCATGTACCTAGAGGGTTATGCGAAGTTATGGTGGAGAACTAGAACTGATGATGACCTTACTGCTGGTCGTCCAAGCATTGTGACATGTGATGTCATGAAAGAAGAATTGAAGAGTCAATTCTTACCAAGCAATGATGCTTGGCTAGCTAGAGAGAATTGCGTAAGCTGAGGAATACCGGTACACCACGGGAATACATGAAAGAGTTTTCATCTCTGATGCTAGACATTCGCAACATGTCGAAAGAATATAAGTTGTTTAATTTTACATCTGGTTTGCAACCGTGGGCTCAGGCTGAAGTGAGAAGGCATGGTGCCAAAGACCTACCTTTAGCCATTGCAATATTGGACATCCATGCTGATTATAGGTCAGTCAATACCTCAACTGATGCTAATAAGAAGGGAAAGGATAAGAAGAACCAAAAGTGTAAGGATAAGGAGAATAATAAAAGTTCTGAAGTCAAGGAGAAAATCTATCAAAGGGATGATAGTTTGGATGCGAAGAACATGGATGGTGGTTGTTTCTTATGCAAGGGTCCTCACCTTGCGCGTGATTTTCCAAAGAAATAAAAATTATCCGCAATAGTCACCGAGGGAAGTGGTGACAAAGAAGAAGCTGATCAAGTGGAGCATGTTAATCCTATTCAACTATGAAACATAGTAGCATAAATGGAAGCAATACAACATGGACTGAGCGGCGCTGGCTTGGTTTATGTGAAAGTTGGCATACATAACTATCGTCTCTGGGGCATGGCAGATACAGGTGTCACTACACCATATGGCCTGATTTGAGACATATTGATTTTTGTATTCGAGACACATATACATGTCTTTAGTGCTTCCACTCATATAAGAGTCTCAAATCAGAAATATGAGTTGCTTTAATTCTTATTTTTCAACTACACTTACAAGTGTCTTAAAAATCCATACCTTTACAAAACATTTTAGTAATATATATGTAGGTGTAGATTATCTACATGGCTAGGTGGCAACATCTTAAGCTATGATGTACCCAAGGATGAAGAAGCGAGAAGCATGGGATAGAGGCTGGAAGGCGCGAGGATTAAGGAACCACGTGGGTCGGACATGACCACTATATAGTTACCGGACAAGACTTGGCTCCAGACCTCTGACAAAGCTGACAGACGAGACGTATTTGGTCAAACAAGGAGCGTTAGTTAAAGGGATAAGAAGATACGTTCCATATCGTCCAACTGAAAGGGCGATAGGATTGGAAGGGAGATATCGCACCAAGAGAACACATAAAAGGATCGACTCGGATAAGAGCTGCTAAGGAACCAAATTACATCGGCCATATTTACAGAAGGAGAGACGATATGAGCGGGCCCGACACAGGACTTCAAGATAGATATATTGTGACCAACACCATAGTTTGGTTGTATGTAGTCTCCCCTATATATATAAGAACTTGTATCCAAGAGATGGAGGTGGTAATGGAGAGAGAGAGAGAGAGACTTGAAATCGAACTAGGGAGAGAGAGAGTTGGGAACTAGTTCATCTTGTAAGGAAGAGAGTTTAACTTGGGGAGTGACACCATTGTAACACCTTGAAGTAATAAGATTCATCCTTTCACCCCTGTAGATGTAGGTAATCATACCGAACCACGTATATCCTTGTGTCTATTGTTAAGTTCTTACTTACACTTGCATGAGTAGAAGATTTCTATCCTTTGGATGTAGTTTGTAGAAAATGCATTTACATTCTGGCGCCGACTAAGGGGATCCGAATAAGATCTCCGGATACCTTGCCTAAAAGGCCTTCAGAGACGATCAAAAGCTCCTGAATACACATTTAAGTGTTGTAGTTGAAGCTAGGATGAACTCTGTTGGCCGAAACCGCCTATTTCTTGATGTTTTGAGTCATTTAGTGTACATGCAAAGTTAAAGCAGTAGCAACGTCTTTACAAGGTGTAGTAGAGTTCTCGTTTCTTCGCCCGCAAACGGTTTGATCAGCAGAAAATCTCCATAAGCTCGCCGACGATCAACAGCACAGGTTAGGAGCTAGGTTGAGGATCTGCTGATAGGATGACTGTTTGTTTTCGATGGTTGAATGAATTTTAGTGGTGAATAAATTTTTTTCTGGTCGCGGTACAAAGTTTGTGTGCTTAGAACTACAAGAGGTTAAGTTTAAGGTGTCTTTTGCTTGATAAGCTGCCGATTTAAGCTTCCCGCCGTGGAAGTCATGTTCAAGATATTTCTTTAGTAAGGAAAGTTTGTTTCCAAAGTTCTTAGTAAGCGTTTTTGCGCTTGTACCCTTGCTTCATTGATCGACAACAACCCATGTCGTCTGATTAGAAGAAAAAAGAGGGAGAAAAATCTTGTCCGGCGATGTTGTCTAGTCGTCGGAAAGTTCTTCGAGAGGATCCATGGACATTGTGAAAGCCAGCACCAAAGCTAGTAGTTAAAAAGTAAAACTGGCTATTAGGGAACTGCCCATGGACAGATGGTTGTTCATGGGGCGTGCAACAGAGTTGCATACAGATTGTCCCTGGTTCTTGGCATTATAAATAGCCAGAGAACCATTTGTAAATGAGTTGTTCAATAGTTCAAGTGTTGAGGAACCATATTTGCAGTAGAGAGTGATTGATGCGTTAGACTTAGAGAATAAGCTACAGAGTTCATTGGTTGGACGAGTTATGTATCTTCCCCTTAAGCTAATAAAAGTGATTTTGTTGGCTTATGCGTTTGGATTTAGTTTATTGTTGATTTGATAATACTCCCCAATTTATGTAAAGCATAAACATGGCAGAAACCTCTTTGTAGTATGGGCTACATTGTTTGGTAGAGAAAATCTAAGTAAGTCTTTCGTTGCATACTCAAGGTAGATTTGGTTGTTTGCATTGGTGCAAACTTATAAGGCTGAAATACGAGTGGGTGATAAGAGATCACTGAACCACTGTATTGCCGGGTTATACCTTCGCGAAAAATTGCTTGGAGCATTTGGAGGTGTGACACCTAGCCATATGGCCACGACTATATTTCTCCAAGCCTAGCACCCATGCCGACTCGACTAGCTATCAATTAGGTCGCGCCTGCGCCGCGACTTAGCTAGCTAATAGCTTGGTGCCTGCACTTTCATGTATTATTATGGTTAGTTGTATACAATGCCATCTTATGGCGATTCATTATTAGCCACGCATAACCTTGGAGCTAAGTTGTCTCTTCAAGCTATGTCATTTCGACTAGCTTAGGATATTACTCAATCAAGAATATTGTGGCAAGACTAGAGATAATCCACGACTCTATTGATTCCTATGAGAAATCAAAACATGCTACATGGGGGAATTATTTATGGGTATTGGTCTGGTGGTTTACATTAACGTGCGGCGTGGCAACACCCCATGATAAGGAAGTTACAAGTAGTGGAAACGGTTGAGAGCCGTTAAAGGAAGTGGATAAGTAATGGAATGATGGTTTACGATTTTCAGAAACTTCCCTAACATAATGGAGGTAACCATACCATTATCCCACTATCGCAATCTCTCCATCTCTACACAATCTCCACTACTTACGAGGAAAAAGTGAGTGTTTCCTACAACTATAAATAGACTACCTTGTCTATTCAGAAGACAGAACAAGCTTATCATTCCTAAGCTCTTCTTCTTCCATAGTTCAATAACCTCACACTCAATTCAATCACCATTGATTTCCTCAACTTTCTTTGCTTTCCCTCCCCTAAGATCGACCCATTTTCTCTTTTTGTAACCGAAGCAAAACGTGAACGCCAACTTCTTGGTCTAGGATCGATTTGTACGATTTTGATTTTCGAACCTAAAGAAAGTCAAGCCGAAATTGAAGCATATCCTCCAGAACTGAAATATTGAAAAAACATTTAATCATGATTTTCATAATATATGTTTTAATTACCAGCAATTGAAGCATATCCCCTGGAAAATATTATTAGATAATGTGCTACACTAATAGTAGAAATTTTCTAAGAGTGTTTTCGGAAATATTGGTGAACATTTATTGGAAATAGGAAAACCGAAATTAGGTACTTTAATGAATATCTTCAGAATATTTTTGGTTATGGAATTTCCTTGTTGTCCAAACAACCTTGGTCTATAAATACTTGAGTTTGCACTTCTTGCAAACTATCCTAAGAGCCAAGAAAACTTCATTCGTGTTGTTTCTGGTGGAGCCGTCTATCCGAAGAGGAAAATACTCTAATTGGACAAAATCTCTTATGACCGCTTGTTTAAAGACTTCTATGGGACATTGCAAGCTTATGCTTTAGAAACCCTAATGTCGTCGACATATATTATTACTTTCATAAGATTACAGGACTGTAATTCACTTCTCTCGCGAAAGGTGAAGACATGAATTTCGACATATATTGAAAAACATTTATTCTTATAATTATTTTTTTTAGGATGATTCTATGTATACTGTGAAGAAATCTTGTCATTTGTTCCAGTGGACATAAGAGCAACATGAGGACACTTATAGGGGTTGGGCCGTCCCACATAAAGTTGTGTGTACTAGGAAAAATTACGGAACCTTCTTTCGATGCATCCCGATTATCGTTCCACTAAAGTCCGAATATCTGATGTAACTCCGATTCAGACCAAATTGAGTTAATTTTTTTAATACAATGGCTTTATTTTAACTGGCCATAATTTATATAGGCTGATATCAGCTCTATTAGGGACTGATACTAGTCCATATAAGACAAAAAGATCCTGGCGATCCTGACCATTGGATTGATGGACTGGTATCGGCCCCTAGTAGAGCTGATATCAGCCCATATAAATCATGCAACTAGCAATCGAAGGAAAAAAAAAATGAAAAATTACTAACAAAATTTCTGTAATATTTCAGAATTCAGTTTTTTGGGAGTTGAAACAACAATGCTAAATAGATTCTGTGCTATGATGCATGATATTAAAACCAAACAAAAATCTATATACAAATACGAAGTTGCACGTGTTTAGTACTAGACAAATCATGTTTATAACTAATAAAAACCTTGATCTCACCTTAAAAGAATATCAAGTCTAACGTGATTCTCGTCGGGAGTCTTAAAATTCTTAACCCTTCTCAAATTACACTTTGTCTGTCGAGAATAAGTTTTGTTTCCTGTTCTTTGTACTCAAATTACATTTTCAGTTTTCTCCTTAAGAACGTTGGGGTTTTTATATTGCCAATTTATAATCCAGACAAATGGATGGTTTCAGAATTTATTTAGTTAGGTGGTCCTATTTAAGGTATTCCTCTTATAGTACTTATTGTCGTACTTGTTCTCTTTACTACTTTGAATATTCGAAAAAGTTTGAATTTTGTCTTAAGATCACGAAATAGTGAAAAACCCTAACAAATTCTTATCGCGTTGATGATCTTGATAATGTTAATTAACCAAGAACTCGGATTATAAGGTGAACATGTATCCCATTTTCGAGAATGAAGACGATAAAGATAAAAGAAAGTAGCCATATATATAGAGACAGTGAGGAGAACAACTACAAATTCTTGAAAGAACAATAAAGAAGAAACATTCTTTAAAAGAAAAGAAAAGCTACAAATCGTATAATTATGCCGGGATTTTTTTTGTTTTTGTTTTTTGGTTCCATCTACGAATTTAAGTAAATTAAAGAACAGGTATAGAAAAGTATATGATCAGCTAGAACCCACATAATCATAATTGTCATGCTCATGATCGATATCCGACAGATCGTGATAGTTGATTCAGCATGTGTAATCATGAACAAGACCTGGTCTTTCTGGAACATTAAGACGCCATGATAGAAATGGAATCCCTGAATCAGATTCTCTTTGATATCGGTGATGATCGTCTTCTTCTTGAACAAACATGAATTCATTTCCGAGATGAGCTGAAGAGAGTTTCTGGTTGGTATGCTGTTGGTGTGTTGGCCATGAATACTGATGGCTCATTATGTATTGTTGATCCATGACAGATGATTGAGCGGCGGCAGCGTTGTTGTTACTTGCCCGTCTTTCTTCCTTCTTGTATCGGATTCCACAAGCATTACAAAGTGACTGCACCAAAACCAATCAAAGTATATAGCAAGTCTCAGTATTATTCTAACGATAAACAAAGGAACAAATCACTACTGAACGCATTGAGTGTGCCATGTGAATAGAAAACTGGAAATGTGGTTTACCTTCGGGCCTCGGGGTCCATTTCTCCAAAGCGGGGTAGAAGTGGTGTCACAATTGGCGCATCTCCGAGCCAGAAGAGAGTCTCCACTGATGTTGCTGGGAATGCTATTGTTGTTTCCACTATTAGTACTTGTTCCTCCTCGGGAGCCCTTAAGAGTTGTTGTTTGAGGAGAAGGAATAGTTTTCTTAGTTTGAAATATATCCCAAATACAAGAGGTACTAGACCGACCTTTGCTGATTGAGTTCCTACTGTTGTTGCTGTTTGACTTGGACTGTCGAGTTGAAGGAGTCCCTAGAGAAAGAGTACAATCAACTGAAGATGATGATGGAGTTGGGTACTGATAGTATTGATGTTGATGACCATCAACTTCATTACTATATTGATAATGAGTATTGTTAGGATTTGATGGTGAGAATAACATGGAGAAGGAATTGTTTGCGGAAGAATGAAACAAGCTACAAGAACATAAACCTACTTGATTACAGTGAGAACTAGTGCACCTATACATCTTTGTTTGGCTATTTGATAATAAAGATTAAACCACACAAGAAGAGTGAAGTTGTTTATGTTGTAGAAGAAGATAGTGTGAGAAATGAATAAGAGAAGATGAGAGATAGGTAAAAATATAAATAAGGGTGATGGGAATTAGCAGGTACTAGTGCTAAATCCAAATAGTGGCAGAGAAAGAAACCTAGAGAGAAAAAGAGAAATATTCTTATCTTAGAATTATTTTTTTGGAAGGGCAGAGACCGGAGAGAGCGAGTTAAAAGAGGTCGAATGAGCAACGTATTATTGAAATTGTATTATATCTCTGTAGCGCTAGTATAAGTATGTATATATGCGTAAACTTATAGCAGAAATTGATACTATTTGTATATCTACCTAGCATGAACTTGATTTGAGTCCTAGAGAAAGATGAGAGCAAGTAATGGAAGTAAACTAATAGTGTAACTGTGGTTTTACAGGTAGTGAAGGAGGGATGAATGTCTGTCTCTGTGTAGGATGGTGTTGGATTTTATAGCACATACGTGTATTTATATACTACTATAAATGGATGTCTGATCAGCTTACAGAGCAGAGAGAGAAAGGGGCTCACCAAACAATGAGAGAGAGGGGACGGGGTGGGGTTAGTCATTGGGCAGTCAAAAGAACCCACGTGACAAGGGAGGAGGAGGAGGAGGGGAGTAGATACAGTCTTCCATGGCATTATGGGATTTTTTCACTCTCACTGTCTTTCTCCGATCACGAGGAGGCATTATACGCCTACTACTCATCCTCTTCCTCTACCTACTGTCCTGCAATCCGTATCTCTCTGCTCGGCTCTTTTTTCTTTCCCCCATTATGTACTGCTAAAACACCCCGCCACCACCCCCAGGGATAAAGGAAAGCCAGAAAATAAATATCGAGAGACAGAGAGGGAGAGAGAAAAGACATGCAGAATATACTTAGATTTCATGAGACGTAATCCAATCTAATTCCATTATTACAGAATTTTCTTTTCTTGGTTGAACCAAAAAAATTATATGTTGACCTGGTGATTAGTTAAGGTGTTGTCATGGCGGGTTACACTGGCTCAATCCACCACTATGCCTGCATTCTCACATACGTAAATACGCACCTCATCTGATGCAGAATATACTTGGAGCTATGTTGAAAACAATTGCTGTTAAGGAAAGAAGAATATCCATTTAATTTGTGATTTTGTAACGAGTTTGCTTTGCTAGTATATTTTCCAGTTTGGCATGCCTAGTGTGGGTTAGAACGTTGTTGTTCGGACTAGGTCTAGCTTAATCCATACACAATTACTTATCTCCTACTCTTTCCATTTTAAAAAGGGTATTCTTATTTTATAGACCCGTATACATGATAAGAGTGATTAAATAATTAATATTTTGCATTGTGCGTGGAGAATTTTTTGGGGATCTTCATTTTTTTGGAAATTCAATTTTTTTTCTCACTGACACATATATTCTCTTTTTACCCCTTCATCTTCTCGGCATCCACTACTCTTGAGATTCTCATGAAAAACTCGAGAGATTCTCATGAAAAACTTCCTGATATATAACAAATGGATTAATCCCGACCATATTTTTCCTGCCTTGATTGGGGTATACCCAGATTAATTGGGGTATACCCAATAAGACGAAATAGGGTTATTTTGAAGTAAAGTCAAGCCACCCCTTAACCCAAATTTTTCTAAATGGCTAATATGCCCTTGGTTAATTAACACTAAAAATTCTGATTAGCTTAACTAATTGAGTTTAGATTAAAATTTTGAAAATAAGAATTCAGTAGATTAAACCCTTAATCATTCTTATGAGTTCGATTTCGATAAAAAAAAACTGTTTTTGAAAATGCGTAACACCGGCAAGGTCTAGGTTTGAACAAAATGCCTCATTTGTTATATGGCCGGCGATGTCTACTTTGAATAACTCTTGACTACCTTGTGCTTGCCGGCATGTTCTCGGTTGAAGAACACGCCGACTATATTGGAGCATAGTTTTACGGTCGGCATGAAAGTAGTTACTAAAATGCGGCGGTTATACCGTCGGCAAGTAAATATCTTTTATAATCTGTAGGTGACATGTAGCCGGCATGTTAATTATTTATCACCTTGCCGACGTGTACTTATACAAAACAGAAAAAAAACAAATATGGATGATGTAATTCACTTTATTCATGCAATTTTGGTTACTACATTGATTGAAACATAAAAACGAATGCACTTAGCATGTGCATCAAGCCTTTAAACCCCTAGGCGACCCTAGTGGACGAGTTATAGTCTCGTGAGGGCTTACATAGAGGTATACCCACAAAACCTACACTAAAACTTCTAAAACCATCAATCTTCCTCCGACGAAGACGATACCAAGTAGTCCGGGTTATCCAACGGGATTCTATCGGCCAAGAAGTGATAGCTTGCATCGAATGCGAATGCTTCCCCCTTTACTTCCAAGTAGCGCGCTTTCACGGCTTCGTGCTACAAAAACAAGCTTACATTTGTTAGTGGTGTTTCGTTGGAAGATAAAACAACATGGGTTACGTAAAAAAAACCACAAAATTACTTACAAATTCTGCAACGGACAAGGTGAAGGGGCGAGCGTTAAAAATCCGAGGTTGGAGGGCTAAATAAACAAGTATCGCATTTTCGATTACTAGGTGCCTAGCGTGGACTTGTTCAATACTTCTTGCATTAGGATTCCCATATTCGCCGCTAAATTTGTTGTGTACCCTAGCCCAAAAGGTTTTGGAATCTTCCCTTTGGGAGGATTGACGTCTAATTCGATCTTCCACGTACCAAGCCTTGGTGATTGCAAAATATTTATTTGAATCAAATGATGCCATTGTTAGATGGAGTGTATGATGGTATGAGCTTTGGAGAGTATATGGAACTATTTGTATGTTTTTTTGTAGAGAGAAATAGTGTATTTATAGGATGGTGGCAAAATTTGGCCGTTATAGTGCCCAAGTACAAGTCAATCAATGAAATTGTACTTGCACAAAATTTGAATTTTAAATTCGCCGACGAGGTTTGTTTTCTCCAAGATGTCGGTCGTGTAAAATTATAGGCATCAGGAGAAGGTTTTTTCTCACAAACGCGCCGGAACCGTATTGGTTCACTACACTGCCGTCTAGGTTCCAGCCGGAAGGGTCTCAAATGTGTTAACGTGCCGGTTGTATATGTTTTAGGCATCAGAAGAATTGTGTTTTTGCAACAAAACCGCCGGAACTATATTTGGTCAATACATTGCCGGCCATACATAAGCCGGAAGGTTATTATTTTTATACAACGCCGGTCTTGGTAACTTAATTTTTTTGTCGTACATCGACGATTCTGAACCCTGCCGGCCCTGGTACAGCCGGCATTTTAGTTTTGCGGAAGCATTCCGGCTTATGCATTAAAACTTTACAAAGCAAAACAAACCATTCATTCAACAACTAGAAATCCAACACTTTTTGTCCAAAATGAAAACACGTCCCATAAACCTTCAAAAAACATTTGTCAACACCATTAACTTAAACATTTGTCCACCATAACATAAAGAAATGAACTACGAAAGCATTCATTGACTACGACCACGTCCACGACGACCACGACCCCGTTTTGGAGAATTACCTTCACCACCACGACCACTGCTTCTACCTTCACCACCACGAGTCCTCTTTTTATCAACCTTCATCTTGGCTTGTGCATCTCTCCTAGATTTTTGTTCAGCCTTTACTTGAGCCTCAAGTTGCTTGAACATTTCATTGGCATCCTCATTGCCAACAGCGTTAACATAGTCAATGTGCTTGCTTTGCTCTTCAATCGACAAAGGCTCTCCTTTTTCTCTCGCGCACAACAACACCTTCGCAAAGGTCTTCAAATGCTCCTTCTATTTTCAATTAAACAACAAACAATGAATAGAATGATTCGGTAATGCAATCAATCTTAAAATAGTAAGAGCAACTCTAAATATACTTACAAAGAACTTAAGCAATGTTGATGGGTCTTTCGCTTCCAACTTCTTCTTTAGAGCCAGTTCTTCATCAGTAATTTTCCTAATCACAGTAGGACGAGCCCATTCCAAGTACCACGGCATGTATTTCTGAGTAGCTTCATGACCGTTGGTCACCTCGTCCAAAAGACTCACATCGATGTTACGGCCACGTCTATTGTCCCAATGTTCTTGAGCCGGCGGTGGAGCGTAAGAGACGTTAATTTTTTTTTTGGACGTGGTGCACTCATCCCGGTTCACAGTAAAGAATGGATTATCTTCATCGAAATGAGGTTCTTCTTGGACGTAACCCAATTGTCTCATAATCCGATGTGGGTCGTACATTGAATATCCTTCAAACAAATTCATCAAGGGTCCATAGTATAATGCAACAACTTCATTTCTAGGATGGATTAAACCTTGATTTCTAGCATTCCGATACGGATCAAAAATCACCTCCTCGTTATCAATTCGTCGATGGAAATTCGGAGTTTTAAGTTTGTTGCGGCATATCCTTCTCCTGAGTACCCTTAAAACTGTACTTTTGCGCTCTTGGCCTATTAACCGCAACACTCTCATCCACTTTGATGTAGGAGTTGTCTTTGAACAAGGAAGGGAAATGCTCATATATCCAAACCTATGAAAAAAAAAGTTAAGTAAGAGCCTTATCTTACGAGAATATTCGGTAATATAAATGTTTTAGATCAAAAATTACCTGGAAGAGACATGTGTTTCCGTTAACTTGCTTAGTGAGTGCCCTAGAACATTTTGTCAACTCATTGTTCAAGAAGGAGACCACCGCAGTACCCCAAGAATACTCACGCATCTTATTTAAGGGATCCAATAGTTGCAAGTAACCGGCCTCCACTTGGTTTCCGGAACTGTCGGGGAAGATACATTTGCCCAGGACGTATAGCAAATAACCGGCCGCGGCAGCATTGATTCGCACCGGGTTCACCATTCCTTCCCTGTCAAGGATTGACTGTGTATCCCATAATGTGTCCCTCAACCTCTTCGTATTAAACTTCTTGGTTAGACGACCATCCTTCATGTCAAGAACAGCCTCCGTCTGAACCTAATTCCAACCGAACAATTTCTTGCTCAAATCGTAAATCTTCTCGAAAGATATCGAATTATCCATCCCCTCATAGACTGCTTTTCCCTAAACCTCGAGGCCTAGAATTTGTTGAGCATCATCGGGAGTTATCGCCATCTCACCAAACGGGAATAACATGGTATCAGTCTCTCCGTAGAACCTTTCACAGAATGCAGAGACGGTAACTTTATCAAGATTAATATTCGAACTCTCAATCGCAGGCATCAACCCGGAGTTCCTCACAATCACTTTCACATCCTCACATTCCTTGTCAAGATCCCAAGTATGAGCCACTGAACATGAAGCTTGGCGCCTCATGAGACGGATGGCATTCTTGTGATCCTAAATACCAAAAAAAAATAAAAAAATGAAAAGATATACAAACACTTGACGCAAATTTAATTAAGATAGTTACACACTTGAATAAAGAAAAAAGACAGATTAAGATTACTTACGATAGTATTATGGATCGTACATGCCCATGAGTCTTTGTATCCAAAAAGAACATTGCCACCATCTCTTGGGGTCCCCCTTGGGTCCTCATCTTTTTTCAGTGTAACCATGAAGTATTCGGAAGGCATGTGAGAATTCTGTGGTTTAGTGATCACCCACTTCTTCGCTCCGGTTGAAGTTGACCCTGAAGCTTCGGTGGGTTCAACAACTTGTTCTCCATCTCCTTCTTCTTATTCTTGTTCCTCTTCCTCTTCAACAATTTCCTCTTCGACGGTTTTCTTACCTTTATCTCTATTACCATCATCATCATCATTACCTCTTCCAAAAGGTGGCATTTCTTGATCACCATAATCATCATCATCATCATTGTTGCCTCCTCCAGCAGCCGGAATTCTTTCATCAACATCATCATCATCACCTCTTCTACCAGATGTAATTGATTGGTCTTCATCTGGAGTGTCGTCTGAATCACTGGGTTCAGATGGTGGTTCTGGATTATTGCTTATAATGATCTTTGTCGTTCCCGGCTCAACATATGCCCCTCGATTTTTGGAAGACAAGAGTTTATCACCAACACGAGGAGGGTTTGAAGGAGGACTACTAAGAGATGCTTTCAGAGCAGCTTTCTTCTTTGCCATTCGCAATCTGAACAAGAATAATTCAGAGAAAAAAAAAATCAAAGGCCGGCAGTGTCTACAAAAACAACTTATCCGGCGGACACATAGCCGGAATGGTCGACCAAAATATGCTTACCGGCTAAGACATACCCGGCAGGGTGTCATCAAAATAGCCTTCCGGCCAACAAACAAATTTACATAGTAAATACAAGGATTTTTCACTAAGCAGGTCGGCAAGGTCCATTAACCATACATTGCCGGCCTACAAAGCGCCGGCATGGTTTTAAAAACTACCCTTCCGGGACAAAATATTCTAGGCATCAGGAGACATTCAAAGAAAAATAGCCGGCATGGTGAAAAATGAATAAGATGCCGGCTTCCTTAAAACTAAAATAACGCCGCACGTATTTAGTTGAATAACCTGCCGGCGCTGCTAGTAGCAGTTACAGAAACTACCTAGCCGGCAGGTTCTTCAAGCTTATACCATTCCGGCCAAACCCTAACTATGAAATCCCGGAAAGGTCGATAAAAATAACCTTGTCGGCGTCGCAACTGCAAATTCACAAATTCGAATTTTCTGACCTAATTTGACATGCAAATATGAAATCGAAGTACTAGAGTGAGTTTAAACAAGCCCTTACTTTCTTAAGCGCACCATTTTGCGTTTTCAATCTCTTCTTCTTCAACCGTTTTTTTCTTCACTTTCTTTTGAACCAAACTTGCAATTCCAGGGTTGTATTGATTGGGTTTGCGATTAGTTTCTTTCATACGAGTTGCCTTGTTCCGTGGTGGATCCATTGATGAAGATTAATCGGAGTTTTTGAATCGACGCGTTTTGGTGGTGGTGGGGTGATGGAGCCGGTAGGGTTGTGGAGGGAGGAGAATAAGAAAAGAAGATGAAATGAAATTAAAACTGATTTAGAGTAATAGGTTTTTAAAGGGTAAGGGTATTTTTGTAACTTACCCATTAGGCCTCCCCCTAAAACCCACAAAAATGTCCCTTTAAAATTGGGTATACCCCAATCAAGGCAGGATATTTTTCTGCCATCCTTGTTAATCAGACCCAAAAATTAGAAGAACAATAAATCTCCATCCAAATCAATGGAATCGATCAAAAAAATCTAAATAATTTTTCTTCTTTAGAATCTAAAAAATCTAAAGAATCTAAAACATGAAAGATAACCCGATTCTTCTTTAGCCGTAATTCCATAATTCATTTTTTGCTTTTTTTATTTATTCATCATCTCAATCAGGCTGGTAAAATAATAATGGGTGTTCTTTCAACAATGGAGAAATTAGCTTTTCGATGTGCTTTATGTTATAAATTGTATATCGATCTTTGCATACATCAGGAGAAAATGGGGTAGAAAGAAGTTACAGATATCAAACAAAGAAGGAAAGGAAGGAGTTACATAGAACAAAGAAGAAGTAGAAATAGAGACAAAAACACGTCTCATAAGATAAGAAACAAAGGGAAAATTTTGACTTTCTTTATTTAGCTGGGTAATTTTAGGAATATATTTCTCGTAACTATAAAACAAAACGTTTTGGTTTACCCGATACATATCTCAAATCCCTAAGATAAAGGAGGTCATTAATTGTTAATTTAATCATTCTTATCGTGTATACGGGTATACAAGATAAGAATACCCTTTTAAAAATGATAAGCTGATTTTATGTGAAAAAAATATACATGAAATCAGCCTATCATTTTGAGAAAAAATGAGTAATACACGTGAAATCAACCTATCATTTAGAAAGCGAGGAAGTAATTAAAAGGGTTCATAAGCGGATCCCTTAGATTTTGTGTCGTTAGGTCACGCAGCTTTGCTACACACACCAAAGGTGTGTACCGTAATGTGCACATCGAGGAAATCCAAGGGTTGTTAGGGGCGCCCTGGGGAGGAGTTAGCAAGAGGTGGGGATCATTGGTGGGACCCGCATATTTTTTTCTCTTACACTCTCGCAACGCCGTGTACACTGCACGGTGCATAAAGCATTTTTGTAGGTCACGACGTCACGTAACTAAACAGATAAACTTGGAAGATTAGATAGATTGCCTCTCCTCTGGTCGGCTGGTCAACAAAGTCATGATGGAAAAACCTCCAAAGGCCTCGAAGTAGTAGAGTGTCATCACTCAACACAACATTTGTATTGATGGAAAATTTTGAAAATCAAGAGATTTGATTTTCCGTCCGATAAAGCAAAATATTTAACCCTAAGAAAAAGATAAAAGAAAAAGGAAAAAAAAGTTCATTAAATAAGAAGCAAAATTAATCCCCCAAGAAAAAACCACGAGAGGTTATACAATCTTTCTTTCAATCATAAAAACATACACCCATCTAAACATACCTCCTTCATTCCTATGGGGTAACGGAGCATTAAGTATTTAATGGTTTTGTGTAAGTATAAAAAGAACCGATGAAGGTAAAAATTCCAGTCAAAGATTTGTGAAGAATAATAACAAAAGAAAAGTTGGAAACAATAAAGTGAATCATCAGCTCTGCGGCCCTGCCAGCCAGGGTAGTGTCATACATATTATCTTTTGCTCCAAAACAGATCTCAAAGCTATCCCATCCATCCGTCTTTCCATCTATATACCCATCAGAAAGATTCAAAATGTGTGAGAGAGAGAAAGCAAGAGAATCAGATCTTAATTCTTCTCGAGTACGGTGTCATAAGTCGGACAAACCGGATGCGACGACTACCCCTTTTCAAAAGATGCTCGTCTTCCCGCAACGACAACCCAATATAGACGATACTCCACATATGCAATAAAAATATGTGAAAAATAATTAGAACCCCCTGTTATATGGGTTTAATATATAGAAGCCCCACTAAATGGATCTTCCCCTATCAACTCCATACTTTCACTTTTTAATATTTCCAGGCCCAGAAGTTTAGATTTCAGGGCTTGGTAATAAAGTTTAGGGTTTGGGGACAATTAGTAATACCAAAACTGCCCTTTACTATATATATCTAATGAAATAGGCTATAGGTTTCATTTCCATTTCCATTTTCATTTTCACTTTCTCTCACTTCTCTCTCGCCTCTGCTCTGAAGAAAATTAGGGTTCTCTCATCAAACCGAAGTAAACGATTCCAGAGAGCAAGAGAACGATTCTCGCTCCATCGATCTCCGCCGATGACGCTTACTTATTACAGAAGAACGAAATCAGTCAATCATTTTTGGTTTTAGATTGAATCTCAGATCAGAGATGCAACGATTTTCTTCCTTCCCTATCAGTTACAATCGATTCTTTGTATTCTATAGCTAGTTATTGTTTCATCACATCAATTTCTTCTTTCATCTTCTTCACGGTTCTTTTAATTGCATTAGATTTCATTTTCATTCGGTTTCGTTTCTCCCTGTAGATCTGCAGAAACGAAGAAGAAATATGAATCAAAGAAAAAACGAAGAAAAACAAATCGGAGAACGAAGAAAATCAAATCGGAGAGGAAATTTGGAAGATTAATATCGAATCTCAACAGTTTCAAATTAATTTCATGAACAAATCTAACAAATCAGATAAGTTTTCCTCCTAAACTATATTTGTCTTTTGATTCAGTTGTAATTTTGTTTTGAAAAATCAATTTATGGTTCAAAAACCTATAAGAACAATTATTTCTAATCAAGTTTTTAATTCGATTTGTAATTGGATTTTGGATTTGTAATCATCTCATCTTTATCTTCGATTTGAGATAAAAAAAAATCACAAATAATTTGTAGAGTTCATGATTGAGATTTGATTGATCTGTCAATCCGTTTTCCTGATTGTAAATCTAAATTGAGATTAGTAATCGATGCATCTTAATCTTTGGTGGATGATTGAATGTATTTGTCTAAGATTCAAGACAGTCTTCTCCGTTAATCTTGCATCTCTATCTCTGTGGCTCATACACACACATCTGTTTCGTCATAGATCATAGATGAACGATTATCTTGATTTTTGAAATGATTCGGCGCTATAGTATGATGTAGATACTAATAACTTCATTTTGATTTGACTGATTTGACGATTGAATAGATATGAATAACTCTAAGCATTTCGGTACAAAATTTATGAGAAAATCAGGAAGTAATCGTTTGTTAGGTATTTTTATTCTGAGTCTGTAAGTTGTTCGAAATGGATAGTTAAATTATGTAGTTTCTTCGATTAAAATTAAGTTCCAACGATCTTCAGCGAACTAATCTTACATCGATGTTGACGATAAATGTTTGATATGCATTTTCGGACCAAGAACATGTTATCAATGAATGTTAACATAATTTCAGCCTGATTTTCACTATATCCTGTTTGTATTTCAGAAAGTTGTTTTAAGATAGTTTGATGTGAAACTTGCAATGGTGAATTTGGTTGTACTTTCCAGAAATAATATGGTCAGCTAATAACTACTATAAGTGAATTGTTTCGTAGTTTTTTTTTTTTGGTGTTTGGCTTTTGGTTTAGACAACTAGTACTCACTGAGAAAGTGAAAATACAACTGCTATAAGTGAATTATTTCATAGTTCTTTTTTTTTGCTGTCAGGCTTTTGGTTTAGACAACTAGTACTCACTGAGAAAGTGAAACTACATACAAGAAGTAGCATCTATAATATCTTATATTTTGGATATAAACTGTACTGCTTGCTGGTCTAAATTCTGGCACGCCAGGCATATTTTCAGCCACTATAATCTATAAGTTTGAAAGGATGAATTAGATTACCTTGCTTTCGTATTTTCGTGTAAATACAACTAGGGTACTTTGGGTTGTTTGCTTACTTGCACCGTTGTTGCTTCATGTATATTTTTCTGATAAACTCATGTATCTTAAATAGATTCTTTCAGCTCATATTTTGTTAGTTTGCTGAGGTTGGACATAATTCGAGCTACATGTGAGGATGGTGGAATCACCCAAGGAAGCTGCTAGTAATATAAATACGAACCTAATAGACAATATGAAAATGAGACTTCCATAATGAAGTATCTTAACCCTTGGGTTTATAACTCCATGCAACTTCTAGAAGCATAGAAGCTCTCCATCAGTTGTATTGATAATGGTTAAGGTTTGGCCCAAATAGATGACTCTACTAGTTCTGCACTGGTGAAATGATTTTGTGATAGGATAATTGTTGTTTAACTTCTAGTTACACAAGCTAAGTGGATGTGTAACTTCTAGTTACACAAGCTAATTAGATGTGTAACTTCTAGTTACACATGCTAATCATATGTGTAACTTCTAGTTACACATGCTAATCAGATGTGTAACTTTTACTTACACATACTTATTGAATGTGTAACTTTTGGTTACATAGATTTTACTTACATATAGTAATGGTTGTTACTGATTGAAAATGTTTTATTCTTTCCATTAAGGTTGCATTCTTTTCATTCTAAAATGTGCATATAATACGTGAATGATTGTATGATACGAAACGTGTATCTAATCGATAGTTGTTCATTGTGCTTTACTCGTCCGTTCATAGCTATGTGATGATGAAAGTTGTAGCCGATGGTGGTGCGGGTGGTGGTACTACTGGAGTTGTGGTGTGAGTTGTGGAAAAATAACTGGAGGTGTCACATTAATTTGTGGTGGTGGAATTGCAAAGTGGTGCAACTATTCTATTGAGTTTTGTGATTCTAGGAGGTGTTGGTGGTGGAGGTGCATCTTTTAGAGGAGGATATGGAGCCAATGGTGGTGCTGGAAAAAACTATTCAATGCACTCAAATTCTTTGCTTGCTGGTACACCTTTTTAGATCCCTCTCTTGTTGTTTTTAGTTTCAAATTCTATGTCTAGACTGCACATTTATTCACATTACACAAGTAGGATGCATGTGTAACTTCTAGTTACACATGTGATGTGCTTGTGTAACTATGAATTACACTAGACAGATGCATGAGTATCTTCTAGTTACACATGCCAATTATGAACAAACCTTGTAACCAAAAAATTACACATGCCAGTTACACAAGTTTTTATGGATGTGTAACTAAGAGTTACACAAGTCAGGTGCATCTGTAACTCTCAGTTACACATATTATATGCATGTGTAACTCCTCTTTACACTAGACAGATGCTAGGTATCCAAGTCATATGCATGTGTAACTGCCAATTACACATAATAGATGCATGTGTAACTCCAAGTTACACATGCTAAGATGGGTTATCATGTGTCTTTTCTGTGGTCTTTTTCCTATAAACTTACAATTCTCCTATAATATTTTTTTTCTTGCTTTTTATTCATCCAACCTAATCTATGGATGTTTCTTTCGTTGCAGATATGCAAGCATTTTGGAATGAGGAAGACAAGAAAGAAAGGAAAAACTTCTAGTATAGGTTTCAATGGCTTATTTCTAATGTTTTAACTCATTTATTGTGTTCAGTAACAACCGATTACTATAGTTGGTAAACAAAGTTATTATTGTAAATTAATATTAATGTGATAGATGTATTTTTTTGTATATTTTTTTTTTTGTTGTGTAACTGTTGACTACACAGGTCAATGCATGTGTATCTTGTGGATACACTTGTCATATGTATGTGTAACTTCTTATTACACATGTCATATGGATGTATAACTTTAAGTTACACACTATTGAATACACAACATGAATGTGTAATTTTTATACATGTGTAACTTCTGGTTACACTTGCAATATCAATGTGGCCGGAGGTGGTGGTGAGCGGTGGTCGGTTGGCGGTGGTGGTTGGTGGCGGTGGTGGTCGGAGGTGGTTGCCGGCAGTGGTTGGCGGTGGCTATGGTGGTTGGTGGTGGTCGGAGGTGGTGGTTGGCGGTGGTCGGAGGTGGTTGGCGGTGGTGGTCGGAGGTGGTTGGCGGTGGCTGTGGTGGTCGGAGGTGGTTGGAACATCATCACATAATATTTTAATAATTTGGGACCTAAATTTAAATTTTATTTAATTATGGGCTTGGCGATATGCATAAGGGTATCAAAGTCTTTTAATAATTTGGGACCTAGATTTAAACTTCTTTTAATTAAGGGTCTCATATTATGGGTTATCCATGGGTTGGGCCTTAGCCTAATTTTCCCTAAAAATATACCGTACGTACATCGGTTTTGCAGTAATTCTTTACCAGATTCTTTAGACCAAGGAAGGGTGAATACGGATGCATTCCGGTCCAATAATCGATTGATGAATTATAAAGTAAACTTTGGAATTCGCTTAAATCAGGGTTTTCTGTTTAATAACATCAGTACATCACCCTCTTCTAAAAATCCTCCACCGTCGTCGTAGTTTCTTTTTGAAAAATGAGCATTTGAGTAAAGAATTGAAGCTACTGTGTTAATTTAATAGGGAAACTGCGATACTTTCCCTGTTTCCTTCCACCATTAAGTAGCATTGATCTTAACCCTTGATCTTTTAGATTGATATTAGTAGGGGTCCTTTTGGATTGATATTAGTAGGGGTCCTTTTGGATGGCATCACATCACCACTATCTCCATAATACCGCGTAGTGAAAATGGTATATCTAGAATATGGACAATTATATGTCAGGTAGCATAATCACGTCTTTCTTAACCAGGGGTGTAAGTATTTTTTTTTTTCTTTTCTTTGAAGCATGGGGTATTTGTATTAAATTTTTTTTTGGGTAGAAAGGTTAATATATTGAAAAATATAAAAGAGACGTACAAAGAAAAAAGCTCACAATAGAGCGGACAAGAACCTAGCAGGAGCCAAGCTCATACAAGAAAAGAGCAATAAAGAAGAACAAGCAAGCCATAAAACCAACAATCTACCAATTCAAACTGCGGCAAAACAATAGGCATCTTAAATATTTCTTCTTTTCTGATTTCCTTTGTCCTCTACCTAGCAAATCATTGCTCAGCTCACTCTTCAAACCTAATTTTTCGATCTCCCTTTCCTTCCTAGATTTCTGGTGCTTATCCGTTATTTCAGTGAAGATGCTCCCTTTTTCCTCTTCTGTAGCCCCATTAGATGCTCCTAACAATGCCGAGAACTTAAAAAGTGCATCTACCTGTTTAGAACTAGTCTCCTTGCTCATTTCTTCTCCTGAAGAGTTTATAGTATTTTTTGTGTCAGCTATTTTATTTTCTACTCCTGCAAAACGGATCTCCCCTGGTTCACTTGCATTTTCAATTGAGATTTCTTCCTCCACAATTTCTTCCTCACTTAAGTTTGAAAAGGGTATTTCGGAATCGAGAATGTTGTAAGGATTCCGAATAACTGTACATTCCTGCATTATCTTGTCTCTTTTTTTCCAGATTTCTTCTTTTTCTTTGGGTTTATCCAGTTTCCTTCGGCTAGTTTAGGAGCCAAATCAAGAACATCATCCCCTTTATCACTTTCAATTCTTTCTAGAGTGGAGTTTGAAGAATTGTTTATTTCAACCACTCCCACTTGATGCCCAATTCCATCCCCTTGTTCAATTGTGAAATTCTCTTCCCTTGTTCCTGCATCTGCGGTATCAATTGGGATACTAGGGGTTCTCTTTGGAACCCAAATGGTTTTAGTCTTCGGTGCAAGTTTACACTTACCACTAGGATGACCAAAACTCTTACAGCGAGTACAAGATGGGGGGTTCCATGGATATTCTGCCCTAACCAAAAACTTTTCATTATCAATTCTGTAAGGAATCTCAGCTGGATAAGTGCAATCAGTATCGATTTTTTTTTGATCGGTAAAGAAAAGTAGATTAATCAAAAAAGGAGAGGGTACAAAAGATTTGTACCATCCTCAAAGATACAAAGTGAGAAGAAAAGAGAGAAAGAAAGGAAGCTACAAACAACTCCCAAATTACATGTGATCAAAATAAAGCCTAGGCCAATTAGTCATAACCTCTCCAAAGCTAGGATTTTCTAAGTTTTTAAACACCAGGCACCAAGTGAAAAGCTAGTATTTTATCTTATGTTGAATAGCAGTTGTAGAATTTACTTTGCTGCTGAAAGCTCTTTCATTTCCCTCCTTCCAAATGCACCATAAGATGGCTACAGAAATCATACTCCAAATGAAGTATTGCTGCTTGTCTGGCAAATTAATATTCCAAGAGAAGAGCATTGCAATAATATTGTCAGGCATAGTAAACTGCCAATGAAGCTTTTCCTTGAAATGATCCCAGATCTTAACTGCAAACTCACAATGGAGGAAAAGATGATTTGCAGTTTCATTCTGAGAGCAAAACAAACAATTTTGATTGACCTCCATTTTCCTCCTTGTTAACATGTCCCTAGTTGGCAGACTACTATGAGCTATTGTCCAAAGAAAGAAAGAGATCTTTGGAGGAAATTTATGACCCCAAATATATTTGAAGATGTAACTTGAATTTTGATCCACAGGAGCTTGATGGAAAGAATCATAAGTAGACCTCACCGTAAACAAATTTCCCTTGTCTAAGTTCCAACCAATTGCATCATCAGCTTCTGGATTGAAGATAACTTCTGTAAGACAACTTTGTAGCTCAGCCAGCTCATTTCTTGTAACAACATTCAGTCTTCTGGGAAGCAAGAGATTCCAAGTTTTGCTGTCTTCCATGTAAACTTCAGAAATACATTTTGTTTTAGCTCTTGAAATTGCATACAAATTTGGGAATTTCAAGCTTATAGGAACATCTGCAATCAGTATCGATTTCAACACATATTCTCGCAAAATTCATCCTAGTCTTCAAAGCTGTATGAGAATCAGTCATAATAGGTCTACCAACTACACTAGCTAATCTTGCAAAACCCATCTCATTCCAAACGTGAAATGGGACATCTCTTAGATTCATCCATATTGGGATTGAACGAATTGAAGTAATCTGTTGTTCAATAAAAGGCGTCCAAGGTCGAACTATGAATAAACGATATAAATTAATCATATCAACTCTAAATTAATACTGTAAAAAACTACTCCATTAATCCACGTGCCATGAGTAACACATACTGTGTGTGTTTATCCAGATTGCATGCATGCAATTATGCACTAAGCAACATTGGGGTTTGGTATATTTTTGCAGTAAGCATGCAAATGGGTAGCTACTTAGCAAAGAAGATCTAGCTAAACTCATTGAATAGGCTAAAGTTTTTTTGTTTCTTTTACTTCAAAAACAAAACAAAATAAAATAGCTGCTCCCAATTAGAGCAATTCCTATGGGATGAACAAACACATAATTTGTTTATTTTGCTCCCACTATGGGATGAACAAACTAAGAAAATGGATGTTCAAATGAAAAGATCTGTTCATTTGAACACTGAGACATTCCTGATTATTATAATTATAGTTTATTTTTTATTTTATTAGTTAAATAATCTGTGGGACCAAACTCTTATTAATTTATGTCAAGAAAATTAATAGTGGGACCCTAAAATATCAGATTTGTTCATTTTACCTTGTTTCCCATAATGGTGAATGTAGTTTATTCATCTACGTGGATGAACAAACTTTTGAGTTTGGCCATTGCCATAGTAAATGATATTATGATCACCTGAGATGTTGAAAACATTCTTATCTCAAAAGGCACAAAATTACAAGTCGATATGCGTTAAAGTTTATAACTTGATGGAGAATTTTGAATCTCTATTATTTATTTATTTCTCTCTCTTTATCTTGAGTACGAGTATATATGTGTATATATATGTCTACAAAAGTGTACATAGTTTTATACTTCATCGGGTCCTGCTCAGAATGATCTCTGTCTATTTAGATCTTATACCCAACTTTCCTTTTTTCATGTAAAAATGTAAAGTAGTCATATTCTATTCAACAACATCATCAAAAGGTAGCTAGATTGAGAGAGCTAAAGAGAGAAAGTAAGAGAGCACAACATACTGAACAAGCCAACAACATATTGAATCAAAAGTAGTTATAAGGAAATAAAAATGATACCCTGCAAATAGCTGCAAATTATCATAGTGTTGCAGTGTTATTCTATCTGTATGCATGGAAAGTTGGATAAGTTTCTTGTCGACTAGAATTAAAATGTCGAGGTTTAAACGCTCTGATTGTCTCCTGTATGCGAGTCTATAGCTATAAAGCACACTATATATGTTCTTTTGGTTACACCTGTCGCATGGACTACTGCTATTAGGACTTTTATTACCTCTATTAGGATGGCTGATACGGATCGAAATCGGACTATGTGTCTATATGTATTTAACTAGATTTGTGCCCGGGCATAATTTTTCTTTTAATATTTGGTTTGGTGTGTGCGGTTTCGTCCCGCCCTGTGGCAATATATTTTAAATTTGATATGTGCGGGCTTTGCCTAACCCCATGGCGATGCATTTTTAATTTGGGTGCACGGGGTTTCGCCCCGCCCAGTGGCGATATATTTTTCATATGGTGTGGCGGGGCAAATACATTAAATAAGTGGAGAATATGTGCATATTTTATTTATTTTGTTCTTTTAACATGGTGTGCGAGGGGCTTCGTCTCTCCCCATGGCGATACATTTTTTATTTTGCGTGAGCGGGACTTCGCCGTTCCTCGTGGCAATGCATTTTTGATTTGGTGTGCATGGGGCTTCGCCCTGCTTCGTGGCGATGTATTTTTGATTTGTTTGGGCAAATACATTAAATAGGTGGAGAATATGTGTAGATTTAATTTATTTTTTCCTTTTATTTTCGCATAAAATATGTGGATTTCCCCCCCTTTATATATTAACTAGGTGTGATGCCCGTGCTCTGCACAGGCTCAGATATTTGCAGAAAATATGTATGTTTTATTGCGGGTGTAATATTCGGGTACAAAAATAAAATTTGGGATATATATAGTTGTTGCGCCCGTGCGTTGCATGTGTAGAAAAGAGTACGTATTGGTGAATCAAAATAAGCTTATAGTTCATGGTTAGATTTTTTTCTAATATTTTTCTACTCGTAAAATAAAGATAGATCCTATTTTACCCTTGAAGTATTTTTTTCACTCAAGATTTTTTTTACCCGTGAAGGTTTTTCTTTTTTTTTGACAAAAAAACAGCTTTCTTGAAAAATTAGGGAGCAAAAAAACAAGACCAACAAGGCCTATTATCAAGAAAGAAGAAAAAAAGAAGAAAAAAACCAAATAAAAACAAGAAAATTGAAATCACTCAAACCTATAGTAAGGTTAGTCAGGAACTTCCATTTGACTGAGAGAAGAGGGTCTTTCCCTGTAACATTGAATTTGACCCTTTGGAAGATGTACTCCCTTCTTAGCACAATGATCTGCTAAGAAGTTTACTTCTCTATACGCATGTCTGTAACAGATGGATTGCAGCTTAGTACTTACTCTCCGCCATCCTGCTACCAAAAACCAAGGTATCTTATTCTTCTTCATAGCTTCAGCACAAGATTTAGAATCTGTCTGCAGAATCACCTTGAATTTCTGGTTTTCCAAAGCCCATTCCAAAGCTCTAATACTTGCAAGAAACTCATCAATGTAGTTAGAAAGAATCCCCAAACCACCTGAATCAGCATAAACAAATTCTCCTGTATTAATTATAACAATAAACCCATAGCCATCTTGCCCTAGTGTTGATGGTGTTTTTTTAACCTAGGGTTAAAATCGTAAAACCCTAGGCAAGACAATAACGTCCTAGAGTTCGAGTAATAATAGATCCAATGAATACATTTATTGTCGGCGAGAAAATTACCAGGGTACCTTTTTTTAATGCTAATTGGGGTTTCGGTAGGCCAAAACCCTAATTCCCACGCCACATGTGCCAATGGAAAACCAGACCATCCACACCTACCGCGCCAAGGCATGCCAACCATGCTAACCACACCCATGTGCCAATGGAAAACCATGCCAGCCACACCTACCACGCCAAGTCATACCAACCATGCTAACCGAACCCATGTGCCAATGGCAAACCATGCCAGCCAAACCAACCGCACCAAAGGCATGCCAACCATGATAGCCGCATCCATGTGCCAATGGCAAACCATGCCAACCACACCTACCGCGCCAAGGCATGCCAACCATGCTAACCGCACCCATGTGCCAATGGCAAACCATGTCGGCCACACCTACCGCGCCAAGGCATGCCAACCATGCTAACCGCACCCATGTGCCAATGGCAAACCATGCCAGCCACACCTACCACGCCAAGGCATACCAACCATGCTAACCGCACCCATGTGCCAATGGCAAACCATGCCAGCCAAACCAATCGCGCCAAAGGCATGCCAACCATGCTAGCCGCACCCATGTGCCAATGGTAAACCATGCCAGCCACACCTACCGCGCCAAGGGAATGCCAACCATGCCAGCCACGCCACTATGAAAGTGGCAAACCATGTCAGCCACATCTCCACGCTAAAGCATGACAAACATGCTTGCCGTCCCAACACGCCATGCACAACGCTGGCTGACAAAACAAAGGCCTGCAATAATCAACGACCTCCTTTCCATATAAGACACAAATCTTAGCCGTCCAAGGTTACCAAACAACGCATGGTAAGCTTTGTCCCAAAACCCTAGCTTGGTCTCGATCCAAGCTTGGTCACGCCAAGCCCTTGGCCTCACCATGCCAAGCCGAACCGCACCTTGCCTTGGACCTAGCCATGCTAGTTGTACCATGTGCCAACGGCATGACAAACCCTTGGCCCCCACCATTCCAAGCCAAACTACACCTTGCCTTGGCCCTTGCCATGCTAGACGCACCATGTGCCAACGGCATGCCAAACCCTTGGCCCCACCATGCCAAGCCAAACCGAACCTTGCCTTGACCCTAGCCATGCTAGCCGCACCATGTGCCAACGGCATGCCAATCCCTTGGCCCACCATGCCAAGCCGAACCGCGCCTAGCCATGTTAGTCGCACCATTTGCCAACGACATGCCAAATCCTTGGCCCCACCATGCCAAACGCACCTAGCCGCGCCACCATATTGGCCTTCCCTACACGGTACCAAAATGAAGGCGTGCGACAATCAACGGCCCCCCTTCAATCCCAGGAGAAAATCCTAACCATCCAAGGTTACCAGACAACGCATGGTAACCTTTGGCCCGAAAACCTAAGTTTGGCCACGCCAACGGCATGCAAACCTATCCGCGCCACCCTGCTAGCCTTCCCTTCACGGCTACCAAAAATAAGGCGTGCGAAAATCAACGGTCCCCCTTCAATCCCAAGAGAAAATCCTAGCCATTCAAGGTTACCAGACAATGCATGGTAACCTTTGGCCCGAAAACCTAAGTTTGGCCACGCCAAACCATGCCATTGCAACAACATTCCAACCTATCCGCGACACCCTGCTGGCCTTCCCTACATGGCTACCAAAACGAAGGCGTGCGATAATCAACGACCCCCCTTCAATCCCAAGAGCAAATCCTTGCCATCCAAGGTTACCAGACAACACATGGTAACCTTTGTCCCGAAAACCTATGTTTGGCCACGCCAAACCATGCCATGCCAACCTAGCTGTGCTACCATGCTGGCATTCCCTACATGGCTACCAAAACGAAGGTGTGTGACAATCAACGGCCCCCTTTCAATCCCAGGAGAAAATACTATCCATCCAGGGTTACCAGACAACGCATGGTAACCTTTGGACCGAAAACCTAAGTTTGGCCACGCCAAACCATTCCATGCCAACCTAGCCGCGCCACCATGCCATGCCAACCTATCCGCGCCACCATGCTGGCTTCCCTATGTGGCCACCAACAAACGAAAGCGTGCGGCGATCAACGGCTACCTTTCCTCTTAAGATGCAAAATCTCGACCGTCGAAGGTCACCAAGCTAGCAAGTCTCCCAAGCTCGACTTTCCAAGCAACAAAAATATGCTACATGTTTTCCACAAAAACATTCGAGACATCAACACATATCACAAACTGGGGGATCCTCTTTGGGTGTTGGTTTGGAGTTTACAGTGTGCGGTGTACACTACGCCCGTCATAAGGAACTGTCATAAGGATGAGGCAGTTAGTAAATACAGGGAGTTAATGGTGAAACGTTCCTTTTATGGAACATCAACTCCATGCGTTAACGGTTTTATGGAACAACAATTCCATGCGTTAAAAAACATCAATTCCATGCGTTAACGTTACCACCTCCTCCCATTTACTCACCCATTTTTCCATTCTTTAATGAGACCAGAGTACGTTTCACTTCTACTTGTATAAATAGGTCTTACCTATTTCCACCGAACAATAAGTTCCGGTCTGGAGAATACAACACTCAGAAAATATTTGTTAGCTTTCCCATTGTTAGCTTTCCAATTTCTGATACAAGTCGTAACACAACTACTCTTACGGAATCAACTATTCTGGTTTCATCACTTTCCTTGCTTCCCTCCCAAAAACCAACCCATTCTCCTCCACTTTGTGACCGAAGCAAGTCTGGAACGGCCATTTCTTGGTTTAGGAAGGACTTGTACAGATTGATCTCTCGAATCTAAAGTACTCCCTTGCAGTACGTTGTTTAGGGTTTAAATTCGTTTCTCACCCACACACTCGAAATTTCCGAAATCAGCAGAAACTATTTTTACCCACAAACAATTGGCAACCACAGTGGGAGATTGATATTTCAGTTATAATGTCAATTTTCGACCATCGATCTCATGCTTTGACCCAAACATCAAGATGGTAGAAGCAGGCGACTCTCTCAGGGATCGACGACTCAGTTACCAGACGACTCAATTATCAGTCATGACACGACAAGGGATGACTGGGGAATTCCCATAAAATTGAAGCAAACGATCCGCCCGAGAATCAGCGACTCGGTTATCAGGCAACTCAGTAACGACTGGGGACTTTCCAAAATCACGGCGGTGCTTCCCATAAAACTCGGTTGTGCACCCGGAAGGTTTCCTTTTCATCAGGAGACCTAAAAAAAACCATGTAAGTCCTACCTAGACAAGATACATGGTTCGCTCTTTCAAGTTTTCATGGGAATGATATAACCAATAGCCATATTATGTTTCACCCCATGTCATTTACCAAACACACGGTTCCATGGTTTTCCTGGGATGCTTGCAACACTTTCAATCATAACCAAGACAACATCATTTCCAAAAACAATTCATTCCTAAGAAATTCGTTCCAAAAGAATAATCCAAAACCATCAAGGTAATATTTATCTGTCAACCCCGAAAATCCAGAAAAACAAAACCATAAGCCAGGCGTTTCTATTTGCCTTTCAAAAAAAAAACCTAAAAAAATAAGAAGTTCAAAAGACAGAAATGTATTCAAGGAAAGTTTTCCAACAATGGCTTTCTCCTCTTGGCAAAGGCCTCCCTTGTTCTCTGGAGAGCCACCCTTTTCAACTTCAGTTTCCTGCACAACTTCTTGAATTCTACTTCATGCTTCTTCCCCATGTCGGCGGAAGGACCTTCGACTGCTTCAGCCAGAGACTTTTCAACCTCAGAGAAACCTTCAACGAACCAAGGGACATTGAATTCGAAGTCCACGCACATGTCACGATGGAACCTCCATCTCGAAATTATGTCCTCAGAAACCGTATGACCAGTCACGTTTCACATGTCGTCAATCGAAGACAAAGCTTCCTCCACCCACTTAACCAGCGTAAATCAACTAGTAATTTGCTTGGTTGTGGCAATATGACCGTAGCTTTCCTATATCTTGGTGTATAACGCCGCATGTTTAGCTGGCACACTAAATCCCCCGATCAACACATGACCCATATGAGGTACGAGGTACGGAGGGTTGAAAGTGGCGCCTGTAACCGAACCAACAACCGGCAAGAGATCCCTAACTACGATTGTGCCAGCAGTCTTTGGAGTACTCTCCACCACCTGAGACGTGGTAATACCTTCAGGATGATGAACTTCGATGTCCAAGTCACCAGCCAACACAGTTTCCACAATTGGAGTTATGGCTACACCTTCACTCGGGCAGGTTTCCACTTCAAATCCATCCTCGGGAACGGTTTCCTCCTAGAATATCAAGGTTTGGTTTTACTTCAAAAAAAAAAAAAGGAATAGGAAAGAAAGAAAATGGAAGGCTCACCGATTCGCTTCCGGATTCGCTAGAGGAAGATTCAACACTGCTACCAGAAGAACTATCCTCCCCATCACTAGACTCCGAACCCTCTTTCTCCTCGGATTCCCCTTCACCACGGGTAGGATCAACATCGCCGCTTTTCGTCTCAAGAGATGCTATCTTCTGACTACGTGCAAGCTTAGTGAAGGCGTTCACACTACTAAGACCCTGGGCAAGGCACAAAAAATAGACAATCAGAAATGAGACAAATATATGCACAATCCGACTGAATCAGGAAGAAAATTATACGTACTCACATATTGGAAGAGCTAAAAGTCGGAAGAGCCATCGGATCCGACTGAAAACCACCAGCACGGCTTTTAGATATTCGCTCCTTCACTTGGGGACTATCTGCATTCGGGCTAACGGATTTTCACTTGAGATCCCTCAGTAGTCGATGTTCCGCTAAAATCGCAGGAGAATGATTACTGCGACGGTTTTATACCACATCATTCACGAATCCATGGATATCAAGTAACTCCTCCTGCCAAAATATGTTATATTTGGAGGTTATTGATGGTTTTCGTTCCGCAAGCAGGAAATGGAGACTTTTACTCGGCACAAGAGCACCAACATCAAGAATAGTTGACAACGGGACTTCTGGAACAACCCGCCGACAAACAAGTGGTACCCCTTGGTCAAAACCCATATGTCGAGCCGCTCTATCAATGTTATAAGAGATCGCTTTGCAATATCCTCGAAAGAAACATGGCAAATGACCGGGCGTGCAACTTCGCATGAACACCGTCTCTCCAACACTCAGATCCTCTTTATCAGAAGACAAAGACATGTTCGAAGAAGGAGCAAAGGTAATGATGTGAGTTTTGGATGAATGCACCTGACCCCATGGACGAAAATTAACCGTATACGAGTTGTCAAGAAATCCAACCAGGTTTGAACCAATCTTTGGATACTTGTTCGACTAGCACAGTATCCTAGAGCCGCCCCAAGACTCGGGAAGTACAGCCAACGGTTTCGGGGCATAATTCTCGAAGTGATCCCACAACAACGCCTGGAGAAAGGCGTCATGAATATACAAATCCACTTTCATGTAGACGTTTGAGGCGCGCATGTCCGAAACCAGCTGATCAAGTGTGCATACAGAGAACCAATAAACAAACCGCCAATAGGGAGAACGACGCGTTTTTGCCAATTTTATGGAAAACTTGATAAGTTTCTGTCTTATCTCTTTCTTACCCGATCCGTCGTCAAAATTATCTCTGGATAGCCAAAGAGCCAAGAACGCCGCGACATGAAGTATACTATTCTTCTGGTTCGACTCTAACGCGTTAGGAAACCACTGAGACACCCACCAGTCATAGAAGCACTTCGTCTCGTTTTCTTTCTGAACGAATCCTCTTGATTTCGCAACCAGAGCGGCGTGCATTTCTTCTTCATCTGCAGAAAACTTGATATCAAGACTACCTAATACAGAAAGGTTCAGCAATACGGCCACACTCTCCAAGGAAATAGTCATTTCACCCCACCTACATATAGCCGTATGAGTGTCTGGACACCATCTGGAAATAAAAGTAACCAAGCCTGGAATATCTTTCCTAATTTGAAGAACCACGGAATCCGTGACAACATCAATAATCTGCGCCTTGGTCAAGCTGGCCTTTACACATTCTTGGCTCAACATGAATCGCATCCATTCATCAAAGGAACGCAATGGACTTACAGAGAATTTGAAATCAATAAGAGAGGCATAATACTCTTTCCTCTGAAGGCAAAACCGTATTACATTTCTGGGCGGAACCGACCGATCCCCTCCCTCATTCTCCGGACCGGTCAGAAGAAGCGGCGTATGTTTAAGATGACTTCTCCTGGCAGAAACTATCATGAAGAATTCATCAGCCACGTTTGGCTTGGAATTACCCACATCCTTCGGTACGGCAGAAATTGTTGACATCCTAACGAAAATTCTCTTACGCTGTTTTCACCGCCGAGATAACTACAATGGAACAATACGAGCAGAGATTATTACATAAAGCGCATGGAAATTATTTTATCAGACACAAGAGAGCCATCCTGGACGCAAACCAATTGGTTTCAAAGTCATTTTGTGCATATGTGAAGAAATGGGGACTGACAGACTCTGCATCACCACTTCATGCAGCCAGAAACTTGCGCCCAGCCGAATAGGCGTGCCCCACCAAAGGAAATCATACACCAAAAACTTGGTAGGTTCGGAAACCCACAATAAAATACTGCAAGTGCACAGTGTCTAACTAGTAGAACAATGGCAAGTACAGGTCGTTCCCACGAGGAGTGTGAAATACTTCTACTAACTAATATCAAAAAATAAGTAATCAACAAGATAATGTTTTAATGAGAATTTTCAGATAATTGAGACAAAATGAAATAATAAATAACAAAGACTAACCAAAATGAGAAAGGGTTGTTAGGGTTTTCGATTTCCACCGATTCAATCATATAAAACTCTACTAATCTCTATTTATTATTCAAGACAAATTTCGAAATCAATCTCATTTCCTGGAAGATGTTATATTAAATTCTAAAATATAGGTTCTCTGTTATAACTTCCTTCGCTTCGTATGTAGCGATCCTAAAGCATTACTTATCTATCCTTGCATACCACGTCTAGGGATTTAACCGAAGCACGAAATATCAATTCAAAAGCATAAATAATCTAGAAAATCACATGAACGATAAAACACCAAGCTATATTAAGAGAAATCACTAATCAATGAATCATTATTAGAAATATCATCGTAGAGTCTATATAAATAAATTGGTTTCAATCTAAACCCTAACAAACGATTTAGCCAAACATGGGTTTCTCAAAAGCCATAAATCAATAGAAATAAAATCCTAGCTAATCAAAACAAAAATGGGAGAAAAACTTCAAACCCTAGTACCAAACTGCTTCCCTTCCGTTATATCTGTGTTGCTGCGAAGGAATTTCATTGAGACCTAGCTAATAATTACCAGGCCCAGTCCATTACCTGATGCCCAACTTCGGACACAAATCGGTTTCTATATACCAAAATCCGGCTAAGTATCTCCTCCCTCTGCTGTCTAATAAGTCATGACCACTGCTAGCTCAACTTCGTTTGCTGCTACCCATTACTTCTTCCTCCACCGGCAGCAACAGCTAGAACAAATTACTTCCACAACATTCGGCTAACACGACCTTAACATTTGCTGCCATCTTCCATTCACAACTCAGCTCTATCCTCCTTACAGTTGACCTTAAAATCCTTGTTGCTGTATTTCAGTTCACAGCCATGAGCATGGGAACAACACCAGCTCGACTCCATCTCCATTCATGCAAACACGATCTGCATATAGCCGCAACATCAACTCTACTGTCTTGAATCCATCGTGCCATCTTCACCTCTTTTTCCCTGTCGTACTGCCATCTCCACTCAAGTCAAGGGTCTGCATGTAAACTCCAACACAACTAGTCATCTCAAGAACTGTACATCCGCCATTAATTTGGTACGGCATATTAGAAAGACGATCAAAGTGCAGCTCAACTTACTTCCCTGACATTCACAGTGCATTCTCCTTGGCAGAAACATCTCCATTCTACTCCCTAAACTTCTCACTGCTTCTTGCCCTGATTTCGGCTGAAAATGTTCACCAACAAATGTATAAACGGCAGCTTCTTTGATTCACTGAAAGTGACAACTTGGATTCATTTTCTTTGATAACTGAAGACATTTGTTTTGCTCGGAACAGGGGTAGAATATGTTGCCACGTCTAACTTCTCTCAGCCCAATAGTGTAGGTTAAGCAATTGAGCTAACAAATAACTTCTATAGCCGAGAATGGCTAATGTTGGTGCATAGCAGCTGCATTTGGTCATTTTGTCCTAAACGCCAATCAAACTCTAACTTGGTTGCTGCCATTTATCTCCCAGCATACAATTCAGGCCAGTATGACCCCATACCAATCACTTCAAGCCAATAATTCCTCCACCTTCTTGTCTGTCTTGTAAACCTCTCCGTGTAATGATCACCAACAGCTCAACCATCTCCAGCAAACTAACCCAGAACTTTGATATAGAAAATGTCAGCCATATACATGGACGACCTTGAAACTAATGAGAACATCCAGTCTTCCCTTTCTCTGACCAACTGAGACAACCTAACTCGACTAGCCGACAGCACTAACATTCCTCCGCCAAACTGAATCTCGTCACCAAATCCGGCCACAAACAATGAGCTCCAGCAAACCGAATATCTCCACATAAACCTCAGCTCCAGTCAATACCCATCTTCATTTCGTTTGAAGACTTCAAGTACTGCTGCCAATAAACACCACTTTGAGATAACACACATTACAATTACAATGACCACTAGTATCCAGTATATCTATATTCTTCTCAGACTCGGTTACGGCATGAAGTAGAAGCAAATGTGGTTTAGGGTATCGCCATGTCACATTCCCATTAAGTTTGGGTGTTACCCAAACATAATTAATCACTCCTAGCTTGGATGACCGTGAAATATTTTGGTGCTGCATGGAAGATGTAAGTGTCAGCAACATATAAAGGCTCTCTTATTGGGTAACGTGAGTTGTAACTTAGTTGATCCGGTCACAAATGTTGTTTAAGCTTCCAATTAGCCTTTTATTCTCCGGTGATTAGATTTTGTTTGCAATTCCTGCGAATAGCTCAAAACAGTGTTATTATCCAAAATATCGAGTCCCAGCTAATATAAATATGTGTATAAAATGTAGCACTTACGTGCTTATCAACACACGGCCACACCAGAAAGAAGAGGAAACCCTAAAAGCTAGTTCTTTCATGAGAAGGGAATGACAATCCTCGTGCACACCTACTTCACACAATAATTGAGGCGGCGAACATCACTACAGCATTCACGCCTAAATTTTATTACAAGTTCCAGCAAAGCATACCTGCGGCTAGTGTTCACGCCAACAATATTTCTACAAGTTCATGAAAAAGTACGCCTATAGCTAGGGTTTACACCAACACAAAAGAAAAGAGAAAGCAAGTTAAAGAAGAAGTATTGGAAGTCATACCTGGGATTCGCTTGTCCGCTTTGCTTTATTGCTACCATACAGCTGGGATGAATAAATAGGCGTGAAACAAAAGGAGAAGCCGGCCCTCCTTTTATATGCGTGGTACATGGGAGTTTGAACAAGGAAAGGATTTCCTATTTGGAGCCAAGTAAGGAAAAGAGGAAACTGGTTCCGCAAAGACCAATTACCACGCCAAAACCATCCACGCCATGCCTTGGCCCCACACGCCAACCCATCCACCATGCTTTCCTTCCCAAGACCGCTCCACCCCTTGGCCCCACGTGCCAAGTCGTCCGCTATGCTTTGCCTCTCCAAGTCGCCCGTGCCTTGGCCCTACATGGCAAGCCAACCGTTCGCACGTGCTTTGCCTCTCCAAGCTGTCCGCGCCGTGACTTGCCAATACCAACAAATTCTCTAAGTCAGCGTCATGATGCTTCCTATCCCAGTCAAGGTCATATACAGCCAGACCAAGCCAGCAATTTTGTCTCACCATTCCACGGTCTGCATCCCCAGCACAATTTATGCATGGATGCCAACACGGGAAGCAAAAAACACTCTTCACCTATCGAAAAAGGTTAGTCGGATTTTCATGACCATCTTTGCATGATTTACGTCTCGATTCCGTCCTTGTCTGTCACCATCTTATGCTTACATCGCAACAATGCCCTTGTTCCAAGCTAAGCAGGGGACTTAATGTTGATGGTGGTTTTTAGCTTAGGGTTAAAATCGTAAAACCCTAGGTAAGACAGTGACGTCCTAGGGTTCGAGTAATAATAGCTCCAATGAATACATTTATTGAACCCTTTAATTTGACTGCGAGAAAATTACTAGGGTACCTTTCTTAATGCTAGTTAGGGTTTCGGTAGGCCAAAACCCTAATTCACACGCCACATGTGCCAATAACAAACCATGCCAGCCACACCTACCGCGCCAAGGCATGCCAACCATGCTAACCGCACCCATGTGCCAATGGAAAACCATGCCAGCCACACCTACCTCGCCAAAGGCATGCCAACCATGCTAGCCGCACCCATGTGCCAATGGAAAACCATGCTAGCCACACCTACCGCGCCAAGGCATGCCAACCATGCTAACCGCACCCATGTGCCAATTGCAAACCATGCCAGCCACACCTACCGTGCCAAGGCATGCCAACCATGCTAACCGCACCCATGTGCCAATGGAAAACCATGCCAGCCACACCTACCGCGCCAAGGGCATGCCGACCATGCCATCCACACCACTATGCCAATGGTAAACCATACCAGCCACACCTCCACGCTAAAGCATGCCAAACATGCTTACCATCCCAACACGCCATGCACAACGCTGGATGCCAAAACAAAGGCCTACAATAATCAACGGCCGCTTTTCCATATAATACACAAATCTTAGCCGTCCAAGGTTATCATACAACGCATGGTAACCTTTGACCTAAAACCTCTCTTGGTCACGCCAAAACCTTGGCCCCGCCATGCCAAGCCGAACCACACCTTGGCCCTAGCCATCCTAGCCGTACCATGTGCCAACGGCATGCCAAGCCCTTGGACCTACCATGCCAAGCCAAATCGCACCTTGCCTTGGACCTAGACATGCTAGTCGCACCATGTGCCAACGGCATGCCAAACCATTGGCCCCACCATGCCAAGCCAAATCGCACCTTGTCTTGGCCCTAGCCATGTTAGCCGCACCATGTGCCAACGACATGCCAAACCCTTAGCCCCACCATGCCAATCCAAATTGCACCTTGCCTTGGCCCTAGCCATGCTATCCGCACCATGTGCCAATGACATGCCAAACCCTTGGCCCCACCATGCCAAGCCAAACCGCGCCTAACCTTGGCCCTAACCATGCTAGAAGCACTATGCGCCAACGGCATGCCAAATCCTTGGCCCCACCATGCCAAATCCACCTAGCCGTGCCACCATACTGGCCTTCCCTACATGGCTACAAAAACGAAGGCGTGCGACAATCAACGACCCCCCTTCAATCCTAGGAGAAAATCCTATCCATCCAAGGTTACCAGACAATGCATGGTAACCTTTGACCCGAAAACCTAAGTTTGGCCACGCCAAACCATGCCCTGCCAACGGCATGCCAACCTAGTCGCGCCACCCTGCTGGCCTTCCCTACACGGCTACCAAAACGAAGGCGTGCGATAATCAACAGTCCCCCTTCAATCCCAGGAGAAAATCATAGCCATCCAAGGTTACCAAACAAAGCTTGGTAACCTTTGGCCCGAAAACCTAAGTCTGGCCAAGCCAAACCATGCCATGCGAACGGCATGCCAAGCTAGCCGCGCCACCCTACTGGCCTTCCCTACACGTCTACCAAAACGAAGGCGTGCGACAATCAACGATCCCTCTTCAATTCCTAAAGCAAATCCTAGTCATCCAAGGTTACCAGACAACGCATGGTAACCTTTGTCCCGAAAACCTAAGTTTTTCCATGACATGCCAACCTAGCAGTGCCACCATGATGGCCTTCCCTACACGTCTAACAAAACGAAAGCGTGCGACAATCAACGGTCCCCCTTTAATCCCAGGATCAAATCCTAGCCATCCAAGGTTACCAAACAACGCATGGTAACATTTGGCCCGAAAACCTAAGTTTGGCCACGCCAAACCATGCCATGCCAACCTAGCCTCGCCACCATGCCATGCCAATGGCATGCCAACTTAGCCGCGCCACCATGCTGGCCTTCCCTATGCGGCCACCAACAAACGAAAGCGTGCGACGATCAACGGCTACATTTCCTCTTAAGATGCAAAATATCGACCGTCAAAGGTCACCAAGCTAGCAAGTCTCCCAAGCTCGACTTGCCAGGCAACAACAATATGCTACATGTTTTCCACAAAAACATTCGAGACATCGACACATATCACAAACTGGGGGATCCTCTTTGGGTATTGGTTTGGTGGTTTACAGCTTGCGGCATACACTACGCCCGTCATAAGGATGAGGCGGTTAGTAAATACAAGGAGTTAATGGTGAAACGTTCCTTTTATGGAACATCAATTCCATGCGTTAACAAACATCAATTCCACGTGTTAACGTTACCACCTCCTCCCATTTACTCACCCATTTTTCCATTCCTTAATGAGACCAGAGTACGTTTCACTTCGACTTGTATAAATAGGTCTTACCTATTTTCACTGAACAACAAGTTCGGTCAGGAGAATACAACACTCAGAAAGCATTTGCTAGCTTTCCCATCTGTTAGCTTCCCACTTTATGATATCGTAACACATCTACTCTTCCATAATCAATTATTCTGGTCTCATCACTTTCCTTGCTTCCCTCCCCAAAACCAACCCATTCTCCTCCACTTTGTGACCGAAGTAAGTCTGGAACGGCCATTTCTTGGTTTAGGACGGACTTGTACAGATTGATATCTCGAATCTAAAGTACCCCCTTGCAGTACATTATTTAGGGTTTAAATTCGTTTCTCACCCACACACTTGAAATTACCGAAATCAGCAGAAACTATTTTTACCCACAAACGCCTAGATTGCCTCTTGAGGCACCATCACAACACAGAAGAACTTCATCCATATTAGGGAGGTAGAAAAAGATTTCAATAATTCTTACTCTCTTAAATTTACTGTATTGTAATTGGAAGAATGTCAATATTTGATCTTCAATATCAGAATCCCACATAATGCATGTCATTCTTCTTTTGCAGTCCTGTACAGTTCTTATAATTTTGTTTTGAATTTTAAAAGAATTTGGCCTGTCATTTTCAAAACAAATGTTGTTTCTTAAGAACCATAATTCTAACATGAGAGTGTCCCTTGTAATTTTCCAAATGTTAGCTGAAGTTGAAAGTAGCACTGCAACATTCCAGATTTTTTTGTACCAGTGCAACTTAGGCAAAGGAGAACTAATTTTCTTCATATCATCAGCCATAGTAAAAATACCAGAGTGACTCTTACTTCATATTAAAGTATCTACACCATTTCTGAGAACAGGGAGTTGCTCAGCTTAAAAAAACTGGAGGAAATCTTCAGGAATCACCCATTGGACATTAACAATTATATTGTTAACTTGTAGATTAGGATTTAGATAAATCAAAGGGTAATTTGGATGTATTTTACTTACGGGTTCATCAAAAATCCATCTATCATTCTAGAGAGATGTTTGTTTTCCGTCACCAGCTGCCCAACTAGTAAGATCATTGAACTCTTGTATTACCCATTTAATGCCATGCCAAATAGAAGATCTTTTGTAATAATTAATCCAGTTGACATTTTTTTCAGTGTATTTAGCTAAGAAGAAAAGAACCCATTCATCCTCAAATTAAAGCATTTTCCAGAGAAATTTCATTAATAGAGCTTTATTCATAGCTTCTAGCCTCCTGATACCCATACCACCTTCTTCAAAAGAAGTACAGACTTTGCTCCATTTAAGAGTGATACATTTTTTATTCTCAGCATTACCAGACCACAAGTAATTTCTAATAATTCTTTCACAAGTATTAATTACTTTTTTTGGCCATTTGTAAATGGACATGTTATATACTGGAATACTGCAAAGAACCAATTTTACCAGAGTAAGTCTTGCTTGAAAACTTAATAATCTGCCTCTCCAAGAAGATAGTCTTTGTTGCATATATTCCACTAAGTGCCAAAGATGAACATATTTTTCTTTCCCTTGAACCATCATCACACCAAGATGTTTGTCAGGTAATTGAGAGATATTCATATGAAAAAAATCAGAAATTTGTCTCCCCCTCATAGCACAAGTACTACCCACAAAATATCTACTTTTTGAAATATTAATAATTTGACATGTTGCAGCTTGATACTCCAATAAAAGATTTCTGAAATGAGTAATACTCCTCAGATTCCCATTGCAGAATAGAAAAATATCATCAACAAAAAATAAATGAGTAGGATGGATTCCATTTCTTATCACCATAGGTTGAATTTTCTTATCTTGGACCATTTTGTGAATGTTTCTACTTAAGATATCTTCACCTATAATAAAAAGAATTGGTGAAAGAGGATCACCTTGCTTAAGTCCTCTTCCAACTCCAAAGAAACCTATAGGCCCTCCATTTAGCATGATAGATATTTTTGTAGTGTTGTGGAGAACCATAATCCAATCGCAGAATTTATTAGAAAACCCAAAACTTATAAGAGCTCTATATATGAAATTATAACTCATAGTATCATAGGCCTAAGATATATCCAATTTAAGCCCTAGATTGCCTCCTCTTCTTTTAACTGGTAAATTCATTAACAAGTTCAGAAGTAAGTAAAAACTGTTCATGTATACTCCTATTTTTCATGAAAGTACATTGTTGAGGAGAAACTATTTTTGGACGGTAATTACTGATTCTCATGGTAACAATCTTAGTAACTATTTTGAAGCAAAAATTACTGAGACCAATAGGTCTAAACTGTTTAGCATTCTTAGCTCCATGAACTTTAGGAATCAGAACAAGAAAGTTAGAATTCATACCACTAGGAATGATATTATTCTGCCAACAATACTGAACTGTAGCCATAAGATCATTTTTAATAATTTCCCAAGCAAACCTATAAAAAGCCCCTGTAAAACCATCTGGTCTTGGTGCACCATCTTCATTTAGATCAAAAGCTGCATTTTTAATCTCTTTTTTAGTAGGCATACCTTCTAAATAAGAATTTTCCTCAGTAGTAATGAATTTAGGAGCAACTTCAAAAAAGGAGTCATTTATACTAACATCTTGATGAGAAAACTTAGTATTAAAATAGTCAATCAGCACATGAGAAATACCATTTTGATCAGTAATGATATTACCAAAAGAGTCTTCTATCTCAGATATTGAATTTTGAGCTTGTCTTAACTTGATACTTGTATGAAAAAACTTAGTATTAACATCACCATATTGTATCCACTTGATCCTTTCTTTATCTCTGAGAAAAGTGTTATAATTTTTTGCCTCAATATCACATTTTCCTCTAGCAGTAACCAAGTTTTTTAGAAGACTGATATTAGAGGGATCATTATCAGAGTTTAAAGTTTCCTCTAGCACCTTTCCTTCAGCTTTTCTAAGAGTTTCCTTTACATCACCAAAGACCTCCCAATTCCAAACCTTTAAAACTTTTTAAGTCTTTTAAGCTTATTCATAAACACATATATGGGATTGCCATAGATTTCTTCATTCCAAGAATTTCAAATCACTTGCACGAAGTCATTATAAGACAGCCACATTTTTTGAAATCTAAAAGGAGGATTAAGAGCTCTAGGAATGATAACAGTAGAACCCATAATTGGACTATGATCAGACACTCCTATAGTACCCACTTTATAATTCCAACCATTAAATTTATCCAACCATTTCAAGTTATATAGAGCTCTATCAAGGTTTCATAGGATCATCTTACTTCCGGCCATACCATTACACCATGAAAAATCAATGCCACTTTTAGTAACTTGAAGCATACCACAAAAATCCACACATTCCTGAAAGTCTTTCATTGCAGAAGAGATGGGATTCCTACCTCCTTTTTTCTCATCAATAAACAGAATGGTACTAAAATCACCCAAAATTAACCAAGGATTATTCATGAGACTAATATCACACATGTCTTGCCACAAATTTCTTCTATTGATAGTATAATAATTAGCATGTACTCCAGTAACAAGAACTCCACCTACTTCAACAGTAATATATTTACTAGAAGCTTTGATGAAAGAAGGAGTAGTAATTGAACAATTCCAGAAAAGCCAGATATTACCTTTAGAATTATCTTTAGAATTATGAATGATTTGATGATGCATGCCAGGAAGCTTAAAATGAAAAAGTTGTTGTTTCAATTTTGGGTTCAACAATCCAAACAAGAGATGGATTATTAGAATTAACTAAACTTCTCAATTTATCTTTGGCCTTTTGTCTCTTAAGGCCTCTAATATTCCAAAATATAATCTCCATTTAAAAGGAGGGGGTTGAGGAGATAAACTCCCCTTGTCAATCTTGTGTTTAAGAGATTATTTACTAGCTTTCCTAGTGACAACTGCTGGCTTGAGAGGGTGTTTTTTCTTTGAAACTTTACTGGAACCCACTTCATCACATGGATGAGAACTAGTGGAAACTTTTGGAATAATAGTAATATTTTGAGAAATAGAACCAAACTCTAAAATATTAGCTGAACTTACCTCCTTGATTTCACCATCTTCAGAGTCAGGGAGATCATTTTCATTCTCTTATAAAACTTCAAAGGGATTAGTAGTAACATTGATGCCAATAGTAGTATTGATAATTCCCAAATCAGTAACCATATTAGTTACTTCCTGGATAGGATTAGCAATTTCCATAATAATGTGAGGGTTTGGATTAATACCAGAGTATGTAGGAGATTCATCTTGACTAGAAGGCTTAGACTGTTCATCAGGCTTTAATTTTGATGATGGATAGCTTTGATGTTGTTCAATAAAAATATCTTTCTCAATTTGTTTAGAACTGACTTCTCTGGCAGATGGTTGTGTATCTCTACATTCAATAATTAAATGACCAACTATTTTGCATTTAGTGCAAAATTTAGGGAGTTTAGTAAGAACTACTCCTTGAGAAAAAGCTCCATACCTAGTAATTATCCATAGTTTATTGGGAATTGTCTTAGCCAAATCAATCTCAATCAAGACTTTCGCATAATATCCACTCTGAAATTGTAAAGTAGCTACATCAACTTTTATAGGGATTCCAATTGTTAAACTGATAGTAAATAGAGTTTCTTCATCACAGTATTCCAAACTGAGTCCAGGAAACTGAACCCAAACCATGGCTTTAGATGTTCTCTGATTTTCTGGTCTAAAATTTGGAATCCAATTTCTTACCCTGAGAACCTGATCTTGAACCTCCCATTTACCAGAAGTAATATAATTTTTGTCTTCAATATTTAATAATTTGATTGTAAAAAATCCTTTACCCAGTGGAATGAGTTGGTATTTATCCTTTAACTTCCATTGATTACAAAGACTCATAACAGCATCCGAAAATTCAAGATGAACAAAATCTAAACCACCAATTAATGAATATCTCCAAGCTTCATACCTTGTATCATCCTTCTCAGCTAGTAAATTAATGGATGGATGAATTTCAGGGGTTTTTGAAAGATCTACAATCGAAGGATTCGTTGTAGACCTAATAGATTTTTCCTTCAAAAAATTGTAAAAAAGAGACCAAACTAGCTAATAAAAGAAATGAAAATGATTGAAACATCAATCGTTAGGATATCTGAGTAAGGAAAACACCTGGTTTTAATGGATTATTTCCTTGAAAACGAAGAAGTTTCGAAAGTAGAGAAACGAGTTATTCGCCTGATTTGGAGAGCGTGACTCTCCCTTGTTTTTATGAATCACATTATTCTTTATTTATTTTTATTAATAAAAAATAATGTGATTCAGAAAAAAAAAAAAAAAAAAAAGTTAAAAAAACTACTTCACGGGTAAAAGAAAGTATTTTTCTTTCTTTAACCCGTGAAATAGTTTTTTTTAACTTTTTTTTTTTTTCTGAATCACATTATTTTTATTAATAAAAAAATGTTAAACAAATTACAAGACCTCAACTGAAATAAGAGATCCAATTACATATGCTTCATAAAGAAATCCTAACAAAATCTATAATACTCAACACAAGGCATTTCTATTCTTGCTAGGAAATTTGGTCTTCCATAGAAAATCTGTCTTTGACCTGCTGCCAATTTGGCTCCCCTATTAGAAGTTGTATCTGCAGAAAAGTTAATCTCCCTAAAGCAGTGATAGAATCTTATTGTTTTGATTTTACACACAGCCTTCTGCCATCTCATTCTTACAAACCAGGGCATTTTATTACCAGCAAATTCAGATATTACTGTTTGAGAGTCTGAGTTGAGGATTATGTTTTGTAACTTCCATTCTACTGCTAGCTCAACTGCACAGATCACTGCATATACTTCTGCAATGTAATTTTTAGCAATACCTATACCACCAGATATAACTCCCAACACTTAGCACAAGCGATCTCTAATCACTACTCCAAAACCTGCAGCTCCAGGATTTCCAATGGAGGCTCCATCACATCAAAACATAACAAATCCAGTGCTTGGTGGTATCCAGAAACAAGGTTTAATGCATTGAAATTTAATCCTCCTCAGTCCCAAATTGAAAAATATAATTATCTGGTTATCATAGTCATGGTTCCACTTGTTACTCTTGATTCTAATCCCTCCTTCAAACACTAATTTTTTGATTCTGCACATAAACTTTTGAATATGGGGACTTACTTGCTCAAATATCTTTTTGTTTTTCTGAAACCGTAACTCCCTTATAATTGCACTGGATGCAGTAATCCAACACTCTTTAATCAATGGGCTCTTATTTCTTGCACTGCTCCATACTTCTTCAAAAGATTGAGGCATCTTGAATTTGAAAACATCACATATCCATCTCCAAATATCAGTACTAAATTTTCACTCCCACAATAGATGGTGCATATTATCCTGATCTTCTTCACAAATGCAACACCTTGAAGCTATTTCATACCCTCTTTCTATCATTACTGAGTCATCAACATATATTTCTTGAACTATTTTCCATATATTACTTGCTATAGTATGATATAGATATGAGTTCCATATATATTTATAGCATTGCAAATGAGGTTCTTTATTTCTTAGTAAATTGATTGCTGAAGAAGTTGTAAATTTACCTTTTATGTCTCCTTTCCAGATTAAGCTATCATTCCCCATACCAATTTCTGGCAATGTGTAAGTTGAAAAAATTTGTTTCATCTCTGGAGGTATATTCCACTCTCCATCAAGAATGATGTCTACCACCTTCATATTAAAATGAGCTTTAACATAATCAGTGTCTCCAACATCTTCAATTAGAGGTTTATTACTAACCAAAGGGTAAGTAGTTTTTTTAACTCAAAAAATATATTTTTTAGGGATTTTTAATGTTTGGTACCCAGAAAATGACCAACACATTGCTTTGGTATCCAACATTTAAAAATTATGGTTTGGTACCTAGACACGTTAAAGACTGTTAAGTCAAACCATTGACCTAACGAGCTGTTATCTTTTAAATTAAAATTAGTAATAAAAACTAATTCTTAACGGAGTTGACTCACCCTTACCACGTGATTGTTAAACTAAACATGTGACCCAATCAGTTTCATCATGTGGTCAGTGTTCAATTGATCCAACGACTAAAGATTTGTTCATTACAAAAACACCTCTTTTACACCTTCCCTACTATAACGGTGCTGTCAAGTGGCCAAGTGATGATGCATAAGGATGGTGCATCACCAGTGGCTTGACCAAAGTGTCAGAGGTGCAAGTACTCCGCTGTAATGGCGCAATGAGGCCATAATAGCGCAACATAAGCTATAATAGCGGTATTTAGTACAAGTGCATGTCTGAGTTGCAGCAAGAGTGGCATGTGTCAAACAGGGTTTGGACACAACCAAGGATGAGAGATTAGCATCACGAGATGCCAAAAGAGTTTGGCATGTTACCTATATGCATGGGGCGTGCAGGAATGCAAGAAAGACTTGTATTAGCACACTTGTATCATTGGCAGAATGATACACAGCCGTGATGGTGCAATATTTGGCTGGAAAATGCGTGATCTGGAAACAAGGAAATATGACATGTGCAGGGCACATGGCCTTGACGGTTTAGATTTGGTTACAAGAGAGTGGGTTTACTTTATGCTTTCTAACTGTTAGGAAGGTCCCATTTGGCTAGTAAAACGGTTTGGCAAAGATTGGAATAGTTATCTAACTGCCACATGTAAAGTAAATCTGTAACCGCCTGGTGGTTAATTGTACATAGATTTTTGTAGGGCTATATAAGTCTAATCTTGTGAAGTGAGTGGGTAATCCGGAACAAGAAGAGTTTGTAACCCTAAGTGCGCAATAAATAAAAAGGCTAAGGCCTGATTTAGATAAAAGTTATGTTTATGCATATTCCCCTTTGGTTTTGGCTTATTGTTTATGCATCAAGCGGAGTGTGTGCATTTGATTGAAAGCTTGAAAGGTTTGTGAGCAGAACCTCTATTTAGTATGGGATAAGTAGAGATTTAGTCAAGAAATTGAAATATTGGCTAAGTGCGAGTTGGATGAAATTGTGCTGTGGAGCATAGTTGTCATTGTCAAGTTGGTTGTAGCATTTGAGTGTTGCGTTTAGGAGCAGAATATCGCAGCAACCTTCACTTGCGAATATTTAATGACACAACATAATAATGTCGCAAAAGAAATATTAGAAACGACGCAACAAAGAACGACGGACAAAACATGAGAAAGGCGGGAAGACTTTGCGAATATAGAATTTGAATAGTAGTTCACGATACTTCGCAAGCTATATAGTTGTATAGATTTCACTATAAATAGTAGTTCAAAGGTTAAATTAGGGGAGGTCTTTTTGAGAGAGAGAGATAATTTTAGGAGGAGAGAGAAAATGTTAGGAGAGATTTAATTTCTTTATCATCTTCTTCCCCAAAATTCTAGAGCTTCAAATATTCTTTAATGGAGTCTAGATTGTAAAATTATGTAATTACATATAATCACTAGTGAAGAACCCTGGATGTAGATCACAATGATCGAACCATGTAAAAATTCTTGTGTCTCCTTTACAATTTTAGTACTTAATTCTTAGTTTCATATCAAATTAATTAGATTTAGGAATCATTTTAATGGATTCTTATGAGGGTGTAGTTGTGAGATAATCAGCAACTACATAATTGGCACTAGAAACAGGGACTAATCTGGTTGGTTCAAGAAAATTTAGAAAAATTGGTTAACATTGGTGAATAGCTTTAAGGTGAAATATGGAAGTTTAGACGAAAGAATTGTATTCCAAATCAATAAGTGACTCCTGCGATGAAGGGAAATAAAAAGAGAGAGCTGCTAAAGAGTAGAGGCAGATTTGGTGGAGGCGTCATTAACAATGAAATCAAACGAAGCAGCATCAAAAACGAACTTCAAAAGGATGATTTGTTCCCTTAACTCTTCAATTTTATCTTCTAGAATTTAGATCTGATGGTTTACGACCAAAATTTTGAGAACACCTTTAGGGAAAACTTTGCTTCCTTTACGACAAAATCTAATTTTTCACTGATGTTTTTGATAATCATTCATTATCCTTCTTTAACATTGTGACATGAATGAAGACACCAAACAAAAAGGTTTAGAATGATAGCCGGAGCTTTGCGAAGGACAACCATTATTATCATGAGAAAAATGGAATTATCCAGAACGAGTGCAATAACAGAGGAAGAGAATGGAATAGTGAAATCACTTTGCACAAGACAACTCGAGTTACATAAACTGTCCAGGGAGATATAAGTAAGGAGATAGCTGAGAACTCTTTACGCGAAGAAGTATGTTTACTCTGTCAAATGAAAAGGAACGAATATGCGAAGAAGAATTTGGCTCATGATTGCTTTCATGCGAAGAAATAATTTTCTTTCCTGCGAAGAACATGGATGAAGAACTATATAAAGTTTACACTATAAATGAGAGGATACTTCGTCAAATGTTTTAGCAAAGTTACTGCGGGGATAGATCAATTGCGAAAGAATGGCCATGTGCAGCACAATAAAAGTAACAAAAGTGTTCTATATAAGTCCAAAAGATCAACACCAGCCAACAGATTTGTAAGAGGAACTATGAAGAATTAACTTGCGAAGAATACCAATTCCTGCGAAGTATATTGTTATTGAGACGATAAAATACAAAACAGATTACAAAATGAAAAACAGCAGTTATAAAATGAAAATGGATTACAAAAGCAGTGGGGTAACCATTTCTTGTGAAATAACCACTATAAAATGAAAATCAGCAGCTCATCTCGTGAATCAACCACTCCATCAAAGAACAAATAAAAGGGCTGAGATCAAAACGTATTAAATTCATCACATTATTTAATATTGAACTGGATTCAATCATCAATCTTGGTCATTATGACATGAAGAAGAGTTCGGTTCGTTCAAGAGAACTTGAAGCAACAAAGAAAATACAGCAAGAAAGAAAGGAGGAAAAGAAAGGCAACGTCCAAGCAAGCAATGTCATAAATGAATGTTCATGCACGTGAAACTTGCAATTTCATTTCGTTGCTTAAGAACAATGTTATCAATTATTTGCAAGGGGCAGTTTAGTATTTTTTCAGTTGAAGAAAGGATGAGTTTCTGCAAAAAGGATGAATCTATGCGAAGAAGTAAAATGAACAGCTGAATTCAGAGACCAAATGCTACACGAATGGGAAGAAGTAGAATGAGCAAAAGGGAAAGGAAATGTTTACTGGGAGAAGCCAAAGACAAAAGACGTTTACTTTGCGAACCTTTACAACAAGAATGAATACTTCGCATCCTTACTTCGCAAGTTATTGCTCATCATCACCAGTTTATGCGAAGGAAGAACAGTAAAATTTCTATGCTATATCAAACAGGCACGAATGAGAAAGTTTACTACAATAAATTGTCTACATCAACAACCGTAATATATTTAGCAAGTTTGACGTTTCAGGAAATGTAGAAATTCATATACTTAAAGATACTCGAGTGGAATGTAGATTCAAAACTAAAAATCCTTCATTCACTATCGTAAACAACAAACTCATTATTCGCAACAAATGAAGGAACTTAGCAGAAATATAAAAACTAGTCACAGGAAAATGAATTAGTAACAGGAAGTACAAAAGAATATCACAGACATGTGGAGGTTGTAGAAAGGGCCAAACAGTGAAGGGATGCATGAAAAAGGCTTCATCATATGGGACAAAGCAAAAGAATTCTGGAACATTGATTCAACAAAGAGGAAGTCTTACGAAGACACAAAGCTCTCTTGCGAAGAAGCAACACTATTCTGCGAAAAAAGGGGATATGTTTCTACGAAGGATAGTTCTACGAAATATCAACTTGAAACAGTTAGCTGCATTTCATCATCCTTGAGTACTATGACGTTAGGGAGCTGTCAATGTAGAACCGTGACAAACGAAAGAATATAGAACCTGTAAGCGCAAATAAATGAATTAAATGAACACCAGCCATTCGCAACATCATAGGATGACATGGGAGGATAATTCCCGATTCAAGATATAGCAGAGAGGGTCATGAACAAAGTTAATGAGCTCAGTCTTATGGTGGATTGGATGAGAACATGAGACACGATAATGAGAAGAATAGTTCGACTAATGTGAAGCAAAACCATATCGTAGAGAAACAAAAGAGCTTTTCGAAATTTCTTATACGAATGTTCGCAAAAAATTGACAGAAATATGGAAAAGTAATTGCACTCTCTGTAGGGTAATTCGCAGGGAGAAATTATTTCGCAACGAACAATGGACTTTCAACTACATTTTTGGTGTCAACAGCAGGGTAAAACGTAACATTAATGGGAGAAGGGGGATAGAGTTTCTCACAAAGGCTTCTGAGGAGAAAATCATATTTTCTTAGAAGTATTTTTGCGAACGAGAATCATGGGAAGAACAGTTTATTTCGTGAAGTAAAGTTTTGAGAAAAAAAGGCTTCAGTAGCTTCATTGAGAAAGTTTAGAAAAACAGCAAATCGAATTACCATCATCTAAGAGACCATCTACATCTCTAAAAGCAAATCAAAAGGGCCTATGAAGTTCACTAAAAATGAACAAAAGCTAAAGAAGTAAAACAACCAACATGAAGAAGAAAGATTGGGAGGAAGACGAAGCAAACTTCTAATGGTCATACAAAGAGCGATTACAAAAGAATAACTTGTATGAATCTCACAACCTCAGCACAAACAGAAACTAGCACAGATGGTCAGGGATTAGGAGTATGGGTTAGAGTTCGTGTGATCAATACTCGCAAAGATCAATATTTTTCACACTTTTAGGAACTATTGAAAAGAAAGGAAGAATAATAGAGTGGCAATATGTGTTTCTTGAAGACGCGGGTTCGAGTCTCTATATTCGCATAAAGTTTTTGCAATTCGCAAATGATTACATTTCGAACGTTCGCAGAACCAACACTTCTACTCTTTGTACTTCGTAAATGATTACATTGCGAACGTTCGCAGCAAAAACACTTCACAGATGATCGTTTACTTCATGCAAAGGCTTACTTCGCAAGATCTTTGGTTATTTCGCAAGAAGAAAATGGGAGATTATTTCACAGACATATTTCACAAGAAATGGTTAGAACAGTTGGTATAACACAACATTATACAAGAGGCAGATCAAGAGACAACAACAAGCCGCAAAAGGTAAGTACCATTTCTTTGAATATTTTATTTACAGAAGACAAAAGATTTTTGATTTTATTTACCAAAAGCGATATACTCGCAAGATTTCTACAATTTCTAAGATTTCAAAGCATTTCAAAGATTTTTTTTAATTTGGTGAAAAGCGATACAATCGCAAAATTCAAAAATGACTTCATCGCAAAAATTTAAAGATCTCAAAATTTTTCAAAGACTTCAAAATTACAAAGAACAGAGAAAATTAAATTCCTATATTTCTATAGAATAATTTTGATTTAAAGATGTGATATGAATACTTCTCATACTTCTTATACTAAACATTTTATGAAAACATTCAACATTTTATGTACATGAAAAATTTACGATGAGTTTTTAAAAGGCGAAAAAATACCGCCAAAAATCAATTGCGATTAGCTTTCATTAAAGAAAGACGCAAATATTACTTGCGATTAGCTTTTATAAAAGAAAGACGCAAACTGTGATTAGCCTCTAAAAATAAAGAGAGCCGCAGAAAATTTTACACAGGCAAACCTTTGTGGCGTACACCCTAGTTCGCGAAGCAACATTTCGTAAGAGGCAAAGTCCTAAAGTGCGTCATTTAAGGGGGTACCTATAACCATGGCTCAGGGACAGGAACACCACCAAGGAACCTGAGTACATGGAACTTTACGGGGTACAACCCAAAAGCGGGGTACCTATCCGGGTTAGACACCTTGGATTCTCAACCTAATCTTGCGATGTAACATGATTTAGGTTGGGCGACTAAGGCATACTATCTTTCTCAAGAAGTGCAGAAAACGATCAAGGCGCCAAGGTACACGGTTGAGTCAAGAGTGCCGGGTGGGTTTGAAGCACATCTTCCATCTTTGACAAGTCTTGGCAAATGATTCACTTGGCCCAAAGATACCCCATAGGGTGCAACCTCGTAACTATAAGCCCTATAGGCAAAAAGGATAAGAGGTTGCAATCAAAAACTGGTTGTTGGAAAAACCGGATGGGAAGAGTTAACCTTGTATGGTCGATGTACGCTTCCTTGAAGGGGCAACCAAGGGGAAGATAAAGGGAATCACCCTCCATTAGGGAGCTGATACGTGCTATAAGACGCGAATGTCATGAGGCTTTTTGTTCTCAAGAACATAAAGGCTTGTCATATTTGTGCAACAATCGTACTTCCGCGAGCCTTCTAAATAAATAACATAATAAATAACTCGCAGAACATAATAAAGAAGTTAAGATGAGATCAATGGGTCGCTACATGAAAGTGTAGAGACGTCCTGCGATTTTATCGCAAGACGGCAATGTCATGGGGCTTTATGTTCGCAAGAGTATTTAGGCCTGTCATATTGTCGCAACACTTCCTGAAGAGGCTAAAATACTATACAAAAAAGATGGCAAAATAAGACCTTTAACTAGGAAGGCAAAATAAGACCACAAGAGAATACGCAAATATACTTGCGAAGATGATTATATGTAAGCAAACAAGCTTACGAACATATATATACTGAAATGAAGTTGAGATTATGCATCTTTAATATTTAAATTATAGTATATCATGTGAGACTAATAGTGCAGGAATGGAAGCAATTTGGAGCTACATCAATTCTTGCGTACAAAATAAGCTAAGTAACACAACTATTAGTTATACATTACAATAGATAAGCATTTTCATCATACAAACATCATACTCGCATCATAAAAGCATTGCATAAGCATTTCATGGCATAAGCATCGCATACGCATTTCATAACATAATCATTGCATAGATATTCTCAACAATATTCGCAATAATATTCGCAACAATATTCGCAACAGTATTCGCAATAGTATTCGCAACATTATTCGCAACACTATTCGCAACATAATTCGCAACACTATTCGCAACACTATTCGCAGCATTATTCATAAATGTTCAAAAATTCGCAGAAAAACTCAGAAATTCGCAGAAATATTTAGAAGATTAGCAGGGTTACCACTTGAGGCAGAGGCAAGATGAGAATAGAGACGCAATTTAATCATTCAACATTTTCTCAAGAATTCTCCTTCATAGATAAAGAACAGAGGCAACTATGGATACCCAAGAAAATATCTTATGTTCTTTATCTTCTCAGCAAGAATCCTCACCAAAAATGGAATAATAATTTCGCATGAACAGAGGCAATACTTATCACTCTTATTTAAGGACGGATACTTCTTACATTTAGAGGATTAAGTACTTTTTATACTTCTTAAGGATACTTCATACTTCTTATATATTTCGAGGATTAAGTACTTCTTATATTTCTTCAAGGGTGCTTCGCATACTTCATACTTCGCAAGACGATACTTCTAATTACTTCTTAAAGCTTCAGAACTTCGCAAAAGAATAGAGGCAAGTATATACTTTTTGAATTTGATATTCTTTCGCTCGTTCCTTCATCAACAAAGATCAAAGACTACTACAACGGATTTTTTCTTAAAGATCGCTCTTCAAGCAATATTCAAGAAAAAAAGAGGCAAGATGTAGGAGCAGAATATCGCAGCAACCTTCACTTGCGAATATTTAATGACGCAACATAATAATGTCGCAAAATAAATATTATAAACGACGCAACAAAGAACGACGGACAAAACATGAGAAAGGCGGGAAGACTTTGCGAATATAGAATTTGAATAGTAGTTCACGATACTTCGCATGCTATATAGTTGTATAGATTTCACTATAAATAGTAGTTCAAATGTTAAATTAGGGGAGGTCTTTTTGAGAGAGAGAGATAATTTTAGGAGGAGAGAGAAAATGTTAGGAGAGATTTATTTTCTTTATCATCTTCTTCCCCAAAATTCTAGAGCTTCAAATATTCTTTAATGGAGTCTAGATTGTAAAATTATGTAATTACATATAATCACTAGTGAAGAACCATGGATGTAGATCACAATGATCGAACCATGTAAAAATTCTTGTGTCTCCTTTATAATTTTAGTACTTAATTCTTAGTTTCATATCAAATTTATTAGATTTAGGAATCATTTTAATGGATTCTTATAAGGGTGTAGTTGTGAGATAATCAGCAACTACATTGCGAACCTGTGACAATTCGGGTATCAGAGCCCTGGTTAAGGGTCTCTCTGTCCACGTTGAGATATAAGGATGATTGAGTTCGCTGATTTCCTAAAGTTTGCTGAGAATTACATTTAAAGTGAAGGATCCACACTGAGATTGTAAGGCATGGGGAAGCCAAGTAGAAGATCACATTAAGAGTATGTGAACATTATATTCCAGAATCTGCAAGTGATAATCATGCACGAAGGATGTCCTCAAAACAACTTTATGAGGGTAAAATAAGTTGTTTTACATATCAGAACTACACTAAGGGTATCGGAGACGCTGCAAGTGCTGATGAGAAACAACACGATGCTGGGAGGGCTCAGCATGGTGTTGGCAGGGTCCAACATCCATACATCAGTCGTTTGCAAGGGAGCAAAGCACACAGTAAGAAGAGAATATCTTCTGGACTGATGTACATTGATGTGAAGATCAACGAAAATGGGTATTAACGATGGCTGATACCGGTGCTACGAAGTCCTTTATTCATCCAGATGTTGCCATGGCATTGAACTTAACAGTTACTAACGCGAATAGAGCCATCAAAACTGTTAACGCAGAACCACAAGCTAGTTGAGGTAAAGTTTGCAATGCAGATGTGCAAGTTGGAGAATGGAAAGGAAAACTAGATTTGCTAGTTATGGCCATGGATGATTATGACCTGATTTTGTGCATGGATTTCTTTTGTGCGGCGAAGGCGTCGCCATTACCTCATAGGAATGGGATATTGATACAGCACAATCAATACCCATGTTTATCTATATAGTGAGGCAAAGTGAACCAGATGAGATACATAAGCCATATCTATCTGCGATTCAGGTGAAAGAAGGCATACGCCAAGGCTTGGCTACTTTCCTAGGAGTGTTGGTTGAGATCAAACCAGGAAAGGTAGTTGAAGTTGAGTATGGAATAGCTGAGGTCTTAGAAGCATTTGTAGACACGATGCCTGCAGAATTGCCTAAGACGCTACCACCGCGGCGTAGGATCGATCATATGATTGAGTTAGTGCTAGGGGAGAGGCCGCCTGCACAAGAGCCTTATCGTATGTCACCACTAGAACTTGAGGAGATGCGCAAGCAAATTTCTGAATTGCTGGAAGCATGATACATACAACCGTCTAAAGATCCATTTGGTGCTCCATTTCTGTTCCAAAAGAAGCAAGATGACTCGTTTCGTATATGTGTTGATTATAGGGCTTTGAACAAGATAACTGTGAAGAACAAGTACCCAATTCCTTTAGTGGCATACTTGTTTGATCATTTAGCCAAGGCCAAATACTTCACCAAGTTGGATTTGCGCTCAGTTTATTACCAAGTGCGCATAGAAGATGGCGATGAACCAAAGACTGCAATGGTAACAAGGTATGGCTCTTTTGAGTACCGTGTGATGCCATTCGTCTTGACGAATGCATCAGCAACATTTTGCAACCTGATGAACGATGTGTTTTCCGAGTATATTGACCACTTTGTAGTGGTATACTTGGATGACATAGTTGTATATAGTGAGACTTTGGAAGAGCATGCGATGCATCTTCGTAAAGTGTTTGCAAAGCTTAGAGAAGCAAGTTTGTATGTGAAGAAGAAAAAGTGTGAGTTTTCCCAGACCACGATTACTTTCCTTGGCCATGTGATATCGTAAGGGTGCGTGCATATGGACCTGAAAAAGGTAGAGGCCATTATGGATTGTCCAGAACCTAAGAAGCTTGGAGAGCTTCGTTATTTCTTGGGTTTAGCTAACTATTAACGGCGTTTCATAGTTGGATATTCAAAGAAAGTCGCCCCTTTGATAGATTTGTTGAGGAAGGACAAATCATGGGCATGGACTGATGAGTGTCAGTGGTCATTCGATGCATTAAAGGAAGCGGTCTCGACAGAACCATTTCTTCGCTTGCCTAGCTTAGATTTACCATTTGAAGTGCACACAGATGCTTCAGACAGGGCTCTAGGGGGAGTCTTGGTGCAAGATGGCCATCCAGTGGCTTACGAGAGTCATAAGCTTAATGATGCTGAAGGGAGATACACTGTGCATGAGAAAGAGATGTTGGCAGTGATACATTACCTAAGAATGTGGCGCCATTATTTGTTAGGAACTTATTTCATCATAAGGACGGATAATGTGTCCATTACGTTCTTTTCCAGCCAGAAGAAACTTTCTCCAAAACAAGCAAGGTGGCTTGTCTTTTTGAGCGAGTTCGAATACAAGTTCGAGCATAAGCAAGGAAGGCTTAATTCTGTGCCAGATCCGTTAAGCAGAAAGGTGGTAGCATAATATGTGACGGCACTGACCACCATTGAGACCGAGTTGTTGTCTCGAATCAAAGAAGAGACGAAGAATGATCAGGCATGAGTGCGCTTGACTAATCATATCTGTGATGGGATTGTTCGTCGATATTGGCTAGATGATGGGATCATTTATGCCAAGGGAAGAAAAATTTATGTACCTAATTCAGGTGGACTGAGAAGGGAACTCTTGCGAGAGACACATGATTCCATTTGGGTTGGTTATCCAGGCATGGAACTAACTCACACTTTGATAGCTCGTTCTTATTACTGGCCTAAGATGGAAGAAGATGTTGAATTGTATGTGAAGACATGCTTAGTGTGTCAATTAGATAAAACAGAAAGGAGAAATGTGGCAGGAATGCTACAGCCTTTGCCGATTCCAGACAAGCCATGGCAGTACTTGTCGATGGACTTTATTAACAGGCTGCCAAAGGTGCAAGGCTTTAGCTCGATAATGGTCGTCGTTGATCGCTTTTCAAAGTATGATACATTCATTCCCTGTCCCCATTCTTGCAATGCAGATGTTGCAGCGGATCTGTTCTTCAAGAATGTAGTGAAGTATTGGGTACTTCCTCAAGATATTGTGAGTGATAGAGACTCACGGTTTACAGGCAGGTTTTGGACTTCCTTGTTTGGAATTCTTGGTTCCGAACTAAATTTTTCTACTAGCAATCACCCCAAAACCGTTGGTCAGACAGAGAGGATAAATGCATTGCTAGAAGAGTACTTGCGTCATTATGTGACAGCAGGTCAAGAAAATTGGGTGGCGTTGATGGATACGGCCCAATTTTGTTACAATTTGCACAAGAGTTCATCAACAGAGTTGAGTCCTTTTGAGTTGGCTACGGGACATCAACCATTAACCCATGATAAGGTGCTAAAGGCTAAGAAGCAAGGCTCCTATCCAGCAGCTTATCGTTACGCAAGGTCAAAGACGGAGATGACTGAGCAAGCGTGCTATAGTTTGGCTAAAGCGCAAAGACGAATGAAAAAGTATGCTGATTTGCATCGCAGAGATGTAGAGTTTGAGGTGGGAGATATGGTGTTGTTGAAGCTAACGCCCCAAATTTGGAAGAAGATTTCTAGCAAGACAATGCATAGAGGCCTAATTCCAAGATATGATGGTCCCTTTAAAGTGGTGGAAAGAATTGGTAAGGTGGCTTACAGACTGGAGTTGCCAGAATGGTTGAAAGTGTACCCCTCTTTTCATGTCACCTTTCTAAAGAAGTATCATCCTGATTTGCTGGACACTTCGAGAAGACAAACGAAGCGTGCACCACCAGTGATCAGATCACAATTCGACAAGCAAGTTGAGGCAATACTTGATGATCGAGTTATGGGGCAAAGTAAGAAGAATAGGAGAACTTGTTTTCTAATTAAGTGGCAAGGGTTGCCAGACTCCTAAGCTTCTTGGGAGAAGGATACTACATTGCGGAAATTTGAAGAACAAATTCAGGCTTACCTACAACAAAAAGAATTGACGAGGGCGTCGAGTTCAGCTGGTGGGGGAGGTCTATAACGGTGCTTTCAAGTGGCCAAGTGATGATGCATAAGGATGGTGCATCACCAGTGGATTGGCCAAAGTGTCAGAGGTGAAAGTACTCCGCCGTAATGGCACAAGGCCATAATAGCGCAACGTAATCTATAATAGCGTTATTCAGTACAAGTGCATGTCTGAGTTGCAGCAAGAGTGGCATGTGTCAAACAGGGTTTGGACATAACCAAGGATGCGATATTAGCATCACGAGATGCCAAAAGAGTTTGGCATGTTACCTGTATGCATGGGGCGTGCAGGCATGCAAGCTAGACTTGCATTAGCACACTTGTATCATTGGCAGAATGATACACAGCCGTGATGGTGCAATATTTGGCTGGTAAATGCGTGATCTGGCAACAAGGCAAGATGACATGTGCAGGGCACATGGACTTGAAGGTTTAGAGTTGGTTACAAGAGAGTGGGTTTACTTTATGCTTTCTAACTGTTAGGAAGGTCCCGTTTGGCTAGTAAAATGGTTTGGAAAAGATTGGCATAGTTAGATAACTGCCACATGTAAAGTAAATCTGTAACCGCCTGGCGGTTAATTATACATAGCTTTTTGTAAGGCTATATAAGCCTGATCTTGTGAAGGGATTGGGTAATCCGGAATAAGAAAAGTTTGTAACCCTAAGTGTGCAATAAATAAAAAGGCCAAGGCCTGATTTAGATAAAAGTTCTGTTGCATATTCCCCTTTGGTTTTGGCTTATTGTTTATGCATCAAGCGGAGTGTGTGCATTTGATTGAAAGCTTGAAAGGTTTGTGAGCAGAACCTCTATTTAGTATGGGATAAATAGAGATTTAGTCAAGAAATTAAAGTATTGGCTAAGTGTGAGTTGGCTGAAATTGTTATGTGGAGCATAGTTGCCATTGTCAAGTTGGTTGTAGCATTTGAGTGTTGCGAACCTGTGACACCTACCACCATTCTTATTCTTCCTGCTCCCCTGAACATCAAGAGCAATTGTGCCTTTCACTTTAACAACAAACTCGGAAAATAATATCAGCATCAACATTTGCGAACACAATTTAATACCTCACTGAATCACAATTACAAATTAACTAAACCATTTAAAAAACCTTATCAATCAATCTATACGAATTTGAAATGTCTATTATGATTCGTAATCCACTAAAAGTACTGATTCTTGAAGTATCAATCAGTAATTCTTGTCCTTCCATTATCCAGATCACTTAAATTATCAATTTTGTCCCCATTCTCTGCACTCGATGGGAAAAAATAAATAATCCAAATTAGGGCATCAAATAATAGTATTCGTCTCTCCCAAAACAAACCTATTTATGGGTAAGGATATCAATACTAATTATACGATCTGCAAAATTTAAATAGAGTAATCGAATGTTATAAGCTAACTTCGAACAAAAAATTAGAACATAAATCAAAACCCTAGTAATTTCATATCAAAACAAATATATTGGTTTAATGTTAGGGGTTTGTTTACCGTTTGAATCATTACGTTCATAAAGAAAACCTTCTGTTTCCTTGTTTTCGTCGATCTGTAAGGATGAGTGAATCTAATGGGGAAGGAGAATGAGCGAATAACATACGTAATGCCCTCACCTTCATAACTGAGGTTAGGACATATGGAGTCATTATTATCATTCACAAATTTAATATTTGTAATTCTATAGTTCTGTTACGGAAGTTTTAATTTGGTTAAGTCAATGGTTTGACTTAACGATCATTGACGGGTCCAGGTACCAACCCTTAATTTTTTAAATATTGGATACCAAAGAAATGTATTGGTCATTTTTCGAGTACCAAACATTAAATATCCCTATTTTTTATCCCATGAAGAACTCCATATTTTTATTTTACTTTTAGTATAGGCCATATTCAATGGAATAAATTAATAAAGTTTACTCTAAAGATATATTTACCCTTGAATTAAAAAACATAAATTCAAAGCGGGTGATAAATAGCTCTGCAAATTGGTGAAAACTGAGTTAACTCAGTTGAAATTTTTTTCTCAGTTTGTCCATGATTCCTTTACATGTCTGTCCATTGTTCTAGTTCTTTTCAATCTCTATGATCTAATTTTTATTCTCTTTAACTTTCTTAAATAATCTTCTTCTTTTTTTCTAACATAGTTTGGTTTCTTTAGTCTCTGAGTAAGGCTTCTTATGATTTCATTTCTTTTCTCTTTTATCCAGGTATCTATCTCATTTTTTCAAAGCTTTTTGAACATTATTTTGATGGAGTTCTAATTTGTTGTGCAGGTTTTTCTGGCCTAGACACGGATTCCTTCCAGTTTTGGATCTCTATATACCGCTATGTCCTCATTTTCATGACTATATTGTAAATTTCGGCTATATTGACTGGTAAAGATGTATCACATCTTGCTATATTTCACAACTACAACACTTCAGCATTAAGTTTTCCTCAGTTTGAGAATCGTCAACCTTGTCCCCCTTTCCATTTTTTTGGATCTTTGATACACCATTGTTCTTATCTGAACCGATCCATGACCGAAATTCAAATTCTCAAATTTTCTTTGTTTCCGCCTAAAAATCACCGTAAATTATGGTACTCTCAGCTCTTTTCGGATCTCATGCACAGAACTCTGAACAGAAAATATTCTTTTCCTTTCTTAAGATTATTATCTCCGAGTTTATTTAGGAAACATAATATTTGCATGATCTTACCAACCTTTCTTCGGCTAGATAAAAAGAAGATAAAGCCTACCGTCTTCTGAATACCAAAAACTAGCTTAAACCCTAGGAAAAACTATAAAGCAGTGCTAATGGAGTCCAATAACAACACCACCAATCAGAATAACCTAACAAAAATCACATAGAAGATGAAAGACACTTCGATAAGAAGCATCAGGAGTGTTATTGGTTCTTCTAGAAACATTACTAATGCTGCAAATACGTGGTCGAACAGTTTGATTGGTAAAATTCTACGTAAGAATGAAGATGTTATTGAAGTGGCAGATGTAAAAGATGAACTGAACCAGCTATGGAAAAATTATAAGAAAAGGGAAACGAGAACTGTAGGCAAATTTTTATTTGTCTTCAAGTTCAATTCTCAACTAGATATGAAGGATGTGCTGAAGAAATCTCCATGGAACGTACAAAGGTGCTTACTTGCTCTCCAAGAATACACTACGGAGATTGCGTACACTGAATATGTGTTTACAAAACAAGCTTATAATGTCCAGTTTAAGGGATTGTTACTGGAACACCATCATGTTGCAGTTATTAATGAAGCTATAGAGGACTTGGGAAAACAAAATCTAAAGATCCCAAAAATTGCAGACCTCGCTCTGGTAATATGATTACAACCCTAGTAGAGGTTGATCTTCATAACCCTTTAAAGAGGGGAGAATGGTGGAACTCCAACCAAGGAGAAACTGTTTGGATTCGATATCATTGGCTCAAGCAACCATACAATCTGTGTGACAGATGTTATAGAGTGATCCATGATGAGGCTACTTGCGAAGAAATTGCTGAGAAATTGAGGGAAAGATCAATGACTGAAGAAGAGTATGAAGAACACTGTAAGGAAAAAAGAAAAGATGAAGAGAATGACAAAAACTTGGATGAGAATGTGCCTTTTGAGGAGTCTAATATTACCGAACCTTTAGAAGCTGATGAGGCTCCCAATGCAAAAAGAGCAAGAAACCAAACTATCCAAGATAATGGCAGCAACCCATCCCTGAATGGACCTATTCTAGCTGAACAAGGTGGGTGGACAACTGACAAGACCATTAATCACTCATGTGCTAATACTATGGATGTTATAGGAATGGATGAAAATGATGTGCACATAGCTGGTGTGGAGAAGAATCCTATGTAGAGCCTGGAGAACCATGCACTCTTGGTAATTACTTACTCCTCTCTTAACCATTTTTGTTCTACTTTAGCTGAGCACCAGTTTTGTTTACTTTCTCTGTCTCTGCATTATATATTTTCTCAATTTCATTCTAACTCTAGGAATACCATTAAAATTATGAGAATTTATGCTTGGAATTGTCAAGGTTTTGCCAATAAAAAAACTAGGGATCATCTAAAATACATGATATTAAGATATAACCATGATGTCATATTTATTTCAGAAACAAAAATAGGATAGGTAAAAATGAAAAAATTCATTAGACAGTACAACTATCCAAATAGTAACTAGTTCCTTCTATAGGTCTAGCTGGTGGCATGATCCTTCTTTGGAAGGATGGTTTTCATTTTAACATAATAAATGCAGAATCTTGGATATTTAACTGTCTTGTGAAGGATGATCCTTCAAAACCTAAGTGGCTTCTTACTTGCCTCTATGGTTCTCCATATTATCATCACAAAAAAAAAAAACAGTGGAACTATATTAAGGATTTAAGTGCATCTGTATCACAGCCATGGGTAGTGTTGGGTGACCTTAAATTGGTATTCAGTAATGAGGAAAGACAAAATATTAATGGTATTCTTTCTACATCATCAAATACTTCTTATACTTCCAGATCAGTGACTTATTCTTCAAGAGATGCTCCTTATGTCAATCTTATTTTTGAAGCTGGGCTAGAATATTTGGGTTATTCTGGTAGGTAATTCACTTGGTCAAGCAATGTGCATGGAACATGAGTTAGAAGATCCAGACTCGATAGAGCAATTGTTAACAATGATTGGTTTATTAACTTCCCGGATTCAAAACTCCTTCATTTACCACAAATGGGCTCAGATCATTGTCCCATTTTGTTAGATACTTCCTCAATGAATAATGATAATAAGAGAAACTGGAAATATTTCCAGTGCTATGAGAAAGATGATACACTGAAAGGTGAAATTGTTGCGGCATGGAATCATGAAAGTATTGGATCGCATGCTTACAGGCTCTCAAAAAGGCTTGTCATCACAAGAAAATATGTCTCAAAATGGAACAAGGAAAAATTTGGAGATATTCAGAGCAACATACACTTGTTACAACAAGATCTGGAGGTACTTCAAAATAATAATCACTCTCAAACTACTCACAGTCAAGTGATCGAAGTGGAAAATCAGATAGAGAAACGACACCAAATCCAAAATGATTTTTGGGGTCAAAATGCCAGAGATGAATAGAAACACAAAGTACCATCATTCTAAAGCCAATAAAAGAAGGGTAAGAAACAATATAGTTGCTTTAAAACATGATAATGGCAATTGGTGTAATACTAGAGCTAGTATTGAGAAGTTACTTACTGATCATTATAGGTCTCTTCATACTTCTATTTATCCAGCCATAAATGATGCTCTATTGCAGTGCATTCCTACTGTTATTATATATGCAGACAATTCGGGATTAATGAGACCTCCAGATATATCGGATATCAGAAAGGAATTAAAAGATATGAAGCCATGGAAAGCCCCTGGTCCAGATGGCTTTCCTCCAGGTTTTTTTCAACATCATTGGGACATTGTTGGTTCTGATGTCGTAGATATGGTAAAAAAATTCTTCAACTCAGGGTTTATCCTCAAAAGTCTTAATATTACTAATATTTCTTTAATTCCAAAGACAAAGAATAAGCAATACCCTTCCGATTTGAGGCCTATAGCACTCTGCAATAATGCATACAAGATTATCTCTAAAATTCTCTCTTCTAGACTAAAGCAGGTGATGGGTAAAATTATTTCTCCTCTCCAAGCAATATATGTTCCAGGAAGGCAGATCTCAGATAACATCCATCTAGCTCAAGAAATTGTGCACACCATGAGGGATAAGAAGGAATTATCTAAATATCTTGCATTAAAGCTAGATATGTCAAAAGCCTTTGATAGGCTTGAGTGGTCGTTTCTCAGAGATGTTATGATGAAGATGGGCTTTTGCAGCGAGTGGTGTGATATCATTATGCAATATGTAAATACTACTCAGATTTCAATAATTCTAAATGGAGTTCCATGTGATTCTTATAAACCAACAAGAGGGGTGAGACAAGGAGATCCCTTGTCTCCTTATCTCTTTATAATCGCTATGGAAGCTTTTTCGCGACAACTATTGTCAGCTGAACATGAAAATAAAATTCAAGGTATTAAGATAGCTCCAAATGCTCCATCTGTTGCACACTTGTTCTTTGCGGACGACTATTTGTTGTTCATCAATGCTGATCTGTTTAACGTAAACAACCTTCTCAAAATCATTGAAGATTTCAGTGCAGCCTCGGGACAAATGGTGAATTTCAATAAGTTAAACTTTTACTATAGTATTCATGTGCCATACAGATTCAGAAGGATACTAATGAGGAGACTTAAAGTACCTATAATGACTGCTAAGGAAAAATACTTGGGAATTCCTCTTCTCATTGGAAAAAATAAAGTGGAATGCTTTAAAGGTCTGGTCGATAGAGTGCAACAACGTCTTTCTAATTTGAATGGAGAATCTATGTCGCAATGCAACAAGTCCTTAATGATAAAGAATGTTACAAATACAATTCCTTCATACACCATGAGCTGTCTTCAAATGGCAGTAGATATTATCAAGCAAATCGAAACTTTACAGCGCAATTTTCTGGTGGGATTTTAAAGACAAAAGGGGAACCTGCATTATCTCTTGGAAATCATTGAGTATATATAAAAATCTAGGTGGACAAGGTATCAGAGATTTGAAAATTCTGAATAAAGCACTGCTTGATAGAGCAGCTTGGAGAATCTGTACAAATTCTGAAGAGACATAGGTAACTGCACTTCAATCAAAATCCTTCCCTGGTACAAGTTTACTTCATGCAAGTATCAAACACAATTGTTCTTTGGATTATATGGGCATTCAAAAACATATTAATTTCATAAAGCAACACTGCAGATGGAGATTAGGTAAAGGAAATAAAATCAAGATTTGGATGGATGTTTGGGTTATTGGAATGAGTACACCACCCATTCCGAAGCAAGGAGTGGAAGATAATGAACAGTAAATATGGGTGCAAGAGCTTTTCATAAATGATACAAGGCAGTGGGACACTCAGTTGCTTCAACATCTATTTGACAGTCAAACTGTGGAATTAATTTTGAATATGAGAATACCTCAGGCAGCTGAAGACAAATTAGTTTGGTGTCTTACAAAGAATGGAGTGTTCACCCTGAAATCGGCTTATAATAAATTACATGAAGCTAGTATGGGTAACTTGCAAGTTTCTGACAAGATACCCAGTTTATCCATCACATGGAAGAAGTTTTGGAGCATAAAAACTTGGCCCAAAGTCAAGCATTTCTGGTGGAAATGTCTCTCGGACTCACTACCAACAAAAGTCAGATTGGCAAAAAACTGCACATACATTAATACTATCCGTCCCTTTTGCAAGCAGACTGATGAATCCACAATGCATATTCTTTTTCACTGTCCTTTATCAAGGAAAGTTTGGATGCAGATCCCTGGAGGTGCTAGTATCTTTTCTGGGAACTTCAACAGCATCAATGCAATCTTTGAAAGCTGGTTAATTCAATCTCAACAACATTTACATCACTCCTTGGGACTGAATACTGCAATGATCGTATCTTGGACGATTTGGAATGAAATATGTGAAGTAGTCTTTCAAGAGAAAAAAGTTGAGCCATTGGAGACTGCTAATAGGGCTTTCTCATTTGCTTCCTATATTAATAAACTTCACTCTAGTGATACAGCTATATCTGTCTTAGGACTTCCAGCTAGTAGAGTGACACCAAGATGGTCACTGCCTGTAGTTCCATTTTTTTCTTTTAACTGTGATGCTTCCTATGATGTTAATACAGGACTAACATGAATTTCTGTTATCGTGCGCGATTTTGCAGGTAGATGCTGGGGCTACAAATCCGCATGCTATGCAGGAGTAGCGAGTTTAGAAAGTGCAGAATGTCTGGATTTTCTCAACGCAGTCATATGGGCAGTGGAGCTACAATATACACATGTTGTTTTCGAGACGGACTTGCAAGGAATCAACAATTTTATCAATAACTACTCACTAGTCATTGCTTGGGAGAATGAAGATATCCTGCTAGATGCCATTGAAAGTTTAAAACACATTTCGCAATGGAAATGTCACTATATTCCTAGAATTTGTAATAAACATGCTGATGAATTAGTTAAGTACAACAAGAAGAACGGTATAACTAGAGAATGGCACACACAGCCACCTAGTTTCATTGAAAATTTTCTTTTGTCAGACATTGATAAGTTTTCTTAAGTAATAATATATTTATTCTTTGGCATCAAAATAAAAATAAAAAAAATTACCCGTGAATTGTTATTATTTTATTCAAATTATATTTTATTTTTTACTTTACGAATTTTTTTTGGGTGGGGCCGGTAATATTTTTTTACCTAAGGTATTTTATTTTTACTTAAGAAAATTATTTTATGGTGAGGCCAGAAGCTCTTATTTCCTATTGTCTGAATATTCTCTGGTGGGGCCAGAAGCTCTAAGAATCGAGCTTTGTTCTGCTTTTAACCACAACAATTTTTTTTACCTGAAATCTTATTATTAATTTGGAAAAAAAAAAAGTCAAAGTAGTTATTCGATTTCCAAATTGAATTTTGACTTCCAAAAAATTCCAAATCTGGTAAGTTAGGTTCTCCTTTTAAATTTGTAATTTTTAAACTAATCATACGTTGCCAAATATCCTACCCTAAATATTGAATTTGATTTCCATTTTTTAATCATTTTCATATCCTTTTTAAACCAATCATATGTTGTCAAGTGTCCTCACCAAAACGCTCATTTTACAAAATTCAAAAAACGCCTATTTCGACCAATATGAAGCGGGGGTTTCCTCACGGTTCAACGTGTGAGCTTTATTTATCTAAGCATTTAAGTCTTATGATGAACTGTAACAGGATGATGAACACATGATATCCGAGTGTTTCATCTAACACGAGTAAAACTCAGTCTCTAGACATTGGTCCCTCCAAAGTAAATCTAACCTATCAACACTGATGTTATATATATATATAGTCCTAAAACACTGATGCCACACACACACACATATATATATATATATATATATATATATATATATATGTATGTATGTATGTATGTATGTACTAGGTATCACCGGGGCCTTACGTCCCAGGCTCAACCTCTATGTAACAAATCTATGTTATGTATCGGTAAAGGAAACCTTGTACAATGGTGTAATTTTGTTACGTATAATCTATGTTACATTTTAGAATCTCAGATCAACAATTTCCCCTTCTTTGCATGAACACACTATAACCCAAATTTCTGCTGGAGCTCGGGAGACCTCGCGAACAAAATCTGCACACGATGTCATTGTTACAAATACAAAAATTGCTATGTTTGTATCTTATATTATCTTTGCTAGTCTCCGCTTTTTTAACACACAAAAAAAAAATAATAATACTTAAAAGCAAGTAATATGAAAAGACAAACATGTTGTGTTAGAAGTTTAAATTAAAATTAAATTTCTATTTTACAATTTATCTTCATAATTGAATTTTACATTTGGTATTAGATTTGAAATCTAATTTTTGGACTCCACATAGTTCTTGTATCTTCAAGTTTATCATATTGTTGGAGTTTTGCAAAGCGTAAACCTAAGCCGAAGAAAACAGAATCTATAGGGTTATACAATGAAATAAACATAACAACCGAACACTACCATTCACATAGGAAAATCAACACAATCAAATAATCTATAAGTAGGCATAGAGAAAAATCAACACAATCAAATAATCCATAAGTAGGAGAGATATGATGGGAATTGTAAAAATTACCTCAACTTGATTCTTTTTCCCACTCACTTAAACAACCCGATCTTGATTCTACAAAAAAATGGAGAAATGGAAAGAGTTTGGACCGGTAGGCGGTAGTTATATTCCATATGTCTCCTTGACAACATCTTGATCAAAAATATACATTATTTTTCTTTGTAAAGTGGTTAATCTAGATACCCTTTAAGTTACATTATAATGCATTGCAGGTATCATGCTTTAGTATCCAAGCATAATTTTCCTTCATAAGGTTTTGAATGCGCATCCAGTTTTGTTGAATTCTCTACCCTGCACCCGTGAATAGTATTGCTTTGAAAGACTTTACAAAGAAACTGAATAAGCTTGTTCAATTTAGATGCTTCCCAAGTACCAAGATGATATATGACACCCCTCTTAATTCCATGCATGTGTCGAACTATGTAATTTTTCCAACCGAAGCTTGTGATCTTTATCCTACTCAAATAACAATGCCATCCGTGGGAGTCGAACCCACATCTATATGGTTAAGAACCATGTTCTCTACCATTTGAGTTAAGACAACAAGTAACGTGATTACATGAGTGAACTATATGGTACCATGCAAACATACCATCCCAAGAGTAATTTAGAGTAAGAAATAACATAATTCGCAAAAAAGATCAAAGGGATTCTAAAGAAAGAAACACACAACATTATATTGATAAAGCTGCAATTATGTAGTATCATCTAATTTCTCTATTTAGATAGACTCCTACTTTAGCAATCCCAGTTCAGAAGGAATGTTTTCGTGGACAATTACAGATCACAGTGATTACGTAATTGATGATTCAAAGAGATAGTCATAGAAAGAAACCTAACTAATAGTTGAAATTGATTTTTTCTTTTAGTAAATAAGTACTTGTTTGTCTTTTTCTCTAATCCTTACATGAATTTGTCTATTAATATCTAGTTTTAAGTTAATCCATCTTTCATATATGAATTTCTCTAATACTAATAGTTTTGTAGATACCATATTATTGAGTCATAGTAATGACAAAGATCCAAATTAGATGATGGAAATCTAAACATGGGATATTAAGGAAAAAGAATGAAAACAAAAAATTACTACCAACAATTAGAAAAATATATCTATAAAACATGAATCGAAGAAAACAGAAATCCAGGAACCTCCAATTTTCAAGTCACTGCCTAACATTCATGAATTTATCGCTCTCATCCTTCTACTCATTAACAACCTCGCCTATAAAGACTTGAATCCATATGGTATAGGGAACATATGATTCCCCTTTGGCTTTGTACATGATATTTATATGTATAAGTTTCATATTTGAAGGTTTAAAAGAATACTTGATAGTTGCTTATTGGAGCTCAAAAGTAGCAAAATGCAAGCCCATCAAAGGCATACTCCATGTGCATCTATTATAGATGCACAAATACTTTTCTGCCACAAATCCTCATGGATTCAAAACCACAAATAAATCTATTATACATAAGTTAGACGTTAAACACGGACTAAGGACACTAATTACAAAATTACATCTGCTATTAAACAGGCGAACATTATATCATGTCGAAGTACTGATTGCGTTAATCAAGGTTCAGGAGAAGGATTACCATATTTAGGTGTACCGTGAAGCATTAATCCAATAGTGATAGTCCTGGTGACATTTGGATTGACATAAGTTTGGCAATAGCTTTAGCGTTCCTACATTAACCTGTCAGCAACTGGATGACCCTTTCTTGAATCATTCTTTGTTAAATTATGTTTCGAATTTTTTAAGATATGAAGGTGTAATTATAATACCAATAAGTACGCTAGTATAATGAAGCTAACGACAGAGTAAGAGAACAACATAGGATTTGTAAATTCTACATATGCCAACCCGAGCAAGTGCACGTATATACATCAATATAGAAATGAGCACCTGCCAAATAAATTAACAGAAATTACATCTCCCATCATCGATAAACATAGCAGAAATAGCGTAGATACTTGCACAGGAGCTAGACAAAGATGGAACCACAATTTTACTCCTTGTTCCCATGTATCCACTCATTTTTCTCTCAAAAGAAATTTCCACAAATATTATTTTATGTTGATTAGTGACTTATAAGTATCTTCTTCTCTTAGCCTACAAAATTACCTCTTTCCCCCTGTTGATGGTGGTTTTTAGCATAGGGTTAAAATTGTAAAACCCTAAACCCTAGTAGACAGTGATGTCACAACATTTAAGTAATACGTATTTACTAGGTGCATTTATTGAAATCTTTAATGTGTCTGTAAATAATTACCGGGGTATCTTTTTCAATTAGGGTTACAACAAGCCAAACCCTAATTCCCACGTGTGCCAATGGAAAACCATGCCAGTCATAAGTAAACGCGTCAAAGCATGCCAACCATGCTAGCCGCACCCCTATGCCAATGGAAAATCATGCCAGCCATACTAACCGCGCCAAAGCATGCCAACCATGCTAACTGCACCATGTGCCAATGGAAAACCATTCCAGCCACACCTTCCGCGCCATGCCAAACGTACCTCTCCATGGCCCCAAGCCAAAACCGCGCTTAGCCAAAGCTATCCATGCCATGTGCCCATGGCGAACCCGTGGCTCCACATGCCAATCCAAAATCGTACCTAGCCAAATCTAGCCATGCCATGCCATGCGCCCACGGAAAACCCTTGGCCCCACATGCCAAGCCAAAACCGCACCTAGCTAAATCTATCCATGCCATGCGCCCATAGCAAACCCTTGGCCCACATGCCAAGCCAAAACCATACCATGCCAACCTAGCCGCGCCACCCTGCTGGCCTTCCCTACACGGATACCAAAACGAAGGCGTGCAACAATCAACGATTGCCCTTCAACCCAGGAGAAAATCCTAGCCATCCAAGGTTACCAGACAACACATGGTAACCTTTGGCCCGAAAACCTAAGTTTGGACATGCCAAACAATGCCATCCCAACGACATGCCAACCTAGCCGCGCCACCATGCTGTCCTTTCCCATGCGGCCACCAACGAACGAAAGCGTGCGACGATCAACGACTACCTTACCGCTTAAGTTGTAATATCTCGACCGTCAAAGGTCACCAAGCTACCAAGTCTCTCAAGCTCGACTTGCCAGGCAACCACGACGTGCCACATGTTTTCCAGAAAAAACATTCGAGACATCAAACACATATCACAAATTGGGGGATCCTCTTTGGGTATTGGTTTGGCGGTTTACAGCGTGCGGCGTACACTACGCCCGTCATAAGAAAGTGTCATAAGGGTGAGGCGGTCAGTAAATGTAGGGAGTCAATGGTGAAACGCTCAACAATAAATTTCATGCGTTAACAACCTTATGGAACATCAATTCCATACGTTAACGGTTTTATGGAAAATCAATTCCATACATTAACGGTTTTATGGAACATAAATTTCATTCATGCGGTTATCACCTCCTCCCATTTACTTACCATTTATCCATCCCTTAATGAGACAGAATACGTTTTACTTCGACTTGTAAAAATAGGTCTTACCTATTTCCACAGAACAACAAGTTCATTCGGGAATATACAACACTCAGAAAACACTTGCTAGCTTACCACTTGTTAGCCTTCCCACTTTTCTGATACAAGTCACAATAACACAACTACTCTTCCAGAATCAACTATTCTAGTCTCATCACTTTCCTTGCTTCCCTCCCCAAAACCAACCCATTCTCCTCCACTTTGTGACCGAAGCAAGTCCGGAACGACCATTTCTTGGTTTAGGATGGATTTGTACAGATTGATCTCTCGAACTTAAAGTACTCCCTTGCAGTACATTGTTTATGGTTTAAATTGTTTCTCACCCGTACACACTCGAAATTACCGAAATCAACATAAACTATTTTCACCTTCAAACAATTGGCGACCAAAGTGGGAAATTGATCTATCGGTTGCATATCAGTTTCAATTCCTAATTTCATCTTCCAAACGCCTATCCCAATATGGTAGAACTCCGATCCGGATCAGCTGCCGAGAATACCAGCATAGAGCACGTACCTAATGTTAACGTTACTTCCAACAATGTCGTTATGTCATCTACCAACCACGGTAACTCCGAAAATACTCCTTCAGGCGTAACACCACCAGTCACCAGAGCCACATCCGCCTCTACCGCTCCTAATGCTTCATCAAGCATGGCGCCTCCAACTGCATCTAAGAGCCCGACTACCCCACCGACGGGATGAGAAACCGGAGGGACCAGAGGAAGCCGACCTTATGTTACCATCGCTGATTTGATAGAACGATAGGAAATGCTTGCCAGAGATCAGACGAATATGGTTTCGACACAGAAAGAAGTACTTATATTTCTCAAGGCCCTGATAGAGCGGCTACCACGTGAGTCGCGCCTGCCAGAGCCGTTTAGGAACGTCTCCAACACCCCTGGTGCAAGCACCTCAGCAGAACGCACCTCCGCAGACGAGGAGACTCACGCTAGAATCCCATTGGAAAGAAGCCAGTCGTCCAACTTCGTCACACGAGAAGATCTGGAGCAACTCCTCTGCAACCGAGTCAAGAATGATGAAATAGACCTGCATCAGCACCAACCCCCTTACTCATCCGAGATATAAAGAATTCCTCTTCCAAGGGGATACTCCTCTCCTCAATTCACCTTGTATGATGGCACCGGAAATGTACATGAACACATCTCCCGCTTATTGGAGTCCCTAGGCGAACATGAATACAATCACATCCTTCGTCTGAGGGAGTTTTCGAAATCACTTACCGGAAAAGTGTATACATGGTACAACAACATCCCGCCGAATAGTATCCCTAACTGGGGTAGCATGGTTACCGCATTTTACAAGAAGTAGTTATTCGTATCTGAACAAGTTACTTTCTCAGACCTTGGAAGAATGTACCAGTGGGACAATGAACACCCGAATGATTTCGTTAAGAGATTTAGGGTTCAAGAACTGGACTGTCATGACCCAAACGTGACCGAGAAATAGCTTTGAACGCATGCATCAATGGTGTGGTTCCTATTTACCGCGCCTTGCTAGAGAACTTGCGTTTCCATACATTCACATAATTCCATGAAGCCGCCAGATGCTCTGCAACGACAGCACCATCATTACTGGATAGGGTTAGACCGACTCGATCCGAAGACATGTGTGAAACTCGCGGGAACAGGCGCCTTACCAGCAAGAAATTTAACGTTGGCCCCTCCTCTGTAAACGTAGTGAACGAGAGAGGGAAAAGGAAGGCCCCAGCTGTAGACCCTCAGCCTAAACGTAAATCACCAGCACAATGGGCAACCCCGCCATGGAAGGCCACCCTAAAGCTCCCATGTGTCATCACAAAACTGAAGGAAATGCCCAAGATTTCCCGTTTCCCATCGAGGATGTGATTGATCTCCTAGAAGCATGGATTAAAGACGATGTTATCAGACTGCCACCTCCCAGACGCCAACCGACTGAGGCCGAGATGGCAAACCCCAAGTACTACCACTACCACAAATTTGTTTACCACCCAACCAGTGATTACAATAGACTAAAGCATATCTTCAAAGAAAATATAGAAGCAGGGGAGATCCAACTAGAAAACGAGGGAGTACATCGAGACCCACTTCCAGTCAGGAACTGTGGGGTCTCTGGGGACTCCGTGCATGGGACTGTACAATCTATGATGCATCACATATGTGAAGTTCTATATCTTTCCAAGGTGCAGCGCCAAGATATCTTCATAGCCCTCAATCGTGTTGTATCAGGCAAGTGACTTATTCCCTCCATGGAAACCACACCAAGGGCCCAAGATTTCCAAACCGGCGGAATCAAAAAAGATAAATGGGGACTGCTGACTACGTCCCATTTAAGAGGTATTGAATTTGACAACACGCTAATCGACACGGCCTCTGACTTCAACATTATTACTTTCAAGACACTGAAAGATGCGGGATTTACAAAACAAGACGCTACCCATTCCCCGTCTGTGATTAAGAACCCAAGAGGAGAAGCCTTGAACGCGCATGGCTATATCAACCTCAAGATCAATATAGGAGACGCTATAACGCATAGAAAATTCCACATTGTCAAAGAATTGGGTTACGACATGATATTGGGGCACTTATGCGTACTCGACAACAAAGCGGAATTAGATAATACCCTCTATCAATGTCGACACCCGAAAGGTTCTCCAACAAACCATCCTACTTGCTATCGCATCGACGAGTTATTGATGGATCCCGGATGCCTGGAGAATACCTGTTGGCACTAACCCATGGGTTCCAAATGTAGGTAAGTCTGGCCGAACGATCTCCTCTACAACCAGTCATTCCTTCCCCTATTCCGTCATGGGGACTCGGCGTGATTACTGGCACGGACGCTGTCAAGAAATGCGAATGGGGTGCTGGACCATTCGAACACTTTGTAAGAAACCTAGAAGCCTCCATCAGAACCAGGGAAACCAAGATTCAAACGGTTGCATAACACCTAAACCCATTTTCAATCAGAGATATAATGTTTAAAGTAAACTCGTTTCAAGTTAGGAAGATGACGGTAAAAATGGTTGTTCGAATTGGTTCTCCTAATGAAAGAGAAGACGAGCCATATCTGGTGGAAGACATTCTTTTAGGAGGATACTGCAAGCTCATCGACACAGACAAACCGGAAGGCGTGATAGTTCACTCGCGATGGCTCAATATTTTCAATCCCTAAAAACGCTTTTCCTTTTCCAGCCACTCTCCCTTTAGTATTTCCTTCAACAATTTCTCTTGGTATTTGTATTTCCCCAAGATGAATACCCCATTTGTATTCTTCTCCGAATTTTTCTTAAAAAAAAAATATAGTACATCTCTTTCCGAATGAGTTTTCCAGATATCAGAGAAACACATCAAACTAACCCAAATAAAAAAAATATTGAAAAGTCATCATATCACAACCAGAAATACCTCATTCAATTACCAAAAAAAAAAAGACAGACAAGCGGAACGTTAAAGAATAAGGTAAAGATGAGTCTACAGAAAACATCAGGGTGACTAAACAATAAAGAATGATAAAAGGGAGAAACTATCCATCGAAAGATGGAACACGAGTCTCCTTGGTCAAGGCTATCTTCAAGCACTTTACCCAACAGTCTCTCGGGCAGCAAATATTCCATTCAACAGCGTTAGCAGCAGCAACCCAAACATCCCATCCCGAAGCAACCTCAGCAGTGACAATATCCATCTCTTTCCCGATACCCGCTTTGACAACCGGTCCAGCATACGCCACCATGAACCCTCTATTGTTTCCAAATACATCTCCGGCGTCAATTCCGAAGGCTGCTCAGTCCTGTTAAATGTTTCCTCAGAGGTTTTCTCAGCAGACCTTCGAGGGAGATTTCCTGACTCATCTACATCAGAATCGAGAATTATTGCGCCATCCTGAACGAAGAAGTAACGTCGACTTTCCTCTAAAAATTCCACAGGCTCAGTTTTCCGTTATTTCAACCTAGAAACAGTCCGATCCACCCTAGCATTGGACTGAGAAGAAGTTTTGCTGCACTGGAGCTTATCCACACACCAAGGTTCTTCATCACCTTCTCGTTCCTCCTCCATGTCCACCGAACACAAGAAAGTCCGAACACGCGCACGTGCTTCATTGATATAGATAGAAGGGAGGTCCCTGATAATTCCACCAGCTTCATGGAACAAACATTCGATTCTACCTAGCGCCTCCTTGTGAGCAGAAAACTGGTTTTTTCCGATTTAAAAAAATTTCTCCGAAGAATTGGAAGCGTGGTTGTCTCTGAAAGATCCCATCATACGCTAAAAGAACAAAAAAAAATGGTCAGATTTCCACCTCATCTATACCAATGGAATATATAAGAAAGTAGATAAAATAAGAATCAGAAAAAGACGCGAGACGAAACCTGTAAGAAAGATAGGCGTGGACGAACTATGCGAATGGAGGGTTCGAGATCATCTTTTATGTTCGGCGGAGCGACGCAATCCCCCCAAAGGAAAGATTTTATACTAGCCGTGAGTTAAGGCTTGACATTCGATCCTAATTAAACCTCATCATGCCAGCCAATATAAAGGAAAGTCTCATGCCTGGCCGTGCAACATGATTAGGGTTTGCTGGGGAAACGTGTTTGAGACACACTAACTCGTGTGTTTCTTTCCCGTTGCCAGTAATTCGGAGACAAAAAATTGGAAACATAACTTGAGAAGAAGGAGCAACGACCCTTTTCCTTGCGGGCACAACGCTTTTGGGGCCTTGAAGAGAAACATAACTTATTATTTGAGCCAAGTAAGGAAAGGAGGCAACTGGACCCTTAAAAGACGAATCACCAATCCATCCACTCCATTGTCGCTCCCCACCACACCTAGCCATCCGTGTATATCTCTCCTTGCCATGGCCGCACCATGCCTAACCGCCTGCTCCCCTATCGTGGCCCTATCGTGCAAAGTCATCCACGTGCGCTTGCTTTCCAAGACCGCGTCCGCTTCGCCTCGGAGATGTACGACCAGACCAAGCCGGTAACTTTCGTCTCACCACTCCACGGTCTGCACCCCCATTATAACTTACGCAGGGCCACCAACGCGGGAAGCCAAAATTCTCTCCACCCCTCAAAAAGGTTAGTCGAATTTTCCTGACCATCTTTGCAAATGACTTACGTCTCGATTCCGTCCTTATTTGTCACCATCATATGCTTACCTCGCAACAAGGCACATGTTCCGAGTTAAGCAGGGGACTTAATGTTGATGGTGATTTTTAGCCTAGGGTTAAAATCGTAAAACCCTAAATCCTAGTAGACAGTGACGTCACAATATTTAACTAATAAGCAATTACTAGGCACATTTATTGAAATCTTTAATGTGTCTATAAATAATTACCAGGGTATCTTTTTCAATTAGGGTTACAACAAACCAAGCCCTAATTCCCACGTGTGCCAATGGCAAACCATGCTATCCATAACTAACCGCGCCAAAGCATGCCAACCATGCTAGCCGCACCCCTATGCCAATGGCAAATCATGCCATCCATACTAACCGCGCCAAAGCATGCCAACCATGCTAGCCGCAGTCATATGTCAATGGAAAATCATGCCTGCCATACTAACCGTGCAAAGCATGCCAACCATGCTAACCGTACCCTGTGCCAACGGCAAACCATGCCATCCACACCTACCGCGCCATGCCAAACGCACCTCGCCATGTCCCTAAGCCAAAACCGTGCCTAGGCAGAGATAGCCATACGCCCATGGCAAACCCGTGGCCCCACATGCCAAGCCAAAATCGTACCTAGCCAAAGCTAGCCATGCCATGCTCCCATGGGAAAACCCTTGGCCCCACATGCCAAGCCAAAACCGCACCTATCCAAATCTAGCCATGCCATGCGCCCATGAAAAAACCCTTGGCCCCACATGCCAAGCCAAAACCGCACCTAGCCGAAGCTAGCCATGCCATGCACTCATGTAAAACCCTTGGCCCCACATGCCAAGCCAAAACCGCACCTAGACGAATCTATCCATGCCATGCGCCAAAGGCAAACCATTGGCCTCACATGCCAAGCCAAAACCGCACCTAGCCAAATCTAGCCATGCCATGCACCCATGGAAAACCCTTGGCGCCACATGCCAAGACAAAAACTCACCTAGCCAAAGCTAGCCATGCCATGCGCCCATGGAAAACCCTTGGCCCCACATGCCAAGCCAAAACCGCACCTAGACAAAGCTATCCATTCCATGCGCCCATGGCAAACCCTTGGCCCCACATGCCAACGGCATGCCAACCTATTCGCGCCACCCTGCTGGCCTTCCCTACAAGGCTACCAAAACGAAGGCGTGTAACAATCAACGGTTTCCCTTCAACCCCAGGAACAAATCCTAGCCATCCAAGGTTATCAGACAACACATGGTAACCTTTGGCCCGAAAACCTAAGTTTGGCCATGCCAACCTAGCCGCTCCACCATGCTGGCCTTCCCCATGCGAACACCAACGAACGAAAGCGTGCGATGATCAATGGCTACCTTTCCTCTTAAGATACAAGATGTCGACCGTCAAAAGTCACCAAGCTACCAAGTCTCCCAAGCTAGACTTGTTAGGCAACCACGACATGCCACATGTTTTCCACAAAAAACATTCGAGACATCAAACACATATCACAAATTGGGGGATCCTCTTTGGGTATTGGTTTGGCGGTTTACAGCGTGCGGCGTACACTATGCCCGTCATAAGAAAGTGTCAAAAGGGTGAGGTGGTCAGTAAATGTAGGGTGTCAATGGTGAAACGCTCAACAATCAATTTCATGCGTTAACAACCTTATGGAACATCAATTCCATACGTTAATGGTTTTAAGGAAAATCAATTCCATACGTTAACGGTTTTATGGAACATCAATTCCATGCATGCGGTTATCACCTCCTCCAATTTAGTTACCCATTTATCCATCCCTTAATGAGACCAGAGTATGTTTTACTTCGACTTGTATAAATAGGTCTTACCTATTTCCACAGAAAAACAAGTTCATTCGGGAATATACAACACTCAGAAAACACTTGCTAGCTTACCACTTGTTAGCCTTCCCACTTCTCTGATACAAGTCACAGTAACACAACTACTCTTTCAGAATTTACTATTATGGTCTCATCACTTTCCTTGCTTCCCTCCCCAAAACCAACCCATTCTCATCCACTTTGTGACCGAAGCAAGTCCGTAACGACCATTTCTTGGTTTAGGCTGGATTTGTACAGATTGATTTCTCGAACTTTAAGTACTCCCTTGCAGTACATTGTTTAGGGTTTAAATTGTTTCTCACCCGTTCACACTCGAAATTACCGAAATCAACAGAAATTATTTTCACCTACAATTACCCCCCAACACGGATACAGTTCACCGAAGTTACTCCATGAAAAAAAAGAACAGGTTGTAAAAAAATCTAGTTGTCTGTGCCATCTTGACAATGTTTTCTCAATATATTCCAGATGCGATTCTAGTGGTCTCGTTTGATGCAATTGGATGGTAACCTATAAGTACCCTATTTTCCTCGTCTATAAAACCCTTTTACCCCAAGGGGAAGACAACTCTTATAAGATCCAGCTGTGATCCATGCCATATGTACATGGTTCTCTCTATTTATTCCAAAAGCAGTTCCCATGGTTCTTGTTTGATGCAATTGCCTTGTAACTTTTAAGAACCTTCTTCTCCTCGTCCATAAAAAACCATTATATCCAAGGGGAAGACGATTCCTATAAGATATAGAACAACAACACAAACTGGATAGTGATGTTAAGAACTCGAAACCTAGTGATAGAATTTTCATGCGGAGTCTGGGGATGTAAGATCGATCCAAGAAAGTCAAAACATCACTAATACTTTCCACATTCTGTGAAATCAATGAACTTCAAACAACCAAAAAATCTCAAAATCAATATCTATCTTAACCAACAATGCTCACATTCTGTGAAATCACTGAAATATAACCTCCTATAGATAGTTTGTCTTTCCTGCCACACAAACAAATAAATAAGGTCGCAAGTGGGTGTTACAAACACTCCACCTAATCTGAAATGATGGAAATTAAAAAAAAAAAAAAAATCATCGTCGAGATAACGTATTATACATAGACCCAGATGGGCAAACCTGGTTCAAATACGTGATGTAATACTTGAGACTCTTATGCGCCGTTAACCACATACCACACTTTAGTTTCCGAAATATGGCTGTAATTAAACAGCTCTACATGCAAAAATAGAATTTGTAACACATGAAAAAAAAACGAATAACTATCTTTGACGGGAAAACCACGCTGCCACAACAAAAAATTTGAAAAAAAAATACCAATGCACATGAAAGAAACACATCCCAAGATTCCCAACACTTACATAGCCCAGCAGAACACAATGTAACATCCATACTCGCTCTACGTCCCTGACACAACTAATATAGCCTTTACGTCAATTGGAGGCTGCACTTACCATATATTTATGTTGAGCTTGCAATCCTACTATCAATAAATCTAGAGAAGTATGGTCAAATCTAACAGACGTCTGATACTAAAACATCATACCTTACTTTCATATATGCTTAGTTATTGTTCTTTTGCTTTAAAGAATTTGGCCTGAATTCCATTAAGGGGAATACAGTTTTCCATGAGTGATTACTTGAGCTTCAATCTTTACTCAAGAGTGGCTTTCAAACTCGGTAGTTGTATAAATGGAAGGTTCAACATAACTGGTTACAGGAAAAGACAACACGTATATTATAAGGGTTAATGCCTCCTGGTTATTCGATGGTAGAAAATGAAATAGTGAACAACCGTACTGGTCATAATATATCGACTTTTATTCAAGTTCTTGCTCCAATATGAATGTTCCATTTTAGGGAACACGACGTACCATGATACTTTCTGTTTTGTTGAGCCTTGCTTTGGTATTTGGTTTGATGGTGCAATTGCAAAAAATTCGGTACATTCTGTTTTCTTTCACATCCTAGTCCTACGGCCATGATTCAACCTCTCAAGCTTAAATTTACATTTAAGATGGTTTTAGTCTGCACCTTATGTTGCGAAAGTAATTGAACACGTTTTTTTATCTCTATTTATAATTATCCATGTCACCAGTAATTAAATTTGTTATGGATTTATAGATGCAATTGCTTTTATTTGGTATTTAAGGTAATTACATTCCATATTTAACTAATCATTAAACACCTCATAACATTATTACTAATAGTTCTAGCAAAAAAATATCTTGAAAAAATATCACTTGCTTGATTTAATTTCATCGATATTTTAATTAAAACCAATTAATGATAGTTAGTTTCGTTTAGTTCAGAATGGTGATAACGATGAGAGAGCAACAAATGAGGTGACATTTATACGAAACATTTTCAATATAGTTAGAGAATGTTACATAACAAAAGTTCACAAATTTGGTCAAATCCATGAAAAAATAAAATACTGGTGTTTTAATTTTAAAGTAGAGTATCGTAGTCATCATTAGTACAAAACAAAGCTAGGCTAAGTTTGCCTGTGTTAGTGGTGGTCAGGATTTGTCCTGTCAAAGATAAATCAAGGGTTGTGGTTCTTTTGAACACCCCCTACAACTCGCACGCTTGGCATTAATTCCAATATTATGAATGAAAAATGAATACTCAAGTCAAGATATGGAATTTCAAAAATTATAACGGGGAGGTTCGAACTCATGACCTATTGTGTCATAAGAGTGGTCTCTAACCAGTGTTCCACCTTGGTTGGAATTAATAGAAAATAAACCATAAATATATATGGACAAAGTACTATTTATAAAATAAACTAAAAAAATTATATAGTTATTAAAAATTTAAGGGGTTAGAGCCAGGTTAGTCAACCCTTGGATCTTCCACTAGGTGGTGGTGGATAAGAAAAATGGATTCATATGGTTTTATGGTGGTGGCGGGTATTGATGAACAAAAAAATATTATGCTAATTTCGTAACGCCACGAAAATGTGTAACGTTATATTATAAAGGTATAAAACGTGGTTGATCATTCTAATGTTAAAATAAAATCGATAAAACACATGTCCTTTTAAAAAAAATTGGTGCAATCAATTGCCATGTTATGTAATAACTAAACGAACGACACTAATCAAGATCAGAACATATGAAATTATTTATGTAAAGAGTGGTCAGAATTTTTCCTTAGCAAAGATAAATTTACCGCTGGGGTTTGTTCAACTTAACTATTTTTAAATGTTTTATTAATTAGTGTCTCATTGATTGTTCATAATGATTAATTAAATTTCAATTATAAATGTCCCTTTAATAATCTAACTTAAATACATAATTTTATTAATAAATAATTTTACTAAAAACTATATTAATTTTAATGGTGGTAGTGGAAGTAGGGTTAGTATAAGCGGTGGAGGGTGTTTGTGAATGGTGGAGGAGGTAACATTACTATTGGTGGAAGAAATAGTGGCGGTGGATGGTTTTATGGTGGTGGGTGTTGGTAATAGCAGTGGATAATGATAGTTTTTGCTTTTTAGTGAGTTTTATTGACCAAGTAAAAAAATAATCTTCATAAAACATGCAACATTGTATTGTGAAAGATGTAATTGGTTGTTTTTAGCACGATTGATAAGGACAAAAACCAAATATTTCGAGGATGATACCGGAACGTATAAGACAATATGATCATGACTGTTGGATCACCCATATTATATAAATGCAATTGGTGTACCCGCGTAAGAGAATATTATCGCTCTCTCAAGTACTATTACAATCTTTTTCCTGGAAGACCATCAATGTCGAGTTGTTTCGCGACAACTACCTACAAAGACAAAAACTTTCACTCAATTCCTGATATAAAACCTTATTGACCGGGAAAATGTATTTGCATTCTAAAATATTTGTTTGAAAATTATGTTTGTTCATCAAAATCATCATAAAAAACTCTAAATCATAAATCTAAATTTCTCCTCTGATGATTAAAGAATAATTTTTATATTTTAATTTCTGAAATCATGCGACCTCTTGATTACAAATTAACAATATCAAATTACATATTAATATGTATAGGTTTCATTCACTGGGTTAGAAGGTAGAGTAGACTGTAGGAGCGGAATATCACAGCAAATGATAACTTACGAAATTATGGAGAGAAAATACATTTTGCGAGTATAGAATATTTTGCGAAGATAAAGAAATCACAAAGAACGTTTTACGAGTAAAGGAAGTTCGTGAAGTAAATTTACGAAGGTTCATATGATGATTCTTTGATCCGAAATTAAGGGAAAGATTAGTTGTTATCCAATGTGTAAAATCATATAAATAGCCATTTAGGCATGAGAAGAAAGGGGGGGACACATTTTGAAAGAGAGGATGATTTTAGGAGGAGAGAGAAAATTTTAGAGAGGGATTTATTTTCTTTATCATCTTCTTCCCCAAAATTCTAGAGCTCCAAATATTCATTAATGGAGTCTCAATTTTAAAATCATGTAATCACATACAATCATTAGTGAAGCACCGTGGATGTGGATCACATTGATCGAACCACGTAAAAATATTTGTGTCTCTTTTTATAATTTTAGTACTTTAATCTTCATCTTCACATCAAATAATTGAGATCATCATATTAAATTCATGGATTTTATTGAGGGTGTATTTGTGAGATAATTCGCAACTACATAATTGGCGCTAAAAACAGGGAGAGATTAAATGGATTTATCCTTCCTGTAACTTGTTGGTTCAGAAAAGTTCAAAGAAATTAGCTACTGATGGTGATGAATTCAATTGGATCTAAGAGCAGAGGCAATAAAATGAAATCCATATAAAGCTACACCAAAAAATGATCCCAAATGATTAATATCTTATTATCCTTTTCACAAATGTTTGCATCGCAAAAGTTTTGCTGCGCCTTTATGTCAACAGCAAACCAACCAAACTTCGGAACCACCGAGTGAAGCTACTTGCAAAAACGAAAAATCACAGTTTGCTCCGAAAATTACTAGTGAATCAGCTGCAGATCAAGGAGCCTCTTCTGTTGGAATTTTCAGAACAGAGGTTGAGAACTCTTCAAATTCAGCTTCTTGTTTACCTTCTCAAGGGAAAGAGTTAAAACTGACAGTGGAAGTTACAAGTGAGACAAATCTTGATCTATGCCCAGTACAAACTCCAATCTATGAAGATTGGTTCACAGATCTGAATTATGAAAACTGGATACGGTGATTTCTCTTGAAGGTGGTCATGCTAAAGGGAATAACATTCTTGAACGAACTTACAGTTCTGCTATGGATTTTGAACTACCGATCTTAGAAGTGAATTTTGTTCCACTCAAAAATTCAAAGGCCAAATATCCCCTTGAAGCTCTTCTTGGCGAAGATGCTGTACAGAGCAAAGAATAAAATTCTCATACAAAGTTTTACGAAATCAAGTATGAAGGAAGATGTCAATCAGTCTCCATGACTCTATATGCGAAGTAAACATCAAGCTGGAAATTACGAAGATGGTGTTTAATTAAATATACGAAGATGGTATTTAATTATGAAAATGGTGATTTGAGAAGGCTACTGTTCGCAAGAAGAATGTTTCTTACGAACATTCGCAGCAAGATTACTGGGTTCACAAAAGTTTACTTGCGAATATTCGCAGGAATTTGCTTCATAGCAGGAATTTGCTTCGCAAATATTTTCTTCACAGAATTTTCTTCGCAAACGCTTCCTTCGCAAATATTTACTGAGAGTTACATCAACAGAACCTATCTCGTGAAGCACCAAATTAATTCGTGAATATTTTTCTTGAAGAATTTTCTATGAGAAGTATTGAGATTAACGTCAACAACAAAGTACTTCGTGAAGTTTAATTCAACAACTATGAAATGGGAAGATAAACCAAGTCCACACAAACCAGTAAGCAACGTCTAGAAGCATGAGGCAACGAATCATATTAAAGCTAAGAACTTCTTTCCTTAAACATTTTACTTACAAAAAATAAAAGATTTTTGATTTGATTTACAAAACACTAAACAATTGTAGAATTACAAAGATTTCACATTTACAAAAGAAATTACAAAGATCTCAAGATTTCACAATTACAAAAGAAACCGAGAAAAACATCTCGCACAAATCAATTTATATATTTCTCTTGAAAAATTTACTTTATTTCCAATGATATGATATTCGACCTGGAGAGTAGTAGCTGGCAAACCTTTATGGCGTATACTCGTAAAAGGCAAAGCACCTCAGTGCGTCATATGAGGGGGTACCTATTAGGATCATTTCCATGGAAAAATATTTGTCAAGAGAGATGAAATAGATAATACAAAGGAAATCAAAACAAACAAAAAGATTTTGAAGTAGCATATAAATAAAAAATAAGAAATTTTGATAAAAGAAATGTTGAATACTAATCTAAATTTTTATTTGCATTACAACATAGCATGAGGCAAAGAACATGGAGTGAGAGTTCGCATGATGGGTTCGCAATATTTCTTACATTTAGAGGATTAAGTACTTCTTAAGGATACTTCATACTTCTTATATATTTCGAGAATTAAGTACTTCTTATACTTCTTCAAGGATACTTCATACTTCTTATACTTCAATGGTTGATACTTCTTATTTACTTCGCAACATTCCGGGACTTCGCAAAATAATAGAGGCAAGTATATACTTTTCAAGACTAGTATTCTTTCGCTCGTTCCTTCATCAACAAAGATCAAAGATTACTACAACAACGGATTTTTTCTTAAAGATCGCTCTTCAAGCAATATTCAAGAAAAAAGGGGCAAGATGTAGGAGCGGAATATCACAGCAAATGATAACTTATGAAATTATGGAGAGAAAATACATTTTGCGAGTATAGAATATTTTGCGAAGATAAAGAAATCACGAAGAACGTTTTACGAGTAAAGGAAGTTCGTGAAGTAAATTTACGAAGGTTCGTATGATGATTCTTTGATCCGAAATTAAGGGAAAGATTAGTTGTTATCCAATGTGTAAAATCATATAAATAGCCATTTAGGCATGAGAAGAAAGGGGGGGACACATTTTGAAAGAGAGGATGATTTTAGGAGGAGAGAGAAAATTTTAGAGAGGGATTTATTTTCTTTATCATCTTCTTCCCCAAAATTCTAGAGCTCCAGATATTCATTAATGGAGTCTCAATTGTAAAATCATGTAATCACATACAATCATTAGTGAAGCACCGTGGATGTAGATCACATTGATCGAACCACGTAAAAATATTTGTGTCTCTTTTTATAATTTTAGTACTTTAATCTTCATCTTCACATCAAATAATTGAGATCATCATATTAAATTCATGGATTTTATTGAGGGTGTAGTTGTGAGATAATCCGCAACTACATAGACACAGATGGGCAGATCACACAAAGCAGAACATGACTGAGAATACTTCAATAATTTGGTAAAGAAATAAGGTCAAAATTTTAAAATTAACTTTCTATAGGACTAATTAGATCGGCTTCAATAGGAGCCGACTAAAATATGGATCAATTATAATTTCCACGTAAGACAATTGCAAAACATAGTTTAACTAACTCTGCCTATGTAAAGAGTGGTCAAGATTTGTCCTTCCTCAATTGTTATGTTATGTGAGAAGAAGGTGATATCTAAGATTGAGGTACAATTCAAATCTATTAGATTCATACCATTTACAACTTGATGCTTTGAAAAAAATTGACGTATTGTTATTATTATTACAGGCAAGGGATACATTGACCACACTTGCGCAAATAGCTCACTTCGTAAATGATTGGTGTTGCATGTACTGTCTAGAATGGAACGAGGAATTTGAGGAAACAAGGCACCAAAAGCAATGTCCGGAGTATTTTGGATATAGTAACTTACACCCGATGTAATACTTATGTTTTTTTTTTAAGTTTTTCCACAATCTATTTATTTAAGAAAAATGAACATTGCAAATACATAACATGAACAAAAAAATTAGACAGATTGCGTTTGACAATAATGGCTACGGATGGTCCGGAAACGACAAAAGAAAGGAATTGTTGTAGAAGAATTGTTGAGATATACAACGGATTACTTGATACGAATGAAAGAGGTATAACTATTTCGATTTTGAAATCACATAAAGTTCACAGTAGAAGATGACATCATGTTTAAAGTTAGTAACAAACATAATATGGCTTACTAAAATGTTATAAACAAACAAGATATATAAACTTAGAAAGCTGTGGGACTTGAAAAGGTCAATTTTGAAAACTACAGTCTTAGAAAGCAACAATCCACAATACCATAAAAAAATTTTTTATAAATATTCAACGTAGAATATGTCAACTTTTGGTAAAGGATCTATTTACAACCTATTGACAATATGTGTTCAAGGTTCTTTATGAGGTAATGTATCGCCAGATTGTATTCCAAGTGAAGGTAGGAACATACGGAAGTGACAAAATGTCCAAGACTTTTGAAGTTACCAAAGCCTTCGTTAAGAAGAACTGTTGGACACAATACTTTGTTGAAGATTTAATGGCAGTGGTTCGCATATATAAAATTAATTTGAAAAGGTAATGTGTATATATTTTAAACATTGTCATCTAATGGGTGTTAAAAAATTACAGGAAAATCATGTCACATTGGAGAGTTTGTATCATTTATTCGATGCAAAAAACATAATATTCTCAGGCTATTTGGAGGATCAACAACATGACCATGATAGATGAGTCAGCTGGAGAAAAATAGGAGCATGGGGAGACTTTTATGGACGATATTGATTAGTTGATTTCACTGAGATGAGCACTGCTGCCGACATATTTCCAAAAAATATTTAAACTTCCATGTTCATATAGAGCATTATCTCATTATAAGCAATGAACCTAAATAAAAAAGTGTCTGGTAGTTAAGATTATATTTCTTTCGTATAAGCAAATCTCCAACGGTAAAATATTAAAGGAAAAAAAAAGAAAAAAAGAGAGGAAAATCCCAACTATTTTTATGACAAACACATTGTTAGATAATTGCTCGGTCGAACTCGCATGCGTTGCTATCTCAAGCATGTTTGTCAATGTTAGTTATCAAAACTACAAAGTCTTGATTTCTAGTCTACTATAGCTAAGGTCTCGGACTAGGATATAAAGTGTGGTTGAGCTCAAGAACTCCATGTAAATCATCATACAAGATGAAGAACTACTCAAGGAACCAGTGGATCTTCATCGACTAAAAGGTATGTGGAGACTTGAACTTATCTATCACTCGAAAGTCTATCTACTTTATCTCCTATCTTGAGACAAAAGTCGTATTACTATATAGACTAAGAATATACACATGTGATATTTCGAGCTGAGTATATCTCGCTTATCTATTTCTCGAAATATGTATTGGTAAATCTTTTGCTTTAGCCAAGTTCATCTTTACCTATTTACGAAAGTCATGTTATGTTTCAATCACTTTGGAAATTGCTCTGACGAAAAATAGTTTGTGAATAACAACTATATAACTTCCTCTAAGAATGTTTCAATGATTGAAATGAGAGTTTAGACAATATAACCAATGGGGGATATAAACATTGTTGTGGTAACACATATATGTATAATTCCTTAGAACTTGAACCGAAGTTTGCGAACTTTGTTGATCAAGTGGAACTGGAACGTGAGTAATCAACTCAATCCGCGAACGTGCGTAGTTCTCGAACCCGAGAATTTATGCTAGAGTAGAATCTCGGTTTCAGTTCGTGAACTCAGTCCGCAAACTGACGGAAGTTCACGAACCCGAGAATTTCTGCTGGAGTTTGTGAACTCCAACCGGTTAACTTGAGTCCGCGAACCCAGTTCGCGAACTTGAGTGATTAAGTCTAAAAACGATGTTCGTGAACTTATCTTAATTAACTAAGGAATGCTTTTGAAAACCGTGGATTTATAGTTCATGAATTGATTCGAGTGAATCACATAATTTTTGCTTCAATTGTGTCTTATGTTGTAATGCGATCTCATAGCAATTGAATAACTCTCTAACTAGTTCATTTGAGTCATTTGAACTAGTTATGGTGAAGAAGAATATGGTTGATATGAAAGTTATCATTTGGCTAACCATTTGGTTCACTAGTATTGAACCAACTATTGTACACGTTTGGGTACGAATACACAAACCCAAAATATTCAAAGTACATGTGTGTATAACAAGCTAAGTTTTCGATCTAACGGTTGAGAAATATTAGCTTGAATCTATTCAGGTTTTCATCTAACGGTGAATATTGAATGCTTTATTACTAAGCTAACATTGATTGCAAACCATGATTTGAAAGACTATATAAGGGAGAACTATAGAAACTGGGAAACCTAATCCCCACACATTCTGTGTGTACTAGTTTGCTAAGCTAGAGTCGATTCTCCTTTAACCTTTGGTTTTCTTATTCTAAAACCAGGTTAACGACTTAAAGACTATATTGGGATTGTGAAGCCAGACCGATACTACTTTTCTTGTAGTTGTGTGATTTGATCTTGTTGTTTCTATCGTACGAGTACAATTGTAATAATTTGCTTGAGATTTCTATCTCCGATAGGCAATATATAAAAGTAATCACAAACATCTTCGTCTCATCGTTTGTGATAACACAATATCTATTTTCGATGCGCCGATTAAGACTATTGTGAGGTGATTGATAAAACTTAGTTGTTCTTCGGGAATATAAGTCTGGTTTTATTGATTAGTTTCTGTTCACCTTGATTTATCAAAAGACGGAATAAAACTCATAGGTTTATTCATGGGAGAAGGATTTATCTATCTTGTATACTTTTCTGTGTGAGACAAATTTGTTTATTAAAGTCTTCGACTTTGGGTCGAGCAACTCTAGGTTTTGGGTGAGATTAGATAAAGGAATCAAGTGTGCAGTATCCTGCTGGGATCAGAGGCGTAGGAGCATAAATGTACCTTGGATTAGTGTGAGATTGATTGGGGTTCAACTACTGTCCCGACCGAAGTTAATTTGGAGTAGGCTAGTGTCTGTAGCGGCTTGTGTATGTTTAATATGGACTAGGTCCTGGGGTTTTTCTACATTTGCGGTTTCCTCGTTAACAAAATTCTGGTGTCTGTGTTATTTCTCTTCAGCATTATATTTCGTTATATATTTGAAATAATATAGGTTGTGTGTTGTTCAATCAATTAGAATATCCGACTTTATTGGTTGTTGATTTAAATTGATTGACACTTGGATATTGGTCTTTGGTACCATCCAAGTTATCTCTCTTTGATTAAGACTCACGAATTGTATTTGCTAGTGTAAATCAAATTGAGAGATTGAGATAATAACTCATTGAGTATTTTCAATTGATTGAGTCTAGTTGATTTTCTAGAAAACAACTCGGAGTTGTCCATACAAATTGCTAAATGAAATATTGGGTGTGGTTGTTATACCCCCGCTTTTTCAATTGGTATCAGAGTAGGAAAACACGTTCAAGACCTTATAAGTCTGTGTTTGTAGCGATCTGACTCTATAGACAAAGATGCTATCTCAATAAACGTACCACCAGTCTTCGATGGCTCTAATTACTTATGGTGAGAAATTTCTATGCAAGCTTTTCTTCAAGCACGTGATTTCCAGACACGGGTATATGTTGTTAATGGCTATGATCCTCTTTTAGCGGTAGTTAGAAAGGTGAACGTTCCAAAAAATATTGGTGAATACACCCCTGCTGAAATTCTTGTTGTAAAGCAAAATTCAGACGGTTTGAATGCGATCATACATGCCATTTCCCAAAATCTTCAGTACCATGTGTCTAATTGCACTAAGTCGCAGGAAGCTTGGGATATCATAGCAACCATATTCGAAGGTAACACCAGTGAAGAGGAAGCAAGGCTTCAAAACCTTAATTCCGATTAGGAAAACCTTCGTGTGGCAGATGAAGAAACATTTGATGAGTTTAATCACAAAGTGTCTGAAATTGTTAATACATCTTTTGCATTGGTAACACTATTCCTGAAAATGACATTATGATGAAAATTCTCAGATCACTGCCATCTAGATATGATGCTAAGAAGCATGCCATCGTTGAGGGAAATAACCTAGATACTCTCTCCAGAAATACGCTGGTTGGAAAGCTTAAGATCTTTTATCATGAACTTTCATCCAAATCTAAGGATGTTGCATTCAAAGTACAAAAGGACACTAAATTACTTGATAAAAGTAAAAAATATCTCTGAATATGATCATTCTGAGACAGATTCATCAGATGAAGATCTTGACAAATCAGTCTCGATGATCACAAGACAGTTTAGGTATCTTCTGTTTAAGAGAAGTAAACGGTTCTCTAGAGATAAGCCTAAGGCATCAGTCAAACCTCATAATCGTGTTCCTCCTAAAAACATGGATATTGATGAAACTGATGATGGGGATATGCCTCAGTGCTTGAAGTGTAAGGGATTTGGTCATTTTGCAAACGAGTGTCCAAATCGTAGAAAATACACTAGGAACAAAGGTCTTGCAGCAACTCTTGATGAAATGTCTGACAGCTATGACTCTAATGAAGATGGGAAATCAAGTGTTGCACTTTGGTGAAAATATTGATTTTGATAATTGTAGCAATACACATATCAACTTTGATATTCTTTCAAAAGATAATCCAACCATTCTGGAAGAAAAAGTTGACCCTTTTCTTGGAAACTTTGTTTATATTGTTTCAGGATCCACTATGTGCCTAGCTGCTTGCACATTTTAGAAGTCTGATTACTATCCAAGTGTGACATACTCGTATTGTTCATTAAAAGGTCATGAAATCTCAAAGTGTTACAAGTTCAAACAAAAACAAAGACATGTCAACAAACTTCAATGAAGAGCAAATCATTTAGCATGAAAGCTTAAACTTGCTCAGAAGACCACAGAGGTATGTAAGATTTATCTTCGTCTAAGAGGTTAGTATCCAAGTAAAAACCAAGACCATTTAAAAAGAAAGTATGGTTAAACTGTTTTGATAGACAGAAGTCTGTGGATTTTCCACAAGAGGAAATTAGTGGACAAATTATAGTTCACCACAATGCAAGTTGATTGTGTTGTTCTTAAAATCTTGTCTCACGTGCCTGATCAAAAGAGACAATGATTTTGTACCTCTTAGGCTTGAGGAAAAGTTTTTTTTCTGTCTTATTTTCTTAGAAGTGTTTCCTTTTTGTCTATAAAACAAAAGAAAGCGTACTATCGACAATTCTACTCTTTATAGGGATAAGAGTTGAACATTTATGAACTCGTTTCAGGTTTCGAACCCTACATTCCTTTTCTTTCTCTAAAACCTTTTTTTATCTCAAGACTACTTGTTGAGCCATGTAGGACCAGAATATCTCCACAATATTATTCTTGCGAGAATTAACGACATTCCTGTGAGTTATGCTGCGAGATTCTCTAACAACATATTGAAAGTGCTGAAGGACGATCTAATAAATGACGTAATGAATGATGATAGACAAAACACGAGAAGAGTGTGATGATTCTGCGAGGATTAAAGTACATGCGAGAGTTGATATTATAGCTGTTGCGAATGTCTCGCGGGCCAGATCCAAAATTAAAGGACATCATAGCTGTCATCCACTATGTAACTACCCTATATATAGAGGAGCAATAGATTTGAGAAGGGATAGATAATTTTTGGAGTGATAAGAAAATCTTGAAGAGAGAGAAAAACTTAGAGAAGGCGGTTGTAATCTTGATTTCTTAGATTTCCTGTAATTCTTTCTGGATCAAATTAATAAAAATATTGTTCTTTATCTTCAAATTATGTCTTAATCTTTGTGAATTCTTACTAAGGGTGTAATGTAGGATTTCCTGCAACTACATTTTGGCTTTGTAAACAGGGACTGAAAAAGTAAAGATTGACATTGTGGTTGGAAGAGATCAGGAGTAATTGGTGGAAGATTTTAAGCAATTTTCAGTAATACATTAAAGCTAATGGCTAGAAGAAGAATAAACATGTCAGAGCCACCAACGACCATAAGAAGAAGTAAAATACTTGCAGGAGAATAGACAAATGAAATGGGAGAATCTTCAATATTGAGGACAAGAAGGCACAGAACAAGGAATGATGGAGAAAATCAGGCTCAACAGCCAAATCAGCAAACGCCAATACAAGATAGAGCTGTAGATTAAGATAGAGTGAGTGTGCATACTTGGCGATCGGATTCAGTGGAAGAAGCAGAAAATCGACAATTAAGAAATGAAAGGCGGGAAGAAAGAAATCACGAAGTAGATGAACGATTAATTCATGGACATAATGCAAATGAAACATTGGAGAAATTAAGACAAAGAGAACAAGAAGAAAGAAGGTTAACGGCTGAAGAGCGTGCGAATCTAACAAGGAAAAATCACGAGTTAAAAATGGAGAATTTGAGGTTACAAAGAAGAAGATCAAGAAGTACTGTAAGATCAAGTTCACAGTTGTTTAGAGAAGGAGTAAGGCGAAATTATCCAATAAGGAATGTCGGTGAAAATATTCATGAAGAAATGTAGAATCCAAATGAGGAACAATATTATGGAGGAGAGGAAATAACAAATGATCGTTATGTTCCTCGCAATAACACTCCCGCAAGACATGATAATAGAAATCAAGAGGGTGGAAATAACCAAGATGGAGAAGAAAATCAAGAAGAAGAAAGAAGAATATTACATGAGCGAGAAATTCAAAGAAATCGAAGAATAATAGAGGAACAAATTGGGAGATATTATGCTGAACAAGCACGTTTAGATTGCGAGAGAGAGATAGATTAAGAGCGGAAGTAGAAGAACAAGAATTTTAAGAAGCAATACGTCAGAATAATCATGACAATCGAGAAAGGAGACGTGCAAGAAACCGTAATAATGATAATATCAATGAAGAATATGATAGAATAGAAAGACAGCGAAGAGAGGTGGTGAGAAATGAAGAAAATGATAGTGAAGAAAATGAAAGGAACAATCCGTTGCGAGTTCAAGAGGAAGGTGAAGGAGAAAACCACATAAGAAGGTAGAATGAAGACACTGAAGAAGAAGTAGAAAATCTCGCAAGACAAGAAAGACATGAACGCAGAAGAAGGGAGGCTGCGTTGAAAAGACCAATGGAGAAAGATTCAGGTGGAAATGAGAAAATCCTGAGAGAATTGGCAGAAATGAGGGGAATATTAAATAGTAGAAGAGAAGGAGGCAGAATACAACTTAATGAGGCCATTGAAGAAGCTGCGAAAACTCCAGTTACTCAAGCAGTACAATTAGGTGGAATACCTCCAAAATGCAATTTGCCAGCGTTAACTAGTATTTTTTGATGGAACTACATGTGTTGTTCAGCATATTAAAGCCTATGTTAGATGTATACTACAATGGGAAAACCATGATGTTGTACTGTGTAAATATTTCGCATCCATCTTAACTGGTGAGGCGTTAAAGTGGTTTGAGGGTTTACCCAAGAATACCATAACTTCCTCCATTCATTTACAGACTACCTTCTTGGGAGCATACATAAGTAACAATTCTTCGCGACCTGGGATTAAAGATGTATTTGGGTTGAAACAGAGAATTAGAGAGAGTTTGAAGCATTTGACATTAAGATGGAAAACGATGTGTAGCGAGATGGCTGGTAGAGTAGATGAGAAATATCTCATTTTATCTTTCATTAATGCCATGTTCGCAACCAATCTATTATGTATCCAAATTTTTAGAATCAAAAAAACAATCACAATGATAGAGCTGCGAGAATTACAAGAAGAGTATATTGCACTGGAGGAGAAGCAAAGTGAGATGGAATCATATCCAATCGCAAAAACTAGTTCAATAGCAGCAAATGGAAGTTTACTTCCTAAGATGATTAACACAGTAGCGAGTACCTCGCAACCACAACAAGAAAAGATGGTGAATGATAATCAGCGGAAATTAGTAGCTATGGGAAGCCGCGATCAAGAAGAATTGGAAAGAGAAAGGAGTTATTACAATCATGGTGGAAATAATAAAATCCAAAGACTTGATCAGCCTCAGGAATCTTATGGAGGATAAAGGCAAAATTATTTTAGAGGGCAAGGAAACCAGAGGATAATATGGGAAGAAATTAAAATGCCACCTCTAAATGCTAGTATTGATAAAATTTGGGAGGCTATTATTTTAATGGAAAATATACCATCACCCTAGAACATGGGGAAAGAGCCACATCCGAATAACCGAAATCAAGAATTTTTCCCTTATCATCACTTCCATGGCCATTCAATAAATGATTGCAGAAATGTAAAGAGAATAATTTTGAGGATGATTGAACAGGGAAAATTGAATCATTTTCTAACAGGGCATCCACAACCTCAGCAGTTACCACCAGCACCAGAACTCGCAGAGTAAATATCGCAAAGGGAGCAGAAACATTAGTCATCGAATTGGGGGCTAAAGAAAAGAATCTATTCTGTAACTCCATTGTACATTCTTATAAAACAATAGAGGATTTCCATGACAATGTTCTAAGTAGAGTCTATGCGAGAGACATGGATGGAAGAGAGATAATGAATATTGCGAGAGTCTCACCATTAGAGGAGTGGCAAAAGCATATTATTTCTTTCACTGCACAAGAAGCACCAGAGCCGGGTAAAACGCATGATAATCCATTAGTAGTGAGATTAGAAATAAATCCAAGGTACAAAGAAGAAGAAGAGGATGAAGAAGAAGATAAAGATGTTGAAACAAATGATTCATGGGCTATTGATAAAATTTTGATTGACACTGGAAGTTCAGTAGACATTTTGTTTTATCACACTTATCGTACAATGGGAGAAAGAGATGAAGATTTGATCCTGTCAACATATAAAATTTATGGTTTTAACGGAACATCAAACAAACCCAAAGGGGAGGTTACCATGAAAATTCCATTAAAAGGGATATCTTCTGAAATTCAGTTCTGCGTGGTTGATACAGAATCTCCTTACAATGCTTTGATTGGGAGACCTTGGCTACATTGGATACTAGGTGTGGCATCGACCTTTCACCAGTGCATTAAATTTCCCCATCCCCATGGTGTTGGAGTGATACAAGGAGATTGGACTGAAGGAAAGAAATGTTACGAAATGGACATTGAATCCTGCGAGCAAAGAATTGCGAGGAACAGAAACTGGAAAAACAACGTTAAACAAAAACAAAGAAGTGAAAGATTAATGGTGGATCCAATAGAAAGGCGAGAAGATGAAATGATGTAAGATTTGTGTATGCAGAAATGAACTGACTGGAAAGCACCTCGCAAATGTAGCAGAGAGTAGTAAGTAGAGAATGTAAAAATTTCAGTTTGAGAAGTTTAGAAAACATATGGATAGTTTATTGAAGAAAATTTTATTCATTTTCAAGATATGTACTTCTTATTGAAAGAAAAAGATGACATTGAAAGATCATATAAGAATTCAAATGCAAAAGCATAAGACATTGCGATATTCGCAAAAGAGACACAAGAATGAGACGAACCTTTATGGCGTACACCCTAGTTCGCGAATACAATTTCGCAAGAGGCAAATATAAGACCTAAAGTACGTCATATTAGGGGGTATCTCTTTGCATGATTCAGCGAAAGGTTATGCCGCTGCTGGAACCTGAGTCATGGAGATTGGGGTTATAGAAAACCTATCCAGGAGAGGTAACTCGGATTTCCAACTATATAAGGTTATACCCTGGTTAGACGACCGAGAGTCTCTCCTAAGGAGTAAAGAGTATGAACAAGGCGCCGAGGTACACGGTTGAGCCAAGGGTGCCCGGGGTGTATGAAACTACCTTGTCCATTCGTGGAAAGTCTTGGCTATGATGCATTAAGCCTGAAGAAAACCCCACTTAGGGTGCAGTCTCGTAAATATAATCCATATAGGCATAAAGGATAAGAGGCTGCGAAAATAACTGGTTGTTGCTAGGACTGGATGGCAGGAGCTAGTCTTGTATGGCAGAAGTATGTTTCCTTGAAGGGGAAACCAGGGGGAAGATAAGGGCGGCACCCTCCATTAGGGAGCTGATAAGTGTCTTAAGACGGCAATGTCATGGGGCTTTATGATTTGCAAGAACATTTAGACATGTCATATTATCGCGTGATAAATATTCTACAGAGGCAACAAGCCATGATAAAGTTAAGATGAGATCAATGTGTTTTTACATAAAAGTGTAAAGATGTCCTGCGATTTTATCGCAAGACAGTAATGTCATGGGGCTTTGTTCTCGCAAGGGAACTTAGACTTGTCAAATTGTCTCAGAATAATGAAAGAATCAAGTTAAGGCAAGATCAATGGGTTGTTACATGTAAATGTAAGAACGTCCTGCGATTTTGTCGCAAAGATCAAACGTGGCGAGATAAGACCTTTAATCAGGAAGGCAAAATAAGACCACACCAAAGATGAATAACAGAATAGCCGCGAGATTATGGCAATAATTCTGGATGTTATTCTACTAAATTCATCATATTACGGATGAATAACAAAGGCAAGTATGGGAATGCATAAAATAATAACATTATTATTCATCATTATATGATAAATATGTGTAGATAGTTAAAGATTGATGATTATATTAACCATATTGCAAAACGAAATTGTTTTCTAATGTACACAGATGCAAAGGAAATCTATACACCAAGGAGTATTTAAAACTGGAAAAATCCGCAATGCCAGGAAAAAAGAGATAAATTTACAAATTTTATAAAAAAGACCAAAAAGAGGAAAACAAGACTACTTCGATTCATCGTCGTCTTCACCAGATTTTTCTTGTTCTTCATCTTCATTATCATCTCCACTAAATTCTTCAGCTTCACTATCAGAGATAATTAGGTTGGGAGTGTTCGCTGGGATTTCTTCCTTAAGGAAAGGATACAAAGAATAAGAAATATTATGAGCATCGCAAACCTTCTTGACGGAATTATTGCAAACAACAACAAGAGCATTGTTAAAATTCGCAGTAGAAATTTTAAGTTGCTCCTTCAACCTTGAACATTTTTCATTGCGAGAAGCAAGATCTTTAGCGAGCTTTTCTTTTTCAGCCTCAAGTTCTTCAATTCTTGTAGAATATCTCTTCTCAGATTCTGCGGGTATATAATAACAGATCAGAGATTTGACAGAAATATATAAGAGACAAGAAGATATTAAGAAGGAATAATAAACAACCTTATCTTTCAGTGATCATATCTTTAATCAAGGCTGCTTGTTCAGTATGAAGACTAACATCTACACCTAGATTATTCCTGGCATTATCAAGAACTTTTGCAGCCCAGGAAAATTCTTCATCATTACTAATAAGAATACAAGAGAGAACTTGGTTTTCCTTCGCAAGTAGTTCTCTATTCTCGCAGATAAGTTTATCCCTTTCAATTTTAACATCAGTGAGAATTTTATGAAAATCTGCTAAGGCTTCAGCACCATTTTTAGCAATAAGATCTTTCTCATCAATAAGATCACTATTTTTACTTCTTAATCTATTAGTTTCTTCTTTTGAATCAAGATAAAGACGCTTAAATTTATCGGTTAAGCTCAAGTTGAATCTATGCTCAATTTTCAAAAGATGAAGTTTGGATTTAAGTTCATCTAGGGAAAGAGATCTAATTTGATCATCTGATAAATTACTTAAAGAGTTATTAAGGCGAGCAAGAAGGGTATCCTCATCTACAGGTTCATGGAAAGATCGGAGGAATGTAACTTCATCAGTAAGATTGTAAATATCTGCAAAAATGACTACTTGGATAAGCTAAAATAGGATAAAAGAATTAAAAGAAAATGAGGAAAAATTCATACCATAAAGTTGTTGATTAGCTTTTTCGAGGTTAGAGATCTTTTGTCTATCACTTGAAGCATCAATTTCCAATTGCTTATTTTTCTTGCGAAATTCAGCAACCTCAGCTTCTAGTTCTGCTTTACTCTTGCGAAGAACTATAGTCTCAGACTCTAGTTTATCCCTTTGGTTGCGATAACCAGTGCTCTTCTTTTCAAAAATGGCACGCTTTCTTTCCAAGTCTGAGGCAATGGCAAAAAAAGCTCTACCAGCCTATAAAGTAATGGTTGGGTTTGTCAAAACAAATTTGATCATAATTTTGGAATAAAAGAAAGAAGTGAAGGAATAAAAATATACCAAAATACTGAGAGAATTCAGAAGACTGAGAGACATTGATCTGGAAATTCCTTCAAGAGAGTCATCGTCAACTAACAGGGTAGCATCGCAAATCTTTGCGAGATCTAAGCATGTTTCATTAACATTTTCATCTCCAAAGTCATGAGGAATGCCGCGAGGGTTACCAAATATATGAGATAATTGAGTCATAGAAGACTCAGGTTGAAAAGTTTCCCTCACGGTGAAAATACCAGCATCATCATTATTGTCATTATCATCAGTATTCTCGCCGGAACTCTCACTAGATTGAGAATAAGAAGGTGTAGGAGTTTGAATTTTTCTCTTTTTTGAAGGGGGAGCAGTAGACTTTTCCTTGCAAGGAACAATGGGTTTACCCTTAGGAGGAACAATAGATTTTTCTCCGCGAGGAATAGCAGATTTTTCTTTGTGAGGACTGTATTTTCTTTTGTCTTTCCCTTTAGTCTTCGCAGTCCTTATGGGTTCAATTTCTTCAATAACCTTCAAAAAACGTAGATGAAGGTAAGAAATAGAAGCAACAATATATTGTTCAGAATGAATAAAGAGTATTTCTTACTTCATCTGTGAAGGACTTAAGATCCAAATAAATGTTGGGATTCCCACTGTTCTGGTAGCTAAGTTTCATTCTTTTAATCTGGAAAAATTGGAAAGATCAGCGAGAATACTTACCAAGATATGAAAACAATAATAATAATTTGGGAACACACCTCAGAATTTTTTTCAGGCCAATAAAAGATCCATGGTTGATACTCTGTGAGATTCGCAGGTAAATTATGAGTACCAGAAATATAAGAACCCTCTAATATTAAGGGGAATTTGCATTATTTATCATCTTTGGAGTAGCGAGGGGATGAATTGTTGCATGGATGCCAGTCAATGTCCAGCATAAGAACCTTGTCATCAGAAATGCCATCTTTCTTTTGTAGACGGACACCCCAATAAGTTATATCCTTCTTCATGGGGATCACTTCATAATTTGTGAAAAAATTCTCCACTGTATAATTTTCAGGAATGATTGGAATGTCTTTAAATTTGGGATTCTTTGATTTCTCAGGATATATAGATTTTTTACCGTCACCGCGAGTAGCATACTCAAGTAACAGACGGATACAATCTCCACTCAATTGATATATTGCTCGCGAAAATTTTTATGCGAGAGAATTTCATAAAATAAGGGAAGTTCCGGATTGAAAAGGGGAATGGGAATACCAGCTTCTAACTGGCCTAGCGAGACCATAATTTTCTCACTGGAAGAAGGATGATCAGAAAATAAATTGATAGAAAGTTCAGATCTAGAAGATTGATTGGGGATGGTAGATAATTTAAAACCTAGACCTTGAAGTTTCTGTTGATGAAGTTCAAAAGTAGCTTGATTTATACGACTAACAGGGGCCATTTTTTAGTATGATAATGGAAAAAGAGTTGAAATCGAAGATCAAAAGAGGAATAAAAACTACAGTAGCAGATCCGGAATTTATGGAAGAATAGTAAATTTGCAGAGCGAAGAAAGAAGAAGGTAAAAAGAAGGAAAGAAAATAATAAAGGAAGTATTTATAGAAGAAGAAGAATCTCGAGAACATAAATGTATTAAATGCGAAGAGAAGACGTGAACAGTTGAAACGCAATGGTTGAAAAAGACGTGTCAGGAATTGAATGGAAGAAAAAATACGTGTGATAAATCTAGCGAAGGATGTAGAAACGTGCCAGAGTGAAAATAAAATGGAAAGATGAACAGTTGAGACATTTTTATTCTCATGACCTTTCCTTCTTCGCAGAAAAGACATGAGAAGATGCAAGGTGTAGGACCAGAATATCGCCACAATATTATTCTTGCGAGAATTAACGACATTCCTGCGAGTTATGCTGTGAGATTCTCTAACAACATACTGAAAGTGCTGAAGGACGATCTAATAAATGACGTAATGAATGATGACATCCAAAACACGAGAATAGTGTGATGATTCTGCGAGGATTAAAGTACCTGCAAGAGTTGATATTATAGCTGTTGCGAATGTCTCGCGGGCAGATCCGAAATTAAAGGACAGAATAGCTGTCATCCACTATGTAACTACCCTATATATAGAGGACCAATAGATTTGAGAAGAGAGAGATAATTTTTGGAGTGATAAGAAAATCTTGAAGAGAGAGAAAAACTTAGAGAAGGCGGTTGTAATCTTGATATCTTAGATTTCTTGTAATTCTTTATGGATCAAATTAATAAAAATATTGTTCTTTATCTTCAAATTATGTCTTAATCTTTGTGAATTCTTACTAAGGGTGTAGTGTAGGATTTCCTGCAACTACAAGCCAATTGTGAATTCCTCTGACAAACCCATACGTTCATGGACGCTCCAAGAATGATGTCTTCCGATGAAAAGAAGGTAATGTGATTGTTAAGCCATCAATCATGAAGGAAAAAGAAAAATCTCCATTGCCTCCAACCTTGAAAATAAAAATAAGGAATATGAGGAAGCTGTTCCTTCAAATTCTCAGAATTTTTCTGATGTTCTTGAAGTGTTGATGAATCTGTGAAAGGAGATTCAATAAATAAAGGCTTTTGTGTATAAGACACATGAGATTCAGAAGGCCCTGGTTCATCAACAACAACCAATAAGGTTCATCGATATAAACTCCTTCCTTAATGAACCTTATGTTCCCATGGCTATTGATGACAATGAGTTCGGGGACGATAACGAATTCTTCAAAGGTCTTAATGTCTAGTAAATCTTCTATTATTTCTCTTTTGTTTAGAAGAATAACTAGTGTTTTGGAATAGCCATTATTGTGATTACACATTGTAGTTGCAGGAAATCCTACAATACATCCCTCACAAGAATTCATAACAATCAACACATTTCTTAAGATCAATAAAAGACACTTTTTATTAATTGAATCTAGAAATTTTACAAGAAGGAAATGAAATCAAGAATACAACACTATTTTGGACTTTCTCTCTCCTCAAAACTTTATCAACACTCCAACAATTATCTCTCCCTACCTTATGCCTATTCATCTCTTTATATAGGGTATTCCATAGTGGATGACAACTAAATTGACCTCTATTGTCGGATCTGACTTGCGATGTTCTCGGAAGCATTCTAGTGTTAATTTCGCAAACATTCTAAATTTTGCTAGATCAATACACTTTTCTCATGTTTACGCCATCGTCATCTATTACGTCATTCCTGTAGTTAATCAGCGACGGTTTCGCATTGTACTTTTGATGGTAATTTCGCAAGGTCACTACTGTGGCGATATTTTGATCCTACATCTTGCCTCTTCTCATGTCTTCTATGCGAAGGGGAGAATGTCATGAGAATTTGTACTTCAGAATGCCGCAGCTGTTCATTTTCCTATATTCTTCTCCCGATAAGGTTCCATGAATTAAGTATGACCGCCTACACGTGTCAAATACTCCTCTACTCACTGGCATGTTTATTATCATCCAGTCACCATTCTTTTGTCTATTTAAGGAGAGATCTAGTAGAGAGAGATAATTTTCTTCTTTTACTTCTCCATCTTCCTTATCTTTACGCTCTCCGTAAGTTCTCATCGTCTGCAACTTTCTTCTTTTGAAGATTCATCTGCTACTGCTTTCATGGAGTCATCAAGGTAGATATTCTTCTAATTTTGCTGAAACCGATCTTGTTTATTGAAGTTATCTTATTTGACTTTATTCGACTCTATGTAATTCCCATACTGTTTCTTTTTCAGCAGAATCACGTCTAATATTAGATTTTCAGTCCAAAACCCTAATGCTCCTCAAGATTCGCAGACCAAAGTCGCTGCAAGCAAAAGAAAGCTTACGAATCGCAAGGTAGTAAGAAGCACTTATTCTTTTAATAACAATAGTGTTGCCTCTGTTTCTTATATGGATTGTGATTCGCAGGGTGATGGAGATGCCAACAAGCCCCTCAAGAAATCTCGCCATCTTAAGACCCTTGAAACTTCTGTTCCATTTTCTTCACTTATCCCTTCAAAATCTCATGCGATATCTTCGCAAACTGAATCTTTACTTCCTATTCGCGAAATTGTTGCCTCAGATTTCACCCCTTCGACTGATATTCTAGTGAATGAACCCCTTCTTATTAACCCTTCTGCGACTGAAACCACCTTTTCTCCTGTTGTGAATGCTTCTCAATTCGACTCCTCCTTAATCTCAATTACTAATACTCATCAAACCTCGCCTTCAAATGATACATCTATCACGAATAATGATTCAATTACTCCATCTTCTATCATCACCACTTCTTCATCTGAATCTCTTCCTTTTTGTAAAGAGATTGTGGAAGGAATAGATATTGCTTTTAAAGTGTTATCTGACGTTCTGGATGATGTTAAGAAGTCTCCTACTGATCCTATCAAGTCTGGCTTCTGCGAGATTTTGAGTAAATTTTTTGGTTCTGATAGAAATGTTTCGCAAATAGATTTGGAGAAAGAAATTGAAGTTTTGAAAGAGAATCTCCAAGCCAAGACTTTGGAATGTAGCAATCTTCGTCTTGAGAACCAAAAGTTCCAAAATTCCTCGCTAGATTGTGATAACCTTCGAAAGAAGAATAATGAGCTACAAGGTACAACTTTCTTAACTTTTCTCTTAACTTATCCTTTTCAATAAATTTGTTCTTTCTGTATTCAACTTTCTTAAAATCCTTTGTTCGCCTTTAAGTTCTAGAAACGAATAATGGAGAGATATCAATTTGAATCCATCACTGAAGAAGCCCGTGTGGACAGAGATATTTGGATGGATCAATATAATCAATTAGATAACCTTCATACATATTCTGTCGATCAAATAGATAATCTTACCAAAGAGAATACTCAATTAGTTCAGAAGAAAAATGATAGGAGCCTATAATATATCTTTTGATTATTAATTTCTTATGCTTTTCTTAGTTATTTCTCTTGTATTTTTGTATATTATGTTTTATTTGCGTTTTGTAGGTACTTTGGAGTCATGTGGTGTGAAAGAAAAGAAACGAGAGCTTCATTCATTGCTTTGCGCTTTGGAGTAAATAGAGAAGGCTTTGAATGAAGAAATCACTGAAGCACCTGTCACCTTACTCAGGGCCACCATTCTCTATACCTACAACCTATCACCTGAGGTCCAACAAGATTATTCACAGTTCAGGGTTTATCTATGTTGCAACCAATTTTCCTTCTCACTAAACCAAGTTATGTCGTCAGTTAGCCATGGATCATTTGATCATTTTCCAGAGGGTTAGGACAGCATTGGAAGCCGAGACGAATCGGAAGCAATGGAGTTTGGTTTGAAATTCAGACATTATTAATCAACACAGAATAGGGAGAAATTAGTGTTTGGTTTCGTTGGTTTGTGTGGATGTACATAGGTGATTTAGGAAGGGGTTTTGAGATCAAATGGCAGAAGAAATATGTGGTAAGAATTTCATGAGGAATTGGTTTAGTTTAGCTCGAATTGGACAGCATTATGTGCCAAGAAACTCTACCAACACACAACCAAGAAACCAGTGGAGAGCAACTGAAGATTACTGCCATTGAAACAAATGATGAACATAGAAGAAATTCAGTTTTGAGATTATGAATGATGTGTGAATGAGAATATGAATTTTTGCAGGGAAGGAGATTGGATGACTTTAAAACTCAACATATGGTTGTCTTCCCATTATCATTGCTACACACAACAGGTGTTTGACAAAATTACTGAGAAACCAGTTATGCACCAAGCTCTTCACTCGCTGCTCTAGCTATGGGAATGATGAGAGCTGCAGAATTGACAGGTGAATGAGCTGATAACTGCTGTACTTGCTTGTGGTTCTTATGCTGGAGTGATTGAATGTGAGAGACTGAGTTTGAGATACAGTTGGTAGAAATGGAGCTAAATGGAAATGAGTTAGCTAAGAAGATTAATGAATTGCTGGGAAGAGATGAGCTTGAATGAGAAATGGTGAGGTGCTGCTGCAAATGCGAGAATAAGTATGAGAGGATTTAGCATCTACGTAAAACACTGTACTTTGGCAATCAGATTCGAGTGTGGAGTTTGGCCGAGAAGTCAGGTAAAGATTGATTTGTCTCAGTGCAGTTCAGAGATGTTGCTTCTGCCGGATGGTGCGTATAGAGAATTATTGGAACAGATTTTGATAGATGGCTGCGAGATAGTAGGGAGGCGGCCACCAGTATGTGCAATGTTAGCCATGGGTTTGCTGTCTTTGTTCCAAGGAGAAGTGGTTCGAGTTTAGGTTGCAGTTTAAGCACAAATTTAGCTGCAATGTGCTGCCACAGTTTACAATGAGCTGAGATGGTGATGTTGTTATAGCTGTGTGGATGGGGAAAAACGATCTGCTGGTTTTTAAGGGATTGAGGAGACGACCGTGCGGAGGAGGTTCCTAGAACCAGGAAAAAAGATAATCCTCACACAGATGTACCGCTGCAAAAGGGGTGCTTAGATTCGAGAGATCAATCTGTAGTAATCCAGCCTAAATCGAGATAACGACCGTCCATAGTAAATTCGGTCACAAGAGAGGATGGGTTGATCTGTAGGAGGGAAGCTGAGAAATGTGTGGAATCGATGGTGATTCAAGGATTGTGGGTGTATGAATTTTGAATATGATAAGTTCTGAATGATTGAAGTTGAACGATTGTAAAGAAATTTCTCAATTGATGAGTTTGATGATCCCGTGTTATCGAAGAGACGTGAGATTCTTACTCTGAGTATTCTGTGTATTCGTTATGTTTTTCTAATTCGATGGTTGTTCGATTATTCTCAATCTTGATTCAGGAACTTATTTATATTGCTGGAATTATAGACACCATGATCCCATGAAGTGTGACAGTTGATGGAATCAAGGAGTGGAGAGGTGGAAATCGTGTTCGAAACCAGTTGTCCAACGTGTAAAGACCTGGTCGACTTTCCACCCACTACCTCGTGAATTCCTTCAACTGATTGCACGACTTTCTCACATTCCATAGTGTGTTCGAACACACGTGCCGTAGACCTCCAGACCAAAACCCTAAGTGATATCCCCCCCCAAGTGACACGATTGATCGTCTCGTGGTTTTTTAGTCAATTGATGACTTCGTGGTTTGATGGGACAATGAGTCCACGTGGTTGCTGAGTCGAACAATATGTTCTGGAACCACTCATGAATTGAACGTGTCATGAGACAGAGGTATAATTCTTATGATGAAGTGAGCAAGTATTGCTCATTCGATGGTTTGTTGAATATTGGTGGATTGTTGAACCGATATTCCTTAACTCGGGAAAATATTGATCATCTGAGAAAGTGTTACTCTCGTGATGACTTGTTGAATATTTGACCGTCTGAGCATGTCTTGCTCATGAATGATTGGCGGTGTGCCAATAATATTAATTAAAATGCTGGTCGTTGAACCTAACATAATTAATAAGATTCATGACCATGAGATCGTCGTGGAATTATTAATTCATGACCATGAGGTCATCATAGAATTATTAATTCATGACCATGAGGTCATCGTAGAATTATTAATATTAATTCATGACCATGAGGTCGTCGTAGAATTATTAATATTAATTCATGACCATGAGGTCGTCGTAGAATTATTAATATTAATTCATGGCCATGAGGTCGTCGTAGAATTATTAATATTAATTCATGACCATGAGGTCATCGTAGAATTATTAATATTAATTCATGACCATGAGGTCATCGTAGAATTATTAATATTAATTCATGACCATGAGGTCATCATAGAATTATTAAGGTTAGAGTCTGGAAGCATGATCCTTGAACTCAGAAACCCTAATTTGATCGATTGATGATCAATTCATGGTCAATAGTTTTAACCATGGGACGAATGAGGAGCGGCTACATGGGACCGTGGATCAACCATGTAGTGTCCATGTGCTCACGTGAGCAAATATGATGAATTCACGAAGAGTTCATGAATTATTGGTGAAAGAATGATTAAATGCTGGTTCAATCATTATTCAAAATGCTCGTCTGAGACTTAGGTGTCAAAACCTAATTAATTATGAGAGAGTGATGGACCGACCATAGAGTCATGGAGCCAGCCCTGGGTTATCACGTGACCGTCTGATGGTCACTTCATGAAAAATCCAAAGTGTTTGGAAGTTTTGGACCTAATACGAGCAATTGTGCAAATTAGGTCAAAACTGGGAAAACTGATGAGACTGGCTTCCGTGAGAGAAAGACCTAATCTTGGTCGGTCAAGATAACATGCTCGTGTCCCTAAGGTGTCCGCGTCTCAGTCTTGAGAATTTTGATATTTTCTGGTGCACGTTTGAGCGACCATTTGAGAAAATATGACAAAATTAGGGTTTTCTGATAAAACCGTCAAAACTTCATCGAACGAAGGAAAATAATAAAAGTGAAGGAATTATGAAGTGTGGACCGGTCACAGTGATCACGTGACCAACTGTTGGTCGCTTGAGCAGTCTCCAAACCCTAATTAACGTCCTTTACTAGAATTGATGTATAATTCTCATACGGACTCGGATTTTGATGGTCCGCCCCTTCATTCCGTACGGAAAAGAATTTCCTATCTCCCAACGAGGGATTTTTTAGGTTTTGAGCTCGTTCGGGAGGTGAAAACACCCCGAAATTAAAATTCAGGAAAGATTTAAGGAGCCGGTCCCACGATAAAACGAAGGAGTTTTATTAAAATCAAGAAGTTTCCATGAGACGAGGGAAACACCATGAGACGATGGAAAATATTTATAAAATAAGGAATTGTGAGAATGGGACGTCGGTGGTCGAGGCACGGTCGGCCAGTCATGACCACGGTCCCGTGGTGTCTCTTAGTTTTATATATTTTGATGATTTTATGAAGGATTCATGAATTTTGAGAAATTTGATAAATTTTGAGAGTTTTTCATGAATTGAAGGAGTTTCCATGAGTTCATGGTCTTTGAAAAATATTAAACAATAAAATTCGGTCGTGTGGGACCACGGAGGCGTGACCGACCGGTCATGGCCCAATCCCCCGAATTTTAATAATTTTTAAATAATTTTTTGGGTATTTTTGATGATTTGAAGGAATTTTGAGAAAAATACCATGAAATCAAGGAAAAATAAGATAATTAATAATAAAATAAATAAAACAGGGCGTGTGGGACCGGCTAGGGCATGGCCGGCCGGCCAAGGCTCGGTCCCACAAGTTTTCATAATTCATTTTATTTTATTATTATTTTTGATGATTTAAGGAATTTTGAGGAAAAATACCACGAAATCAAGGAGTTTTTTCATGAAATTAGAGAAAAATAATAATAATAAAAATAATGAGGAACTGTGAGGTGTGGGCCGGGTGAGACCAAGGCATGGCCGGTCAGCCAATGGTCACGCCCCACACACTCTCCTAATTTTATATTATTTTGACGGACTCATGTGAATACCATGAATCCAAGGAATTTTTTCAAGAAGGAGATTCGATCAAACGAGAGAATTTTATCAAATCATGAAAAAATAATAAAAGTGTATTAAAATATAGGATTGGCGTGGAACCGACCACGACACGATGAGTTGATCGTGTGTCAATGTCCCAGCACCTTGGTCAAATATTTTAATTATTTATTATTTTCTTCCCTATTTTGCATAGGTTCATCGTTTCGTTGTATTTTGAAATACTCGTTCGTGCGGTGACCGTCAGTGCATAATCGTTAAGTACACTTTCACCATTTAAATCGGGGCTTACTAAGAGGTAGCTCAGACGCCCGATTGTTAATTATTTATTACTAATTCAATGGAGAATAATCCATGAAATGAGTAATAAAACGGATATATGTTCACTGTTAATTCATAGGATCAGCTAAAGATTCGACTATGAACTCAGAACAATGCGATCGTTGCCATTCCATGGGATCGACGTTGATTCGACCACGGAATCGGAGCAATGATATTGCCATTCCGTGGGATCGTCGTTGATTCGACCACAGAATCAAATCAATGATATTGCCATTCCGTGGGATCGTCGTTGATTCGACCACGGAATCGGAGCAATGATATTTCCATTCCGTGGGATCGTCGTTGATTCGACCACGGAATCGGAGCAATGATATTTCCATTCTGTGGGATCGTCGTTGATTCGACCACGGAATCGGAGCAATGATATTGCCATTCCGTGGGATCATCGTTGATTCGACCACGGAATCAGAGCAATGATATTTCCATTCCGTGGGATCGTCATTGATTCGAACACGGAATCAGAGCAATGATATTGCCATTCTGTGGGATCGTCGTTGATTCGACCACGGAATCGGAGCAATCTTATTGCCATTCCACGGGATCGTCGTTGATTCGACCATGGAATCGGAGCAATGAAGGGATAACTAACCTCATGGGTCTATGCCTAGCAGAATAAACTGACTACGATAGGAGCATTAATTATCCTGACATGACTTGTCGTTAAGCCATATCCTTTATATAGTCAGGTTAAACTCGTTGTTTGTTCCTGAAGACGATATTGCCCCGTAGATCCATCCATCCCGTGATACTATATAGAAATGACTGAAAGTATTCAGTATTCATGAGATTATGCCGTTGTCTAGACGTTGACTGCATATATACATGTACTCTAAGAGAAAGCACTCTCCGTTGAGAATTCGATGAGAGACTCGTGTCTCAATACTCACATGCGATTGCTGAACCGATGGTCCGTACAATCATGAGTTTACGATTTTATCCCTTGTTGAAAATCCACCATCTATATTAAGTCCTCTGCTTACTGAGGAAAGCTGTGTTCCTCAGTTAGAATTAAATGGTGATTTTCAGGCCAAAAATTATACTAGTAATTGAACTTAGTCGTAAGTTGAGACATTACCGTATTTCGAGAGTATGAGTGAGCCACGACTTGATGAAGTCTTCGTTGTCATGGTTAGAGAGCCATTTGGTGAGCATAAATTGGTGTTGAACCGCTGATTTGGATGATGGGACCTTGGTCGTTTAGGATTCGCGGGCCGGGCCCATGAAAAGAAATCCTTATTTTGGGAATAGACGCTCGTTTGTTCGTTAGTTTAAGGAACAAACAAAATAGACCTGAGTCTAATGATATAAAATTGTCTATGAGCTTTCACAAAACCAAAATTTTATCTTTGTGAGATTTCACAAAATGGAATAAACTCTCGTTCCAAGGGTGAATGCTCGTACGAGAGAAAAGTTTTTTTTTTTTTTTTGAAAAGATGTGCGTCTGTTAATAAATTTTTTTTTCTATGAGCTTTCAAAAAAAAAAAATTTATTTTCGATATGTGAGCGTTCACAAAATTTTGAAAATATACTCTTGCTTCAAACACAGATGCTCGTGCGAGGGAGAAAAATATATAGATATATTTTTTAATTTACGTGAGCTTCCACGTTAAATATATGTATTTTTTAAAATCAATGTTTTGATTTTGAACAACTGTTTGAAAGTAGACAATTATACATGGTGAAATAATGTCTGTGAGTTTTCGTAATTCCATGGTGGATGTTCACACAATAGGAATATTCATGATTTTATGAAAAATCTGAGCTTTTTGAATGTCTTTTGTAGGTTCGAAGAGACGAACGATTTTGGATTGTTAACTCTAGCATTACTATCACTACCGTTAGTGGAAGCGTAAAAAGGTAAGAGTTAAGAGTTACCATTTTGGTAGAGGCTGATGTGAACATCCTGATTATTTCTGTTGTGCTTTAATTCCACTGCTTTGATGAAATCTGCATCTACGGATGATATACTGAAGTAGGAATGTTGTATGGATGTCACAACAACTTTTCAAGAATGACCGGTTCCCATAACGATGCTTCCAAATATCTCTACAGATGCATCTTCAAGAAACGGTGCTTCTGGGACCTCTTAGTGATGGTGAGAGATCCTTCATACTGAGTTGTACTTCTGCTTATTTCACTAGATTTACCACAGGATAATCGTATAGTGGAATCCTGGATAGATATGGACTCTACAGAAATGGAAGAAAGTCTACGGGAGCGGATAACCCAGAAGTAAGGACTACAAGATGTTAGCAAATGACGTGTAGTCCCCAGCCGTTTCTTTGGTGAGTTGTTAGCGATCCTCATGTCATGACTCTGCCCGTGCAATTAGGATCATGAGACCAAGGTTTGTTATTTCTTTTCAGGATTTTGCTCCATAGATTGACGGTCTTCAAGTTGTTCCCGGACAAGCAATTCATGAATCCAGCACTGATGAAAAAGTCGATGTAAGTATCCTTTTTCGTGCAGGTGATCTCGGCATATCCTTGAATGAAGTAATAATAATTGTTGTTGATGAATCCAGGAAGAAATCATTGTAGATAAGCATCATTCTGATGAAGCGTGCTCTTCATTGGGATATGGGAATATGGAGAATTCCCGAAATCCCGAACCGAATGAAGATAGCGGCATTACAAATGGAGATTCCGGTATTTCCGAGCCTTCAAATGATTCAGAGACTCCCCCAGTAAGTATATCTCCTTTGAATCATTCTAATCCCATGTAATCTTCGCATTAGGTGCCGAACAACGAAGTTGGGAATCATGGATCCAATAATGATGATTTGGGAAATCCAGGAGTTGTTGGTGATAAGACTTTCATAGCTGCGCCTCAGGATGATGAAGTGCTAGTCGCTGATGCCATGGAGGTGGTGGAAATTCAAGTTGTGCCTCAGACGGTGAAACCCGAACCCGAAATAGCAGAAGTTATTTCCCCTGAAGTTGTCTCTGTGATCATTGGCACTGCTCCAGTAACTGAGAACTAGATGATAGTGCATGAGTATCCTACTGCAGGGATTTCCTTTAATCCCTAATTTAGTGAGTTACTCCCATATCACCAGCTTGTTGGAGGTTTTAGCGTTCCCATAGGATATGTTTCTATATACAAGAAACTGTGGAAAATGTATGGACACATTGTTGTTACTCGGGATCCAGGGCGTAGTTATTTCTTGACGAAACAAGTAGAGGCCATCTTGCGTGTTATAGATGATATCTGGATTATATCCAGAGATGTTGTTTCCCAAGTTTTACTCTTTGATTGGGAGTACAACTTGAAGAATGCTGAAGAACTTGGCTTCAATCTGAAGTGGCTCCGTGAAAGACTTGAAGTTATCAAGAAAGCAGAAAAGGGTGACACTCCTTTCCTTACTAGTGATGCTGTGTTGAAGAGGATGAAGTAGCCGAGCTAACCAGGAAGCTGGAGGTACCTTGATGAAGGACTTAGCGAAAAGACCTGGTGGACATCGATCGACTGTAGAGGTTATAAATCCTGTCCATGAATTCTTGCATGTAGTATGTTCTGGAAGCTATAGGAACCTCACCCGGCGTCGGAATTCGATGCTTGACTCCCCAACTTTTGAAGCTAAGAGACTGAGTTATTAAATGATAGAAGAATCACTCAATCTGGAGTTGTAGAAGTCCACCAACGAAGCATGCACATTTGTAATTTGTAATCCCATACAAATTTTTTAGGTTTCGTAGACCTGACAGTAAAGGCCATATCTTTCAGCTTGTATGTCCGATTAATTCGCCCTTTTGGTATGTTGTTGAAGAGACACATACGAACATCTTTTGTTGAGGAAGTATTGTCCCATTCCTCACCCATTGGCACTCTTTTTGCAAACCCATGACCTGAAGTGTGTTGTATCCCATCTGTAGAGGTGACGAGAACATCTTATAGAAGACTTTGGATTATTTCCACCAGTCGTGCCAGCTTTGGGAAGACTTCATGTTAGCATGTTATCAGGTCTACACATCTTGATATGATTCATTGGCTCTTAGAGAAGTCTGCTTCATGTGTAACACTTCAGAGAATGATTAGTTGATGAAGCCCTGAGGATGTTGCTCCTGAGACCGTTGTTGGTGTTGAGACCATGAATGATCACGCTCCAGAGATATTTGTCGATGTTGAGATCATGGATGGTGTTCCATTAGAGATTATTGTTGATGCTGATACCACAGTTGAAGTTGCTCCAAAGACCGAAAAGGATAGAACCATGATTATAGACATAGTCTTTGATCCTTATTCCAGTGAGCCTTTTATATTCACAAACTAGTTGATGATTTGAGCGTGAGATGAAGGTGTACTGAGATTCCAATCTTAATGCTCTTGGAAGCATTACTTTTCCACGAATTGGCTTTGTCAGTGAGTCGTCATTGTTGCGGTAGATAGCATCAATAATTTTCGTACTGGATGTGATCGGTGAAGAGAAAAACTTCAACAATCATGCTGGAGCTTGTGATGTATAGAAATCCCGTTGATGAAGTTCCAAAAAATCGCCTTAGGCTGCCCAGTGTGCGTTGAAGGAGTTACTGACATCCATGTATGAATGATGTTGCATCTGCTTCAGAAGTCTTATCATTGGATAATGAATACTTATCGATTGTGGTTTAGTAACACTTCAATCATGGTGGTGTTGAATCGGCGTCAAGATATCTGTGTTAAAGCCAGCTGGGACGCTATTGTCGCAGGTGTACTCTTTGATTGGGAGTACAATTTGAATATTACTTAGCTTCTTGAGCGTTGAAGCGTCACCTCTTTTGAGAATTTCTTAGGTTTGATCGTCTCGACCCCTATCTTCTGTTGATTCAGCATCCCTTTTCGTTGAGGTAGTATGTGCAGACATCAGATCTTTCTGATTTTATGAAAACTCCTACAAGGCTATGGAGAAACGTCCAAATTGTTCTTCGCCATGCTTGGACATCATCTCAGTAATGAATGTTTCAATACTCAATTCGTAGAAATGTCATACTAATCCGGTGAAGCTACCATTCATAACATCTTGCAGAGTTGCTAGCAGAATTGAGTCCCCGTGCTAGGATATCATGTGAGGAAATAAATGACATAGATATGAAATGAATGAGACTTGCCTGAGTTTGGAACCTCTTGACGAATATCTATGCATCTTTTGCAGGTTCTTGCTTCAACCTCGTTAAAGTTTGAAATTCCTCAAAGTACTCTGGTGATGGAATGTCCGCAAAACCTTCTGGATCACAACTTTCTTCGTTAGAGAGATGTGTAACCAAAGATGCTTTGTAAGTATCCATCTTTTCAGTGTGGACCTACGCTCGTCTGAAGGACATGTCATATCCTGGATCTTCCTGATTATGAGAAACTTGATTTCTGTCCAAGTTGGACTTATGTGATGTAGCCATGAGTATTTCCGAGCGCTCCTTCGAGGTCTCTGATTGAGATGGAGAATGCGTATCTTCTTGCCGAGAGATGTATGTAGATCCAATGGTTTTCATTGGAATGTTGTTGATAGTGGTGTCAGCATCGATCAACGTTCTTCCAAATTCGTTCCTTCTAAGATTGACTGTGGTAAGCAGTCCCCAGTCGTACATATCTTGATCTGTGGCTGGAGTCTCAAGAGGTATTTTCGGGATGGACTTCTTGACACGATCTGGTTCAGTACTCTCCCCTTTGTGCCTTCGTAATTCACGTTCGTCTTGAACTGCTTCTTTGATAGGTTGTTCAAAGAGTGTAAAGGTTCTGACTGGGAGAGGATTCTTGTGTACTAATTCAGTCCCCAGTTGAAGCTATTTTGGATTAACCTTCTCTTTGAAAATGTGTTTCAAAACTGCGCAATTGCTTTGTGGGATGATTGACGAACCTGTGGAAGCGGCAGTAACGAGGACTTTCCATGTATTCTTCAGTTGGTTCTTTCTGGACATATGACAACTTGATTGCACCATCTTGGATCCAGACATCTAGGAGTTCGATCACATCTTCAATGGAAAAGGAAAGTCATGTGCTTCTTGATCAAGAACTCTTGTGCGTTGGTCAGAGGCTTATGCATCTGGATTATTCTTGCTTTGTGCTTTTGAAGGAGCTGAGGTATGCTTGCGCGGCAGTTTGGCTTCCCGTTTTCTCCCTTCTGCAACAGTATTTGTGGAAGGATGGAGGTTGTACTTCTTGTTGATCAGACGCCTGCTTCCTCAAGTGTCTCGCGATTCTTCAGTCTTTATAGATTTTGTTCTTTCCAACAGAGCAGGCGCAGTGGTTGCTGATCTCTTCGCGGCTTCGTGGAGAGCTGAGAAAGTCTGGAACCGAAGGTTCTCCAGTAAATATCTATAGGCCGGGAGCATGCCGTTGATGCATAAGTATACCAGTTGTTGCTCCGTGACGTTTGGATCATGGAAGTCCAAGGCTTGGACTCTGAACCTCTTCACATAATCGTTGGGGTTCTCACCTGTCTTCTGAGATATTCTCCCAAGATCAGAGAGAGTGACTTGCTCTAACACGAAGAAGTATTTCCTGTAGAATGCATTGATCATTTCTCCCCAATTGATGATGGTCCCTGGTGCGATGTTGTTGTACCAGGTGTATGCTCTTCCTTTCAAAGACTTTGAGAATTCTTTGAGACGAACAACATGATTGTGTTCATGTTCTCCCAAGGCTTCGAGGAAGCGGGAGACGTGCTATCGAGTATTGCCAGTTCCATCATATAGGGTGAACGTTGGAGAGACATAGCCTTTCGGAAGGGGAATCCTCTGTGTAAAGGTAGGATACGGAGGTTGGTGACGATGGATGTGTGACGTCTTGTCTTTTCCATGGTTCTCCAGAAGACGCTCCAAATATTCACGAGTAATGAAGCTTTATGATCCCTTTGTTGACGAGTCGTCTGCAGCTTTATCAGTTTCTTTATCAACGGGAATTACTTCAGGATTGGTGTCGGAGGCTTTCTCCTTCTCTTGAGTTTTCCCTGACATGTTGTCAGTAAGAGTTTTGAGATAATTACACAGCTCCTTCTGCGTAGTATCCATGTCTGCCTGATTCTTTGCAAGAGTTTCTTGTGTTTTGAGGAGATCATCCATGGTAGGTGGTGGATTTCCTCTGATTTCTTCGGGATGTCTACCGAACAAAGGATGACCTTCTGCACTGGTGTGAGGAGGAGTGATGCCACCACCATCAGTGTTAGTGGTCGGAACAGTTTCCGGGATGTCTTCATTGTTGCTAGTGCTAGCGATATTTGCATTAGGATTTGTAACCGATCCTGACCTAAGACCAATCTAGTGAAAATGAAAGATTGCAACCGAGAGAATGATCTCCCACTGTGGTCGCCAATCTGTGGATGGGGAAAAATGATCTGCTGGTTTTTAAGGGATTGAGGAGACGACCGTGCGGAGGAGGTTCCTAGAACCAGGAAAAAAGATAATCCTCACACAGATGTACCGCTGCAAAAGGGGTGCTTAGATTCGAGAGATCAATCTGTAGTAATCCATCCTAAATCGAGATAACGACCGTCCAGAGTAAATTCGGTCACAAGAGAGGATGGGTTGATCTGTAGGAGGGAAGCTGAGAAATGTGTGGAATCGATGGTGATTCAAGGATTGTGGGTGTATGAATTTTGAATATGATAAGTTCTGAATGATTGAAGTTGAACGATTGTAAAGAAATTTCTCAATTGATGAGTTTGATGATCCCGTGTTATCGAAGAGACGTGAGATTCTTACTCTGAGTATTCTGTGTATTCGTTATGTTTTTCTGATTCGATGGTTGTTCGATTATTCTCAATCTTGATTCAGGAACTTATTTATATTGCTGGAATTATAGACACCATGATCCCATGAAGTGTGACAGTTGATGGAATCAAGGAGTGGAGAGGTGGAAATCGTGTTCGAAACCAGTTGTCCAACGTGTAAAGACCTGGTCGACTTTCCACCCACTACCTCGTGAATTCCTTCAACTGATTGCACGACTTGCTCACATTCCATAGTGTGTTCGAACACACGTGCCGTAGACCTCCAGACCAAAACCCTAAGTGATATCCCCCCCCCAAGTGACACGATTGATCGTCTCGTGGTTTTTTAGTCAATTGATGACTTCGTGGTTTGATGGGACAATGAGTCCACGTGGTTCTTTGAGTCGAACAATATGTTCTGGAACCACTCATGAATTGAACGTGTCATGAGACAGAGGTATAATTCTTATGATGAAGTGAGCAAGTATTGCTCATTCGATGGTTTGTTGAATATTGGTGGATTGTTGAACCGATATTCCTTAACTCGGGAAAATATTGATCATCTGAGAAAGTGTTACTCTCGTGATGACTTGTTGAATATTTGACCGTCTGAGCATGTCTTGCTCATGAATGATTGGCGGTGTGCCAATAATATTAATTAAAATGCTGGTCGTTGAACCTAGCATAATTAATAAGATTCATGACCATGAGATCGTCGTGGAATTATTAATTCATGACCATGAGGTCGTCATAGAATTATTAATATTAATTCATGACCATGAGGTCGTCGTAGAATTATTAATATTAATTCATGACCATGAGGTCATCATAGAATTATTAAGGTTAGAGTCTGGAAGCATGATCCTTGAACTCAGAAACCCTAATTTGATCGATTGATGATCAATTCACGGTCAATAGTTTTAACTATGGGACGAACGGGGAGCGGCTACATGGTACCGTGGATCAACCATGTAGTGTCCATGTGCTCACGTGAGCAAATATGATGAATTCACGAAGAGTTCATGAATTATTGGTGAAAGAATGATTAAATGCTGGTTCGATCATTATTCAAAATGCTCGTCTGAGACTTAGGTGTCAAAACCTAATTAATTATGAGAGAGTGATGGACCGACCATAGAGTCATGGAGCCGGCCCTGGGTTATCACGTGACCGTCTGATGGTCACTTCATGAAAAATCCAAAGTGTTTGGAAGTTTTGGACCTAATACGAGCAATTGTGCAAATTAGGTCAAAACTGTGAAAACCGATGAGACTGGATTCCGTGAGCCAAAGAGCTAATCTTGGTCGGTCAAGATAACATGCTCGTGTCCCTAAGGTGTCCGCGTCTCAGTCTTGAGAATTTTGATATTTTCTGGTGCACGTTTGAGCGACCATTTGAGAAAATATGACAAAATTAGGGTTTTCTGATAAAACCATCAAAAATTCATCGAACGAAGGAAAATAATAAAAGTGAAGGAATTATGAAGTGTGGACCGGTCATAGTGATCACGTGACCAACTGTTGGTCGCTTGAGCAGTCTTCAAACCCTAATTAACGTCCTTTACTAGAATTGATGTATAATTCTCATACGGACTCGGATTTTGATGGTCCGACCCTTCATTCCGTAAGGAAAAGAATTTCCTATCTCCCAACGTGGGAATTTTTAGGTTTTGAGCTCGTTCGGGAGGTGAAAACACCCCGAAAGTAAAATTCAGGAAAGATTTAAGGAGCCGGTCCCACGATAAAACGAAGGAGTTTTATTAAAATCAAGAAGTTTCCATGAGACGAAGGAAACACCATGAGACGATGGAAAATATTTATAAAATAAGGAATTGTGAGACTGGGACGCCGGTGGTCGAGGCACGGTCGGCCAGTCATGACCACGGTCCCGTGGTGTCTCTTAGTTTTATATATTTTGATGATTTTATGAAGGATTCATGAATTTTGAGAAATTTGATAAATTTAGAGAGTTTTTCATGAATTGAAGGAGTTTCCATGAGTTCATGGTCTTTGAAAAATATTAAACAATAAAAAATCGGTCGTGTGGGACCACGGAGGCGTGACCGACCGGTCATGGCCCAATCCCACGAATTTTAATAATTTTTAAATAATTTTTTGGGTATTTTTGATGATTTGAAGGAATTTTGAGAAAAATACCATGAAATCAAGGAAAAATAAGATAATTAATAATAAAATAAATAAAACATGGCGTGTGGGACCGGCTAGGGCATGGCCGGCCGGCCAAGGCCCGGTCCCACAATTTTTCATAATTCATTTTATTTTATTATTATTTTTGATGGTTTAAGGAATTTTGAGGAAAAATACCACGAAATCAAGGAGTTTTTTCATGAAATTAGAGAAAAATAATAATAATAAAAATAATGAGGAACTGTGAGGTGTGGGCCGGGTGAGACCAAGGCATGGCCGGTCAGCCAATGGTCACGGCCCACACACTCTCCTAATTTTATATTATTTTGACGGAGTCATGTAAATACCATGAATCCAAGGAATTTTTTCAAGAAGGAGATTCGATCAAACGAGAGAATTTTATCAAATCATGAATAAATAATAAAAGTGTATTAAAATATAGGATTGGCGTGGAACCGACCACGACACGATGAGTTGATCGTATGTCAGTGTCCAAGCACCTTGGTCAAATATTTTAATTATTTATTATTTTCTTCCCTATTTTGCATAGGTTCATCGTTTCGTTGTATTTTGAAATACTCGTTCGTGCGGTGATCGTCAGTGCATCATCGTTGAGTACACTTTCACCATTTAAATCGGGGCTTACTCAGAGGTAGCTCAGACGCCCGATTGTTAATTATTTATTACTAATTCAATGGAGAATAATCCATGAAATGAGTAATAAAACGGATATATGTTCACTGTTAATTCATACGATCAGCTAAAGATTAGACTATGAACTCAGCACAATGCGATCGTTTCCATTCCATGGGATCGACGTTGATTCGACCACGGAATCGGAGCAATGATATTTCCATTCCGTGGGATCGTCGTTGATTCGACCACAGAATCAGAGCAATGATATTGCCATTCCGTGGGATCGTCGTTGATTCGACCACGGAATCGGAGCAATGATATTGCCATTCCGTGGGATCGTCGTTGATTCGACCACGGAATCGGAGCAATGATATTTCCATTCCCTGGGATCGTCGTTGATTCGACCACGGAATCGGAACAATGATATTTCCATTCTGTGGGATCGTCGTTGATTCGACCACGGAATCGGAGCAATGATATTGCCATTCTGTGGTATCGTCGTTGATTCGACCATGGAATCGGAGCAATGATATTTCCATTCCGTGGGATCGTCGCTGATTCGACCACGGAATCGGAGCAATCTTATTGCCATTCCACGGGATCGTCGTTGATTCGACCATGGAATCGGAGCAATGAAGGGATAACTAACCTCATGGGTTTATGCCTAGCAGAATAAACTGACTACGATATGAGTATTAATTATCCTGACATGACTTGCCGTTAAGCCATATCCTTTATATAGTCAGGTTAAACTCGTTGTTTGTTCCTGAAGACGATATTGCCCCGTAGAGCCGTCCATCCCATGATACTATATAGAAATGACTGAAAGTATTCAGTATTCATGAGATTATGCCGTTGTCTAGATGTTGACTGCATATCTACATGTACTCTGAGAGAAAGCACTCTCCGTTGAGAATTCGATGAGAGACTCGTGTCTTAATACTCACATGCGATTACTGAACCGATGGTCCATACAATCATGAGTTTACGATTTTAGCCCTTGTTGAAAATCCACCATCTATAAGCTGCAAGAAGTCATGACTGGGAAAGTTATAGGTATGGAGATAGAGCTGAGCATGAAGGAATGGTGTGAGTTCTTGAAGGAATCTACAGCTACAGGCAGGTAAGCCGAGAGGTACTGATGCTTCTCACATGTTAATGGTAATGTCAGACTATCAGGCAAGAACTGGAGCAGCTGTAATTAATTTGGTGGTGCAGTTAGTTTTCTAGATTGTTGTTGCTGCTGTTGCAGTTATGGGTTGAGATTTCAGGTGAAGGGTTGTTGTTGCTGGGGAAGTAGAATGGCGTTGGCAGTGCTATCTCAACAGTGAGCTGGCTAGGCTTGTAAGTTTGCAGGAGGTTATGCTGATGAACAAGAGATGCTGTTGGGTTGTTGGTTGTTAACCAAGAATTGAAACAGTTGTTGGTGGAACTGTTGAAGGTGGATGTGAAAATAAGTCTTGTGAGTTATGGAAAGAATGGCATGAGTCAGAATTGGCATTACAGGGAAGGCTTTGTGTTGTCACTACAGGACTGAGAATGGAATGATGCTGCAGAAACAGTGCGGAAACGCAGTGAGAATGGTGAGCTGGTGGTACCAGTTCTGGTTATCGGATTTCTGAACCGAAAGTGGGGATTGTAATGTTTCAGTCAATCATGAAGGGGGTTCGAGTCGGATGCAAGAGTCGATGGCCGGATATATGAGATACGTGTCACACTTTTGGGCACGTTTTCGCAAGAAATGAGAAATGGGCTAGATTGTTTTTGTGAATGTATGAACTATAGATAAGCAGAGATGATTTTCTAGGAGTGTGCACTTGCTGGTGACAGTTTCCGATAGGTCAGTGGCCGGAGATAATTTTCCGGTGACAAATTCCGGTGGACTTCCGGCTGAAAACCCAGTTTTCCGGCAACCACTTTTTGGACAAATTTTCTACACGGGTTTTCTCATACATGGGCTTGAGGACTTCTATCTATTGGACCTTTGAAGACTAGACCTAATTTTGGATCAAGAAGAGCTATAAAAAGGAAGTTTTATACAACTTTTAGATATATCTCCATTAGGGAGGCTTCCACTTTTGTTCTATGGTTTAGAAACATGATAGGTTTTCTCTTCCTTCTTGTTATGAACTCCTATGCCATGAGTAACTAAGTTTTTATTATTGGTTAAAGATGTAGTTGGATTTTGAAAACAGGTTTTGATCTTTATGATTTAGTTTTTTCTCAAAACCATCGTTCACTTTCTACTGATTATAATAATTGCATGATTGATATATTGCAATATGATTGAATGTTTGTTTGGTTGAGTCTAGAATTGATTGAACATACATATATATCTATAGCTATTTTAGGGTTTTCATCAAGCAATAACCTTGAATACGAGTAGCATGATATGATTACGGTTTGTAGTGATACACTCTCGTAATCATATGTAGAAGTTGACCATTGTACGAATTGACATGCGCAATTTATGACAATTGCATTGATTAGCCTATTTCTAAAACTTAATTCTCCTAGGAATTGAACTTAATTAGCGCAAGGCGTTAGGTTATTCTTTAGGTAGAATTCACATACGCAGCTCTAATGTCTGTGTTGATAAATTTAGGAAATTTACGGAGTATTCTTGCAATAGGGTATTCTAGGGATTTTGATGATAGCGAGATTAAATACGAATTCTATTCATACATTCAAATACTTGTTTACAATTGAAGATGAAATCTTTACCCAATATTTCATATCCTTGATTTGAGTGTTTGTTTATTTCTTTGTTTTGCTTTCACTTTTATTACTTGCATAAAAATCAGAAAAACCAGTGGGAGTTACTTATAGGAAACCAAAACAAACGACAACCTAGACCTCTCTGTGGGAACGATCCTTTCTTGCCCTTGCTATATTTTATATTTTGAGTAGTAAGAAAGTGTAATTTATTTTTGACGCCTATGACAGCGATCAAATTTTGGCGTCGTTGCCTGGGAGGCAGCGGTTGTCACTTGTTTCTGGTTTCTTATTTTTGTTTTTAGTTTTGTTTCTTATTTTTGTTTTTCTTATTTTCTGGTTTTTAACCTTGGTTTGAGAACTCTTGTTTCAGGTACCATTCTATGGACGGAGCATATTGGAACAATGGATACTGTTTTCAACCTCCTCAACACTATGACAATTTCCCACCAACTTTGGGATACAATCAAAACCAATTTATTGGCTATGATGCATATCCTAGAGAACCTTATGGTGATTTTAATACATACCAACAACAACCTTGTAGTGGGTATGTAAGTCAAGCACCAAGGTGGGATAATTCTACTTCTAATTTTCTTCATTCTAGTTGTATGCAGATTATGAATGGATTGCAAGATCTGCAACAAAAGATAGACCAACTTGACCGTGATAGAGAGAATGTCGCACAAACCAATTTCTGCAACACTTTTTCTTACCCGACTCCATATCGTAGTTATGATCATTCACCCATTCAAAGGGAAGAGTTATGGGAAAGATAACCTATTGTAGCCAGCGGTGGTAAGCGTGTGAACGTCAGGAAACTTGCACAAAAATTATACAAGTTGGAAGATGATGGATACTCGGAATAGCTTGTCGATGAAATTAGTAGGACCATTCACATGGAACTTAAACGACATCGTGATAAAGGTTGGGAAACCGACGACGATTCTGATTTCAGTGAGTCTGAAAATGAAGACGAAGATGATTGTGTTGAAAAGGACCAACCTTTGGAGATAGTTGATGACATTAGTGTAGTTGACTCAACTCTTGATCTTTATAATTATCAAGCACCTATTCAAAAGGTACATGAGTATGATGAAACTAGTGTTTTACATAACTTTGCAACAAGGTTTGAGTCTAATGAAGAGGAGTATGTTGAGAATGAAACCGTTAAGACCAATATTGTGTAAGACCCAATTGAGCTTGAATATGATTGTAACGATGATGTTAATGTCGAGACTTTGGGTACGGCAGAAATGGACGAATAATGGTTGCAAGGTTTGATAGAGGACCATGATATACAAGAGGTGAATAATTCACTTGAGTTTTTCAAGGATGAAGAGGATTCCGTGCTAAAAGAGATTGTGCGAGGTTTGTCCAACCCTTGGCATATTGATTCTTCTCCTTTACCTCTTATTGGTTTGAATGTATGTGCTTCGAGAACATTGTTGAATGACTTTGTTTCTCGATATCCTCCATTAGAGATGCTTGATTCTCATACTATGCAGTTTTTGGAACAAGAAACCGTGGAAGAACCCGACTTTTATATTCTTTATACACTTCCAAGTGTGGACAAGAATATGTGTGGGGGAATATTTTATCGGTTAATAGCTTCGTTTCTATTTTATATTACTAATATTTGTGTGAAGCTAGTGTTTGAAAAACAGGTTCTATGTGCGGATCCCCAACTTTTCCAATTATTGGTGTATGGAGAATTCGTCTTGCAAGTCGGGCTGACGACTTTAAACCAAGCGCTAATGGGAGGAAACCCAGTGGTTTTGTGTATCTATCTCTATCTTTTTATTTATTTTTAAGTCTTTTATGTTTATTTTCATATTTTGGATATTTGCATATCAAAACTCCAACTTTTAAGAGATTTTTGAACAATTTAGAATAGACACTAGCCTTTCTAAGTAGATGGAATTTTTTTATTAACAATGAGGCATATATATATTGGCTGAGTTGGGATTAGATGCCAACTAAATAGCTTGTTTAGTGTTTATCCTGTATTGTTCAGAAATAGCTATGAGTTGGAGTATCAGTTTTTATTATGAATTTGTATATATATATCATGCTATGAATTTCCCATCTTGAACTTTACTTTGAATGACTTGATTTTACATTGAGGACAATGTAAAGTTTAAGTGTGGGGGAGTGTTCTCATATAGATTTTTTAGCCTTGTTAATTTTTCCCTTGTGTGTTCATATAAAAAAAATTGCTTTATAAACTCCGAAACCTAGAAATATGTGCCTTTAGGATGACACTATCAATCTAAATGGATGGAACCATCTTGGCTGGAGGAGTTGAGGAACCCATTAACTAAAAGGACATAATTATTCAAGTGTTAGAAATAAAATGATAGTTGTTACCATATCTCGGAATGTCACCATATCACGTTCTATTTTTATTTTTCCATATTTATCTATTATTCTTTAAGTGATTTGGTGGGTCACTAAAAATTGAATTGTTATTACTGCTAGGATGAAATAGAGTGATTGAGTTGCTATAAAAAAAAGAGAAAAAAAAAAGAGACCGACCAATTAGACCAAACGGAATAAAAATGACACTTGGATAGCAGTATGTGTGAAACGTTGTCCCTGTCTCCGTCGCCTAAACAAGCGTGGAATGCAGGATCCAAGGCAACTATCACATACTTGCTGACAAAGAAGCATGCGCTTGGATCCAAAAGATCCAATCATGTTGTCTCGAATAAAAAGAAAGAAAAAAAGAAAAAGTGAAAAGTGAAAAGAAAAAGAAAAAGAAAATTATTATTGTGTTGAATAAAGTCGACTCCTGGTTCCCTTGTATATGCCAGTTGAGTTGATGAAGAATTAAGATTGTTGATCGCTGGTTCCCTTGTATATGCCAGTGTGTTGACACTAGAATTCAGACCAGTAGCTCAATCTAATAGGATGCATCGGTTCATCTTGGCGGTGACCTTCAGACAGATATGGAAACACTATTCACTTGTAAACATTCGCAACATCTACCTCTATATCCATCTTCTAAATCTTTTCATTGTGATTGTGGTTAGTCAGATTCCGAGTATTGTGGTTTGTTCAACTTTCTGAATAGAGCTTAATTTACATATATATGAATTTGGATTCGCATATGGGTACCTCCTCCAATAGCCATTTTGGATTCATTCATAGATTTGTCACAGGTAGCAGGAGTTGGAAATATAGGTTTTGTAGGTATATCTCTTGTAAACATTCACGAGACTATAACTCGTCCACTAGGGACACCCAGGAGTTTAAAGGCTTGTTATTTATGCTAAGAGTAACCGTAGCCTCGACGAAACAGAGTTGTTGTATTTTAGTTTTATTTTATTTTCCTGAGGACTAGCAAATATTAAGTGTGGGAGAATTTGATAGGAGCCTATAATACATCTTTTGATTATTAATTTCTTATGCTTTTCTTAGTTATTGCTCTTATATTTTTGTATATTATGCTTTATTTGCGTTTTGTAGGTACTTTGGAGTCATGTGGTGTGAAAGAAGAGAAACGGGAGCTTAATTCATTGCTTTGCGCTTTGGAGTAAATGGAGAAGGCTTTGAATGCAGAAATCACTGAAGCACCTGTCACCTTACTCAGGGCCACCATTCTCTATACCTACAACCTAGCACCTGAGGTCCAACATGAAATTTCACAGTTCAGGGTTTATCTATGTTGCAACCAATTTCCCTTCTCACTAAACCAAGTTATGTCGTCAGTTAGCCATGGATCATTTGATCATTTCCAGAGGGTTAGGATGGCTTTTGAAGCCGAGACGAATCGGAAGCAATGGAGTTTGGGTTGAAATTCAGATATTAATCAACACAGAACAGGGAGAAATTAGTGTTTGGTTTCGTTGGTTTGTGTCGATAAACGTAGGTGATTTAGGAAGGGGTTTTGATCTCAAATAGCAGAAGAAATATGTGGTAAGAAGTTCATGAGGAATTGGTTTATTTTAGCGCGAATTGGACAGCATTATGTGCCAAGAAACTCTACCAACACACAACCAAGAAACCAGTGGAGAACAACTGAAGATTACTGCCATTGAAACAAATGATGAACAGAGAAGAAATTCAGTTTTGTGAGTGAGAATATGAATTGTTGCAGGGAAGGAGATTAGATGACTCTAAAATTCAACAGATGGTTTCTTCCCATTATCATTGCTACACACAACAGGTGTTTGAAAAAATTACTGAGAAACCAGTTCTGCACCAATCTCTTCGCTCGCTGCTCTAGCTATGGGACTGATGGGAGCTGCAGAATTGACAGGTGAATGAGCTGATAGCTACTACACTTGCTTGTTGTTCTTATGCTGGGGTGATTGAATGGGAGAGACTGAGTTTGAGATACAATTGGTAGAAATGAAGATAAATGGCAGTGAGTTAGCTGAGAAGATTAATGAATTGCTGGGAAGAGATGAGCTTGACTGAGAAATGGCGAGGTGCAGCTGCAAATGCGAGAAGAAGTATGAAAAGATTTAGCAGCTACGTACAACACTGTACTTCGAAAATCAGATTCGAGTGTTGGGTTTGGCCGAGAAGTCAGGGAAAAATTGATTTGTCGACGTGCAGTTCAGAGATGTTGCTGCTGCCGGATGGTGCAGATAAAGAATTGTTGGAACAGATTTTTATAGATGGCAGCAAGATAGTAGAGAGGAGACTACCAGTATGTGCAATGTTAGCCATGGGTTCGCTGGCTTTGTTCCAAGGAGAAGTGGTTCGAGTTTAGGTTGCAGTTCAAGCATAAATTTAGCTGCAATGTGCTACCACAGTTTACAATGAGCTGATATGGTGATGTTGTTATAGCAGCAAGAAGTCATAACTGGGAAATATATAAGTATGGTGATGGAACTGAGCATGGAGGAATGGTGTGAGTTCTTGAAGGAAGCTACAGCTATAGGCAGGTAAGCCAAAAGGTACTGATGCTGCTCACATGTTAATGGTAATGTCATACTATCAGTCAAGAACTGGAGCAGCTGTAATTGATTTGGTGGTGCAGTTAGTTAGTTAGATTGTTGTTGTTGTTGTTGTTGTTGCAGTTATGGGTTGAGATTGCAGGTGAAGGTTTGTTGTTGCTGGGGAAGTAGAATGGCGTTGGCGGCGCTGTCTCAACAGTGAGATGGCTAGGATTGTAATTTTGCAGGAGGTTGTGCTGATAAACAAGAGATGATGTTGGGTTGTTGGTTGTTAACCAATAATTGAAACAGTTGTTGGTGGAACTGTTGAAGGTGTATGTGCAAATAAGTCTTGTGAGTTATGGAAAGAATGGCTTGAGTCAGAATTGGCATTACAGGGAAGGCTTTGTGTTGTCACTACAGGCCTGAGAATGGAATGTGTTGTCACTACATGCCTGAGAATGGAATGATGCTGCAAAAACAGTGCGGAAATGCAGTGAGAATGGTGAGCTGGTGGTACCAATTCTGGTTATCGTATTTCTGAACCGAAAGTAGGGATCGTAATGTTTCAGTCAATCATGAAGGGGGTTCGAGTCGGATGCAAGAGTCGATGGCCGGATATATGAGCTACGTGTCACACTTATGGGCACGTTTTCGCAATAAATGAGAAATGGGTTAGATTTTTTTTGTGAATGTATGAACTATAGATAAGCAGAGATGAGTTTCTAGGAGTGTGCACTTGCTGGTGACAGTTTCCGATAGGTCAGTGGCCGGAAATACTTTTCCGGTGACAAATTCCGGCGACCAGTGACCAGATTCCGGCTGAAAACCCAGTTTTCCGGCAACCACTTTTGGGACAGATTTTATACACGAGTTTTCTCATATATGGGCTTGAGGACTTCTATCTATTGGACCTTTGAAGACTAGACCTAATTTTGGATCAAAAAGAGCTATAAAAAGGAAGTTTTCTACAACTTTTAGATATATCTCCATTAGGGAGGCTTCTACTTTTGTTCTAGGGTTTAGAAACATGATAGGTTTTCTCTTCCTTCTTGTTATGAACTCCTATGCCATGAGTAACTAAGTTTTTATTATTGGTTAAAGATGTAGTTGTATTTTGAAAACAAGTTTTGATCTTTATGAGTTAGTTATTTCTCAAAGCCATCGTTCACTTTCTACTGATTATAATAATTGCATGATTGATATATTGCAATATGATTGAATGTTTGTTTGGTTGAGTCTATAATTGATTGAACATACATCTATATCTATAGCTATTTTAGGGTTTTCATCAAGCGATAACCTTGAATACGAGTAGCATGATATGATTACGGTTTGTAGTGATACACTCTCGTAATCATATGTAGAAATTGACCATTGTCCGAATTGACATGCGCAATGTATGACAATTGCATTGATTAGCCTATTTCTAAAACTTAATGCTCCTAGGAATTGAACTTAATTAGCGCAAGGCGTTAGGTTGTTCTTTAGGTAGAATTCACATACACATCTCTAATGTGTGTGTTGATAAATTTAGGAAATTTACGGAGTATTCTTGCAATAAGGTATTCTATGGCTTTTGATGATAGCGAGATTAAATACGAATTCTATTCATACATTCAAATACTTGTTTACAATTGAAGATGAAATCTTTACCCAATATTTCATATCCTTGATTTGCGTGTTTGTTTATTTCTTTGTTTTGCTTTTACTTTTATTACTTGCATAAAAATCAGAAAAACCAGTGGGAGTTACTTATAGGAAACCAAAACAAACGACAACCTAGACCTCTCTGTGGGAACGATCCTTTCTTGCCCTTGCTATATTTTATATTTTGAGTAGTAAGAAAGTGTAATTTATTTTTGACGCCTACGACAACGATCACAAAACTTATTAAGTAATGAAATATCTCGCCTCTCTTATTCTTTAACTAAGGCTAACTTGGAGATGAAAACTTTATCAGATGAGAATATGACCTTATCTCAAGAGAAACAAGCTCTTTTAAATAAAGTGGCGATCTCTTCGCAGCAACATAACATTTTTCAAAAAGTATGTAATGATCAAGAACAGTCTCTTTGCTCTTTGAGAAGTAAACTTAAAGAAATAACAGAGTCATCTGTTGCTGAGAGGGATGAACTTATCCGGGGTAGAATAGATTTAAGTGTAAAGGCAAGTCAACTCAAGGACCAATACTCCAAACTAGAAGAATCATATACTTCTCTTGCGAAGGAAAACGCCTCACTTATTTCTAAAGAAAAGAATTTTCAATCTCGCTTGAAAGGTTTAGTCGGAGATAAATTTGATGATGCAATGGGCCGCTGGGAAGATATTTGTTTCGCTCTAACTTAATATCTTGTTTCGCAAAAGGAAGGTAGTCATAAAAATTTGACTGCCTCAACCGTCTTTTATCTCTGTTAAGTCTTTGTGTAATATTTATTTGCGAATTCTTCATCTTAATGAACTTTTTGTATTCTATTTTTTCGCAGAGTCTGAGAAAAATCTTCATTCTTCCATTTCTGTCTAGGAGTCTAAAGTGGCTAAAATTCGCAAAGAGGATGCATTACTTGCCTCTCACCTTGCTCGTTCTCGCGATCGAGCAGAAATGAGATTTGATTATCTTTCCTACTTCAAGGATATTCAATATAGAAACCATCAGAAGGCATTTCATCTCCAAGTCCATCTCAAAGCTGAAGTTCTGGTGAATGACATCTTGTTGTCCAAGTCTCTTTCTCCTGTATCAGTCGAACCTTTGGAAGTAGATGATGATGAAATTCCCCGTGATGCTGATAGTGATTTTGATTATTAAAGTGGTGAAGAAGTTATTTCTCAAGAAGGTTTAGCAAATTAGGAAGAAATACCTCTTAAAAACAACAGCTGGTGATGACCCAAATGAAGAAAAATATAGAATAAATGAGTCAACTATTGGTGATAACCCAGATGAAGAGGAAGCCATAGTAGACCAGAATAAGGAAAATACTAGCAAAAATGATAAAGCTGGCGAAGAACGTCCACTATCTCCTTCTGGCGAAACTAACACTAAAGTCTGAACTTTAGTTTTAATTTCTTGAATTACTTCTTATTCTTCTTTTCTTGCGAATGATGTATTTCAGTCAACTTTGAGATTCATTTGCTCTTTTAGTATTTTGCATGCTTGCGAGAAAGATAATGACATTTGGTTTACTAATTCCCATACTTGCCTCTCATTATCTTTCTTGCGATGAATAAATTTTTCCTGCATAAAGAATAGTTAATTTTTATAAATTTTATGTTTTGTCATGTGGTCTTATTTTGCCTTCCTAGTTAAAGGTCTTATTTTGCCACCTCTTGTCATTGTGAAAAAATCGCAGGACATCCTTACATTTTCTTGTAAAGACCCATTGATCTTGCCTTAACTCTCTCTATTTCATTGAAATTTTTGTTGCGACAATATGACAGGCCTAAAAAATTCTCGCGAAAATAAAGCCCCATGACATTGCCGTCTTGCGACGAAATCGCAGGACGTCCTTACACTTGCATGTAATGACCCATTTATTTCGTCTTATCTTTTTGTCTTGTATTATTGCCTCTTCAGGATTGTCGCACAAATATGACAAGCCTTGATACTCCTGTGAGTAAAAAGCCTTATGAAATTTGCGTCTTAAGATACTTATCAGCTCCTTAATGGAAGGTTCTGCCCTTATCTTCCCCCTGGTTGCCTCTTCAAGGAGACGTACTTCTTCCATACAAGGCTAGATCCTCCCATCCAGTCTTGATAACAACCAGTTGTTTTCGCATCCTCTTATCCCTTTTTCCAATATGGCGTATGGTTACGAGACTGCACCCTAAGTGGGGTTTTCTTCAGGCCGAGTGCATCATAGCCAAGACTTGTCATGAATGGAAAGGTACGCTCCAGACGCCCCAGACACTCTTGACTCAACCGTGTACCTCGACGCCTTGGTCATATTCTGCACTTCTTAGGAGAGTCCTTATTACCCTAATCGTCCAACTCAAGTCATATGCTTAAGTTGAGAATATAAGGTACCTCTCCTGGATGTGGTTTTATTGACCCCAAATCTCCATGGCTCAAGTTCCAATTGTTAGAGCACTGCTCAGTCAAACTCGCATGCATTGCTATCTCAAGAATGTTTGTCAATCTTAGTGATAAAAACTATAAAGTCTTGATTTCTAGTCTACTATAGCTAAGGTCTCGGACTAGGATAAAAAGTGTAGTTGAGCTCAAGAACTCCATGACGATCATCATACAAGACGAAGGACTACTTAAGGAACCAGTGGATCTTCATCGACTAAAAGGTATGTGGAGACTTGAACTTATCTATCACTCAAAAGTCTATCTACTCTATCTCCTATCTTGAGACAAAAGTCGTTTATCTATATAGACTAAAGATATGCACATGTGACATTTCGAGTTGAGTATATCTTGCTTATCTATTTCTCGAAATGGGCGTTGGTAAATCTTTCGCTTTATCCAAGTTCATCTTTGCCTAGTGACGAAAGTCATGTTATGTTTCAATCATTTTGGAAATCGCTCGACGAAAAATAGTTTGTGAATAACAACTATATAACGCCCTCTGAGAATGTTTCAATGATTGAAATGAGAGTTTAGACTATATAACCACTGGGGGATATAAACATTGTTGTGGCAACACATATATGTATAAGTCCATAGCACTTGAACCGAAGTTTGCGAACTTTGTTGATCAAGTGGAACCGGAACGTGAGAAGCAACTAAGTCCGCGAACCCAGTCCGCGAACTGGCGTAAGTTCTCAAAATCGAGAATAACTGCTGAAGTTGAAGCTCAGGTGCAGTCCGCGAACTAACCAAAGTTCTCATCCCGATAAATTCTGCTGGAGTTTATTAACTTCAACCGGTTATCTTGAGTCCGCGAACTCAAGAGGTTATGTCTGAAAACGTTGTTCGTGAACTTATTCTAAATTATTAATGAATGCTTTTGCAAACCGTGGCTTTATAGTTCATGATTAATGATTCGAGTGAATCACATGGTTTTTGATTCAATTGTGTCTCTTGTAGTACTTGAGATCTCATAGCAATTGAACAACTCTCTAACTAGTTCATTTGAGTCATTTGGACTAGTTATGGTGAAGAAGAATATGGTTGATATGAAAGTTATCATTTGGCTAACCATTTGGTTGACTAATATTGAACCAAGCATTGTACACGTTTGGGTACGGTTACGCGAACTCAAAAACATCAAGTACATGTGTGTATGGAAAGCTAAGTTTTCGATCTAACCATTGAGATATATTAGCTTGTATCTAATCAGGTTTTCATCTAACGGTGAATATTGAATGCTTTGTTACTAAGATAACATTGATTGCAAACCGTGATTTGAAAGACTTATAAGGGAGAACTCTTGCTATTTGAAAAACTAGTCCCCACACACTTTTCTTGTGTGATACTAGTTTTCTCCAAGCTAGAGTCGATCTCCGTTAACCCTTCAGTTTTCTCACTAAATTCGGGTTAACGACTTAAAGACTTCATTGGGATTGTGAAGCCAGACCGATACTACTTTCCTTGTGGTTGTGTGATCTGATCTTGCTGTTTCTATTGTACGAGTACGATTGTAATAATTGGCTTGAGATTTATATCTCCGATAGGAAAGATAAAAGTAGTCACAAACATCTTCGTCTCATTGTTTGTGATTCCTCAATAATCTTCTTCGCTGCGTCGATTAAGTTTATTGTGAGGTGATTGATGAAACTGAGCTGTTCTTCGGGAATATAAGTCTGGTTTTATCGATTGGTTCCTGTTCACCTTGATTTATCAAAAGACGGAACAAAACTCATAGGTTTATTCGTCGGAGACGAATTTGTCTATTACCAGTAGACTTTTCTGTGTGAGACAGATTTTTTTATTAAAGTCTTCGACTTTAGGTCGTAGCAACTCTTGTTTGTGGGTCAGATCAGCTAGGGGAATCAAGTGCGCAGTATCCTGCAGGGATCATAGGCGTATGAGCATAACTGTACCTTGGATCAATGTGAGATTGGTTGGGGTTCAACTACAGTCCAGACCGAAGTTAATTTGGAGTAGGCTAGTGTCTGTAGCAGCTTAATACAGTGTATGTTTAATCTGGACTAGGTCCCGGGGTTTTTCTGCATTTGCGGTTTCCTCATTAACAAATTTCTGGTGTCGGTGTTATTTTTTTTCCGCATTATATTTTTATATAATTGAAATAATATAGGTTGTGCGTTGTTCAATCGATTAGAATATCCGACCTTATTGGTTGTTGATTTAAATCGATTGACACTTGGATATTGGTCTTTGGTACCATCCAAGTTATCTGTCTTTGATTAGGCTCGCGAATTGTATTTGGTTGAGTAAATCAAATCGAGAGATTGAGATAATAACTCCTTGGGTATTTTCTATTGATTGAGTCTTGTTGATTCTCTAAAAACCAACTCGGAGTTGTCCATACAGATTGCTAATCTGAATATTGGGTGAGGTTGTTAGACCCCCGCATTTTCAATTGGTATCAGAGCAGGCAAACACATTAAAGACCTCACAAGTCTGTGTTTGTATCGATCTGACTCTATGGACAAGAGTAGTATCTTTGATAACGCGACACCAGTACAAAGTCACTCAGGTAAGGCTCAAAGTCTTGAAGGTTCTGAGAAGAACTCTATCACCTGTCCCGTAACTGAATCTACATTTGACTGGGAAAAATCTCTTGATGCGAAATTGGATGACCTTTCAGATGACAGTGATTCAGAAGAAGGACCGAGTATTGATGAGGAAGTCTCACAATATATCAAGTTGTTTGATCATGATTTAAAAGTAAAAAGGTCAACAACTTGCCTGAGTAAGTACATGGCTCCTCTTTATCAAGAAAACAGAAAATTGAGGAAACTCTTTAAAGGATATGATGGTGGGTATAATCTCGTGAAATCTATCATTAAGGATCGTGAAGAAGATGTTCGCACAAAAAGGTCTGAATGTTACAATCTTTTCCGAAATATTTATGTGTTGAAAGAAAGACTTGCAGATGCTGAAGCAAAGTATGACTCTCAACATAAATGTTTTCATGACAAAGAACTCAGACTTCTTACTAAAAAAAAGTCAATGGAGACCGACCTTGCAGCTCCCCTTCAATACTAGCTCTACAAAATTAACGTCTATGATTGGAACATGTAAAGGACATTGTGATACACGTGGTCTGAGCTATAAATGAATAGATACTCCAAAAACAAGTAAGATCAATTTTGTCAAAGCTGTTAATAATTCTTCATGTGAAAAAACATTTGCATCTTGCAATGTGCCTAAGTACGAAGGGACTTCTCCCAAATTTGCTCACAAGAGAACAGTTAAGAATAATTCCTTTAACTGCTATTACTGCGGAAATAAAGGACATCCTGAGCGTAAATGTCGTTTACATTTGAGAAATATAAAACTTCACGACGTTCTTATATGGGTGTCAAAGGAAGTGATTAAACCTGGTTCTCATATTATTGAAGGCACATTCAACAATCAAGGAAACTACCTTGACAAGTCATCTATTATTGATAAGCACATAAGTGCCACATTTTATACCCATATTTATATGAGCTAGGACTCGATATTGTGACTAATAACTCTACTTTAGTGCTTTTGTAGAAAGTACACGCGAATCCAATTATTGAAGAAGTAAATGCGTAAATAAGAGTTATTATGACGTTTGCGGCTCAAAGCACCCGAAGGAGTCAGTTGAATTGACTGCGACTCGCTATGGTCCGCATGGTAGTGACACCACAGAAATCGCCCCAAGACAAAAAAGAATTGCCTTTGTTTAAGCACTTGAAGATTCCACCAGGGGCAAGTAGGAGACGTAGCTTATTCCACTACCTCGTCTTGTCTGTGGTATCTTACACCAAATCTCATTTCGTTCAAAACAATAAGAGATTTTCATTTCTCTAAAAAAGCAACAAAAGAAAAATGGAGTTGGAGGTCTTGGTGAAGAATTAATTGGCAGCATGATTTGTTTTGCAATCAATTGGTAGAGAGGAAGTAGATGACTGAAATATTAATAGCAGATGGACTTGGAGTCTACAGTGGTGCTGTTGCTGGACTGTTCTTTGCACAAGCAGTGGAGATGGATGGTTTGTGAACCACCAGCTACAGAGAAGTCGTTTCATCTGTTGGAGGAATGTCTTTTGGTTCGAGAAGAAGTTAGATGATGTTGTTGGTTTGTTTTGTGTTGCTGCTAACTAAATCAAGATGGATAGGCAGAGTTGATGGCTGGTGATAATTGAGACACAACACGGAGAATGGAAGTTATTGCTGTGGTCGAGCTAGGTAGCTGTGACGAAGAATTGAGATGTGATAGATTTGAGAATCTACATCTCTGCAAACAATTTTATCAATTGAATTGATATAAAGAAAGATAGATTTTTACAGACGCAGGACAAGAGTTTATAAACCTCACTCTCGACTCAATTCTCTCTTGCACTCACACGTGCTGCACACACTCACAACGTACACCACACACATTCACTCGCACACTCACATTACATGTTATTACCCTCCCTCAAGCTCAAGGGGGGTTAAAAAGGCGACTTGAGCTTGCACACACATTCACTCACACACATATGGCTAAACAAACCATTCACAAATACTTGGTGGTGTAGAGAGCATCTTCAGAGTTGTTGCAGAAGTGTAAGGTACATGCAACAATCCAAATGGAGCCAATAATAGTAGAAGATATGTAGGCAGCAGCAATAGGAGGTGTTGTAGTGTAAGTCGGTAGCGTAAGAGTGAGTACCTGGTAGTTGTGATGGCTGCGCTTCTCCCAAACCCTTGCAGATGGTAGTGACAATACGATGGAAAGCATAACTTCTCCTTATCTACACTGCAGCAGCAGCTGGAGTTGGTGGTGCAGAAACAGTGACAGTGATAAATCAATAATAAGAACAAGAATCACACATCTATCATAGGAGAGACTTTCGTAGGAGTGGAGATCGTTGGTGTAGCCTGAGAAACAAATGATGTCGTAAGATATAGAAGTAAAACATGCAGCATCAAAACAGACCATTGTGCAGTTGTTGTAATCATCATGTAGTGTTGCAGGCCATAGGGACAGTTGACAGTAGATTAATAGTATCACCCTGCAGAAAACCAATATATGTTGTACACTTGCTGCACTTAGCTAGAAGAAGCATCATAATAATAAATACAATAGCTAAGCTATCTCCTTAAACACTTGGCACCAGCAGATCTTCTTGTAATTCATTCACTCAAAATAGATTGCCAACACCACTATCTTGCAAACATCTATAATATCTCAAACACAATATACCAACAATATGATATAGCTGCGTATATGACTGCCAAAACTCAAAGTATGCAAGAAACCCATACTGCTGTCATAAGAAAAATGAACTGTAACAAAGCCTTTAAGAGTTGTAATAGCATTTCGGCATCGTACACCAATCAACATACAACTCTCACCATTCTACCAGCGTCATCTTGTAATGTAATAAAGAGAGAGAGAGAGAGAGAGAGAGTTGTTTTCGAAGCTGTAGAATAAGTAGTCGCGGTTGTTGTAGTACTGGAACTGCAATGAAGCTTGGGTTTGTGCAAAAGGGAACATCAGGGACAACTGAGAAGTAATCATTGATGCAGGTGTTGAATTATTAGTTGTAGTAATGAGAATGAAGAATCAGCATGCTGGTAAGCTGGGATGCGATGAGGAGGTGTTGTAGGAGTTAGAGCAAATGAAGGTAATTATGCAAACCAAGGCTGACTGCATTGTACTAGTTGGTGACTTCACTTGCACAATATAGCTTCATTGCCGAAAACATTAGTATAGAACTACGCATAGCAGGCAGATCTGATTGCAGCAGAAATTGTAGGTGTCAGCAGTTGGTGCAGGTAGGAAGTAGTAGTAGATGTGTATCAATATTAGTAGCTCTTGCACCAACATAGTAGGTTTGGATGTATCCAATGTATCCAAAAAGTATTCTAATCACGTACACCAGCTCCAAAAACTAGCACTTGTATTACTGAGAACCCTTGTAAACAGAAAACTGCAGCAGCATTGTGAAGAACTAACATGCCAACTATAAGCACCAATCACCATAAACAACATATGTACATCTAGAATCATCATTCCACTAAGCTCAGTAAAGTAGCATTTGGCAGAATACTAACAAAGGCAATTGGGAAATTGGTCTTGAAGCCAAGCAACAACAATTGTACCAAATGGAATTAGCCAACACCGACCGTCATCACACTATAACACTGCAGCTCCATTTACCAACACATAAAAAGACATTTGGTAGCACCAAATGTGGTATTATTCAAGAACTTCAACAATCAAGAGATGAAGCAACTTATGAAAGCACTTATTAAAGTACCCATATTATTCGCAATTGAAGAAATATTGAAACCAGCAAACAAAGATGCAGTCTGGAATTATTTAGAAACATGAAAAACAATAGAAAAGATAACTAAACCAGGCTACATCAGAATTGAATGTAGACTCATCAAAGAGAACTCTAATCTGTATACCAGTACCATCACCAAATTCAATCCCAGAGCATCATCCTCAGTTCCATCATTACACACACAAACCAACTCACTCACATACCACTACTGTGAGGACTGTACCAAAGTAACATTGAGAGGAGGAGCTAATCGAAGCAAAATTAAGCACACAGTGGTGCAGCAAGCAATCAACACACACACGTACCCCAACATTCTACTGAATTTAAGAATAATTGTTCTTCACTATCCAATGGAACAAAATTAAGCTTCTCCCTAGCTAACTGTTGTAGCAGAAATAGGCATGCTCAGACCGAATAGAATCAGGAATCAATACTAGTAGGATTTGATAAAATAACTAGGTCACATTCAAACCTAATTATGATGAAAAAAGAATTTGAAGACAAAACTGAATGATGTTGAGATAGTGATATAGAGATCGGACACATAAAATCAAATTTGAAGTAAGCAAAAGATGAGATTCGAGATTACCAACTTTGATTCGATTTAAACAGTTGAGGTAGAAGAATCAAGCTTCAATCAGAAACGAAATTGCAAACCTAAATTCCCAAGAGCTCAAGTGATTTAAACCCAATTCCAAATCTGAGAATTATGCTTGATTCTGTTTGAAGACGTAGCAGTGAAGCATCAGGATCAAATCAAACTTCACACCAAGAACCATCAGTAACACAACTCCAATCGAACTCCATGAATCTTCAATTTACCAAAGATTTGATGAAGAACAGCAGCAGATTAAGTTGAATTAAAGAGAATTAAGGTTGAACAGCGGAAGAATGATCGATACCCCTGAGAATTTCAATTCTCGGATCGATACCATGATAGATTTGAGAATCTACATCTCTGCAAACGATTTGATCAATTGAATTGATATAAAGAAAGATAGATTTTTACAGACGCAGGACAAGAGTTTATAAACCTCACTCTCGACTCAATTCTCTCTTGCACTCACACGTGATGCACACACTCACAACGTACACCACACACATTCACTCGCACACTCACATTACATGTTATTAAGATGCTGGTAATGGTTCAACGATTTCAGTGGAGACGATGAAGTTTCAGTCCGCCAGAAAGTGTGAACTGGTTTCTGCCAAGACCAGCGAGAAGAACAGATTGATGCTGCTGTGGTGGTTTCGAGATCCTACAGCAACAACGAAATTGAACTTGGCTGAATTGGTGGTGATGTACGTGTGTAAACGGGCATTGAGAAGAAGTAAGAGCTTGGTCCTGTTGTTGGCAGCAAAGCAAAGCTTAGGGAGTTGAAGCTGGTGCTTGGCCGGACTCAATACGAGTTTGGAAGTTGAAGAATCAGGGAATGGAGACCGGGGATGGAGCTGTTGCTATGTCAAAGATTGTTTAAGATGTGAGCCGGTGGATGCCAAGATATGGTCGGGAACAAGATGAGAACGAAGACAAGGTTCTTAACGGATAAATACACACAGCTGGGAGAAATAACAAGAGAGGAAAGCATGTTCGAGCTTCTCAACAGCAGCGACTGCAATGCATTTCTTGTGGTGATGGATATACGGACTGAATATGGGAATATAATCAGATGGGTTCTCTGATTTACGTGAATTTATTTGGTTTTGGCGTTTTGTATTGGTTGTGTGTCGGGAGAAATGGCTAGTTGATCTGAACCTGCCAGTAGCCTGAGTTTCTGTTGCCGGTCGTGGATAGGAAATAGACTTGGGTACTGTGTTCGAGTTGTTGCCACTGCATGCCATCGGTTCCGTGGTGATGTCGAATCCGGAGTTTCTATCGACGATGGGTTTCAACAGTAATAAGAAGTAATTGACAGCAACTAAGAAATGGAACTGCAAGAGTTGAGAGATAGTGAAAGGCATGGATGGATGGGATTTTTATGAGGTTGTATGGTCAATCAATTTGAGTTCAGTGTGGCGGTGAAGGCTTTCATGATTGAATGGTAGTTTGTCTAGCTGGTGGCTCTGATTGCTGTGACTGGCGATGTGTTACTGACGTGGTCATGTCTACCAACAAGGAAGTAGAGTGGTCCAAATCCAAGGGTTTTGCTGTGAATTGAAGTTGAGTATTGCCTACTGAAATTAGTATGGAAGGTTTTTGAGCACAAGACTATGAAGTAACTGGTGGTGCAAGTTTTATTTCGAGTGAAATGGCCTAATTTTGGGGTCAATCATTTGGTCAAGCTACTGCAACGGAGTGGACTTGGTGCTTGAGAAATTGTCTCATATCTGTGAACTGAGTATTTGAATTTGTGAACTGAATGTTGCTGCATTGGGAAGGAGCTGAAGTTAGACGGACATATATGGGTTAAGAGGTGGCTGGACATTAATAATGATCTGATTGGTTCGGGTAATTGGACTGGGCCTAGTTGCTAGGTCTTATTTCTCGCAGCAACGCCTAATACAAAAAAGGAAGAGAAACTGTATCAGAGGGGAGATTTTTCTTTTGGAGGCCGGCTGGAGGAGAAAACAGCCGGGAGGAGGAGAACAACAAGAGAATAAAACGACATCGATTCAGGTGTGACAACGGTGATATCGATTTATTGTTTTTATCTTTTGTAATTTATTTTGGGGGTTTTAAGGAACCCATAATTATGTCTTGCTAGATTTTCATGACTAGGGTTTATGTTGAAGCCACATGGAGTTTAGGCTATTTTGAATATAATTGAATACATTTTGGCGATAGACTATTATGAATTGAATAAGATTAATCTTTGATTATTGTTTATCGATTAATTAAAAACATGAGTTGTTGCTTCACCGGGTTCAAAACCTTATGTGCGTAATCGGTAGTTTTGCAATTATATTTGTCTCATTGTTTGATAGTCCATGCTTGGATTCATTTCTTTGATGGGTTATGCTTAGGATAGCCAAATAATATTTGTGAACTAAAATTTAGTTTCGTATTATTTTCTCGCTAACACAATTTGATGGTGCATGCTTTGGTTTAATCTTTTGATGTGTCATGCTTAGGGTGTCCCAGCGATATTTGCGACTCTAATGCTTATAATAGGTGATGCCAATAGAACATACGATAAATAAATATTCATTGAGTTATGTTTCATTTCAGTAATTGAACAGAAATAGTGGTGGATACGATAAAACCCTAGTTACCGAGCTTCTCCCGTTGCATTTTGTTACCTAGTTTTATTTTTCTGTTATCAATTCTAAAAATCCTAGAATATTCTTTCTGATTATTTCATTAGAGATACTGATTATCGATATTTCCACCGCTCCTCGTGGGATCGACCCGTACTTGTCGCTGTCTACATTATAGACACCGTGCGATTGCGGTTTATTATATAGGCATCTCCGGATCCTATCAATTATTCATGACTTTGGAACACAGAATGTGAACCCGGGTAGAAGGAAGAACGGTAAAAGGGAAAACAACCCTGAAAGAAGAAAAAGGCACAGGAGAAAGAAAAAGAGATCAAGCTCCATGTCTCCCTCTGAAGAAGGTCGTGAACCCAAGAATTCTGTCCCAGATTTTCTTCACATAAATAATCGAGTCTCAGAACTGAAGACAAGTATAAGCAAACTCAAATGTGGCGTCTCCAAAACATGGAAAGTTACTAACCCAAGTACTCCTAGCTCCCTTTCTAGTAAAAGTTCTTCACTATTGTTGAGTGATTTGTCTCTACATTCCTATAAAGGAGAAGAAGGAGAAGTCTGCAATAATGAGCAAAATGCTCACCCTAACACACCATGACTACCTTCTGTAGCATTCTTCTTCAGAATAAGAAGGATGATATATGTTCTCAAGAAAGTGTTTTGAGAAAACTGTCAAAGGTGTATGTGTTTCAATTTTGTTTTTGAGTTTCTTTAGAATTTCTTTTTAATGAAAGTCCTTGTTGAACTCTTCCTCCTCTTGTAGCTTGGTCCCCCTTGTGTTGGTTTTCTATGACCACTTGTGCACGTTCACAAGAACCACACGGATCCTTGTGCCTAGGGTTTTATATATAAACCCCCTTATATATATATGTCATTATTTGACGTTTTAATTCATAAGGATAAAAAGATTTTTCTGGATTCTTAGCACAATGGAGAGAAGCAACAAAGAGGTAATTATGGGAGAGAAGGCTTTTGATTTTCATGAAGACCCTGTTTTCATAATCTTTCATCAAGCTATTGATCATGAAAATAACCTACCAGTTCAGATATCTTCACAATTGGTAGGAAATCTTCTTCGTGATTTTGAAGTCGTCCGTGAACAACTCGAAATAGCATCAAGGAATCTTGATTTTCTAAAGGATGAACTTAAGAAAGCATTTGATGAACTTACTGTTGTTCAATCTTTAGTTGCAAATCAAGTTCAACCTATCTAGTAAATCTTCTATGATTTCTGTTTTATTTAGAAGAATAACTAGTGGTTTGGAATAGCAATGATTGTGATTACACATAGCTATATCCAATGATTTCATCTTCTTGTTTTTAGATTTATTGGTTTAAATTCTAAAGTTATTTTGGAAGATGATGGTTGCAGTATTAATATTTATGGTTTTATATATTGCAATATTTTGATGGGATTTGTATGTTTACGTCTGTGAACTTGATTGTCCCATATTTTGTCGAAAGTAAAGTCGTTCACGAATTTATATGCAAATATTGATAAAGGAATGAATGGATTTTTGGCAAAACACAAAAGTTAAGCCTATATTGTCAATTGTTGATGTAAGATAAGTTAAAATCTTTTGTGATTCAAGGATAAAGTCTATTGTGTCACTTTGTGATGGAAAAATAGAATAGATCCTTGTTTTTTTGTTATCCACGGTATAAAGCTTAATTGTTCCATATTATTATGTATTACCGTGAAGGTTCCATGAAGATGCAAAATGTTGAGCATTGAGAACTAAATTAATAAACTTGTGTGATTATTTAGTTTGTATTCCATGAGTTCTCTCATGTTGAGTACATCTACGGTTAAGGTTGTCATTTTCTATGATAATCTTAGTCGGGGTTCCCTAATCTCTTATATTGAGCCCAAATGAACTAAATCAATCATCTTGTGTGATTATTTAGTTAGCACTCCATAGATTTTTCTCATGTCGAGTGTGGACAATTGAATTGATTACTTTGTGATTAGTTTAATTTTGTAATCCGGTTAGAGTATTTATGGGTTCTCTTGTGAATAATCTAATCGATGAATTAAGTCTCAATAAGTTTACTTGTGTTGAGCATATTTAGTCAAATTAATCATGGTTCGCTTTGGTTAATATGATTGAATATTTTGGATTCCAAATTCATACTTGTATGTAATTTGTTAAGTCTAAAGAAATCCTTCTTTTCTCTTGAAAATAAGGTCGCTCTTGTTTTTCCCTTGGGAATGACATCGAATGGGGGAGTGTTCTTATGAACTTACGCTTAATTTCCAAATCTTTGTGGGGAGTGCGGCTGTGGAATTTTTAGGAGTTATCTTGTATCTTTATAAACTCATTTATGAATGCATTTAGCCTCGGCTTTATGATTGCATCTAAACAAGATGATAGAACATTTACCTTTGGTCATGAAATGTTTTTACGGAAATTTTATTAGGATCCCGTTCTTGTACCTTTGCCAATTTTATTGACAAAAAGGGGGAGAATTAATTGTAGTTCACACTACAAATACATATGGTTTTCGGATCATTATGTAAGGGGGAGTGGTTTCCATGTGATATGGAGTATTGACTAAGGGGGAGTGAAGTATCACCATAGTATTTTTGTTGAAGTTGTGATGCAATTGGACTTTGACGCTGTATAATAATACTATGACACTGTATAACAATGATTGGAGAACCAATGCTTTTCTCATTGTTATAGCTACGTATTTTCAACAACGATGATACTAAACTTACAACCTTTGGGATCATTGGACTTCTTGGAAGTGACGAAGATTTCGAGTATTGTTGAAAATTAGGCATGTGGAATAGGAGCTATAAAGTTTATTTATATATTTTTTGTATTCCATATGTATTAATAGTTTTGCCACTAAAATTGACAAAGAGGGAGATTGTTAGAGCACTGCTCGGTCAAACTCGCATGCGTTGCTATCTCAAGCATGTTTGTCAATCTTAGTGATCAAAACTATAAAGTCTTGATTTCTATTCTACTATAGCTAATGTCTCAGACTAGGATAGAAAGTGTAGTTGAGCTCAAGAACTCCATAGCGATCATCATATAAGACGAAGGACTACTCAAGGAACCAGTGGATCTTCATCGACTAAAAGGTATGTGGAGACTTGAACTTATCTATCACTCAAAAGTCTATCTACTCTATCTCCCATCTTGAGACAAAAGTCCTTTATCTATATATACTAAAGATATGCACATGTGACATTTCGAGCTGAGTATATCTTGCTTATCTATTTCTCGAAATGGGTGTTGGTAAAGCTTTCGATTTAGCCAAGTTCATCTTTGCCTAGTTACGAAAGTCATGTTATGTTTCAATCATTTTGGAAATCTCTCTGACGGAAAATAGTTTGTGAATAACAACTATAAAACGCCCTTTGAGAATATTTCAATGATTGAAATGAGAGCTTAGACTATATAATCATTGGGGATATAAACATTGTTGTGGCAACACATATATGTAGAATTCCTTAGCACTTGAACCGAAGTTTGTGAACTTTGTTGATCAAGTGGAACCGGAACGTGAGCATCAACTCATTCCGCGAACCTAGTCCGCGAACCGGTGTAAGTTCTTGAACCCGAGAATATCTACTGAAGTTGAAGCTCAGGTGCAGTCCGCGAACTGACCGGAGTTCTCATCCCGAGAAATTCTGCTGGAGTTTATTAACTTCAACCGGTTAGCTTGAGTCCGGGAACTCAGTTCGCGAACTCAAGAGGTTATGTCTGAAAACGTTGTTCGTGAACTTAAAATAAATTAATAAGGAATGCTTTTGCAACCCGTGGATTTATAGTTCATGATTAATGATTCGAGTGAATCACATCGTTTTTGATTCAATTATGTATCCTGTAGTACTTGAGATCTCATAGGAATTGAACAACTCTCTAACTAGTTCATTTGAGTCATTTGGACTAGTTATGGTGAAGAAGAATATGGTTGATATGAAAGTTATCATTTGGCTAACCATTTGGTTGACTAATATTGAACCAACCATTGTACACACTTGAGTACGGTTACACGAACTCAAAAATGTCAAGTACATGTGTGTATGGCAAGCTAAGATTTCGATTTAACGGTTGAGAGATATTAGCTTGTATCTAATCAGGTTTTCACCTAACGGTGAATATTGAATGCTTTGTTACTAAGCTAACATTGATTGCAAACCCTGATTTGAAAGAATATATAAGGGAGAACTCTTGTTATTGGAAAAACTAATCCCCACATACTTTTCTTGTGTGATACTAGTTTTCTCCAAGCTAGAGTCAATCTCCATTAACCCTTCAGTTTTCTCTCTAAATTCGGGTTAACGACTTAAAAACTTCATTGGGATTGTGAAGCCAGACCGATACTACTTTCCTTGTAGTTGTGTGATCTGATCTTCTTTGTTTCTATAAATTTGAGTACAATTGTAATAATTGTCTTGAGATTTCTATCTCCGATAGGCAAGATAAAAGTAGTCACAAACATCTTCGTCTCATTGTTTGTGATTCCTCAATAATCTTCTTCGTTGCATTGATTAAGTTTATTGTAAGGTGATTGATGAAACTGAGCTGTTCTTCGGGAATATAAGTATGGTTTTATCGATTGGTTCTTGTTCACCTTGATTTATTAAAAGACGAAACAAAACTCATAGGTTTATTCATAGGAGACGAATTTATCTATTACCTGTACATTTTTCTGTGTGAGACAAATTTGTTTATTAAAGTCTTCGACTTTGGGTCATAGCAACTCTTGGTTGTGGGTGAGATCAGCTAAGGGAATGAAGTACGCAGTATCCTGCAGGGATCAGAGGCGTAGGAGCATAACTGTACCTTGGATCAGTGTAAGATTGGTTGGGGTTCAACTACAGTCCAGACCGAAGTTAATTTGGAGTAGGCTAGTGTCTGTAACGACTTAATACATTGTATGTTTATTATGGACTAGGTCCTGGGGTTTTTATGCATTTGCGGTTTCCTCGTTAACAAAATTCTGGTGTCTGTGTTATTTCTTGTCCGCATTATATTTTTATATAATTGAAATAATACAGGTTGTGCGTTGTTCAATTGATTAGAATATCAGACCTTATTGGTTGTTGATTTAAATCGATTGACACTTGGATATTGGTATTTGGTACCATACAAGTTATCTCTCTTTGATTAGGCTCGCGAATTATATTTGCTTGAGTAAATCAAATCGATAGATTGAGATAATAACTCCTCGGGTATTTTCTATTGATTGAGTCTTGTTGATTCTCTAGAAAACAACTCGTAGTTGTCCATACAAATTGTTAAACGAAATATTAGGTGAGGTGGTAAGACCCCCGCATTTTCACCAGTAGCGGTGTAACCTTTTCGATGAGCCATGCAACAGGTACCCCCTTCTATGACGCACTTTAGATCTTACAATTGCCTCTTGCGAAATTTTAATATCTCAAACTAGGGTGCACGCCATAATTGGTTCGCCCCATTCTAATATGTCATTAATCTCTGCGAAATTTTTGCACATTGTCATTCTGTTTTGGATGTTTTTAATTTTGGAACTTCTCTTTCATAAGATTTTCGCAAATATTCCTTTTGTTTCAATCATACATTGTTTCGCAGTCTACCCTTTCCCAAAATATTTTATGGGTAATACTTTTTTAGATAAAATCTGTTCCATGGTCTCCCAAGTCTTTGACCCACATATCTACCCTCTGGGTCCATCAACTTATACTCCCCTGTTCCAACTATCTCTTTAATTATATAAGGTCCGTCCCACTGCTTGCAAGCTTTCCGCCATTTTCTCGTTGATATATTGGTATTTCTCGCAGCACCAAATTCCTTGGTTGAAATTCACGTTTTTTGACACGTTTATTATACTCTCGGGATAATATTCGCTGGTAATTTTCCTTATGTTGTAGTGATTTATCTTTATTTTCTTCTAATTCATCAAGTTTAGTTAAAATCATTCCTGCACTAAGGTTTTTCTCCCAAGCTTCTCTTTTTGTTGTAGGAATAACTACTTCTGTTGGCAGCACAGCTTCAACTCCATATGTTAAACAAAAAGGTGACATTCCCGTAGCTTCTCGCCTAGTTATGTTGTAAGCCCAGACTGCATTATGCACTTGTTCGCACCATGCTCTATTATGTCCTTCTAATTTCTTCTTCAATATATTTACAATTGTCTTATTTGTTGCTTATGCTTGTCCATTAGCCTGTGGATATAGAGGGGTGGATTTTCCATACTTTATCTTAAATGCATTGAGTAAAATTTTTACGTTCTGCCCTTCAAACTATTTCCCATTATCAGATACTAATTGTGCTGGAATTCCAAATCTGCAAATGATATTTTCAAATATGAACGTGAAGATGTCTTTGTCGCAAATATGCTGTACTGCTTTCACTTCTGCCCATTTTGTGAAATAATCTGTAGCAACAATTAAGTTTTTCCTTTGTCCAGATCCTGGTAAAAACGGTCCCACAATGTCTAAACCCCACTTTCCAAAGGTCCGTACACTTGTTGAAGATGTTAACGGTGCTTCAGGTGCATGTATTTTCTTTCCATGTCGCTGACAATCTTCGCAACGCCTTGATATTTATTTCGCATCTTCATGCATATATGGCCAATAATAACCTTGCATTTTCATTCTGTATGCCAGGGATCTTCCTCCACTATGATTGCCAGCATCCCTACTATGTAACATTTTTAACATTTCTTCTCCCTCTTTTCGTGTTAAACATCTGAGTGATGGTCCATTAAAGGATCTTCTATACAACACCCCATCTCTTAGCTCATAATTTGTCGCACGGCTCTTTAATTTGTGTGCCTCCAATCTATTTCTTGGTGTTTCTCCTTTTTCCAAAATATGCATGAAGTTCTGCTCTACAGTCTTCGGCATTGGGTATTTGCGCTTCTTCTTCACCTTATATTATCATAATATCTACTTGTTTTTCTTCCTTGTTTATAGATGGTGATATGAGCGTCTGTATTTTTATGCATTTCGCAGCTAGATCTGTCATCATACTTGAAATGAAAGCATAAGCATCTGCAAGTCTATTGTCTTTCCTTGATATGTGTCTCCACTTTATTTTTGGAATTTTCGCTGACAATTTTTCGACAAGTTTCTTGAATTTTTTCAAGGATGGTTCATTTGTAGTGTATTCTCATTTTATTTGGCGAATAACTAGATGCGAATCACTGGTAATTCTCATGTTCTCCAATTTCATTTCTATTGCGAACTTTAGAGCATGCACCACTGTTTCGTATTCTGTTTCATTATTGGTGGATGCAAATTCTAATCTGAAGGAAAAATCCATTTTGTTTCCTTCTGGCGAAATCAGGACAATTCCAACTCCATTGCCTTCCCCATTTGATGACCCATTTATCAGGTTCTGTCAACATATCTCTTGGGTTCCCATGTTCTTCCTCCGCATCCATCATTTCCTCCACTTCTTCATCATCTTCTAGAGGAAACTATGCTAAAAATTCTGCAACAACTTGTGACTTTGGTGAAGATAATATTTCATACTTAATTTCGAAATGTCCTACTTGTGCATTCCATCTCTCCACCCTGCATGGCCTTTTTGAATTCTTCATCACTGATTCAATTGGTACCTTTGTCAAAACCCTCACCTTGTGTGCTTGAAAATATATACGAAGTTTAAACGTTGCATAAACTAATGTTAGAATTAGTTTTTATTTTTGAATATTTTTCTCTACGGCATTGAAGGTTTTACTGATGTAGTAAATCGGTTTTTCAACTCCTGCGTCAATTCGCAACAGCACAACACTTAATGCATGTGAGGTTGTCGCAAGATAAATTAATAGCTCTTCTCCTGGCTCTGCCTTTTGCAAAATAGATATATTCATCAGATGTTCTTTTATTCCTTGGAAAGCTTTCTCACATTCATCTGTCCATTTGAACTTTGTCCCCTTTTGAGTATGTTGAAGAAATGTTTACATTTGTCTGAAAATCGCGAAATAAACCTTCCCAGCGAAGCCAAGAGTCCGTTTAAATTCTGTACATCTTTCACCGTCACTGGTGTTGGCATATCGCGAACTGCTTGTACTTTCTCTGGATCAACTTGTATTCCTTCTTTTGATACAATATAGCCTAAAAAATTTCCTGACGCAACCCCAAAAATACACTTCTCTGGATTTATCTTGACGTTAAAATGTCGCATCTGCTCAAAAATCTCCTTCAGATCCTGTACGTGATCTTTAGCTTCTTTACTTTTTATTAACATATCATCCACATATACCATAAATGTCTTATGTATCCACTTCGGGAATACTTTCTCCACCATCCTTTGATATGTTGCACTAACATTTCGCAGACCAAATTGAAGTTTTGTATAACAATATAACCCTCTTGGAGCGAAAAAAGCAGTATGCTCTTGATCTTCTTCAGCGAGAGGAATTTGATTATAGCCTTTATACCCATCTAAAGAAGATATTCTATTATTTCCCACCGCTGATTCAACCATTTGTGGAATATCTGGTAATGGAAAACTCTCTTTCGGAGAATCTTTATTTAGATCAGTAAAATCTATACAGATTCTTATCCCCTTATTTTTCTTTGGAACCACAACCATGTTAGCTATCCACTCTGGGTATTTAGCTTGTCTTATAATTCATGCATTAAGCATCTTCTGTAACCCTTCTTCTATTTGGGGGTGATATGATGTCGCGATTTTTCTTATTCTTTTTTTGAAGGGTCTTGCGCTTTTGTCAATCTCCAACCTATGACACGCCACAAACGGATCTATTCCAGGCATCTCATCCATGTTCCATGCGAAAATATCTTTGTATTCTCGCAAAAGATTAATAGTTTTTTGTTCTTCATCTTCCTCCATTTTGGTCCCAATTCTTAGTATTTTGGGTTCTTCTTTAGTTCTAACATTCACTTCCTTTATTGGTTCTGCCGCGGTGTAACTGGCCTTAGGTTCTCCCATAGGTGTTGGTTCTTTTATCATTTTCGCAGATTCATTTCCTCCTTCTGGAATTTCGCAGGGTATCCCTTTTCCTTCCTCTGCTCTTATCATGTAAATTTTAAATTCTTCTTCTTTCTTCGCTTCTCTTTCCATCTTCCTGCGAATTATTCGCTTCTTTGCACGTCCTTCATAATGCTTCACTTCAATTTGATAGCATAATTTTGCACTATCAACATCCCCTCTAATTTCACCAATCCCACTCGGCATAGGAAATTTAATGTATTGATGCAATGTCGACGCTACAAATTTAATTGCGTGTATCCATGGTCTTCCCAATAACATATTATACTGTGATTCCATATCCACCACACATAGTGTCACCTGTGTTTCAATCTCTCCTAGCGAAATTCGCACCACTATTTCTCCTTTAGGTTTTGTTGTTGATTTTCCAAATCCATGGATATGATATGTTGAACAAGACATTTCTTCATCTTTGTATCCCATTCCTTTATATGAATGATAAAACATTATATCCACCGAACTTCCCGTATCCACCATAATTCTGTTCACCGCCCATTCTTCCATATCTTTTGTGGATTTCCCCTTTTCTTTCCGTGTGGTTACTATGATCACCAGAGGAGATATGTGGTTCAAGTTTTCTCTTGGTATCTCTGCTGCTGTGAATGTAATTTTCTGATTTTCCCAATCCTTCAAGAGTGAAACCTTTTCCACTGTCATAATTTTCTTTCCTTCAAAATCTCGTTTATGTATTCTTCCTTTGATGTCTTCGTGAAATTTATTAATCATTATTTTTTGTGATTATGCTATACTCCATGCTTCTGTTATCTTCATTGATTTTAATTATCTTTTTCTTAACTGGTTTGCTGATTTGTTCCATCATCTTCTTTGTTTGAACAGTCTCAATAACAATCTTTTAATCTTGTTTTTTCAGCAACTTTCAACCTTCAGTCCCTGTTTTTAGCGCCATTATGTAGTTGCAGGAAATCCTACAATACATCCCTCACAAGAATTCATAACAATCAACACATTTCTTAAGATCAATAACGACACTTTTTATTAATTGAATCTAGAAATTTTACAAGAATGAAATGAAATCAAGAATACAACACTATTTTGGACTTTCTCTCTCCTCAAAACTTTCACAACACTCCAAAAATTATCTCTCCCTACCTTATGCCTATTCATCTCTTTATATAGGGTATTCCATAGTGGATGATAGCTAAGTTGACCTTTATTTTCGGATCTGACTTGCGATGTTCTCGCAAGTATTCTAGTGTTAATTTCGCAAACATTCTAAATTTCGCTAGATCATCACACTTTTCTCATGTTTACGCCATCGTCATCTTTTACGTCATTCCTGTAGTTAATCAGCGACGGTTTCGCAGTGTACTTTTGATGGTAATTTCGCAAGGTCACTACTGTGGCGATATTATGATCCTACACACATAGCTATATCCAATGTTTTCCATCTTCTTATTTTTAGATTTATTGGTTTAAATTCTAAACTTGTTTGGAAGATGATGGTTGCAGTATAAATCTTTTGATATATTGCAATATTTTTGTGTGTTTATGTCCGTGAACTTGATTGTCCCATATTTTTTCAAAAGTAAATTCGTTCGTGAATTGATATGCAAATATTGATAAAAGGATGAATAGACTTTTGACAAACACATAAGTTAAGCCTATATTGTCAATTATTGATGTAAGATAGGTTAAAATATTTTGTGATTCAAGGATTATGTCTATTGTGTGTCATTGTGAAAATGGTGATGGAAACATAGAATGAATCCTTGTGTAATCCGCAGTAATTGATCTTCCCTGATCCATATTTTGTGTATTACTGTGAGACACCGTATTGTGACTTATGTTGAGCATTAGACAACCAAAGTTGATAATTTTTGTGATTAGCTTAGTTGTGTTCCGTAAGATACTTTACTTCGAGTATTTTTGAACTAAATCAATCATCTTGTGTGATTGTTTAGTTAGCACTCCATAAGTTTTCTTATGTTTGATAATTTCTTTGACTGGGTTAGTTTTTCATGATTAACTTAGTCATTGCTCCATAGATTTTTCGTATGTCGAGTGTGGCCAATTAAATTCATTACTTTTGTAATTAGTTTGGTTGAGTATGGAAATTAGATTATTTGTGAGCTTTCTTGTGATTTAATCTAATTGATTTATTAAGTCTCTATAAGTTTACTTGTGTTGAGCATATTTAGACAAATTAATCTTGGTTCGCTTGGGTTAATATGATTGAATATTTTTGTTGGATTCCAAATTCATACTTGTATGTAATTTGTTGAGTCTAAAGAAATCCTTCTTTTCTTTTGAAATTAAGGTCGCTCTTGTTGTTCCTTTGGGAATGACATATTATGGGGGAGAGTTCTTTTGAACTTGTGCTTAATTGCCAAATCTTTGTGGGGAGTGCGGCTGTGGAATATTAGAGGGGTTATCTTGCGTCTTTATAAACTCCTTGATGAATGCATTTAACTCCGTCTTTATGATTGCATCTAAATAGGATGATATACATTTTCCTTTGGTCATGAAATGTCTCTTACGGAATTTCATTAGGATCCCATTCTTGTACCTTTGCCAATTTTATTGACAAAAAGGGGGAGAATTAATATGTAGTTCACACTACAAATACATATGGTTTTCGGATTATTATGTAAGGGGGAGTGGTTTCCATGTGAGATGGAGTATTGACTAAGGGGGAGTGAAGTATCACCATAGTATTGTTGTTGAAGTTTTGATGCAATTGGAATTTGACGCTGTGTAATAATACTATGACATCGTATAACAATGATTGAGAACCAATGCTTTTCTCATTGTTATATCTACGGATTTTCAACAACGATGATGCTAAACTTACAACCTTTTGGATCATTGGACTACTTGGAAGTGACGAAGATTTCGAGTATTGTTGAAGATTAGATATGTGGAATAGGAGCTACAAAGTTTATTTATATATTTTTTGCATTTCATATGTATTAAGAGTTTTTCCACTAAAATTGACAAAGGGGGAGATTTTTAGAGCATTGATCGGTCGAACTCGCATGCGTTGCTATCTCAAGCATGTTTGTCAATGTTAGTGATCAAAACTATAAAGTCTTGATTTCTAGTCTACTATAACTAAGGTCTCAGACTAGGATATAAAGTGTATTTGAGCTCAAGAACTCCATGTCAATCATCATACACGACGAAGGACTACTCAAGGAACCAGTGGATCTTCATCGACTAAAAGGTATGTGGAGACTTGAACTTATCTATCAATCGAAAGTCTATCTACTCTATCTCCTATCTTGAGACAAAAGTCGTATTACTATATAGACTAAGAATATACACATGTGATATTTTGAGCTGAGTATATCTCGCTTATCTATTTCTCGAAATAAGTGTTGGTAAAGCTTTCTCTTTAGCCAAGTTCTTCTTTACCTAGTGACGAAAGTCATGTTTTGTGTCAATCACTTTGGAAATCGCTCTAACGAAAAATAGTTTGTGAATAACAACTATATAACATCCTCTGAGAATATTTCAATGATTAAAATGAGATTTTAGACAATATAATCACTGGGGATATAAACATTGTTTTGGTAACACATATATGTATAAGTCCTTAGCACTTGAACCGAAGTTTGCGGACTTTGTTGATCAAGTGGAACCGGAACGTGAGCAGTCAACTCAGTCCGTGAACTTGCGTAGTTCTCGAACCCGAGAATTTCTGCTGGAGTTTGTGAACTCCAACCAGTTAACTTGAGTCCGGGAACCCTGTCCGCGAACTTGAGTGGTTATGTCTAAAAAAGATGTTCGTGAACTTATCTTAATTAACTAAGGAATGGTTTTGAAAACCGTGGCTTTATAGTGCATGAATCGATTCGAGTGAGTCACATCATTTTTTCTTCAATTGTGTCTTATGTAGTACATTAGATCTCATAGAAATTGAACAACTCTCTAACTAGTTAATTTGAGTCATTTGAACTAGTTATGGTGAAGAAGATTATGGTTGATATGAAAGTTATCATTTGGCTAACCATTTGGTTGACTAGTATTGAACCAACTATTGTACACGTTTGGGTACGGTTACACAAACCCAAAATCGTCAAAGTACATGTGTGTATGACAAGCTAAGTTTTCGATCTAACGGTTGAGAAATATTAGCTTGAATCTAATAAGGTTTTCATCTAATGGTGAAAATGCTTTGTTACTAAGCTAACATTTATTGCAAACCCTAATTTGAAAGACTATATAAGGGAGAACTCTAGCAAATGGGAAACCTAATCCCCACACATTCTGTGTGATACTAGATTGCTAAGCAAGAGTCGATTCTCCTTTGACCTTTGTTTTTATTCTTCTAAAACCAGGTTAACGACTTAATGACTTCATTGGGATTGTGAAGCCAGACCAATACTACTTTTATTGTAGTTGTGTGATCTGATCTTGTTGTTTCTACCGTACGAGTACAATTGAAATAATTGGCTTGAGATTTCTATCTCTGATAGGCAAGATATAAAAGTAATCACAAACATCTTCGTCTCATCGTTTGTGATTCCACAATATATTTTTTCGTTGCGTCGATTAAGACTATTGTGAGGTGATTAATTATACTGAGCTATTCTTCGGGAATATAAGTCTGATTTTATTGATTAGTTCATGTTCACCTTGATTTATCAAAAGACGGAACAAAACTCATAGGTTTATTCGTGGGAGACGAATTTATCTATCTTGTAGAGTTTTCCGTGTGAGACAGATTTGTTTTTTAAAGTCTTCAACTTTGGGTTGTAGCACCGTGGTTGTGGATGAGATCATCTAAAGGAATCAAGTGCGCAGTATCCTGATGGGATCAGAAGCGTAGGATCATAACTGTACCTTGGATCAGTGTGAGATTGATTGGGGTTCAACTACAGTCTAGACCGAAGTTAATTTGGAGTAGGCAAGTGTCTGTATCGGCTTAATACAGTGTATGTTTAATCTGGACTAGGTCTTAGGGTTTTCTTGCATTTGCGGTTTCCTCATTAACAAAATTCTGATGTCTGTGTTATTTCTTTTTCTCATTATATTTTGTTATATAGTTGAAATAATACAGGTTGTGCGTTGTTCAATTAATTAGAATATCTAACCTTATTGGTTGTTGATTTAAATTGATTGAGACTTGGATATTGGTCTTTGGTACCATCCAAGTTATCTCTCTTTGATTAAGACTCGCGAATTGTATTTGCTTGAGTAAATCAAATTGAGATATTGAGATAATAACTCCTTGAGTATTTTCTATTGATTGAGTCTAGTTGATTCTATAGAGAACAACTCGTAGTTGTCCATACAAATTGCTAATCGAAATATTGGGTGTGGTTGTTAGACCCCCGCTTTTTCAATTGGTATCATAGCAGGCAAACACGTTCAAGACCTTATAAGTCTGTGTTTTTAGCGATCTGACTCTATGGACAAAGGTGTTATATCTCAATAAACGTACCATCAGTCTTCGATGGCTCTAATTACTTATGGTGGGAAATTGCTATGCGATATTTTCTTCAAGCATGTGATTTCTAGACATGGGTATATGTTGTTAATGGCTATGATCCTCCCGTATCGGCAGTTGGAAATGTGAACGTTCCAAAAAATATTGGTGAATACACCCCTGCCGAAATTCTTCCTACAAAGAAAAATTCAGACGGTTTGAATACGATCATGCATGCCATTACCCCAAATCTTCAGCACCATGTGTCTAATTACACTAAATTGCAAGAAGCTTGGGATATCTTATTAACCGTATTCGAAGGTAACACCAGAGAAAAGGAAGCAAGGCTTCAAAACCTTAATTCCGATTGAGAAAAATTTTGTATGGCAGATGAAGAAATATTTTATGAGTTTAATCACAAAGTATCTGAAATTGTTAATGCATCTTTTGCATTGGGTAAGACTATTCCTGAAAAGGACATTGTGATGAAAACGAGTGTCCAAATCATAGAAAATACACTGGGAACAAAGGTCTTGCAGCAACTCTTGATGAAATATCTGACAACTATGACTCTAATGAAGATGGTAAATCAAGTGTTGCACTTCTTGGTGAAAATATTGATTTTGATAATTGTAGCAATACACATATCAATTTTGATATTCTTTCAGAAGATAATCCAACCATTCTGGAAGAAAAAGTTGACCCTTTTCTTGGAAACTTTGTTTATAATGTTTCAGGATCCATTATGTGCCTAGCTGCTTGCACATTTCAGAAGCCTGATTACTATCCAAGTGTGACGTGCTCGAATTGTTCATTAAAAGGTCATGAACTCTCAAAGTGTTACAAGTTCAAACACAAACAAAGACATGTCAACAAACTTCAACGAAGAGCAAATCATTTAGCAAGAAAGCTTAAACTTGCTTAGAACACCGTATAGGTATGTAAGCTTTTATCTTCGTCTAAGAGGTTAGTTTCCAAGGAAAAATGAAGACCATTTGAAAAGAAAGTATGGTCAAACTATTTTGATAGACAAAAGTCCGTGGATTTTCCACAAGAGGAAATTGGTGGACAAATTGTAGTTCACCACAATGCAACTTGATTGTGTTGTTCTTAAAATCTTGTCTCATGTGCCTGATCAAAAGACAAAATGATTTTGTACCTCTCAGGCTTTAGGATTTTTTTTTCTGTCTTATTTTCTTATAAGTATTTCCTTTTTGTCTATCAAATAAAAGAAAGGGTACTATCGACAATTCTACTCTTTATAGGGATAAGAATTGAACGTTTACGAACCTGTTTCAGGTTTCGAACCCTACATTCCTTTTATTTCTCTAAAACCACTTTTTATCTCAAGACTACTTGTTGAGCCAATAATGATGTCTTCCGATGAAAAGAAGGTAATGTGATTGTTAAGCCATCAATCATGAAGGAAAAATAAAAATCTTCATTGCCTCCAACCTTGAAAAGAAAAAGAAGGAATATGAGGAAGCCAAAAGCTGTTCCTTCAAATTCTCAGAAGTTTTCTGATGTTCTTAAAGTGTTGAAGGAGATGCGAAAGGAGATTAAACAAATAAAGGCTTTTGTGTATACGACTCATGAGATTCAGAAGGCCCTGGTTCGACAACAGAAACCAAGAAGGTTCATAGATATAAACTCCTTCCTTAATGAACCTTATGTTCCCATGGCTGTTGACGACAAGGAGTTCGGGGACGATAATGAATTCTTCAAAGGTCTTAATGTCTAGTAAATGTTCTATTGTTTCTCTTTTGTTTAGAAGAATAACTAGTGTTTTGAAATAGCCATTATTGTGATTACACATTGTAGTTGCAGGAAATCCTACAATACATCACTCACAAGAATTCATAATAATCAACACATTTCTTAAGATCAATAACGACACTTTTTATTAATTGAATCCAGAAATTTTACAACAAGGAAATGAAATCAAGAATACAACACTATTTTGGACTTTCTCTCTCCTAAAAACTTTCTCAACACTCCAATAATTATTTCTCCATACCTTATGCCTATTCATCTCTTTATATATGGTATTCCATAGTGGATGATAGCTAAGTTGACCTTTATTATCGGATCTGACTTGCGATGTTCTTGCAAGCATTCTAGTGTTAATTTCGCAAACATTCTAAATTTCGCTAGATCATCACACTTTTCTCATATTTACGCCATCGTCATCTGTTATGTCATTCCTGTAGTTAATCAGCGAAGGTTTCGCAGTGTACTTTTGATGGTAATTTCGCAAGGTCACTACTGTGGCGATATTATGATCCTACACACATAGCTATATCCAATGTTTTTCATCTTCTTATTTTTAGATTTATTGGTTTAAATTCTAAACATGTTTGGAAGATGATAGTTGCAGTATTAATCTTTTGATATATTGCAATATTTTGATGGGATATGTGTGTTTATGTCCGTGAACTTGATTGTCCCATATTTTGTCAAAAGTAAAGTCGTTCGTGAATTAATATGAAAATATTGATAAAAGGATGAATAGACTTTTGACAAACACATAAGTTAATCTTATATTGTCAATTATTGATGTAAGATAGGTTAAAATCTTTTGTGATTCAAGGATTATGTCTATTGTGTGTCATTGTGCAAATGGTGATGGAAACATAGAATGAATCCTTGTGTATTCCGCAGTAATTGATCTTTCCTGATCCATATTTTGTGTATTACTGTGAGACTCTGTATTATGACTTATGTTGAGAATTAGACAACCAAAGTTGATTATTTTTGTGATTATCTTAGTTGTGTTCCGTAAGATACTTTACTTCGAGTATTTTTGAACTAAATCAATCATCTTGTGTGATTGTTTAGTTAGCACTCCATAAGTTTTCTTATGTTTGAGCATTTCTTTGACTGGGTTAGTTTTTCATGATTAACTTAGTCATTGCTCCATAGATTTTTCGTATGTCGAGTGTGGCCAATCAAATTCATTACTTTTGTAATTAGTTTGGTTGAGTATGGAAATTAGATTATTTGTGAGATTTCTTGTGATTTAATCTAATTGATTTATTAAGTCTCTATAAGTTTACTTGTGTTGAGCATATTTAGACAAATTAATCTTGGTTCGCTTGGGTTAATATGATTGAATATTTCTTGTTGGATTGCCAAATTCATACTTGTATGTAATTTGTTGAGTCTAAAGAAATCCTTCTTTTCTTTTGAAATTAAGGTCGCTCTTGTTGTTCATTTGGGAATGACATATTATGGGGGAGAGTTATTTTGAACTTGTGCTTAATTGCCAAATCTTTGTGGGGAGTGCGGCTGTGGAATATTAGAGGGGTTATCTTGCGTCTTTATAAACTCCTTGATGAATGCATTTAACTCCGGATTTATGATTGCATCTAAATACGATGATATACATTTACCTGTGGTCATGAAATGTCTCTTACGGAAATTTAATTAGGATCCCATTCTTGTACCTTTGCCAATTTTATTGACAAAAATGGGGAGAATTAATATGTAGTTCACACTACAAATACATATGGTTTTCGGATCATTATGTAAGGGGGAGTGGTTTCCATGTGAGATGGAGTATTGACTAAGGAGGAGTGAAGTATCACCATAGTATTGTTGTTGAAGTTGTGATGCAATTGGACTTTGACGATCTGTAATAATACTATGACAATGTATAACAATGATTGAGAACCAATGCTTTTATCATTATTATAACTACGGATTTTCAACAACGATGATGCTAATTTACAACGATGATCCGAAAATCATATGTATTTGTAGTGTGAACTACAATTAATTCCCTCCCTTTTTGTCAATAAAATTGGCAAAGGTACAAGAACGAGATCCTAATGAAATTTCCGTAAGAGACATTTCATGACCAAAGGTAAATGTTCTATCATCTTGTTTAGATGCAATCATAAAGCAGAGGCTAAATGCATTCATCAAGGAGTTTATAAAGATACAAGATAACCCCTGAAAATTCCACAGCTGCATTCCCCACAAAGATTTGGAAATTAAGCGCAAGTTCAAAATAACTCTCCCCCATAAGATGTCATTCCCTAAGGAACAACAAGAGCGACCTTAATTTCAAGAGAAATGAAGGATTTCTTTAGACTTAACAAATTACATACAAGTATGAATTTGGAATCCAAAATATTCAATCATATTAACCAAAGCGAACCAAGATTAATTTGACTAAATATGCTCAACACAAGTGAACTTATGGAGACTTAAATCATCGATTAGATTATTCACAAGATAACCCATAAAATTATAACCGGATTACACAATTAAACTAATCAAAAAGTAATTAATTCAATTATCCACACTCGACATGAGAAAAATCTATGGAGTGCTAACTAAATAATCACACAATATGATTAAATTAGTTCTTAATGCTCAACATTTTGCATCTTTATGGAACAACCAACCATGCCAATAAGAAATCGACTTAGTCGTATCTTGCTCAACATAAGATACAAGATGGAACCTTCACGGTAATATATAATAATATGGAACAATGAAGCTCTATACTGTGGATCACAAAACAAGGACCTATTCTATTTTTCCATCACAAAGTGACATAATAGACTTTATCCTTGAATCACAAAAGATTTTAACCTATCTTATATCAATAATTGACAATATAGGTTTAACTTTTGTGTTTTGCCAAAAGTCCATTCATTCCTTTATCAATATTTACATACCAATATGTGAATGACTTTACTTTTGACAAAATATGGGATAATCAAGTTCACGGACGTAAACATACAAATCCCATCAAAATATTGCAATATATAAAATCAGAAGGATTAATACTGCAACCATCATCTTCCAAACCAGTTTAGAATTAAAACCAATCTATCTAAAAACAAGAAGATGAAATCATTGGATATAGCTATGTGTAGTCACAATCATTGCTATTCCAAAACACTAGTTGTTCTTCTAAATAAAGCAAAAAAACATAGAAGATTTACTAGACAAAATAATCTCAAAAATATTAAGTAGAACCCGATCATAAACTAAAGTTCACGTTCGACAGCTTCACGGGTTTCAAGATCTTTGAGCTTGTGATTCATATCAACTGTGTCTTCTGAGAAGATATCCTTGTTGAGAAGTTATTTAACACGTGTCTTCATGAGACCAAGGTCAGCAGTAACCTTTTTCAACTCACTTTTAACCACATCAAGATATTTCATTGTATCAACAAGTTGCACTTTCGCTTTCTCAAGTATTTAAGAAAGTCATGAACCACTTCAGCAGAGACCATATCCTCATTCTCAACATCTTGATGTGAGTAAGCATGAGGCATTAGATACATCATCTTCTACAAGAGTTATTTTCTTCCTTCCTTTTGATTCAACAATAAAACCTTTCACAACAAATCCTTTAGCAAAAATACCGTAGAGAGATGAAGAAGAGGACATTCTTGATAACTAGATAATGACTTGGAGTATGCGTACATGAACTTATGTACTTAATAGGTCGGCTATTTAAAGGTTTTGTTTGAAAGGAGGACTTTTAGGGTTTTCAAACAGTGAACTTGAGATGGAAACCCGTGTACACATCCGAACACATTACACCCGGTAAGATTAAAACACAAATAAGATGATAGGTCAGGAAAGACAACAAAAGACATCGTAGATACTTTTAGGCAATATTGTCTGCAGGCACTAGTTTAGCTATAAACGATAAGAGTAGAGCTTAACTAGGCAAAAATGCAAATTTCCAAAGTACACCTGATATTTACACATCTTGCTCAGCGGGATTTTTATGAGCAATTTCCTAATCTTGTGATTAATTAGCACAAGTATGAGCCTGAAGCTCATCTAAGGAACTGTGTCTATGATCAAGTCTCTTTTTCCTTCTGAATTTTGAGAGAGACTCCTTTTGATTTGAAAAATTATCATAAAACTTGTTGTCATTAAAATATGAGACATAGTTTTAGTTCTTACCAGAAGAGTCTTGACTTGAGGAGGATGACACCCTGTCGACAATTTCTTTGTAACTTTGAATCATCTTTATCAGGTTATTCCTTACATCATCAACTTTTCTTCTTTCTCCAGGGATTCTCTTCAAATCATGGGAAGCTTTATTTTCAGAGAAAACAACTTGGTCTTTCCTCAAACGATTCTTGTCAAGACTTTTGTCCTGCTTCCTAATATTTGAAGAACTCATTGAACTGACCTTCCTGGTAGCATACACATGGTTCATATGAAAACCAATAGGTTTTGACATACGAATATCAGTTACACCTTTGAGAATTAAGTCTAAGGTGCGTTGAAGTTGAACAAGAGAATTTTTATTCAACTTAGAGTTTCCCTTTTGTTTAGCAGAACCTTTTGCTACTTAAAAGTGACACACTTTATGATCACAAACGTGATTATTTCTCGTAATAAGATTTCTTCCATCCATGTGATGTGGAATTTCCTTGATCAGAGGAGAATGGCACAGTTTCCTTGCTTGGAAGGGACTCCATTTTTTCTTCTGGAGTATTTTCTGTTACAACAGTCACAGTTGATGTATTAGACTGCCTAGAGCATCCTTGAATAGAGAGTTTATTTAGGAGACGTTCTATTTCAGAAGCATCCTTTATGAGGCCTGCTTCATGAGTCATACATGAAGAATGGTCTTAAGTATTTTTGCAGTCTCTAATTACATCAAGAAGACCATTGACATGTTTCTTTAACCGATTAAATTTATCAGCTTGGATTCTAATGAGATTTGGAATCAACTTACTCTTTTCAGTTGTTTCTCGTTCATTTAGAGAAGTAAACTCATTTGAAGGGTAATCGGAATGGTGCATGTCAATATCTGCATATCTGATTTTAACACAGTGTTCGTCTACACTTGAGATTGTAGGATCTTTTCCTTTAATAGACTTTGACAGGACATATTCCTTATTTTTGGTGATGCGTTTATCAGAGATACTACTCTTGTCCATAGATGAGAGCGCTTATACAGTAGAAAAAAACTTTTGTAGGATCTTTTCAGATCATCTCTGAGGAATCTCAAGATGAGAGCGCTGCTACAGTAGAAAAAATCTTTTTTTCTCTCTCCTCAAATCCATGGCGATTTTTTAGGATTTGGGAAATATTTTTTGTTTAGATTTCAACCTAATTACTTCTCAGAATGAAGGATCAACTACCTGCTCGTTCAGATTTAAATGCTCAAACTCACGAGACCAAAACAGCGTCTTCTCCAAAAACAGGATTCTTCAGATCCAAAAACTCAAAACCATGAGACTACAATAGCGTTTTCAAATTCAGAATCAAATGCTCAAACCAAGGAGACTAAAAAGGCGTCGTTTGCTGATTTAGTTAAGGGTAAAAAACCCTATATGCTTACAGATTCGGATCTCCAATCTCTTCCTGATGCAATTTATTTACATGATGAACCAGTTTTAGATCTACCATATGAGTTAACGCAAGAGGGACGTGATATTTTTCGATTTAGTCTCATTGGGAGATTAAATTTCAAAGGTTTAAAACTTCCTGAAGTTAAGAGAACTTTGGAGGAACAATAGAAAATTGGAGATGGCAGATGCAAACTGGTTCCAATGACAAGGGGGTTTTTCATCATCAAGCTCACTTCTGCTGAAGAAAAGGAAAGAATATGGCATGGAGATTCATGGGTGGTTCAGAATCAAACTCTGCGGGTGTTCAATTTTTCCCCAAATTTTGATCCAGATAGAAAAACAACGTCTCACGCTTATATTTGGGTGAGTTTTCCAGGTTTATACATTGAATTATGGACTAAAATAATTATGTTATCTATAGCAAGAGTGTTGGGTAAGCCAATAGCAATTGATATGAAAACTTTAGATCATGATATTGGCAATTATGCAGATGTTCTTATTGATATTGATTTTGCAAAATGGATTCCAAAATGAATCAAACTCAAAGCTAATGGAATAGAGTTCTGGCAGTATGTGGAATTACAAGACTTGGAAAAAAAAATCAAATTTTGTAGTCATTGCAAGCATATGGGACACAAATTCGAAAACTGTATTGCAGCACGCAAAATTTTGGGTGGTAAATTGGCATACCACATTTCTGAAGAGAATGGGAATGCCCAACCTACCAATGAAAAAAATGAGAACTCAAAATATGCTTGGAAAGAAGTGCGTGGTAAAAAAAGGAATGGGCAGGAAACTGAAAATTCAATGAAATTGGATGCAAATGTGGTTTCTATGGTTAACAGGGAAACACATACTGGAAAAGGGGGGAATGTTTCTACACCTTTGGTGAATACAAACTCCTTTGAAGAGCTCACTGATGATACTAATGTGTAAACTGATGAGGATACTGAGGAAGAATCTGTTGTGCATATTGACAACCAGGAATCGGAGGCTCTTGCTATGGCAACTGAAGTCAAAAATTCTAAGGAATGGGGTACTATTCAGGATAATCAAACTGATTGTAGTGACGCATCTACAGTCACTAAGGGGGATGTTGGAAAACATTTAGCGGAACTAGCTAAAGCGGGAACGAGATGTAAGTTAGCCCTGGAAGGGAAAAACTCTTCTGTTAATTTAGACTCTAGTGAAGAGTCTCATAATCAGGATATAGGGAAACATATACGGGCTAGAATGAGAAATCATGACAAAAAGGCTTTGTCTGGGAGTACCATGAACCAACATCCTTCTCCTGAACACATTGCTAGTCTAGAAAAGTCACAAAAGGGGGTGTCCGGTTCTCAAGAGGTTAAAGCTGCTAAGAAGAAGGGCAATAAAGGAAAGTATGGCAGACCACAAGTGATTAGTAGGAAAGATATAGAGGAACATAGCGTTATGCTGGCGCGGAACCACATCAGGGAGATTCGTGAAGCTATCAAGGAAAATGGTGGGCCTTCTCGCTTGATCGACGCGGGAAATCTGTTGGAAGGAAGTAGCTTCTCAACAAAAGAGATACAATTTGTGGGTGCAATTAAAAACGGGGAAGTTCAAAAAAGATTTATGAAGGATACATACTACCGTTCAGAGTTTATCAAGGAAAGCAAAGAACAATTGGAGCAAATGGGAAAAGTGGGTGGAACCACTTGATTGTTTAGCTTGGGTTGGAGTGCGCTTTCCCCGCACTTCGGTTTTCCGTTTTTTTTTTCTTTGCTTTCTCTCTTCGCTGTAAGGCCTAGCCCCCCTCCTTATTTTTTCTTAGCGTCAATAAAATTGGTTTCTTGCTTAAAAAAATAAAAATAAATAAATAAATAGAGTCAGATTGCTACAAACACAGACTTGTAAGGTCTTTAACGTGTTTGCATGCTCTGATACCAAATTGAAAATGCAGGGGTCTAACAACCTCACCCAATATTTTGATTAGCAATCTGTATGGACAACTCCGAGTTGTTTTTCTAGAGAAATAACTAGACTCAATCAATAGAAAATACTCAATAAGTTATTATCTCAATCTCTCGATTTGATTTAGTCAAGCAAATATGATTCGCGAGTCTAATCAAAGAGAGATAACTTGGATGGTACCAAAGACCAATATCCAAGTGTCAATCGATTTAAATCAACAACCAATAAGGTCGGATATTCTAATTGATTGAACAACGCACAACCTATATTATTTCAATTATATAACAAAATATAATGCGGAATAGAAATAACACAGACACCAGAATTTTGTTAACGAGGAAACCGCAAATGCAGAAAAACCCCGGGACCTAGTCCAGATTAAACATACATCGTATTAAGCCGCTACAAACACTATCCTACTCCAAATCATCTTCGGTCTGGACTGTAGTTGAACCCCAATCAATCTCACATTGATCCAAGGTACAGTTATGATCCTACGCCTCTGATCCTAGCAGGATACTGCGCACTTGATTCCCTTAGCTGATCTCACCCACAACCAAGAGTTGCTACGACCCAAAGTCGAAGACTTTAGCAAACAAATCTGTCTCACATAGAAAAGTCTACAGGTAATAGATAAATTCGTCTCCCACGAATAAACCTATGAGTTTTGTTCCGTCTTTTGATAAATCAAGGTGAACAGGAACCAGTCGATAAAACCAGACTTATATTCCCGTAGAACAACTCAGTTTTATCAATCACCTCACAATAAACTTAATTGACGCAGCGAAGAAGATTATTGAGGAATCACAAACAATGAGACGAAGATGTTTGTGACTACTTTTATCTTGCCTATCGGAGATAGAGATCTCAAGCCAATTATTAAAATTGTACTCGTACGATAGAAACAGCAAGATCAGATCACACAACTATAAGAAAATTAGTATCGGTCTGGCTTCACAATCCCAATGAAGTCTTTAAGTTGTTAACCTGGTTTTAGAAGAAGAAAACCAAAGGTTAAAGGAGAATCGAATCTAGCTTTAGCAAACTAGTATCACACATAATATGTGGGGATTAGGTTTTCCATTTACTTGAGTTCTCCCTTATATAGTCTTTCAAATCAGGGTTTGCAATCAATGTTAGCTTAGTAACAAAGCATTCAATATTCACCGTTAGATGAAAACCTGATTAGATACAAGCTAATATCTCTCAACCGTTAGATCGAAAACTTAGCTTTCCATACACACATGTACTTAACGTTTTGAGTTCGTGTAACCGTACCCAAACGTGTACAATGGTTGGTTCAATATTAGTCAGCCAAATGGTTAGCCAAATGATAACTTTCATATCAACCATATTCTTCTTCACCATAACTAGTCCAAATGGCTCAAATGAACTAGTTAGAGAGTTGTTCAATTGCTATGAGATCTAAAGTATTACAAGTGACACAATTGAATCAAAAACGACGTGATTCACTCGAATCATTTCATGAACTATAAATCCACGGTTTGTAAAAGAATTCCTTAGTAATTTAAGATAAGTTCAAGAATACCGTTTTCAGATGTAGGATCAAAATATCGTAAGAAGAACGCATTTGCGAACTATGATTAACAACACCCTGTGATCGTCGCAGGATGATCTGAAGAATGACGCAGCAGATGACGATAGCAGAAACACGAGAAGAGTGTGATGATTCTGTGAGGATTAAAATTTTTCCGAAGATTAACAATGTAACTCTTGCTAGAATATCGCAAGTCATATCCGAAATTAATGGACAGATTAGCTGTCATTCACTATGTAAATCCCTATATAAAGAGTTGAGTAGGCGTAAGGGAGGGAGAGATCTTTTTTTAGTGTTAATCAAGTCATTTAGGAGAGAGAAAGTAAAAAAGAGCGATTGTATTCTTGTTTTCTTCCATTATTTGTAACATTTATGTGAATCAATTAATAAAAGTGTTGTTCATAATCTTCAAAATATGTGTTGATTATGATGAATTCTTGTGAGGGGTGTAGTGTAGGATTTCCTGCTACTACATATTGGCGCTAGAAACAGGGAACAAACTCCGTTGTTTAAAGATTGTGGAAATTATTGTGAAAGATGTTTAAATCAAGAAAATGATAGAAGAAAACAACGAATCAGCTGGAGAAAGGATAGTTAAGATCAATAAGGATGGAGTGCAACGTAATCACAAAAACGATGGTTAATGAATTTCATGAGAACATTAGAGGGAGAATACATAAACGATATTTTGAAGGAAAGAAGATTATGACGGTCGACAAAATATCTCCATTAAAGGATTGGGAAAAGCAGAAAATTACGTTCACAGCAGCAGAGATACCAAAAGAAAATTTGAGCCACACATCTCCTTTGGTAATCACAGTAACAGTTGCACAAAAAGAAAAAGAAGAATCAGCGAAAATCAGACCGAGAGTACAATAAGCATGTCAAAAGGCGTGCATTTCAACCAGGTGATTTAGTGTTGTGAGAAACACCAGTATACCAGCAAGAGAGTGGTGGAAAGTAAGCGAGAAAATGGGATGGGCCTTACATCATTAAAGAGATAATTGGAAACGGGGCACACAAATTGATGGATCCTGAAGGAAGAGATGTGGGTCAGAGGCTTGGCAGACCATGGAACATATTATATCTAAAAAGATATTTTACCCATAAGAGGTTTTGCGAAGAGATGAATTGCGAAATAATGTATGATTAAAATGAAATGGATGAATACAAATTTTTTATGAAAAAGAAGGTGCGAGATTGAAAAATATCAAAATAAAGAATGAAAATATGCGAAAATTTCGCCAGAAATGATCTTTAAGATCCAGAATGGGACGAACCTTTATGGCGTACACCCTAGTTCGCGAATAAAATTTCTCAAGAGGCAAATATAAGACCTAAAGTACGTCACAGAAGGGGGTATTTGTAACATGACTCAGCGATAAGGTTACACCGCTGCTGGAACCTGAGCCATGGAGATTTGGGGTCAATGAAAGCCTATCCAGGAGAGACACCTTGGATTCTCAACTTGAGCATATGACTTGAGTTGGGCGACTAAGGTAATAAGAGCTCTCCTAAGGGGTGCAGAGTATGACCAAGGCAATGAGGTACACGGTTGAGACAAGAGTGCCCGGGGCGTATGAAACTACCCTGGCCATTCTTAGTAAGTCTTGGCTATGATGCACTCGGCCCGAAGAAAACCCCATTTAGGTTGCAGTCTCGTAACCATAAGACATATAGGCAAAATGGATAAGAGGCTGCGAACACAACTGGTTGTTGTTAAGACTGGATGGGAGGAGCTAGTCTTGTATGGACGATGTATGTCTCCTTAAAAGGGCAACCAGGGGGAAGATAAGGGCGGCACCCTCCATTAGGGAGCTGATAAGTGTCTTAAGACGCAAATGTCATGAGACTTTTTACTCACAGGAGTATTAAGACTTGTCATATTTGTGTAACATTCCTGAAGAGGCAATAATACAAAAGAGAAGATAAGACGAGATCAATGGGTCATTGCATGCAAGTGTAAAGACGTCCTGCGATTTCTCCGCAAGACAGAAATATCATGGGGCTTTAATTTCGCAAGAAAATTTAGGCATGTCACATTGTCGCAGCAAAAATTCAAAATAACAGAAAGTTAAGGCAAGATCAATGGGTTTCTACATGAAAGTGTAGAAACGTCCTACGATTTTGTCGCAAAAAAAAAAGATGGCAAAATAAGACCTTTACTTAGGAAGGAAAAATAAGACCACATCAGAATACAAGAATAAATGTAATATTACAGTTTATGATTGCGAGATTATAAATGTAATCTTGGTTGATTCATCTTCTTCCTTATCAGATTCTTCTTCATTATCAGATCTTTTGTCTTCAGATTTTTCTTCATCCTCACCAGCTTCACTGTCTGAAATCACTAAAGAAGGAACATTCTCTGGGACTTTTTTTTCAACGCAAGGATATGTAGAGAGAGGAATGCTGTGATTATTACAAACCTCCCTGATAGTGTTATTGCGATAAGAAGTGGCATCATTCTTAAAATTGGAAATAGTAATCTTCAGTTGATTCTTCTATCTTGAACACTTATCATTGCGAGAAGATAGATTCTTTGCGAGATCCCCCTTTTCAACTTCTAATTCTTCAATTCTCCGGTGAAGTCTTCCTTCAGATTCTGCGAATGTATAATGATGAATCAGTAATTTAACGGAAATTTACAAAGGACAAGAAGTTAATAGGAAAGAATAGTTAACAACCTTCTCTCTCAGAAAGCATATATTTAATAAAGGATGTATGGTTAGCGTGAAGGCTAACATTTACACCTAGATTACTTCTGGCATCATCTAAAACTTTCGCGGCCCAAGCAAATTCATCATCGTTATCTATGAGAAAACGGGAGTGAACTTGGTTTTTTCTCTCAACAAGAGTTGTATTCTCGCAGATAAGTTCATCCCTTTCAATTTGAATATCAAGAAGAGTTTTATGGAAATCCGCTAAAGCTTAAGCACCTTGTTTAGCGATGCGGTCTTTTACATCAATAATATCACTGTATTTGGTTCTAAACATAGCATTATCTTCTTTGGAATTAATGTAAAAGTGCTTATACTTATTGGTTAGCCCCAAGTTGAATCTATGCTCGACCTCTAAAAGGATAAGTTTTGATCTAAGTTCATCTATAGAGAGGGGAGTAATTAGGTCATTAGAAAAACTATTCAAGGATTTATTCAGATGTTCAAGAAGAGTACTGCCATCCATAGAATTGGGAAAAGATCGAAGGGATGTAGCTTCATCAGATAGACTATAAATGTCTGCAAGAGTGGTTTATCAAATAAGATAAAATAGTAGGAAAAAAAGGTAAAAGAAGGAGGGAAAATTTTATACCATAAAGTTGATTGTTCGTAGCTTGGAGACTAGCAAACTTATTCTGCGAAGAAGAGAGTTCAGTTTCCAATCGCTCGATCTTCTCGTGAAGGTCAACAGATCCAGATTCCAACTGCTCGCAAAGATTAACAGATCCAGATTCCAACTGCTCGAGAAGATTAACATATTCAGATTTTAATTCTTCGTTTTCTTTGCGAAGATTAATAGATTCAGATTTTAATTCTTCATTTTCTTTGCGAAGATTAGCATTTTTTTTTTCAAAAGCCATACGTTTTTTTTTCTAGATCTAAGGCAACAGTGAAGGAAGCTCTGCCAGCCTGCAAAGAAAAGAAAAAATTATCAGGAAACTACATATATAGTTAAAACTTTAAATATGAAGGAGAAGCAAAGAAATGAAAACATACTAGAATACAAAGTGAGTTCAGAAGGCTATGAGACACTGATCTATAAATCCCACGAAGAGAATCGTGGTTGACTAATATGGGAGCGTCGCAGATAGTTGCGAGAGCCTGACATGCACTAGTAAGAACATCATCTCCAATACCGTGCATAGTATCAGAAAATATGCTGGACAATTGAGCCATAGAAGACTCAGGCTGAGAAGTTTCCTTCGCAGAAAAAATATTATTGTCACTAGTATCATCCTCAGCAGAATTTTCACAAGAATGAGAATTTGAAGAAGAGGGAGAACAGGTTTTCCTTTTATTTGAAGGAGGAGCAGTAGATTTCTCCTTATTAAGAGCATATTTGTCAGATTTCTCCTTGCGAAGAGCACTTTTTCCTTTACTTCTATTTCTGGTCTTCGCAACTTTAACAGGCTCTTCTATCTCAGCGATAACCTATACACGCAGATAAAAATAAGAAATATAGACAATAATACATTATTAAGGATCTTAAAATGGGATTTCTTACCTCATCTGTGATCGATCGAAGAGCTGATAAAATACTAATTTTCCCAGTCTTGCTATAATTTCCTTTCAGTCTCTCAATCTGATAAATTCGCAAACATACAAAAATATGAGAATAATCAGCAAAAATTTATATAGAAGCATAAAAGATAATAATTCAAGAGAAATATAGAAACATACCTCTTCATCCTTCTCGGGCCATTTGAATTCCCAAGGATGATATTCTGCGAGATTTGCAGGTAAAATATGAGTACCGGAGATGTACGGACCTTCTAGGGTTAAGGGGAAAATATGCCACCTATCATCATTAGAGTGACGCGAAGATGAATTATTGCCAGGATGCCAGTTAATATCTTGTATCAAAATCTTGTCAGCAGCAACATCATTCTTTTTCATCAAGAGAACGCCCCAACAAGTGCTATCTCTCTTCCTGGGAATTACTTCATAATTCACAAAGAAGTTTTTGACGGTATAGTTCGCAGGAACAATCACAATGTCTTTGAACTTAGGATTTTTAGCATCATCAGGATAACGAGATCCCTTACCAGCACCACGGTTGGCAAACTCAAGCATTAGACGTATGCAATCCCCACTTAATTGATACACAGCTTGCAAAAAAAATTCATGGGAAAGTATTTCATAAAACAAGGGAAGTTCAGGGTCGTAGAGAGGAATGGGAAGGCCAGCGATAAGTTGACCCATCGAGACTATGATTTTATCATGATTGCAAGGATGATTAGAAAATAATTTAGCGGAAATCTCGGATTTAGGGTTTTGTCCGGGAATGGAAGATAAAATAAAACCTCTGTTTTGAAGTTTCTTTTAAACTACTTTGAAATCAAGTTCATTTTTACGACCAGATGGAGGCATATTTGAAGTATGAAGATGAAGATTGAAAGAAAGAAAAGAATAAAGAATCACAGTAACAGAAGTGGAAATTGCGGAGGAATAGTAAATTTGCAGAGAAATTGAAAAGAAGGTAAAAAGAAGAAGAGAGAAGAATGGAAAAAATATTTATAGAGAGAAAAAGTTCTCGAAAAGACAAACGCAATTAATGCAAAGAATAGACTCGAATAGTTGAAAATTTGCGGTTGAAAAAGACGTGTCAAGGATTGGATGGAAGTAGAGATACGTGTAATAAATCTTGCGAAAATCACAAAGATGTGTCAGAAGAATTATTCATAATTTCGCAGAATGTGGTAATTTCGAGAATTAAAGGCATCTTCAAGAGATTATACTATCCTGAGGCAGAGGCAAGATAAGAATGAAGAAACAACTAACTCATTTTTTCAAGATTTCTACCCTCAGAAGATAACGAACAAAGGCAAGCGTGGATTACTAAGAAAACATCTTATGTTCTATATCTTCTCGGCAAGAATCATTGGACAAGTTTAAGTAATCATTTCGCAAGAGCAGAGGCAATATTCAAGAATTCACATTACTTATTTGCAACTTTGGAACTTCGCAAAAGAATAGAGGCAAGTACGTACTTTCTAAATCAAGTATTATTTTACTCCTTCCTCCAACAAGTAGCAACAAAGTAGATTTTTCCTTAAAAATCACTCTTCAAGCAATATTCAAGGAAAAAGAGGCAAGATGTAGGATCAGAATATCGCAAGAAGAACGCATTTGCGAACTATGATTAATAACACCTTGCGATCGTCGCAGGATGACCTGAAGAATGACGCAACAGATGACGTTAGCAAAAACACGAGAAGAGTGTGATGATTCTGCGAGGATTAGAATGTTTGCGAAGATTAGCAATGTAACTCTTGCGAGAATATCACAAGTCATATCCAAAATTAAAGGACATATTAGCTGTCATCCACTATGTAAATCCATATATAAAGAGTTGAGTAGGTGTAAGGGAGGGAGAGATCTTTTTCGAGTGTTAAGCAAGTCATTTAGGAGAGAGAAAGTAAAAAAGAGCGATTGTATTCTTGTTTTCTTCCATTGCTTATAACATTTCTGTGAATCAATTAATAAAAGTGTTGTTCCTAATCTTCAAAATATGTGTTGATTATGACAAATTCTTGCGAGGGGTGTAGTGTAGGATTTCCTGCTACTACAAAGACTTTATAGTTTTGATCACTAAGATTGACAAACATGCTTGAGATAGCAACGCATGCGAGTTTGACCGAGCAGTGCTCTAACAGTGACATTAATGCATAAATATGTCTAAGCTCCCAGTATATCATCCTGCTAAATTTGGAAATTAAGAAGTACTCCAATTTATATCCAGTGTTCATTGGTTAAAAGAGGACAAAATTACTTAGATCCTCAGTAATCTTCACATGTCATTGTTAATTTACTGAAGATAATACTCTTTGTGTGTTTATGATGCTCCATAATCATGAAACGTGTATTATAAGACCATTAATGATGCGATGTATTTCATGAAATACGTTCCGATAGGAAAAATAATGCAATTATGACTCATCAAACACTTAATATACATATACATTAAAAGAATAAAAATGGGATAATTGGTGCTTGGTACTTGGGTTTAGACCAACACTAGTGTTTGGTCTAACATTTGTCCAACGTTAGGGGTTGGTACCTGGACCTAACGCTGACCATGGTTGACCAGTTAAGTCTTGACGTGTCCTATATTCCGTCGAATAATTAAATAATTACTAAAATAAATTAAACTTTCCTAACAATGACAAACCAAGTCCCTAACAGAAAAACTTATCTAACACGTGTAATTATTTTGTACGTGTTCTGCAGATGAATGGTTACGATTAAACATAACCTAAATATATAAACCTAAACGATTTTGCCCTAATTCATTTATTTCTCTTCCGCCTCTATCTATCCATCAAACTAAATCTGAGAAAAATATGGAGTGTTTTTAGAGACAGTGAAGTCTGAGATCGAGATTTACTGGAATATGAAGAGATTATTTAGGTGTTGTTAGGGTTATTAGCAGTATAAGGTGTTGATTAACTGTTTAATCGCGATTTGAATGGTAAGTGGTTCGATTTCTTTACCTTTTTTTTCTGGTCTGCATTAAATTCATTATTTATGATATGACTAGTATTGTAAGATTACTATAAGTGTTTGGTTTTGTTGAATCTCGGAAATCTTTTCATTTAAAAAAAATTAAACAATTTAGGGTTTATAAAAAATTTGGGAATTTTCGATTTGGGTGGTTTAAAATGATTGAAAAGGGGAAATAGAACGTGGGTTTGTCGACTTTTGTTTGATTCCCTTTTTTTATTTTTTTTCAGAATTGTATCCTTTATGCAGTGAAGTTGTTCCCTTTTGATTAAAGTATACACTGTTTTCTAACTTGTAGTGTGATGTTGAAATGCAGAAATGGATGGTTCTGAGTTGCCTAAGTTTTACCCCACTAAAGATGGTTTTCTGGTAGGGACAAGTAGGGCTAAGAAGGATACTTCTAAAAATGTGAAAAGGGTGGATTGTTTGTTGGAAGAGGAATTAGATTGGTTGTCTATGTTACACAAGTATGATAAGCCGACTGGTACTGCAGGTAATCAAGATGGAACTGTTTCAAGTCAGGGGGGTGTTGTAAATGTGGATGACAATGTTAATGTGAATGCAGATGGTGGGTCTAATGCAGTTGGGTCTAGTACTGTGTTAAATGAAGTTAGAAAAGGTGTAGAAAATATTTCTTTTGGTAGTACAAGTAAAGTTATGGAAGGTGTTAAAGTGGTGGTTGGTGGTAGTCCCAGTAAATATAAAGGAAAGAAGTTAGCCAGGAAGTCAATAAAGAAATGTGTTAACATAGTTGGGTCTGGTAGTGCTGTAAATGATTTAGTTGGAGATAGTGGTACAGGTGATCAAGTAGAACCAGCAGTAAATGTTGATGTAGATGTTACCCCAGTTGAGTCAGTTACACAAGAACAAACAGCAAATGTGCAACCACCTCAGAAAAAAGTAGTAAGCATTCATGATTGTGGACCTGAAGAGCTATATTTATCTGCTGGTGAGTCATACCAAGAAGAGATTATAGAAGTTCCAAAGGAGGACCCCAAGGATAAAGAAGATGACCTAACTGAGCAATTGGCAAGTGTCATTAAGAAGAGTGCAGAGTTTAAAGACTATGTCAATGATACAGGCAGAGTTTATGAAGTGGAAGAGTTGAAGACTTGGAAAAGTACCACAACTATATTGGACAAGATTTTTGTGGGGCAGGAATGGGGTACATATAAAGAATGCAAGGATTACATCAAGGATCAGAACATCTTTCAGAATTTTGACATTACCCAAGTGAAGAACACCCAGATTCAACAACACTATGAATGTAAAAGCAAACCACACTGCAAATGGAGTGTATACTGCTCTAGGATTTGGGATAAAGTGACATTTAAGTGCAAAAATGGAACTTTTGAGCACACATGTGTCGGCAAACATGGAATTCACCATCCCTTAGCTAAAGCAAGGTGTGTAATGTGAAAGTTTTATAAGTTCTATAAGTTATGTAATACCATATATGTATATATACAACACTGTTATTCTAACTTGGTTGTGTTATTTTATAGGTGGGTGTTCAGAGTTATGTTAGAAACTTTCATGGCTCATCCAAATTATAAAGTTAAGGATTTCCAGGCTGAAGTGAAGAGGGTTCATCATGTGGAGATATCTTACTGGACAGCTTGGCATGCTTGGCATATGTGTATGGAGAGAGTATTTGGTAACTATGAAGAAAGCTATGCAATGAGCCCTGAGTGTTGTAGCCAGATACTAAATAGGAATCTAGGTAGCATTGCTAGTGTTGCAACAGATGAAAGTGGTAAGTTCAAGCACCTATGTGTAGCTTATAAGTGTTCATTGGATGGTTTTAAGAATGGTTGTAGGCCCATTCTAGGTTTAGATGGGTGTTTCCTTAAAGGTAAATATGGTGGTGTGTGTTTGTCTATCATGTCATTAGATGGAAACAATGGATTGTTTCCCATTGCTATTTTCTTGTGTAGAAAAGAAAACAAGGAGAATTGGACTGAGTTTCTAAGGATTATGGCCCCATATTTGAAACAACATCCTAGAGCCCTTACATTCATCGGTGATAGGGAGAAAAGTCTTATATCAGCTGTTGAAACAAACTTTAGTGATGTCAACCATCATCATAGGTATTGTTTTCGACATATGTATAAGAACTTCAAGAGATATCACCCAGGCAAGCATCTAGAGGCACTTGCATGGAATGCAGCTAGGTCTTATGTGAAGGAAGACCATGATATTGAAATCAATAAGATGAGGGATTTAAGACCAGAAGCAGTGACTTATCTAAATAAAGAAGATTCAGTACAGTGGGCAAGAGCTTTTTTTGATACTTCATCAAGTTGTGAGCATATAACTTCAAACTTCTGTGAAGCCTTTAATGCTTGGATTTTGGATATAAGAGGATTGCCAATATGCAAGTTTCTTGAGAAATATCACCTTATGGTGACAAGGTTAATGTTTGATAGGAAATTACAAGGTGAGGGTTATCAAGATGGAGGTGCAGTTCCTAGGGCAGAAGAGATTTACAAGATGAATAGAGAAAAAGCAACTGCATTTGAAAGAGTTCCTACTAGCAAGGATGTGTGGACAATCCTTGATCACAGAAATGGGCAGTCTTGGGTGGTAACACTATCCAAGCATACATGCTCCTGCAGGTTTTGGGATGTCACTGGGATACCTTGTGAACATGCAATCAATGCCTTTTTATTTAACAGGAATGCAGATTGGAAAGAGTAAGTGTTTTACATATACCTTCTATTGTTTAATACCACTTTTGTTGAAAATCAGTATTATTTAATACCACTTTTGATTTAAACCACAATTGTTTGATATGGTACTGTTGCAGGTTGCTTGATGAATACCACTTTGTGGCCAAGTATAGAGAAACTTATGAAGGAATGGTTGGTCCAATGGATATTGAATCAAAGTGGAAGAAAAAGGAAGACATAGAACACAAGGTTTCACCACCTCCATTTGAACCTCAAAAGGGAAGACCCAGAACTAAGAGGAGAAGAGATGCAGCTGAGGCTAGGGGTGGAAATTTGCAAAGGAAACAATGTAAACTATGTAAGGAGTATGGGCACAACCAAAGAGGTTGTCCTAGAAAGGCATAATTTTCCCAACAAGGTGACATACTTTATCACTTTTTGCTTTATCTTTTAGACATTTTTAATTTATTTCTTTTGTCTTTGTCTCTAAATTTTTGCTTGTTAGCAGATACTGAACCACATGAGATAAGGAATCCAGCTAGGGATTTTGAAGAATATCAAAGTCAACAGCATCGCAATCTCCAAAATGGGAGAGGTGGTAGGAGAGGTGGAAGGAGAGGTGGGGGTAGAGGTGGCATGAGAGGTGGCAGGAGAGGTGGAAGAAGAGGTGTAGTGGCAGGTGATATTGCAGGTGATATGGCAGCTGATATGGCAGGTGATGTTGCTGATGATGTGTCAGGTGATATGGCAGGTGATGTTGCTCCTGATGTGGCAGGTGATATTGCAGGTGATGTGGCAGGTGGTTGTCCAAGTGAAAGGGGTGGTCCAACAAATAGGGCTGGTCCAAGAACTAGAGGTGGAGGAAATGGGACCAGGAGGAGGGGAGTTGAGTACTTGTTGTTTGTGGATAATGTGAAAGAACCAGCTCCATCAGTTCCATTAGCAACAACATCTCCAGTTCCCTCAGCAACAACAACTCCACCAGTTTGGGTGCCTCCTGGTAGAGGTAATTGGACTCCAGGTACTAGAGGTGGAGGTAGAGGTGGAAGGAGAGGTGGGTCAATAACTCAGTACAGGAAAAAAGGAAAAATTATTGGTGTTGGGATTCCAGGAGTTGATATAGGAGTAAGAAGACCTTCAACATCTACTGCCATACCTCAGGTAAAAGTTACTGACATTTGCTTTACTAAATTATATTAATCCCCCACAATTACTTACATTTTTATTCCCCTTCAACATGTTCTGCTAGATTATTGTGCAAGATTCGGCTCCAACTGCAGTTCCTGTCAGACCTATAGGTGGTTTGGATGGTTGCTATATGAGAGGCAACTATACTGGTCCAAAAACAAGAGGTGGTGGTGCTGGTCAACATAAGAGAAAAAGAGTCATTGAAGCTGCAGAAAAGCCTGAACCTGCACATGTAGAATTTCCTGAACCTGTATCTGCAGAACTGCCTGAACAAGAAGAACTGCCTGAACCTGTCCTAGGTTCAGCACCCAGGAGGAGCAGAAGAATTCAAAGGGCCATAGGTAATGCCCTTAATGGAATTACTATTGACCTAACTGAAGAATGATTATCTTTACTTTGGGTTGCTTTAAGGTAGTGTTAAGTTATTATCTTTTGGACCACTGCAGTTGATTTAAATTACAAGTTAGATGGTTGTGAACAACACATGCAGTTTCAAAGTTATTACCTACTTATGACAGTGTGGCAGTATGGTAGTTGTCATCTTTATGAACAACTTAATGACAATCTGTTTTTATGTTATCTTGTTATCTTCTTTTTATATTTTATTTACTTGTGTGAATGAATTGTTGAATGTCTAGCCAACAATAGTTCTCAGGAAGAACATACGAGAACATCATTACTAGATTCATTAGATTTTTGAACAACCTTTCATTAGAACTTACTAGCTTCATTACAACTTAGGATAACTTACTAGATTCATTAGAACTTACTAGGTTCATACATCTTCTGAAATTATAGAAAATTATAGAAACTTGACCTTCTTACATGTTTGACACAAGTAGTATTTGTTTCCAATGGATTCTGGTTTTCTAGAAGTCAACAGCTTCATCTTACCATCACAGCATGGATCTGTGCATGGTAAGAGGTTGATCTTGCAGTTAGAAGCCATATGATCACCTGTCCCACATGAGTAGCAGTAGAACTGTTTGTCCTTCAACCATTTGTCTTCATCATTCAGAGGGGTTGGAATTGGTGGTGGAATACCTTGGTGTGTAGCTACATAGGCATCCAACCAGATGAAAACTCCACAATAGTTGCACTTAACATAGGGTTGGAAACCATTTTTTCCTTTTACTGCTTTTCTAAGAAATAGGTACCCCTTGCAGTTGGTTAGATTGCATTTTGTCCCTTCCCATGGACAATCTCTACTAACATGACCTCTAACAAGACATAAGTGACACTTCATTTGAGGTGTTGAGCATGAACTCTCCATTATGTATGTTTCTCTGTGACAGATTGGCAGCAATTGAAATGTGAAAGATGAGAAAAAAATTCAGGTGATTGTGGTGGAAAATGAAACAACAACAGGTGATTTTGAAGGAAAAAGTTCCTCCAACGGTCATTTTTTTTTTTTGAAAACCGACCGTTGAATCTAAATAATCTGGGTCGTACGATTAAATGGAGGACATGTGCGTTTTTAGATTATCACGTGCTAATGGGTCTGTTAATGACGTTAACTATTTTTTTTTTTAATTTACTAAACAGAAGTCAAGACTTAACTGGTCAACCATGGTCAGCGTTAGGTCCAGGTACCAACCCCTAACGTTGGACAAATGTTAGACCAAACACTAGTGTTGGTCTAAACCCAAGTACCAAGCACCAATTATCCCGATAAGAAAACAATAATGTACTATTGTTCGTGCTTATCACCCAGAGATTGGTATAATGCTTCAAGAAAAAAAAATTGGTAGTACAATATTTTTAACATAAAGAATTACGTCAATTTTTTAAAAGAAGAGAGAAGATTATTACCTATTTTAAAGTGTATATGATAGCAATTTTTTTTTGAAATGAGTTTGAACAATAAATCATATTCCTCCAACAATCAGACAGGTGTTAAAAGGCTTGATATTAACAAAATAATATGACAACACTACAGGTATTAGCGAACAAAAAAACTCATTGAGTAATTTGATTGTATATAACAAAAATTTAGAAATTCATTAACAAAATTGCAGATGAATTTTTTTTAACCCTTATATAAGAGTAAATCAATAATTTCAAAAATAAAATAAAAAACTAACTCTTTCCCTAGATAGGTACATATTCATACCTATTGTAGTTTACATTGGTACATATATCACGTTCAACCAAAATAAGAATGCGGTAATATATGTTGACAAAAAAATGACATGAAAATAACTATAAAACAAAGCATGATCTGCTAGTCATTTAACCCGAAACCGAATTTATATGTCTTTGAATTGCGCTCGACTTCCCATATTCTTTCTTCAGTTTTATATACTATAAGACATTTTTTTTTTTGTTGCATATTTTCATTCTTTCTCAATCCCAAATTTTATCCATGTTTATACTGTATCGTCGTTGTAGATATTCTTTGACTGTTAACATCCTACTTTCTTGTCTTTTTACTTTTCTTTCATCTTTAAAGAATATGATAAATCAAACAAAAAATTCTTACATAGCAGGCAAGCGAGCAACAAGCTGCGCCGCAAGCCCTTTTTGAATCGCAAAGCCTATCCTTTTAAAAATAAACTCTCTCGACCCCGGGGTCATGACATTATTGTGCATGACCTTTTGGACTCTTTTAAAAATAAACTCCCTTTTTCATCTTTGTAATAATATTTCCCAAATTATTCTACTTGTTCTTCAAATCCATGGTTTGGTAAAAGACTCCTATTATCATGCTCTCTATATTTTTGTTATGTTACTTGTTAAATATTTTTATTATCATCTTAGGAATGAACTTTGGAGTTCATTCTTTCAAATGAACACCTAATAAAACCTAAAAAAAATTATTTACTTATTTTTTTGTAGCAGTTTATTCTATATGATGAACTCCGAATTTCATTGTGTAAAATGAAACCAAACTACATCACATATGAAAATAGAGTTCATTCTGTAAAATGAAAACAACAAAATAACTTATCTATCTATTTCTTTTATGTATTTCTTTCTTCCAATCACTGAGGTTATACATCAAAACCTCAATGGAGTATTTTGTAGTTCTTTTTTCATCTGGCCCCTCATTAGACATTGAATCTTCTCTGAAAGTTTTCCCAAGTAAATAAGATTGAAGCATTTTACTGTCACATGACAATAGCTGCGTTGTAGAATCTTTTTCTGCATGATTGTTTCGTCAATATCATCAAATTCTAAAAATTGGCTAAACGTGATATCATTCTAGTCTTTGTCTAATTTTTGATATTGTCTAAACTAACTTTGTCATCCCGTGTTTTTGTCTCATTTCGCTGTACATTTATATGATCATAGTAACGATCTTTAATCCAATGTTTTTAAAATTCATAAAACTCAATCAGATTTTATTGCGAAAACTTGATCTCGTAGTGATATTGTTCATCCTATGTGTACTGTTCCAACTCATATTTGTCTTCGGAATATAACCAAAAGGTCTAGAATTATATCAACTCAGTATCTAATTAATTTTGGTTAAGGCCGTAATGAACCTAACGTGATTCTTTAATATTTTTTAGGAATTTTATAAATTGCTGGAGTATTACATCAACAGCCTTCTGAATGACGCTGACTTTGGTATTAATATGCTCTTTACTATTTGTCAGGCATTTTGTTCAACAATTTGGGTTATGTCGAACTGATTTTTTTCCAAACTTAATTAAATTACAAATATTTGATTGTAAATCACCTCAAAGAGTCTTTGAAACAGTTTATCTTATCATAATATTCATAATATAATACCCCGCTACACGTAGTTAAATAATGATGCGATTTGATTGTTGAAACTCTCCTTTACTTAGTTTTGTTTTTAATGACTCAGTCAGTAATGGTTATAAAGAAACCAATATATGATGATATCAATTAAGTGAAGGGGACCAAATAATCAAACTTTTCAAATTCTTAATTAAGTTGAGGAGGCCAAGTTTACCTCTTTAGGGAACCTTCGTTGTACTTGAATACTGCCAACTTGCATTTCCTTGGAGTACCTCTATGATTACGCGTAATGAACAAAACAACACCAATTTGTATGTAAGAAGATAAACTTTATATACCCTTGTTTTGAAGGCCACATAAAATTTTAGTGGAAAAATTATTTCAAAATACTGAAGATGAAAAATGCACTTGCTCCCCAATATCATCATGCTTTTGATACCCACAAATTAAACTGAAAAAATAATTCTCTGAAATTTCAGTTCTCACAATTACCAAAGCTTCCTATTTTATAAATCAAGAAATAGATGCGATAGTGATGAAGAGAATACAAAATGCGAAGAGAAGAGAAGAAAAAGTGCCCTCCGTTTCACTTGAAACATAGTAAATTTTATAGTATGTACCAAAAATGAGTCCATTGAGAAATAACAAATAACAAAAATAAAAAAAGAACCTACATTATCACCTCATGTATGCAATCCCCCAAAGCGAACTTGGTCCCCATAATCATCGTATGAGAAGAGACTTTCATCACACATGGAAAGGTCGGTCATGGGACTCATGAGGCACCACAGTTTAGCTTTATGACTCTTTAACGATATCTCACATTGTACTAACATCAAAATTTTGAAAAATGAATTCAATGATTACCTGGCTCTTGTTAAGTCTCGTCTTCTTTGCAAGCATCACCTTGTTCGATTCATCTACAAATCAAACATTTCAAAATCCCGTATATAGAATACCTAAAATTAAGCAAAAAAAAAAAAAAAAAAAAAACGAATCAAATAAAGAAGGCATACCCTTGGGAGCAGAAATTATTCAAATAGCCAAGCATGAAGAATCAAAAGTGATATTTCTAGAAACCCTCTTTTCAACCTCAAAGTATAGTGTGGTATCATTCCAACCTGCTGAAGTGCTTGTTGCTGTCATAGTTGTTGAACAACAGATTTATGTAGCAAAATATATGGTTTTTGTTCAAGTACCACGTTGACTTGAAGACTGCAAGTACCATGCTTATATAATTATATAAAACAAACTCAAACAATAGTTACTTCAGCTGCCATTGCTTCCAAGTGATTTTGGTGCATCTTTATTGTGTCGGAGTGGACATCTATAGTGCTTCAATCCATACCCATGTGACACAATGAAAAATTTAACCTTATTATGTGAAAATAACTACAATAACTTTCGAAAGTGTCATATTACATTTATTCCAACAACATATAAGTTTATGATGTAAAAATAGCAACAAATGGATAGAATGGTATGTCTTATCTAAATATGTTTTGACAAACCACACTGCACAATAAACATCAAGGATGTGATATATACAATTGAAGGAAGATCATGCTCGCAATTATGTAGTGCTTATACCCTAATATCTTCTTTACTGGTGCTATTGGTTCCCTCAGAATTCAGAATGTTGTTCTATTGTAAAAATATTCACAGTATATATTAGAGCCATGGAACTAAGATCTAGATCCAATACCTCAATTTTAACAGAAGGTGTTTCCTTCTAAGGATGGCCTAATGTGTTTTCCTTCTAAGGATGGCCTAAAAAAGTCATCAGACCAAAAGGCATTCGTAAAGTCTTACTATTAATACTAACAAATATGATTAATAAAAACAAATAAAAGCACTAAATAATAAAACAATGCACTAAGGAAACAGTTGACAGGTTTAACCCACCTAGATTCATTCAACTGAAAGAAAAAGGAATGGCATGCACCATCAATATTGTACTTTTCTTGCCTATTATATTGATTGTAGTGCCTGTCAAGTCTTACTACTGATGCTAACAAATATGATTAATAAAAGCACCCAATAATAAACCACTCATAGTTGAATTATGTCCAATTCCCATCTTGGTTTCAACTAAAGTTGTGTTGCAAAAGCTACAATTATAGTCAGTACTCCCTGCTCCACATCAAATTGGATCTGATTCTCATGAACATTCTTTTTTTGTGTTCTAGACAAAAGTGGCAACTTTGGGTTGAATCAAAAGAGCACCTATAAATGCTTAGATGACATATGGGAATCCACTTCTATAGGTAGCTACTAAGAAAATTATAATTTGCGTATAAATCATGGACACCAAATGCGAAGTAAATCATCAAATATTTGGTAAATACGACTTCCCTTTTCAATTTCCTACATCGCAGCTTGAGTACCTTGTAGCTAGAATTAGTCCAAAGTCCTACAAATTACAACAAAAGAAGGAGATATGATATAGTGAAATCAATTAAAATGATGAATAGTCCCTTAAAGCTGCAACTTACTATTATCTTAAGTAAATTGATTCTGACAAATGTTAGAGAGGAAAACATAATTTCAAACTAAATGAAACCCATTAGCTTGGTGTAACAGAATAATATACTTCAAATTATAAATAAAGACTGTTGCTTAAAAAAAGTACATGTCATCACAATTTGATATAGTTGTGGTACACATTTGAAAAATCAACGTGCAAATAACAAAACGGTTAACATAGATGACTGAATATGGTGTGAATCGACACACACCTTTCTGACTTGATGTCATACGCACTACCATTATGCCACAGACTCATATACATGAATAAACTGGTTTGAACCATGAGACCTTATTGCAAAATAAATTAAATACGCCAACCTAAAATATCTAAAGGAAGAAAACACTACTACTTGGGCGTATCTACCAAAACATAATTGCAGTTACTGCACCCATATGGTAGAGCATCAATAAATTATGTTTCAGAAAAAACATGCAAGTTAACTGTTGTATTCTCCCTTGCCTAAGATACCACAAACAATATTTTTATATCCCATGTTAGATGGGGGAAATTTGATTAGCTTCCTTCATGCATGAAATAGGATGCACATGTCAAGGTTTATTAACTATGTTATGTAATATAAAAAACTTCGATGACCAACATCTTTTTTGTTCCAACAAACAGCTTAAAGTTGCCCATTCTCAAATATAAGATTCAGTCATTGCATGACACAACCCATTTTGCATCTTCTACACGCCAAATCTGAAAGACATGTAAAAGCTTATATGCACAACTTTCATTACAACATTGTAAGGCATGGTCCTGTGAATGACTCTAGAATTTAAAGAATACTTCTCGCTATTAGTAGTTTTCTTTGGCTACAAATTCCATTACAAACAACCGAAAGCAACTGTGCTTATTTGTCACCATGAACAAGTGCAACAAAGATCAAATAGACAAACACTAACAAAGTTCAGTTATGTTAATTGTTAAAGTCGTATCTTCCAATTTTTGGCAAGTGCTTACCTCATGTACTAAGCTTTGTATCTAATTTTGTAACCTCATACTCACCCTAGTGTTACCTTCATTAATGCTCAATGATGAAATGAAAAAACCATAAAATTAATACCCATAAAAAAGTTTATATGGTGGACGAAAGCGAATCGAATTTATGAGGATGTATCCAAATTTTTCTAAAAAATGGCCTTGGGATATCAAAGCTAAAAATATGGAAATGAAAGAAAAACAGGTATAAATATAAAAATGGTATACCTCTTAAAAAATTCGAAAACATATCATTTCCTAATACGTCCAACCAAGTGTGGATGGGGGAAAACGGTTCGCTGAATTTTTTAGGAAAGTGAAGAGACGGACGTGTTGTCAAGACTCCTCAACTAGGAAAACTGCTCAACCTCACACAGATACATTGTAAAAGGAGTTATTAGATTCGATAGATCAATATGTAGGACTCCGGCCTAAATCAAGTCAATGGCCGTTCCAGAGTCAATTCGGTCACAAAGAGGGAGATGGGTTGATCTGTAGGAGGGAAGCTGAGAATTGTGTGTGATCGGTGATGATCAAGGATTGTGGATGTGTTGTGGGTTTCTGCAAATAATGAATAAGTTCGAATGATTAAAAGAGTATTTCTCACACGATGATTCTTGGCTAGACGATGGATTGTCTATTCAATATCTCGTGGATTTTCTGTGTGTTTTTCCGTATTTTATTATATCTCAATCATGGATTTGAGGATTTACTTATATTGTCAGAGTAGTGAACACATTGATCCCTGTAAGTGTGATGGTTTCTTGAGTGAAAGAGTGGGAAAGTGGGAGATCGTGATAAAGTCATTTCTGTGTCGTGTGGAGACTTGACTGATCATGCACCCACTACCTTGCTAACTCCTTCAACCGTTTGCACAACTTACGCACATTTCTCGTCGTAGATGAACACACGTGCCATAGGCCGCCAGACCAAAACCGTTAAGTGATATCCCCCCATATGTGGCGAGATTGATGTCTCATGAATCTTGGAGTCTGCAAAGAAAACATGTATTTAGTTAGTTAGTTGTTGACTGATTAGACAATGTGTCTTAGTTGGTTGAATCGAGCACAATTGACGAATGCTCAGGGATTCATGAATGTTAATATTGCTCGTCTGAGCAAATATTGTAAACTCAATGAGTTGTTGAATATTGATAGTTGGATCAATATTCGAGCAACTGAGCAAGTATTGCTCAATTCGACGAATTGTTTATTGGTGACGTGACCCAATAAAATATTAATTAAAATATTAGTAGATTACAGAATATTGTATAATTAATCCAAACGTTGATTGCTGGATCAACATAAATTTATTAGTGTTTGAACTTGCCCAGAATGATGATTTCGTGAAACGTCTGTTCGAAACCCTAATTTTTGACCAATTGCTCGTCAATTGATGAATAGCTGAAATAGGTCATGAGTGAGGGAGGGACTGACCACATGGGATGATGGATGACCATGTGATGCCCGAGTGCTCGAGTAAGCATGCACCAGGGTTCCAAGTTGAACAGTTGGTGAAAGAATGATGATTAAGTGTTGGTTTCATCATTTATTAAAATAGTGCTCGATTGAGCATTAGGTAATAAAACATAATTTATGGAGAAGCGAGGGACCGGAAAAAAAGGCATGAAACCGGCCCTTGGGAGTGTGGGACTAGATGATGGTCAACTGAGCAAATACCAAGATGGTTGGAAAGAGTTTGGACCCAATATGAGCAATTGAGCAAATTAGGTCAAAATTATAAGAATGTGGAAGATCGGTTTAGTGTAAGCCTTAGGTCCGACCTTGATCGGTCAAGGAGGCATGCCTGTGTCACCATTATGTCTGTGTCTCAGTCCTGAGAGTTTTGGTATTTTTTGATGTGCGTTCGATCAATACTTATAGTAGCAGGAAATCCCACACTACACCCCTCACAAGAATTCATACAATCAAATCATTTTTAGATCAACAATCATAATTTTTATTGATTAATCTCACAAATTTTACAAGATGAAAAGGAAATGAAGCTAAAGAATTAACAACCGCTCTGGACTTTCTCTCTCCTAATGACTTGCTCAACACTCTAAAAAGATCTCTCTCTCCTTACGCCTGTTCAACTCTGTATATAGGGAATTACATAATGGATGACAACTAATCTGTCCTTTATTTTAGGATCTGACTTGCGATATTCTTGCAAGATTTCTATTGTTAATCTTCACATACACTCTAAATATCGAAGAATCATCACACTTCCCCCATGTTTCTTCTATCGTCATCTGTTACGTCATTCTCCAAATCATTCTGCGACGCTCGCAATGTGTTATTGATCAAACTTCGCGAATGTGTCCTTCTTGCGATATTCTGATCCTACATCTTGTCTATTCTCATGTCTTCTCTGCGAAGGGGAGAATGTCATGAGAAATTATTTTTCAAAATATCGCAGCTGTTCATCTTTTCAGTCTTCATCTTTTACTACCGACAAGGCTCCGTGAATTAAGCATAACTATCTACACGTGTTGAATATCCCTTCACTCACCGGCATATTTAACATTCACCGGTCATATTCTTTTCCCTATTTAAAGAGGGATCTGTAGGAAAGATAATTTTATTCTTTTACTTCTTCTTCATCTTCATATCCTTTGCAAATCTTCATCGTCGGCCATTTTCGTTATTATCTGATTCACCTTCCTGATGTTGTTCTTTTCTGCTCCCATGGAATCTCCAAGGTTAGTTTTTCTTTTTCTTCTTTTGATTTTGCTGAAACTAATTTGATTTTATTTTACTGAAATCATCTTGTTTGTTCTTTGTGTAATTCCCATACTGCTTCTGTTTCAGCAAAAGCACTTCCAGTACTAAATTTACAGTTCAATACCTTAATGCCGCTAAAAGTTCGCAACTCAAGGTTCCCGCGAGAAAAAGAAAGTCTGCGAATGACAAGGTAGTAAGAAACATGGATTTTTTTTTATAACAATATTATTGCCTCTGTTTCTTATCTAAGTTGTAATTAGCAGGGTGATGGAGATGCCACTAAACCTACCAAGAAATCTCGCCAACCTAAAACTGTTGAAACTTCTGTTTCATTTCCCAGACTTGGTCTTTCAACTTCTTCTTCGCAAACTGATCCTCTACCTCCTGTTTGCGAAAATATCACAATAAGCTCTGATATTTTAACTAATCCTTCTATGGATGAAATTCCCATTGCAAAATTTGTTGCGAATGAAATCTCTTCCTCCCCTGTGACCAATATTTCTCAAATTCATTCCACCATAATCTCAACCATTGATCTGCCTCACACTTTACCCTCACATGACATATCTTTAACAAATAATGACGATCATCAACTTTCTATTATTGCTGTTGATTCATCTGAGTCTCTCCCTTTTTCTAAGGAAACTGCGGACGGAGTGAATATTGCCTTCAATGTTTTATCTGATATTTTAGCTGATGTCAAGAAATCATCTGTGGACCCTGTCAAATCTGGTGTCTGCGAAATCTTAGGTAAATATTTTGGTTATGATAGGATAGTTTCGCAAAAATCTTTAGAGAAAGAAGTTGAAGTTTTGAAGGAAAGTATTCGCCTTGAACGTCAGAAGTTTCAAAATGTTTCTTTGGACTGCGAACTTCTTCCCTGTTTCTAGAGCCAATATGTAGTAGCAGGAAATCCCACACTACACCCCTCACAAGAATTCATACAATCAAATCATTTTAAGATCAACAATCATAATTTTTATTGATTAATCTCACAAATTTTACAAGATGAAAAGGAAATGAAGCTAAAGAATTAACAACCACTATGGACTTTCTCTCTCCTAATGACTTGCTCAACACTCGAAAAAGATCTCTCTCTCTCTCCTTACGCATGTTCACCTCTTTATACAGGGAATTACATAATGGATGACAGCTAATTTGTCCTTTATTTTAGGATCTGACTTGCGATATTCTCGCAAGAGTTCTATTGTTAATCTTTGCAAACACTCTAAATATCGCAGAATCATCACACTTCCCCCATGTTTCTTCCATCGTCATCTGTTACGTCATTCTCCAAATCATTCTGTGACGCTCGCAATGTGTTATTGATCAAACTTCGCGAATGTGTCCTTCTTGCGATATTCTGATCCTACAATACTTTGAATTTTCAGAAGAGTTCGATCTTTGACTGAAATTCTTGATTTTGCTCGAATAAGCAAGTAGAACTTTGCTCATTTGATCAAAAATTTGGGAAATATTAAAATAATAATATTTTAATACTTGGCGCAAGAAGCCTAGTCGGCCGTGTGACCATGTTGACTTTTTGGCTTTTTCATGGTTTGAGCAATATTTGGGAAAATATGAAGAAACCATGATTTTTTCTCAAACGAAGGAGTTTCATGAGAAGTGGAAATAATAATAAAACTAGGGTTTGGATAGTGTGGGACCGGCCAAGGCATGGCTGGCCGGCTAGGAACCCGGTCTCGTGACACTTTCCCTGATTTTATATTATTTTTCATGATACGGAGGAAATTCCATGAAACCAAGGAGTTTTGTTGAAACCATGAAATTTCCATGAGATGAGGGAAATAATAATTATGAAAGACTAGGGATAGTAAGTTGTGGGATCGGCCACTGCTAGGGCATGGTCGGTTGGCTAGGTTGCCTGGTCCCACAACACCTTTCCCTATTTTATATTACTATTTCTCGTGAAACTGTGAAAATATGGAGAAACCATGAGTTTTTCTCAAACAAGGAAAGTTGCTAGAATGAAGGACTTTTCAAGAGTTCATGAAAATAAATAAATAAGGAAAAAATAAAAGGAAGAGGCGTGGGGGGGGGGGGGGCCGGTGGGCCCGGTCCCTAGGCGCCTCTTTTCTATTTTTTATTATTATTTTATCTCTCGTGTTTTGTGTAGGATTCCTCATTTGTCCATATTTTCGAATGCTCGTCCGTGCATCATTGTCGAGTACACTTGCACCATTTTATGGGGCTTGCCCGATTGTTGAGTATTTATTCCTAATTTATGAAATTCAGTGGAGAATGATTCATGAAACTAAGTAATAAAAGTAAGTAGTTGTTTATTATCAATCCATAAGATTAGCCATGAATTCGACCATGGATTCGAAATAATAAATGAGAATTACCATTCCATGGGATCGTGGATTCGACCTAACAAAAGTAGCCATTACAATTCCATGAGATTAGCCGTGGATTCGAACATGAAATCGGAGTAATGAAAGTAGCCATTACCATTCCATGTGATCAGCCGTGGATTTGGCCATGAAATCGGAGTAATGAAAGTAGCCATTATCGTTCCATGAGATCAGCTGTGGATTCGACCATGAAATCTGAGTAATGAAAGTAGCCATTACCATTCCATGAGATCAGTCGTGGATTCGATCATGAAATCGGAGTAATAAAAGTAGTTATTACCATTCCGTGAGATCATCCGTGGATTCGATCATGAAATCAAAGTAATGAGATTTATCTATTACCATTCCAGGATATCAGCCGTGGATTCGATCGTGAAATCGGAGTAATTAGATAAATTAGATTATCTTCTAGGAATTTAATGGTGAATGTCACTGTAGAATTAATCTATTGCAGAAGTGATATTAGCCAGTTAAAGTGTCATACCCATTCCGAAAGGTGCATAGTCAGGATACGACCGATATCCTGAAGGCGTTATTGCTCTCAATATTACAGAGAACCGCCTGGATCTATACATGGTCTCTCTACATAGTCAGGGAACAGTGAATGTCACCGACGTCCTGAACGCGTTATTTCTCTCAATATTACGGATAACCTCCCAATCGTTCTTCTATGTAGAGGGGGGAATCTCTCATGTAGTCAGGGAACAGTGAGTATCACCGACGTCCTAAAGGCGTTGTTGCTCTCAATCTTACGGAGAACCGCCCAATTATGTTATTCTACATAGAGGTTATGATGAAATGCGTGGCACCTGATGCTCAGCTAGTGGAGTCCTTTCAGGAAACATATTTATCATGGCTTCATAAAATATGAATCGTCTCATGCCTGAAGCCGTATCAGAAACATGCAGTATCATGATTTTACGGTTTTGACCTTTGTTGAAAATCCACCATCAATATTAATTCCTCTGCTTAGTGAGGGACAGTCATGTTCCGCAGTAAGCATTAGATGGTGATTTTTATTCGACGAGATCGGTGGTTGAACTCGGTCGTACGAAGGTATTCTCAGAATCCTCGATTTGCTCCAATGGTGTCATGTACGAGCAAATACACAGATAAGGACCCTGATAACAAGATAGAGTGTCATCTCGTGAGCACGGATAGATGAAGCACTACTGATTTGGATGATCAGGCATCTTTTTTTAGTGGGTTTAAGGTTTGCGGGCCCGAGCCCAAAAAAGGAAATCCATGTTTTATTAGGTTTTGGAAACAAAATTGATATAAAAGGGAAGAAGCCCTAAAAAATTTGATCAAAAGTTCAGTTGTTCAAAATAAAATTCCATGTGTGCATGTGTACGTAAATTTCATGAAAAATTGTTTTAGAAAACATATGTCCGTTTGTTCGTTGGTTTAAGAAACGAGCAATAATCCCTAATAAAGAGATACATGAATCCTTGAATAGAGATGATTTAGTTGCAGTAGATAAAATTTGTTTATGAGGTTTCATAAAAATCAAAATTGTTTTCAAAGCAGGAACTTTCACACAAATACCTTTAGGTTCGTACGTACGTTCTTAGCTAAGTAATAATCAGTAATCCTAAGATGTTTTTTGAAATAGACATGCACTTCATGATAAAATTTGCATGTGAACTCTCAAAATTTAATTTGGGAATATGTGGACTTTTACAAAAATAGAAAAGACACTTGTTTCATAGGCGAATGCTCGTTTAAGAAAAAAATAGATTTTTTTTATTTATTAACTCACGTAAAAAAAAAGAATCTAAAAAAAACAGGCATGAGTTTTTTTTTTTAAATGTTTTTTAAATTTTTTGATAAAAAATGAAATAGCAACCCTTAAGTAATTGTTTGAGATAGACAATCGTATTTTATGATTTTATGATGTGTGTTTGCGGCATAAAATCATGAACGTTCACATGAAGAGTTTATATGAATCGTTCATAGTTTCGTGAAAAGTCAGTGTCGACTCTTGAATGATAGATTTTGCTCATCTTCGCAGGTTTGAAAGAGTGAGCAAGTTTTGAAGTTTTGCGTTATTATCACTAAGTTCGTGAAACCGTAAACATGTAAGAGTTAAGGATTACCATTTTTGTAGATGCTGATGTGAGCATCCTAATTATTTTTGTTGTGCTTTAATTCCACTGCTTTGATGAAATCTGCATATGCGGATGATATATTGAAGTAGGAATGTTGTATGGACGTCACATCAACTTTGCTAGAATGAATGGTTCCCATAATGACACTTAGAAAGATGATACTTCCAGAGATGACATCTCTACAGATGCAGCTTCAATAAATGGTGTTTCTGGGACCTCTGAGTGATGGTGAGAGATCCTTCATACTGAGTTGTACTCCTGATTACTTAGTATCATTAATGCATGGGAAGTCTCTGATGAAGGAATATAACATCGATAGAGCAGATCAACAAATGGGCCCTTGTTTGATTGATGTGGATTACTCAGAAATAGCAGTAAGTCTTCGGAGTGGAAAATCAGAAATAAGGATCATATAATGATATCGAACACTGTAATGTCCTGGATGTATCTTTGGTGAGTTGTTAGCGCTCCTTGTATCATGACTTTTTCTTGTCCGTGCAATTAGGATCATGAAACCAATGTTTGTTACTTCGTTTCAGAATTTTGCTCCATCGAGCCTTGACGATCTTCAATTCATTGTTGTTGAACAAACAATTTCTGAATCGAGAGTCAAAGAATAATTCGACGTAAGTACCTCCTCGTATAATCGTTCATAGCACTCCTTGAATGAAATACCACTAATTGTTGTTGATGTATTCAGGAGGAGATTTCCATGGAACGAGGGAGTACTGATGATTTCCATTCGTCTTCGGAGGATGGTGAAAAAGAAAACCCCGGATTTCGAAACTGAGTGAAAGCAATGATGTTTCCAATGGTGATGTTGGAAATTCCGGTCCTTTGAGCACTTTAGGGACTACAACAGTAAGTACACATCGTATATTTTATTCTTAGAATTATGAAATTGCTGATTTTTTGATGAATGAACGAAGATTCTCATGAATAAGTGAAAAGTTTTACCGAAATACGTCACCAGAAAATTCAGAACTCAGCATCCTAAAATCTTCATCCGATGTCAGATTTTCGCGATCTACCCATGTATCATTATGCCCAAGAAATTTCCAAGCTTTAGTAACAAAGAATTTTTTAAGTTTTGAGCAAGTTTAGGGGTCGAAATCGATGAAAAAGTAAACTTCCAGGAGACCTTCAAAAAATTTTCAGCAGGCATGTGGTCCAATGGTTTGGCCACAACTCTTCTCTCATTTCTCCAATTGTTGTGAATTTTGGATATGTTATAGAGGACATCCATATGAAGAGAATAGTATATGACACATCCCTAGATTCTTCACCAATTTCTCCCAGATCGATTCTTTGTGCGGGATAGTGTAAAATCATCTCAGACGAGCTTGTTGTAAAACACTCTTGTTGTGTCGTTGGACCATTCGCTTGTGTCTTGAACGGTTGGTGAAGGATTTTAATGTAATTGATTCATTTGATATCAGGACTCCTTGATTGATACATGAGCATGGTGCTTGCATCCATCTTGTTTCTGTCATTCATAGAAACATCACTTCTAAAACCCTGGTCACGGGACCATAACTGAGGTTGCTCTCAAGAGGGGGTGGTGTAATGACCATGGTTTCATGTCCCGGTGGTAGCATTCTTTTTATGATAAACGATTATCACATAAGAGTCTGGTGCCACGGGTAAAGGACCCAGGTAGAAAAATTGATGTAAAGACCTAGGTGGTCGAAGTTGGAGGTCCCTTGATGAAGTACTTATTGGAAAGACCTGGTGGACACCGATCGACTGCGGAAGTTATGAAATCCCATCTAAGAATTGCTGCTTGCATGTTGTACGCTCTGGAAGCTGTAGGAACCTCATACGACGTCGGAATTCGATGCTAGACCCCAATTTTTGAAGCTAACATACCAAGCTATCACATGAGAAAAGAATCACTCAATTTTAAGTTGTAGATTTCATCCAATGAAGCGTGCACATTTGTAATTTGTAATCCTCTACAAAATGTTCAGATTTCATATATCTGACGGTAAAGGCCATATCTTTCAGATCGCATGTACGATTGATGCACCCTTTTGATATGTTGTATAAAAGATATAGACGAACATATTTGGTTGAGGAAGCATTGTCCCATTCCTCACCCATTGGTACGTTTTTGTAAACCCATGTCCTGAAGTGTGTTGAATCTCATTTGTAGAGGTAATGAGAACATCTTGTAGAAGACTTTGGATTGTGCACGCCAGTCATGCAAGTTTTGGTAAGACTTTCATGTGAACATATTTTCATGTCTACTCATCTTGACATGAATCATTAATGCTTGGAAAAGTCCGCTTCATCGAGCAATGCTCCATAGAATGGTTAGTTGATGAAGCCAGATGTTGCGCCTGAGACTGTTGTTGATGATGAGATCACGATTGAATTTTCTCCATAAATTCTTGTTGATGCTAAGACCATGAAAGGATTTCCACCATATATCCTTGTTGATGTCGATATTATGGTCAGAGTTGCTCTAGAGATCTAAAAGGATAGAACCATGATTATCGACATAGTCGTTGCTCCTCCATCTAGTGAGCCTTTACATTCACAATTCTCTTGAACAGTATGACTTTACTGTGAAATGGTTTTATCAATGATTCGACATTATTGTGGCAGATTACATCAGCAGTCTCCATTCTAGATGTGATCGATGAAGACAGAAGTTCCTTAGTCATGCAAGGTTCGTGATGTGGAGAGATTCTATTGATAAAGTTTTCATGGAATCGCATCAGGTTGCGATGACTTGCTATGTCTTGAATCTTGTCCAATAAGATCAAGTCCCCGGTGCATGTTGAAGGAATTCGTGTCATTGATGGACGAATGATGTTACATCTGCTTCAGGAGTCTTGTCATGGGATAGTGAAGACTTATCGATTGTAGTTCACTTACACTTTGATCATGTCGGTTGGTGAACAATGTGTCATCGTCGACATATTTGTGCTGAAGTCATATGCGCCAATAAAAAGGTGTACTCTTTAATTGGGAGTATAATTTGAAGACTTCTTAGATGCTTGACCGTTGAAGCGTCATATCCTTCAAGCTTCGAATGTCTTAGGTTTGATCGTCTCGGCCCTGAGTATCTTATGTTGATTCAGCATCCCTTTCGTTGTGGTGGTGGGATTCAACACTTGTGCAGACATTAGAGCTTTATGATTTTGTAGAATACATGGACAATCCTGCAAGGCTATGGAGAAATGCCCAAAGTGTTCTTTTCCATGATTGAACATTATCTCAGTAATGAATGTCTCACTGCTCGATTAGGAGAGGTGTCAGATTCAACCACTTGGTAAAATACTAATGCGGTGAAGCTATCATTCATAACATCTTGCAAAGTTGCTAGTAGAAGTCCCCATCCTAAGATAGCATGTAAGGAAATAAATGACATCGACATGGAAGGAATGAGACTTGCCTAAGTGAGGAACCTCTTGATGAATATCTATGCATCTTTTGCAGGTTCTTGCTTCAACCTCGTCAAAGTTCGAAATTCCCCCAAGTGATCTGATGATGGAATGTCCGCCAAATCTTCTGGATCAGAACTTTCTTCGTTGGAGAGATGTGCAACCAAAGGAGCTTTGTCAGTAGCCATATTTTTAGCGTGGATCCATGCTTGTCTGAAGAACATGTCATATCCTGGATCTTCCTGATTATGTGAAACTTGGTTTTTGTCCTGGTTAAACTTATGTTCACTTTGAGAGTGATGAAACCGTATGCATCTCTGAGCGTTCCTTCATGGTCTCTGGTTAAGATAGGAGCATGAGTAACTTCTTGTTGAGTGATACATGCGACTCTGAGGGTTTTCAGTGGAATGTTATTGATGGATGTGTCAGCATCGATCAACATATGCATTTCCTCTGAGGTGGACTGCGGTAAGCAGTCCCCAGTCGTGCATCTCCTTGTATGTGGATGAAGGTTCAAGGAGTATTTACGGGATTGACAGACGTCTGACACAATGTAATTTGGTGTTGTAAACATGTCCTTCCTTTGTGTCTTAGACAGATAGAGCAATTTTACAGATACGCTCAATCAACGATTGAATTGCTTCTTTGACTGGTTGGTTATTCAGAGAGTGTAAAGGTTCTGACTGGGAGAGGATTCTTGTGTAATCCTTCAGTCCCCAGTTGAATCTATTGTGGATCAACCGTCTCTTTGAAGATGTGCTTCAAAATATTGCAGTTACTTGTTGGATGATCGATGAACCTATGAAGGCAATACCTGGGATTTTCTATTTCTTCTTCAGTTGGATCCCTCCTGATGAACGATAATATGATTGCACCATCTTGAACCCATAATTCTAGTAACTCAATCACTCCTTCATGAGAAGAGAGAAGTTTGAGTCTGTTTGATCATTTATTTCCCGTTCGTTGATGTCGGGTCGAGGTTTGTGCATTTGGTTATATCTTCGTTCCTTTAGAGAAGCCTGGGATGTTGGAGAAGCGCTCTGATGCTGTGTCTCGGCTTTATTTTTATTTCTTTCGGCAACAACGTTTGCTAAAGGCTAGAGATTGTACTGATTGTTGAATAGGCATCGGATACTTCGAGGTTCCTCCACATTGCAGACTTTGCTCTTTCCAATAAAGCAGGTGATCATTTGGTTGCTTTATGAAGCTCTGAGAAAGTATGGAACCAGAGATTTTCCAGCAAGGCCTTGTAGACTGGGATCATTCTGTTGATGTAGGAGCGGAATATCACAGCAAATGATAACTTACGAAATTGTGGAGAGAAAAGATATATTGCGAGCAAAGAACATTTTGCGAGCAAAATAAATCACGAGGAAAGCAAAAGAAGTTCGTGAAGTGAAGTTACGAAGCTTCGCAAGATAATTCTAAAATCCAAAATGGCGGGACAACACAACCGTCATATTTTGTAAGATCATATAAATAGCCATTTAGGCATGAGAGAAAAGGGGGACACAATTTGAGAAAGGAGGATAATTTTAGGAGGAGAGAGAAAATGTTAGGAGAGATTTATTTTCTTTATCATCTTCTTCCCCAAAATTCTAGAGCTCCAAATATTCATTAATGGAGTCTCAATTGTAAAATCATGTAATCACATACAATCACTAGTGAAGCACCGTGGATGTAGATCACATTGATCGAACCACGTAAAAATCTTTGTGTCTCTTTATAATTTTAGTACCTTAATTCTTAGTTTCATATCAAATTAATTAGGTTTAGGAATCATTTTAATGGATTCTTATAAGGGTGTAGTTGTGAGATAATCCGCAACTACATAATTGGCGCTAGAAACAGGGATGAGTAATGGATTCATCCTTCCTGTAACTTGTTGATTCAAGAAATTTTCATGAAGAAGAAGAAGAGAAGAAGAGATTTTGGGAGGAAAAGTTTTCATCCTCGCATAAAAATTAACAGAGATGATAGATCATAACAGTCATATTCGCAGAAGGAAAAGAAATTCACATACTCAAAATTGCTCCAAGAAATGCAATTTCAAAGATGGGAGTGAAACCAAATGAGTCTTCATCAACGATTTAGTGTCAAAAGGACAAATCTCTAACCTATTGTTCTATTTTACATTCAGTTCCGAAGATTAAAATGTCAAATTTTGGGAATAGTCTCCATTGAAATAAGAACATCTTTATTAAACATTCGACTCTCTCTGGAAAACCTGATATAAAATGAGTTTTAATCATTGATTTGCAATAACCAAATTCTGTTTTACAACCCAAATTAACAGATTTTGAAAATGTTAAATGCTGAAATTTTTATTTGATTTACAGATTTACTCATCAATACAGTGAGAACTCAACAAAACATGTCTAACTTCTTTTTTGATTGTTCATTTTACAGCAAAGCACAACAAGAATCCGTTCTCGATAGTGATATATAGAAAGATAACAAGAAACTTGAAGTTTGAAAGCCATAGCTTCGCAGCAAGCAATGGAACACAGCAAAGTAATCTCGTGAGAACCAGACAGGTTGGTGCCTTCACAAACGCATCATCAGCAAAACAGTAAGAGAAATATGTCCCAAAGACCCAGCAATCTCGTAATTACCACATGAAACAACAAGCAGGAAGTAAAGTAAGGCATACTTTGTGAACAACAAAAGCTCACTTCGTCTGATCACCATCAGCAAATGACGAAGTTGCAAAATTCAGTTACTTCGGGGGAAACCAAAGAAAAACAATAACCTGAAAAACCAATTAGCAAGACAAGAAGAAGTTAGCCATCAGTCAAGGAAATTTGAAGGGGAGAAAGATGATAGTTTGGGAGCACGAACAATCATTATAGTAAACTGAAATTATCATAATGGTTTGACGAAGCATCAACGAATTGCGAAGAAAAAATACACAGTTGAGAACAAACCAGCTCATACCCAGCTCAGTTCGCGTGAATCCTAGGAGAGAAATAGCAACAAGGAAAATGAGGCAAACATTAATCAAAGGACCATACAAAAGGAAACTCATTCAAATTCATAATGAAACAAGTCAATTTTCTGACCAAATGTCAGACAAATCAATTCATTAGCTTTTGCCAATAAAACAAAAGATACAGCAGGGAAGCAATTTACAGTGAAATCATCGTATCAAGAACAATACTCTCAACTGAAGTGACATGATCTCAGGAAAGTGTTGTGAAGAAGCTCAACCTACACAACATTTTTCAGCATCTCAATTTTCTAAGCAAAGACAAAAGAAAACAATCCATTTAAGCAAAAACAAAAGAAGTTTCTAAGAGTTCAGCTGCGAGTATGAAAACTCTTTTGTTCTCCAACAGTTTAAGGGCAAACATGGAAGTTTGGCCACCGGAGATGGGGAACATTCTGTACGAACAAAGCACTATGTGTAAGTCAAAGAAATTAGCACCATCCAACAAATCTAAAACAGGAACCATATGAAGCTAACCTGTAAAGAATAACAATACTTGCGAAGTAAACTGTTCTTGAGAAGTTAAGACAACTTGCGAGTAGGTGTTGCGAAGTTTGCTGACAAAAGCTATCACACAAAGATACGCTTCCAGTTATAAGTCATAAAGGACAATACAGGAGAGGAGCAAATGATGAAAAGAAGCAATCACTTCAGTTTACATCAATAATAGTTCCAACAAAGTCAAACAAACGAAGAGCAAAGAATTACTTCAACAAAGTATCTAGGAAGGAGTTGAAAGAATAAAGATCAACAACATCAACATGACAACATCAGATGTTAGATACGAAGCCATAAAGAAACACAACAACTTAATGGGATCAGCAAGACAAATTCTTCTACTTCATTGCTATAAATTACTCAAATGTACAAGTAAAGGAAATGAAAGAAGGGATCATCAACAGTAAACCAATTTGCGAAGAGAATTTACGAAGCAGTAGACAAAAAAGACTCATTTCAGAGAAGTCATTTTGCGAAGTAACAATATTTAGGGCAAATTAATTTAAGCTTGAAATTATTACCAAGAAGCACAACTACACCCTCAAAACTACCATAACCAGAGGGTTAAATCGAATTCCTCAAAACTCTCAAGAACATCAAATTTTAATGTATCTATGAATTTCAAGGGAAAATATGGAAGTCAAGATAGCACTTGTATTTTAGAGAAATCAAAATAAAGCATGCGCAGAGATGTTAACACAGAAGAGGAATCAATTTAATACCTGCGAAGTTAACGGATCTTGCGAAGTTAACAGATCTTGCGAACCTTCGTAAATCAAAGCTCCATTCACCGAAGTATCATCAATAAAGAGAGGATTCACAACAAAGTTTCATAATCATATGTGAAGATAAACTAGATCTCAGGAAGAATGAAGTGAAGCTGCGAAGAACGAAATTGAAAGGATTGTAAAATCCAAAGATATTATACAGGCAAAGTTAAGATATTATCTTAAAAACCGATCAATACAAATTCACAAAACAAGTTGCCTAGAGAGAATATGAAGGAAATTTGGCTTACTTTCACAAACAGAAGCTATCTCAGATGGTCAGCAGTAAGTAGAAGGGGTTTGATGACGCGGGTTCGAATCTCCACATTCGCATAAAAATTTTTCACTTCGCAAATATTTTCCATGCGAATGTTCGCAACACAAACAATTCTACTCCTTACACTTCGCAAATATTTACCTTGCGAACCTTTGCAGCATGAATTTATTTCCTTTGCAGATGTTAACTTCGTACAAATGTTTACTTCGCAGATGTTTGTCTACTTCGTGTAAATCATTACTTCGCAGATGATCGTTCGCTTGGTGCAAATTATTACTTCGCAATATTTTTGGATATTTCGCAAGAAGAGAGTGGGAGATTATTTCACAAGAAATGGCATGTCATATACTTCGCAAGAGATACCAACAAGCCATAAAAAGGTAAGTACCATCTCCTTTAATACTTTATTTACGGAAGACAAAAGATTTTTGATTTTATTTACTAAAAACGATATAATCGCAAAATTTCTACAATTTCTAAGATTTCAAAACATTTCAAAGATTTTTTTAGATTGGTGAAAAGCGATACAATCGCAAGATTCTAAAATTACTTCATCGCAAAAATTAAAAGATCTCAAAAAATTTCAAAGACTTCAAAATTGCAAAAAATAGAGAAAATTCAATTCCTATATTTCTATAGAATAATTTTGATTTAAAGATGTGATATGGATACTTCTCATACTTCTTATACTAAACATTTCATGAAAACATTCAACATTTTATATACATGAAAAATTTACGATGAATTTTTAAAAAGGCGAAAAAATACCGCCATTTACGAGAAACTTGCGAATAAAAGACCGCAATCGTAATCAGCCTCCAAAAAAGAAAGAGAGCCGCAGAAAATTTTATACAGGCAAACCTTTGTGGCGTACAACCTAGTTCGCGAAGCTATATTTCGTAAGAGGCAAAGTCCTAAAGTACGTCATTTAAGGGGGTACCTAAACGTGGCTAAGGGTAACCGGAACACCACCAAGGGCCCTTAGTACATGGTAAAAAATTTGGGGTACAACCCAATAATGGGGTACCTATCCGGGTTAGACACCTTGGATTCTCACCTAATCTAACGACATTACGCAATATAAAATGCGGTGTAATAAGATTTAGGTTGGGCAACTAAGGCATACTGTCTTTCCCAAGAAGTGCAGAAAACGATCAAGGCGCCGAGGTACACGGTTGAGTCAAGAGTGCCGGGTGAGGTTGAACCACATCTGCCATTTTTGACAAGTCTTGACAAATGATGCACTTGGCCCAAAGATACCCCATAGGGTGCAACCTCGTAACTATAAGCCCTATAGGCAAAAAGGATAAGAGGTTGCGATCAAAAGCTGGTTGTTGGCAGAACCGGATGGGAAGATCTAACCTTGTATGGTCGATGTACGCTTCCTTGAAGGGGCAATCAGGGGGAAGATAAAGGGCAGCACCCTCCATTAGGGAGCTGATAAGTGCTATAAGACGCAAATGTCACGAGGCTTCTTGTTTGCGAAAACATAAAGGCTTGTCATATTTGTGCAACAAATGAAGTTCTGCGAGCCTTCTAAAAAAAAAAAAAAAAAAAAAAAAAGAGAAAGAAAAGAATAAAGAACTCGCAGAACATAATAAAGTTAAGATGAGATCAATGGGTCGCTACATGAAAGTGTAGAGACGTCCTGCGATTTCATCGCAAGACGGCAATGTCATGGGGCTTTATGTTCGCAAGAATATTTAGGCCTGTCATATTGTCGCAACAATTCCTGAAGAGGCTAAAATACTATACAAAAAAGATAAGGCAAGATCAATGGGTTTTTGCATGAAAGTGTAAGAACGTTCTGCGATTTTGTCGTTACAAAAGAGGTGGCAAAATAAGACCTTTACTTAGGAAGGCATGATAAGACCACAGCAATTAATGAAATTCATTACAATTATTGAAGAATTTATACAAGAATATACATCATGAAGTTTTGAAGAGAAGACAACTTCGTCAAGATCATTGAAGAATTTTGAAGAGAATATATATCAAAGAAGACAATTCCATCAAAGATCATTGAAGAATTTTGAAGACAACATATGTCAAAGAAGACAATTCCATCAATATCATTGAAGAATTTTTACAAGAATATATATCACGAAGTCATACAGGAAGAGGCAATTTCAATCGCGATAATACACAAGTAAACTTGCGAAGATGATTATATGAATAGGGGCAATTCAAAGATATATCAATTTTACTGCAGCAAAATGAGCTAAGTAACACAAACATTAACTATGCATTATAATAGATAAGTATTCACATCATACAAGCATCATACAAGCATCATATTTGCATCATACAAGCATCATACTCACATCATTCAAGCATCATATTTGCATCATAAATGCATTGCATAAACATTTCATGGCATAAGAATCGCATACGCATTTCATAACATAATCATTAAATAAATATTATATTCGCACAAGTATTGTACAAAATTTTACAGGAAAATACCACGAAACTTCGCAGAAAAATTCATAATTCGCAGGACTATTCAAAGTTTGTAACACTATATTCGCAACACTATGTTCGTAACACTATATTCGTAATAGTACATTCGCAACAGTATGTTCGCAATAGTACATTCGCAACAGTAAGTTCGCAACATTATATTCGCAACAGTAAGTTCGCAGCACTATTTAGAAGTTCAGAAATTCGCAGAAAGTCCCAAAGATTCACAGAAAAATTCAGAAATTTGCAGAAAAATTCAGAAGTTAGCAGGGTTACCACTTGAGGCAAAGGCAAGATAAGAATAGAGATGCAATTTAATTATTCAACATTTTCTCAAGGATTATCCTTCATAGATAAAGAACAGAGGCAACTATGGATACCTAAGAAAATATTTGATGTTCTTTATCTTCTCAGCAAGAATCCTCACCAAAAGTGGAATAATAATTTCACATGAACAGAGGCAATATTTATCACTCTCATCAAGGATATTTTATACTTCATATATAATTCGAGGATTAAATACTTCTTATACTTTTTAAGGATACTTCATACTTCTTATATATTCCGAGGATTGAGTACTTCTTATACTTCTTCAAGGATATTTTATATTTATTATACTTCATACTTCTTCAAGATCCTTCGCATACTTCATACTTCACAAGATGATACTTCTAATTACTTCTTAAAGCTTCAAAACTTCGCAAAAGAATAGAGGCAAGTATATACTTTTCAAGACTAGTATTCTTTTGCTCGTTCCTTCATCAACAAAGATCAAAGACTACTACAACAACGGATTTTTTCTTAAAGATCGCTCTTCAAGCAATATTCAAGAAAAAAGAGGCAAGATGTAGGAGAGAAATATCACAGCAAATGATAACTTACGAAATTGTGGGGAGAAAAGATATCTTGCGAGCAAAGAACATTTTGCGAGCAAAAGAAGTCACGAGGAAAGCAAAAGAAGTTCGTGAAGTGAAGTTACGAAGCTTCGCAAGATAATTCTAAAATCCAAAATGGCGGGACAACACAACCGTCATATTTTGTAAGATCATATAAATAGCCATTTAGGCATGAGAGAAAAGGGGGACACAATTTGAGAAAGGAGGATAATTTTAGGAGGAGAGAGAAAATGTTAGGAGAGATTTATTTTCTTTATCATCTTCTTCCCCAAAATTCTAGAGCTCCAAATATTCATTAATGGAGTCTCAATTGTAAAATCATGTAATCACATACAATCACTAGTGAAGCACCGTGGATGTAGATCACATTGATCGAACCACGTAAAAATCTTTGTGTCTCTTTATAATTTTAGTACCTTAATTCTTAGTTTCATATCAAATTAATTAGGTTTAGGAATCATTTTAATGGATTCTTATAAGGGTGTAGTTGTGATATAATCCGCAACTACAGTTGATACATAAGTCCACCAGTTGTTGTTCAGTGACATTCGGGTCATGACAATCCAAAGCTTGGACTCTGAACCTCTTCACATAATTTTTCTGATGTTCATTGCTCTTCTGAGACATTCTTCCTAAGTTAGAGAGAGTAATATGCTATGAGACGAAGAAGTATTTCCTGTAGAAGTAATTAACCATTTCTCCCCAACCAGCGATGCTCCTAAGTGCAATATTGTTGTACCAAGTGTATGCTCGGCCTGTCAGAGATTTCGAGAATTTCTTCAGACGGGAGACATGATTGTGTTCTTGCTCTCCTAATGCCTCCAGGAATCGAGAGACGTGTTCTCAAGCATTTCATGTTCCGTCGTATAGTGTGAACATTTGGAAAGTATAGCCCTTCGGGAAAGGAATTATTTGCGTAATAGAAGGATATGGAGGTTGATGATGATAAATAAATGATGATTTGTCTTTTCCTCGTTCCTCCATGAAGCGTTCCAGGTCCTCACGAGTAATGAAGCTTGCACGTTCCTTTGTTGGTGGGTTATCTGCAGCTTTGTGTACCTCATCATCATCTACTATGGATCAAAGTGACTTCCTGATCAGCATCCGAATATATTTCTTTGGCTTTTCCTTTCTTCTGAGCTTTCTATGACATATTGTCAGTGAGTTTTGAGATAATTACACAACTCTTTATGTGTTGCAACCATGTCAATCTGATTCTTGGCAAGAGTCTCTTGGACCTTCATGAGATCAGCTACTATTGGCGAATTTTCTCTAATTTCCTCAGGAGAGCGGACGAACAGGGGATGGTCTCCAATGTTGGTTTGAGGAGGAGTGGTATTAATAGCACCGGTGTTGGAAGCAGAAGTAGTTTATGGAGTACCACCGTTGTTGCTAGTGCTAGCGTTGTTTGTGTTAGGATTTGAAACTGAACTTGACCTAAGATCAACCATTTTGTGAGAATTTGAGATTGCAACCGAGATATTAAACTCCCAATGTAGTCGCCAATCTGTGGATGGGGAAAAACCGTTCGCTGGTTTTTTAGGAAAGTGAAGAGACGGACGTGTTGTCAAGACTCCTCAACCGGGCAAACTCATCAACCTCACACAGATACACTGCAAACAGAGTGCTTAGATTCAAGAGATCAATCTGTAGGACTCCGGCCTAAACCAAGTCAATGACCGTTCTAGAGTCAATTTGGTCATAAATAAGGAGATGGGTTGATACGTAGGAGGGAAGCTGAGAATTATGTGGGATCAGTGATGATCAAAGATTGTGGATGTGTTGTGTGTTTTTGCAAATAATGAATAAGTTCGAGTGATTGAGATATTGTTGCTCGCACGATGATTCTTGGCTAGACGATGGATTTTCTGTTCAATATCTCGTGGATTTTCTATGTGTTTTTTTCGTATTTTCGTATATCTCAATCATGGATTCGAGGACTTACTTATATTATCAGAATAGTGAACACATTGATCCCTATAAGTGTGACGGTTTCTTGAGTAAAAGAGTGGGAGATCGTGATAAAGTCAGTTATGTGTCGTGTGGAGACTTGACTGATCATGCACCCACTACTTTGCTAACTCCTTCAACCGTTTGCACAACTTACACACATTTCTCATCGTGGATGAACACACGTGTTGTAGGACGCCAGACCAAAACCCTAAGTGATATCCACCCATATGTAACGTGATGCATGTCTCAAGAATCGTGGAGTCTGCAAAGAGGACGTGTACTTAGTTAGTCAGTTGTTGAATGATTAGACAATGTGTCTAGGTTTTGTTGAATCGAGCACGATTGACGAATGCTCAGGGATTCATGAATGTTAATATTGCTCATGTGAGCAAATATTGTAAATTCAATGAGTTGTTGAATATTGATAAATTGATCAATATTCGAGCAACTAAGCAAGTATTGCTCAATTCGACGAATTGTTTATTGGTGACGTGACCCAATAAAATATTAATTAAAATATTGGTAGATTACCGAATATTGTATAATTAATCCAAGCGTTGATTGCTGGATCAACATAAATATATTAGTGTTTGAACTTGCCTAGAATGATGATTTCGTGAAGCGTTTGTTCGAAACCCTAATTTTTGACTAATTTCTCATCAATTGATGAATTGCTAAAAATAGGTCATGAGCGAGGGACCGAACACATGCGATAATGGATGACCATGTGATGCTTGAGTGCCCAAGTGCTCGAGTGAGCATGCACCAGGGTTCAGAGTCGAACAGTTGGTGAAAGAATGATGATTAAATGATGGTTTCATCATTTATTAAAATAATGCTCGATTGAGCATTAGGAAATAAAACCTTATTTATGGACAAGTGAGGGACTGTCCAAGAAGGCATGAAACCGGCCCTTGGGAGTGTGGGACCGGTTGATGGTCGACTGAGCAAATTCCAAGTTGGTTGGAAAGAGTTTGGACCCAATATGAGCAATTGAGCAAATTAGGTCAAAATCATAAGAATGTGTGGGACTGGCTAAGTGTAAGCCTTAGGGCCTCTTTGATCAGTCAAGGAGGCATGCCCGTGTCACTATTATGTCCGTGTCTCAGTCCTGAGAGTTTTGGTATTTTTTTATGTGCGTTCGAGCAATACTTTGAATTTTCAGAAGAGTTCGATCTTTGACTGAAATTCTTGATTTTGCTCGAATGAGCAAGTAGAACTTTGCTCATTTGATCAAAAAATTTGGAAATATTAAAATAACAATATTTTAATACTTGGGGCAAGAAGCCTAGTCGGCCGAGTGATCATGTTGACTTTTTGGCTTTTTCATGGTTTGAGCAATATTTAGGAAAATATGAAGAAACCATGATTTTTTCTCAAACGGAGGAGTTTCATGAGATGTGGAAATAATAATAAAACTATGGTTTGGAAAGTATGGGACCGGCCACGGCCAAGGCATGGCCGGACGGATAGGATCCCGGTCCTGTGACACTTTCCCTGATTTTATATTATTTTTCATGATTTTGAGGAAATTCCATGAAACCAAGGAGTTTTGTTGAAACCATGAAATTTCCATGAGACGAGAGAATTAATAATTATGAAAGACTAGGGATTTTAAGGTGTGGGATCGGCCACGGCTAGGGCATGGCCGGTTGGCTAGGTTTCCTGGTCCCACAACACCTTTCCCTATTTTATATTATTATTTCTCGTGAAACCGTGAAAATATGGAGAAACCATGAGTTTTGCTCAAACAAAGATAGTTGCTAAAATGAAGGAGTTTTCATGAGTTCATGCAAATAAATAAATAAGGAAAAAATAAAAGGAAGAGGCGTGGGGGACCGGCCCCGGCGGCATGGCCGGTGGGCCCGGTCCCTAGGCGCCTCTTTTCTATTTTTAATTATTATTTATCTCTCCTGTTTTGTGTAGGATTCCTCGTTTGTCCATATTTTCGAATGCTCGTTCGTGCATTTGGGTACTCGTTCGTGCATCATTGTCAAGTACACTTGCACCATTTTATGGGGCTTGCCCGATTGTTGAGTATTTATTACTAATTTATGAAATTCATTTGAGAATGATTCATGAAACTGAGTAATAAAAGTAAGCAGTTGTTTATTATCAATCCATAAGATTAGACATGAATTCGACCATGGATTCGAAATAATAAATGAGCATTAGCATTACATGGGATTGTGAATTCAACCTAACAAAATTAGCCATTACCATTCCTAAGATCAACCGTGGATTCAACCATGAAATCAGAGTAATGTAGCCATTACCATTCCATGTGATCAGTCGTGGATTCTACCATGAAATCAGAGTAATGAAAGTAGCCATTACCGTTCTATGAGATCAGCCGTGGATTCGATCATGCAATCTGAGTAATAAAAGTATCCATTACCATTCCATGAGATTAGCCGTGGATTCGATCATGAAATCGGAGTAATTAAAGTAGTTATTACCATTCCGTGAGATCAGCCGTGGATTTGATCATGAAATCGGAGTAATGAGATTATCTATTACCATTCCATGAGATCAGCCGTGGATTAGATCATGAAATCGGAGTAATTTGATAAAATATATTATTTTCTAGGAATTCAGTGGTGAATGTCAAGGTAGAATTAATCTATTGCAGAAGGGATATTAGCCAGTTAAAGCGTCATACCCATTCTGAAAGGTGCATAGTCAGGAGACGGCTGATATCCTGAAGGTGTTATTGCTCTCAATATTATGGAGAACCACCCAATCGTTCTTCTATGTAAAGGGGGGGTCTCTCTCATGTATTCAGGTAACAGTGAGTATCACCGACATCCTGAAGGAGTTGTTGCTCTCAATCTTATAAATAACCGCCCAATTATGTTATTCTACATAGAGGTCATGATGAAATGCGTGGCATTGAATGCTCAGCTATTGTAGGTATTTCAGGAAACATATTCATCATGTCTTCGTATAATATGAATCGTCACATGCCTAAAGTCGTATCATAAACATGCAGTATCATGATTTTACGGTTTTGACCTTTGTTGAAAATCCACCATCAACACCAAGATGATTTTAGAATTAAGGGAAGAACTCAGTTGAATGTAACCGGGTTTGAACATAAAATCATAGACAAAAGGAGTCGCTTATCTTATTGATTTCTTCTGGTGTAACCATAAATGGAATGCACATCATTATGTTATCTCCAACAACCCATATTACAACAATATGAAGCTAACCTCGCCAAATATAGTTATTTAGCAGATAGAGTCATAGTTTTGGCAAGGATAGTTTCAATATTGATATCAGCATGTGCAGTATGTTCCTTTAAAAATTCTGCACTAGATTCCTATAAATCACAAATCAAAAGTTAATGAAAAGTGACAGCAAATTAAGGTTTCCCTTATTTTTCTATGACCATGTATCTCAAGATTTGATTAACGTATAATATCCATATTTGGAAGAATATACTTAACTTTTATATCTCTCACCACTCAGAATGTTGATTCCTTGTCCTAGATAGATTTCATTATTCCCCTGTTGTAGGGAATTTCACAGCTTCATTCTCATATTAACAGATTGTTTATTCATCAACATGTCCATTGAGAAGAAGTATCTGCTCACCGGCTGAGGACTTACTTACATATGCACCACAAATACAACACATTATACTCACAAACCTTAAAGCTTTGGTGCTCACTAAGAAATTTGTAGTTGCAGGATTTCCCACAACACACCCCTTGTAATATCTTGATAATAATCTTTTAATCTAAACTAATTTGATATTTAAAATTCTAAAAATTGTAAATAGACACACGGATTTTTACATGGTTCGATCAATTTGATCTACATCCATGATTCTATACTATGATTGTTAAAGTTTACATTTGATTTTACATTTGATAATCTCCATTAATGGAGTTCTAAATCTAGTTTTGGGGAAGAAGATGATAAAGAAAAATATCTTTTCTCTCTCTAAAAATCTCTCTGAAAAATATTTCTCTCTCCTCAAGATTCTCTCCACTCTAAAAAATACATCATCCTTTTCTCAATCTATTAGATCTATATTTATAGGAAATTACATAATGGGTGACAACTAAGTTGTCCTCTAATTTCGGATCTATCTTGCGATCCTCTCGTGAACTTTGTAACCATCGTGAAACACACACGTTCTTCTCATGTTTCTTCAGTCGTCAACTTCATCATTATTTTGTGACGCTCGTGAAATGTTGTTGAAGAATTTTCAGTGACGCTCGCAGAAGTGTCATTAATCTCTCGTGAATATAATTGTGGCGATATTCTGGTCCTACAAAATTCTCTTATCAATTAGTTTTATGTCAGACATGCCAACATGACCTATAAGCGTGTTGTTTAAGTGTTGTTTCTTATTTTGTTGCCTCTCACGTAGTTTTTCTTCACCCTTGTGAGAAAGAATAAAAATTTCTTTACCTTTTACTAAAGTTTCAAGGCGCAACCCTATATGCAATATCTATGCAACACAACAGAACACATCCTTGGAATAGATGTGGTCATAATGAGCAAATGGATCTGGGTGCAGGTTTGGACAATTCTTCCACACTATATTCTAAAACTTTAGACTTTCATCCCCTGCTGCAGATGCTACAGATCCGGTGTCTGCATGATAAGCACACTAAAATGAACCGGCACCTCGGCTAGGATGGACAATGCACCGTGCAAAAAAGATGGCCAATGAATTAATTGTTTTCTTGGTCTCTGCAATAGGGTGACCTGTATTTAGAAGGACTTGCCGTAAGGTATCAATAGGAATACAGAATAGATAATTAAATGCATAATAAGTAATTTACTTGCAGGTTCGTTGTAATTATTCTTTCCGCATCATTAAGCCGCACAATTGTTCCTTCACTTGTAATAAAGTTTCTGTGTAATGCATCAGAGAAGAAAATAGGGTCGAGCAACTCAATTAGATTCAGTGCGTTAATCAAAATCTTTATTAACATGCTCAGTTCCGAAAGAACATCTTGTTGGGTGCAATAATCAAAAATAAGGAAAATCAAATAAGCAAAAATTATTTTCTGTGTGATACTCAACTCCTTTATATGGAAGTGATCGATTTGATGAAACCGACGAGCTCCCCAGATCTCCGCAACAGCAACAAGGCAAAACTTTGGAAAAAAAACAGAGTGAGTCACGTGTTCAACACGTTTCCCTTAAGACATTAGCGCTCGGCTACACTCAAGAGTGATTCTATAGCCCTCACAGGATGAATATCTCCAGGATAAAACACCCTAATACACCTACTACTAGCATATGTAGTAGATGCTCAACTTGAGCTGGGCAACTTCGAAAAAACCCTTAAGAAAAATCGCGAATGCATAAGAAAACATATAAAATATCTTCCCTTGGGGGTCTCTCTAAAATATAGAGAAACCCCTTTCCCATAGATTTTACAAAAGTAGTGAATTTGTTTATATAATTGACAAATACAATTTAAGAAGAAAAACTCCCCGATGTGGGACTAAAAGGTTTATATAGTCTCTTAAAACTACTAAACATTAGAAACTCCACAATGTGGGACTAATAAGTTTCATTCACAAAAGAAAACAATAAATTATAAGTTTTTTATTAAAACTTTAAAAATCCTTTTCTTTTTATTAATCGTTTTCCAACAATCCCCCACATGAATGAAAAATCAATAAAACACGAAAACACAGATAGATCTTGGTAAATCAACAACCCAATCTCACAACCCGAACTGACTGAACAGGCAGACAGATCGTGCATGTTGAAGTCATACTATCCATTCCGTCATCTCCCTCACAAAATAGTGTGTTGACCCCAGGGTCAAACTATGGATTGCAAAAATCATATAGCATAAAGAGCTTTCATCTTTAGTTCCTCACAAGTGAGACTAAAGGTTCCTTTAACCAAAGTGAAAAATCATGAACTAGTGAACCCTTAGTGACCCTTAGGTCATAAGTTCCATTAATATCAAAACCATCAAAATGAAAATCGCATAAAAAGCAAAGGAAATACCATTTTAGGCAGAGGTGTCCATGAGGTCTTGAACCTTTGGTTAGTGAGATATTACCGGAATTACTTTCTAGAGACAGTGAACTATGTCTTGAACTGATAGCGTTTGATGTAATTCGCGATAACAACCATAGATGATATCTCCAAGGTTGCTTCCAAGCTCGTGTCGTTTTGTCCAATTTGGCCCTGGACATATCATGTTTCTCAGAATGCTCTAGAGAATCAAAGCTCATATTCTCATAGGAAGTTGCCCCACTTCTTCATTCAGATAGGTGAGTTTCCATAAAGATTATTACTGCTACACCCCACTTCAATCTTAAATTGAAACTATAGAACTCATTAAGACTTCTTAAAAGTCATCCTTCATATGCAGTCACACTATCACGTCTACACCATAGGGAAGGGACAGAGAATGAAATTCTCTGATAATGTTTACCTTTACCCACCACAAATTATTTGTCTCATTCGAAACCTTGATCTTGGGATCTCCAGTCAGCAAGGTTGAGTATCCCTCATGGAAAGTTTAATTTATGAGCTTAAGCCCCATCCCCCTCGATGTATTTCTAACTATCTCTTTGGACAAACCTTTCTTCAAAGGTTACGCGATATTCTCTTTGGACTTTATCCAATTAATGGAAATAATGCGTATTGAGATTAGTTATTTTTATCTTTAGCTATTATAGCTTGGCTAACATAATGACATAATGTATAGATATAGATGGCACATGCCTATGCCAGAGAGGAATGTCTTCTAAAAAGAATCTTAGGCACTCGCCCCCCCTCTCGTGCTTTATCTAACGCAATACTCTCAGATTCCATAATGAATTGAGCAATATATGTATATGTGACTACTCGTTTTCCCGTAGACTATGTGATGTATACGGTTTAGAGGATCAGATGCTAAGTAGTATCGATACCTCTGTTGAACTGACGAAGCTAAGTAGTAAAAGATGCGTATGATCACAATAATAACGAAGAACACAAATATAATGTAAAATCTTCTAAGTTATCATGAGACACAAGCGATTTACGTGGTTCGACATTTGTCTGCGTCCACGGGGTAATGAGTGATTGTTTTGTATTAAGTTGTGGTGGTTACAAAGACTTTAAGTGGGTTACAAAGATCTTAAATGCTTCCCAAAGTAATAGAGTGAACTCAAGTTGAAGTAAATACTTAAGTTCTAAACATTAAAGAGGTATAAGCTTAAGACTAGATCTTCTCCTTTTAGGTATTGAATTCCCTTAGTTTGTTGGTAAGGCTTGGTATTTATAGCCCATTCTGCTCCTGGTATATCTTTGCTGCCTCTGGGTCCATCACCTGCTGATATAACTTTCGTACCAATGGTACCTTCGTCCACCGTGTATCTTCTCCAGTAGAATTATGCCCTCTCAGCTGACCCACGTCCTTCGGGAACTACCCAACTTTAGTATAGGTTGTACCTTCGTTCACCGCCAGCTTCTGCCAATCGGGCTCTGCCACGTTTCCTCTCTCCACGTGCCTTGGTTCATGCGTGTAGATAAGAGGTTTGTGCATTTAATGCTGATTAGATGCGTCATCTACCTTTGTACCCTCGCCAGCTGCCTTCTTGTAGACTAGGCTTTTACTCTTCTCATCTCCACCGTCGAGGTCTCCTTTCTTCGATTTCCTTGTTCAACGAAGGTTACACAGTTGGATTTATGTGCGGCCACTAAGATCGTGACATGTGCTCCACAGAATATTGGTATTCACAGTTTGCCCCTTTTCTTTCGTATTATACCGCTTGGTAGATGTGGAGTAAAATTTTCGTTACGCCGCCATTTCTGCACGTAACAATTTGGTGGTCCCTACATGTCCTTTCATGCAATAACTTCCCCTTGAATTTCGGGACTTCCAATTTTTTGGATTTTCATAGCCGCCTATAAGAGGGGACTACAGAGAAGGAATTTTCATCAATTCCCCTTTCTTCTTCTTCGAACTGTCGCTCTACATCTCTTTTCTTGATATCCTTCTTTCGTTTTCAGCTGCTTCGTTTGATTCTTCGAGTGCTTTGGCTCCACAGTTGATCATACAAGTAAGTGATAATCGTTTTAGTTTTGTTTTTCCTCATTCTTGGGCCCTGTGTCTTCTTCTTCGACTAGGAGATATACTGCTATTGATGTTTGCACTTGCATGTGGGAACTTTTTTTTTTTTTACTTGATTGCATTATATGGGAACTTGGGTTTCGCTCCATTTTGATCTTCGATGTCGATTTTTCCATGATCAATACTTTCCTGCAATATTGCTTTCCGTGATGTATGATATTTGCTTTCCGCTATGGCGTAATCAAATCGCTCCCCTTGGTTGGTTTAGTGAAACCCATGCCCAAAGTGTCTCGGTTTTTGCCCCTATCTTATTTTTGAATGGACTGTAATTTTCTTTTGCCATTGTTAATAGAGAAATTCTTCTTATTGGTGTCAGGAATTATGAGGCTCCCGAAAAAGCCTACGCGCAAAGGTATGAAGACATCTTCGTCGATTGATCCTCCTCCGCGAATGGATCATCATGATGCTACACCTTCTCCTCCTCCTGAGGACTCTGAGGTGCCTGCTGGGACTGAGATGGATACGGTACCTGAGGGGGTTGTGGACCTTGAGGTTGAAGAGGTTGTTGTTGGAGATCTTCCACCTCCTCCTCCTCACTATGAGCTTCAGAGGCTCCAACTTCGTGACAAAGACAGTTATGCTCATTTGTCGATTACTCAGATTACTAATTCTTTTCGTCTTCACAAATTCGAGGTTTCCTTCGTCAATGGTCCTGACGTTCTTACTGAGTATCTCATCCGGGATTTTCCTTATGATGAAAATAACCTTCTTATTAGCGTTGGCCAATTGGATGCAGGTATGCTCCTCCCTTTGTTTAGTATAAAGTATCCCTTTTACTATGATGTTTTGTCTTCGAGGGATGATCCAGCAAACAAGACTCAAGTTAGAGGAGTTATGCAATATATTGGTAATTTATGGCGTTCCCTTCGTGAGAGATGGTACCGTACCAAGAGCAAAACAACTTTGGAGTCTTATGACCCCTTTGCTGAAGGAAGATCTAAGAGGGATGATTATACCCATGTCAACTTCAATACTACGTATGCTGATGCTATTTAGAAGACTAATCTTCTTCCTTGGAGTGTTAGTCCTCGTCGATGTTACTTACAGGCAAATCAGGGATGGTAACAGCCTTCGTTTGTTGGAGGAGATTGATAAGACTGGTTTGACTACCATCCCTTATTCTGCTAGGCTTCCTTTGCCGAAGAATATTGACCGCATCCTTCTTGATCATGATGACCGCTTTGCTCGTACTCCTGTTCGTGTGGTTGGTCCTTGGGCCTATGGTTTCACCACTGCGGACCCCTCTATCCCTCGTTCATCCAGTTATTTTCCCAAGAAGTATGATGATTATCGGCCTTGGATCTTTAATCTTGCTGCTTTTCATGAGGTACCTTTGCTTTTAATATCTTTGTCTGCTTTGACATCTTTGTCTGTTTTGACATCTTTGTCTTCTTTGACATCTTTGTGTTGCTATGATATCTTTGTCTGCTTTGATATCTTTGTCTGCTTTGATATCTTTGTCTGTTTTGACATCTTTGTCTATTTGGACATATTTGTATTGCTATGATATCTTTGTCTTCTTTTCTGATGATTTCGTTTCACAGCCTGCTCCTGCTTCTTCTGCTGGGGCTGTTTCGGGCTCTGCTGGTAACTTTGTATCTACAAGGACTAGGAAGAGAAAACCTTTGGTTGAAACACCTACGGAGGTAAGGATCATTATCATACCTTTGTGTTTGTAAGTTTCTTAGTGTCTTGCCCCTGATTCTTAGCTGATGCATGTGTTTCTTTATAGTCTTCCCAAAGGAAGGGCAAATCGAAGACTATTATCGATATTGATACCTTGGATGAGGATCCTAAGGCTGCTGGTGAAGTACCATGTGACGAGGACATGGAGGATATCGAGGATACTTGCCTCAGCCCCCATTTGGATGATATTGATGAGGATTTTTCTAAGGGTATCCCTAGCCCCGTTCGAGCTATCTCTGCTGAGGGTGAGAACCTTATTGTTGGTCCTGGTGCCAATTTGGTCGAGCCTGTTACTGTTCAAGCCCCTGCTCCTACATTGTCTTTGAATATGCCTGTTGATGGTGGATTTTAGTTCAGGGCTAAAGTTGTAAAACCAATTTTTGTAAACATCCTGCAGAGGATGAGATTATTTTATAAGTGATGAATACTTCTTCACTTTATTAATTCACCTAGAATGGAGCATGTAGCAACAATCCCCCGAATATTCTGTGAATTTTAGCATTACTGATTAATGCATAACTCTCATTGTTAGTGCGCCATGATGACTGATTGTTACTCGCAGCAGAGTAGCATGAATATCCAAGTACCAACAGTGAGGCATGCACGAAATGCCCGTACAGGCTGTAACTCTCGGTGTGTTAAACTAGCCCGATTGAGAATGTAACTCTCGGTGTGTTATACTAGCCCGATTGAGTGTGTAACTCTCGGTGTGTTATACTAGCCTGATTGAGCACCTACACTGTCCATAAAAGTCTAGAAACGATCACGGTCATCCAACTTCACCAGCATGATTGGATGGTCCAGATCAAATCCAATACCCCCAAGCAGGTATTGGAACATTCACTGCCGAAAAAACGCGGACCCCGCACGATCGATCCATAACAGCTTGCCAAACCGTCCAACCAAGCAGAATGGACAAAAAAACCTAAATTAGGGTTTTCGGCACATTACATGTGTCGCAAAACGATCTCAACCATCCATCTTCGCAGGTATAGATGGAGGGTGTAGATGTAGATTCAAAGGGCCCAGAGCATGTCAACACGATCAATATGGGCCCGCCTACACACATGACCAATAGGTTAGGACCAACCATGATTGGTTGTCCCAATTTGTGCGCACTAAACCAAGCATGATGCACGACCGACAAAACCCTAATTGGGGCTTGCGGCATCATGTATGTGTCGCAAAGTCATCTCGTGCGTCCATCTTCGCATGCTTGAATGGAAGGCAAAGATGAAACATTAGGGAAGGCCGAACATGCTAGCATGACCACCGCGGGCCCGGCTTCATGACCGACCAATCGGCCAAAGCCAGCCTTGGTCAGGCACCTCGGTTTGTGCGCCCAAACTGGCATGATCACACTTCCTAAATCATAAATTGATCTCGATCACTCAACTTCACCAGACAAATTGAGTGGCTTAGATCACGTTTCCATAGGACAGTCAGGTATAGGCGTGAATACCAGCCTACCACCTACACGCTGTACCAAACGGCCGAGACTGACCAAGTTTGGTTGTCTCGAAACGCGTGCCTTGAAGGTGGCGTACCGCGCCCCTTTGAGAATCCTTTGCGGCATAGGATTTCTGTCGCAAATCGATCTCAGCCACTCAACTTCACCGGTAATTTGAGTGGCCTAGATCAAACCTTCGTGGAAAAGTGAAGCATGGACATGGACATCAGCATGTTGTCTACACGCATGACTGATCGGTCCTCCATAAAACGTCTCCCATGCTTGGATTCGATCAATCTGAAGGAGTACACTCGCTCACCTCCTAAACCCTAATCTGATGGTCGCAGAAGTGGGTTGCTGATCATCTCGTCCGTCCAACTTCACCAGCTCGGACGGATGGCCTAGGATAAGAGTTATGCGACCAGTGAAGTATCACCGTGATCACCGTCTGCCACTCTACCACGCCATGTGGTCGGTCAAGGGAGGATTTTCTAGCGCAGCCTCCAAACCCTCACGTGAAGTAGGTAGGGCATGATGCTCAACATCGATGCTTCATATATTCCGAAATAACTTAGTTATTTAACTAGCATTACATGCTACCTTCTGTGGGTCCCACGATCCACACACTCAAGACATCAATCATGTCACAAACTGGGGGATACTTACTGGGGTATTGGTCTGGCGGTTTACAGCGTGCAGCATGCAACGCGCCATCACAAGAACGTGTCAGGAAGACATGGACGGTTAGTGATGATGGGAGAAGTGGACAAGATTGATCGTGTGACACTAACACACCACCCAACTACTCCATCACTCCACTTCCTCCACTTCCTACGAAAGACATGAATAAGGCTCAAATGACTTGTATAAATAGGTTATCCTCCCTATTTCCAAACAAGAGACAACACAGAAACCAAGTGTTAATACAACACATATTCAAATACCCATAGTCTGTTTGCATTATTCGTAAGCCTGCTCACCTTTCTTTTACAAGTCATAAAAAAGCCTACACCTTCAAAATATCAACACCTTCTTCGCTTCCCTTCCTAAGATCAACCCCATCTCCTTCACTTTGTGACCGAAACAAGTCTGAAATGGCCATTTTTTGGTTTAGGCCAGAATCATACAGATTGATCTCTCGAATCAAAAGCACTCACCGCGCAATGCATTTATTTAGGGTTTAGATTCACTTCTCATCCACACACCCCAAATTACCAAAACCAGCAGAAGTAGTTTTCACCCATAAACAATGCCTTTGTTTTCTGCTCGTAGCGTAGCTTTGCCTGCTGTTTCTGTCGCTGTTGTCATGGCTTCTAAGAGTCTTCCTTCGTCTCCTGCCACCTCCCTTCAATCAAGTGGTTCGTTTTCCAAGGATGTTATCCCTACAGTGAGTGCTGGTAGCTCTGGTTCGCAATCGAAGAAGAAGGTTGTGATTTCACTAGCTAGCTTCTCCTTCAACGTTGCTCCTACTTCACTAGGGAGTGATCAGTCTGTTTCTACTCCCCCTGTTAGCAAAGTTGTTGGACCTCCCCCTTTGTCACCAAACTGGACCGTACTGGGTAATCTTTCTTCTGCTAGTGACATGGATCTTGGAGGTTCTCGAGGCATTCCTTATGTTCCTATCTCATCCACCATGCCATCCCTTCGTCGTGGTGAGGGTTTGGCAGTTGTACCCCATGATGCTGCTGAATCAAGCCAAGGTAAGCTGCTGGAGAGTTTGAGCTTAGGTAGCTCTGATGATGATATTATCGAAGACGTCCTGCGGGATTCCAATGGTCCTTTTTCTGTCGGAGTTGATCATCATTATCTTGATAGTTAAATCGAGGTAGCTTCGCAGTTGGATGTGCTTTCTGCGCAGTACCGTGCAGCTAAAGACTTGTTCGTTAACCCGGATTATCTACACTCTAGTTAGAGCTTTGGTGAGATCCGCAGAGGTAGCATCCATGAGATGGAGGCTTTCATGGATACCTACGCCACTTTACTTCCTCGTCTTTCATCATTCGCATTAAGTGATCCTTACCTGAGTATCTTCTTCCTTAATTTAATCCTTCGTCCGCTCTTATGCTCCTTTGTTTGCAGCTTTGCAAGCAGATCTATGATGGTTACACCTTATTTAAGGTTTATAGGTCTAAGTATACTTATTTGAGTGCCTTACTGGAGCGTGCTCGTCAAGGGTATGCACTTGCCTTTGCACATCATCCTTCGTCAAGTGATGCAACTTCTGTTGCTAGGATATCTTCGTTGGAGGACGATCTGAGGAAGATTTAAGGTCTTTAGAAGCTTGTTTGTTGGCTCTCGGGAGGGCTAATAACACTGCCAAGGTTACTGAGAATGGTCGCAAAGCTACTGATGCTGCCTTAGCCGATGAGTCCTCCAAATCCATAGGTTTGTTCCTTCTTCTCCTTAGCTTCTTCTTTACTTTTGTTGGTTTCGTAGTCCTGAGACAACCTTCGTATGGCAGCCGGTGTCTCTAGTGAACTTAGATATCTCCAAGATCGAGTGGCCAAGTTAACTTCCGATGTTTGGTATTACCAAAAGAAGTCTGATAGGCTGATGAATATAAATGTCCATAACGAGGCTCAACTTTCCCTTGAGTTTGCTCACAATGCAGATTTAGTGAAGCAGATGGCTTTGTTTCGTAAGGAGCATGAAGAATCCCTTATTTGGAAGGATAGTCTCATTTTAAAAGAAAAATGAGGATATTTCCTGATCGGTTGTCAGCCGAGCAAAAATAATTCACTTTCTCACTCTATTAAATATGAATGAAGTACGTGGTAAGAATGAGTTCGTATCCACAGAGAGACGATTTTTTTTATGCAATTTTCAGATTCTTAAGTAACCAATGGGGGATTTTATTTTTATCAAAGCAATAAAATAAAATAAAGAAAAGCAAATAATTGGAATAATCAACAAGAGGAAGATATTGGTCACGGGATAGTATCATTCACAAACATGTATTTTTCATCAATAACTAGAATTGGTAATTTAATCTCGCAATTATCAAAAGTCCTAGGATATCTTGATCGCAAGAGTATCCCGTTTATTTCCTGATTTTATCACAAACAACATTAAAAGATGCTATTGTGAAATCTACTTAAAAAGCAACCTAAACTGTAAAAGCACAATTAATTTGAACTCCCTAAGAGCAATAAATTCTATGAAATAAGATTAATCAATGCAAACAAACGTGTAAAAGTACTAATTCGTTTTAACAAAGATTATGATTCATATGCGATTAAAAAGATGTATCACTACAAGATTTAACCACAAGATGCTACTAGAAATCAGAGATAACAACTTTTATGTATTGAAAACTCTAATATAGCTATAGAGATGAAAACAATCCAATTGATTCCGGACTCAACCAAACTAGCATTCAAATCATATGATAATAAAAATAATGAATCATAAACGATAGAATTGAGACAAAACTAATTCATAGAATCAAATAACATGTTTGATGAAATCAACTTTATCCCATAACCAATAATTGTATTTATCTACTCATATTAATGGATTTCATCACAAAAATATTAATTGAAAAAAAGAAGATGAACATAAGCAAACCCTAGTAGAATAGCCTCTCTCCTCCAAAGCTCCAAGAATAATACGTGATGTCTCAAAAGTTGTAGAAAACTTCTTTTATAATCCTTTTCTTTCCAAAACTAGGTCAAGTCTTCAAAGAGTCCAATAGAAAAGCCCATCAAACCATGTGTGAGAAAACCCGTGTAGAAAATCTGCCCCAAAAGTGGTCGCCGGAAAACGTTTTTTTTTCTTTGCCGAAAGTTGACCGGAAAATATCTCAGGTGACCGGCAAAGTCCACCCGGTCACTAGTCAACCCAGTCAGGTCAAACAACTCAGATATGAGTTAGAAACGAGTTAGATGTTAACTTGTCTAAGTGGGCTGAGTTGCAAGGCCATAATCCATTTGCACTGGCCAAACTCTGCAGTGCAATCATTGCGCTTCAGCCATGATGGATGTGCACTCTGCACTTTGGCAAATATTACCTCAATAACCTCATTGCAATCCCGTCTCCAGCTGCAACAAAATAATCATCACCAGCTTAAGACTAAGCCATTGCACGAAAAACTCATGTCATATCTCTTTACAACATCAGAACTTCTGCAGCTCAACTTGCCAATCCTGCAACTTTGATTCACACATTCAAACAACAGCTGCAACTTAGCTCACTGCCTCCATGACTAATTTCATATAAAACACTAGTGCCTTCAATCACCACCATTGCTCCAGTCCCTTAACAAGCTCAGTACTTGATCTATTCTCCATAACATGTACTCCACCTCCTTGTAAAGACTCACAAAAGCAGTCCATTACCAGCCCTTCTCGTCTAAATTTCAGGCACAAGCACACCCAATTCTTAGCCAAGTCGACCACCAGAACTCAGTTCACAGTGAGTAATACTCAGCTCAAAAACTTTCTTAAACCAACTCCAGGCTTAAGCCAACACTACCAAACATCAAGCATTCTCTGTCTTGTTTTTTCATGCTCAGCTCCACCACTTCCATTTATCAACAGAAACAACAGCTTATTTTATTATAAATATTGTACATCTTAGTCTCATAATTGCCATCACCAACTTCTATCACCTCCTGCAACATGATTGTCACCACCAATACCCATTAACACAACACCACTAGCCATTCTCTCAGCGAAACCAACTCAGGTACCACCTTCATCTCTCGGCATTGAAAGCATTTCGACTTAGTGATAGCATCACTGTCAACATTCGACAACCCATCATCTCAGTCCATCTCTTTCTCATTTCCCTCTGCACTTCACCTGCAATTTCCTACACATACATCTAAAGCACTCATTTCATGCACCTGCCAATTCAAACCTACCACCACTTGAGCTTCACTTCAGTTGCAATATTGCTATCTCAATGCCAACTGCAACAACATAGCCATTGCCTTAGCTGTCACCAGCACAAACATCTCAATCCAAAAGCAATACAGTTCCTTCACCTGCCACAGAACTTCGAATCACCCTTAGCCTTCACCAGAGACCACCATTAACACCATCTACTCAGCTCAATTTCCATCACTTTAATAGCTTCAGTAGCAACTACGACATCAAACCCCTACTATCACCAGCTACATTCTCCATTCCTTGCCTGTAACTTAATCTCAGTAATCCGTCATTACGAACCCCACAATAACACCAGCTGCTGCAATTCAGACCCAACAATTCACCAGCATCAATTACATTGTATCTTGCAGTAGAACCCAGCTGTTCCACCTGCAATATGAGCTCCAGCTGCACTTCCTTCAACTGCATCACCCTGATTCAGTTTCCATTCCTAGCTGCAGCTGTACCTAAATATTCATCTAAAACCACCCAGTATATTTTAGTTGCAATTGAGCTTCAAGAGCACCATCATCACCTGCAGACTCTAAGCTTCAGCTCACATCTTCCACAGAAACAGCTACTGTATCAATCTTGAGATCAACCACAAACCCCATTCCCATAGCCACTGTAATTTCCTTCATCCGACATCCATACTGTAGCTTCCTGTTAACCTCAGTGTTACAATAGCAACACCACTCCAATTTCAGTCCCATGACAGCACCCTTTTAACTTCAGTACAATCTCACAACTCAACCCATGGATCATAACCAACATTCTTAACTGAAATTTCCCTTCTCAATTACCATTCCGTTCTCAGCATTAAGAACAGTGTAGCAAACCCATTTTCTTCACAGCATCAGATCAGTATACAACAATCTCTTGTTGCTTGCATGGAAACTACCAGAAACCCATCTTGAATTTTTCATATTTCTTTCGAAATCAAAGCAAACCTCCCTAATTGCTCAACTGGATATTCCCCTTTTATCATTTTCAACAGAATCCATCATCTCTTCTTGATATCAATGTCTTCTATACACATATTGGAACAAATCGAAACCCTAACTGCAGTTTTCGATTTCAAATTACAACTCAATTCTTTCCTTGTTTCTGATTCAGTTCAATGACCCATTTGATTTTACCCTAATACGAATCAGTAGAGATCATTGCACTTTGAACCTCATCAATCTCTCTGTTGATTTTCATGGATGCCTTCTCTCAGTTTCAGGTGGAGAGAAAAGAAGAGAAAATAATTATTCTCTGAATTCTAGGGTTGGTGTAGGAAATGAATATGGATATATCTACCATGGTGACATAGATAAGGGATACCATCAAATAATTTGGCCTGTCGGTTATGGAAACTGACAGACAGTTCATTCTTCCACTCCTTCGCTGCGCAACCTTAGCTGGTTCCAAACATCGCTCGCCTGTGAATGACGCTTTTGTTCTTATCGAATTCTTCCACCAACAATATTCGTCTCTTACTTCTCAGATTCACTTCTTCCCTTCAATGTCTTTTCATCATTAAAGTTGTCATGCTTTTCAGACAAAAATTGCATCACTAAAGCCGACATACTTTTCAGACAAAAATGAAAAAATAAAAGCAAATAATGAAGAATAGTTCGCCTCCAACAGCAGTTTCACATGAGATGAGACTTTCACGATGTTTCTTCTTCATTTGTTCCAAATGGCTCCAAAGTACCTAAATACTCAAAAACAAATACATATTTTACAAGAAAACTAAGCAAAGAAAGCATAAACAATAGATAAATATCAAGTTGTTTTAGACACCTATCATTTCCCTAGTCGAGAGACGTCTCTCAGCCCAAGATATTATTCGAAAGAAATATCATGCCGATTTTGAAGATGCTTGTGCTTCCTTAGCTAAGGTTACCGTGGAGCGTAATGTATTGGCTCCTGAGGTTTGTTCTCTTAAGAAAAAACTCGTTGATGCTGGCTCTGCGTCTTCTTCCATGTCTCATGAATCCCTAGTAAAAAGGTTTGAAGAGTTAGAAAGTGTGTACCAATATTTGTCATCTGAGAATGCTTCGCTCCGGATACGTGTTGATGATCTTATGACGGAAAAGGATGCCCTTGTGGAAGATCTTGAGTCAGCTGAGGTGGATCTTGTTGAAGCTCAGCATAGTCTAGAAGAATCCCTTAGCCATGCCGGATGTAGCTTAGGATGTTTATTTTTCCGTAGCATCCTTTGTGTCTTTATCTGCCTTTTCTTGTTTTTTATACCCTTTGTATCCGCAGGTCTCCAGGAGCAGTTGGTAGGTGCAAATGCCAAGATTAGCTGCCTTGAGGGCCAGATATCTGCGTTGGAAATATCTCGCCAGTTTGATGCTGCAGCTAATCTCAAGGCTGAGTCACTTCAGCAATCTAATGATCAGGTCACGGAGTTTCCTCAAAAGTCATCTTCGGACTTGGAGGCTCAAGCTTCTCGGATGATTGCGCAATTTGAGTATTCCGCATTGATTATATCAATAATGTTTTTGTTGAGGCTGAGCTTCAGGTTGAGGGAGTCATCTTTCCCCATCTTCCTTACCCATGATTGTGTTATTTTTGCTCCATTTGCAACTGAACTCCTTTGTTGTATTATGCCCCCAGCTGAGGGGCCTTTGATGTCTTCTTTCTTTAAAACACCCTTTGTTACGTTCTGAACCTTTGTCATCCGCAACTTTTAAGACATATTAGTCGTATTCTGGTAACACCATCATGGTACCTTTTATATGATCATACAGAGACGTATTGTTTCTAGTTATTCGGACATTCTTGTCATCACAAGATGCTAAGGTATGTTTAACCGTAGTGGAACATTCAATGTCCTACCAGGGTATCCTTTGGCCAGAAGGTAACGTGGCGGCAAGGGTCCATACGTGGGCAATAATTTTTCTGTAACCCTACGTGTTCAGTGATTGATGCTTTACTTTCGACAAGGTATCTCTCTTTATTGGATATATTGCTTACTATTTGTCTTTTAGCGGGATTCATTTGCCCTACGGATACGAGATTTACATATCCGTAGTTATGACGTGCCTTGCCTCATCGTCAATTCTGATAGATGGTGTAATTTCTAACCCAATTTGTATGTAATCAACATATACTTTTTCTTAGCAAAAAGTTTCTTTCATTGATTAGTTAGATTTGTAATACCTTTGATAAGGGATAGAACATGGTGGTACATCGCCCCTTCCCTTATTCTCCTGAGTGATAACCATTCACTTACGGGTAGTACTTCTTTAGGTACATTGCATTCGAAGGGTGTTGCAATACTTCTCCTTTGAGGTTCCTCATGTAGTATGAACCCTTCCCGGCAATATCATGTATGATGTAGGGTCCGTCCCATGTTGGATCTAGTTTTCCCCACTCTTTGTTCTTTTGATATGGTGCTATTTGACGTAGTACGTATTCTTCAACCACAAAGTTTCTAGGAATTACCCATTTGTTGTATTCACGAGCCAGCCTTCGTTGGTAGTTCACCATCCTTTGCAAGGACACTTCCCGCCTTTCTTCGAGGTCATCCAGCTTTTCTAGCATAAGATCCCTTGTTAGGTTCTTTTCCCATGCCTCTGTTTTTGTCGTTGGTAGCATTATCTCCGTTGGGATGACTGCTTCGGCTCCGCAGGTTAATAAGAACGGAGTTTCTCCCGTGGCCGCCCTTATCGTGCTACGGTAGGCCCATAGGACATTGTAAAGCTGCTCGCACCATATTTATTATATTCCCCCAGCTTCTTTTTCAGGTTCATTGCTATCGTCTTGTTAGTGGCCTCTACTTGCCCATTGCTCTTAGGGTATATTGGAGTAGACTTGTTTTTCTAAATGTTAAAAGCGTTAAACATCATGTTTATGTTCTTTACTTCCAGCTGCTTACTATTATCAGAGACTATAGCAGCCGGTATCCCGAACCTGCAGATGATTTGATCAAACAAGAATTTAAATACATATGTGTCCCTAGTTCTTGCCAAAGCCCTTGTTTCCACCCATTTGGTGAAATAGTCCGTAGCTACTATAAGGTATCTCCTTTTTGATGTCCCCTCTATCAAGGGTCCAACAATGTCAACCCCCCGTTTAGCAAATGGCCATGGGCTGATGACCGATTTAAGCTCCATTGCTAGTGCTTTAATCTTCTTGGCAAAGCGTTGGCATCTTTCGCAACGCCTTGCTACGTTCTTTGCATCTTCGTCCATGCTTAGCCAATAGTATCCTTGAATTTTGGCTTTGATTGCCAGAGACCTTCTTCCACTGTGATTGCCAGCTTCTCCGTTGTGTATATCATATAGAATTCTTCTACCTTCGGTTTGTGAGAGGTACCGCATCAGAGGTCCAATAAATAACCTTCTATACAATATTCCATCCCGTAGGCTGTACATTGCCGCCTTTGATTCGACTTTCGAGTTTTTTTGACATCTGTGGGAAGGGTACCTTTGTAGAAGTACCGGTGGATTGGAATTCTCCAATCGTATTCTGCTTCGCCTTTGTTGCTTCCGTCTGACATGGATTGATCTTCGTCAGACTCGTCGGCTTTGTTATCTGGTTTTTCCATTCCCTTATCTTCCTTTTCTTTCTCAGCTTCTTTCATGTTCCTGGTCTGGACGGCCAGGGTTTCCTCTACTAAGGTTAGTCCCTCAATCTAAGGTTCATAAATTCTCTCAATTTGGACATAGGTGGTGTTTCTGTCCCTCATCATTGATGATATAAATGCTAAGGCATCTGCGTGTCTGTTGTCTTTCCGACAGACATGCCTGAACGTGACCTTGTTGATCTTTGATGCATTCTCCTGTGCTAGCTTTAGGTACGAAGATAGTATTGGATCGAGAGTTTGTTATTTGAGCTCTATTTGTCTAATGATCAATTGTGAGTCACTAGTCAAACGAACGTCTGATAGGCCCAGCTCTTGTGCTAGGCGCAGGTCGTGTATGACTGCCTCATACTCCGTGATGTTGTTAGTGTATTATTAGAATTCTAACCTGAATGCATAGTTGAGTCTGTCTCCGGTGGGGGTTGTTATCACAATCCCTATACCTTCTCCTTATCCATTTTAGGAGCCATCTACGAATATTTCCCACCTTCGTGAGTTTTGTGGTTCCAAGAGGTCTCCTGGGTCCGGCTTTTCTTCCTCCATTCATGGGATGTCGTCTATATCTGCTTCGTCATTCAGAGGTAGGTCCGCTAAGAAGTCTTCTAAGATCTATGACTTCTCCGCTTTCCTGGTTTCGAAGATTATGTGAAACTGCTTGATCATGGCATTCCATTTTTCCACTCTTCCAATTTTCTCCGTGTTGTCGAGAATTTGACTTATCTGAGCCTTTATAAAAACTCGGATGGTGTGTGCATAAAAATATATACTTATCTTTTGTATTGCCACTACTAAGGCATATATGAGTTGTTCCACCTTGGTGTAATTACGCTCCGCTGAACTGAGTGTTTTGCTAATGTAGTACACGAGCAGTTCTCCCTTCCCTTGGTCTCGTACCAGTACTGCACTCACAACGTAGCTTGTTGCTGCTAGATATAGGGTGAGTATCTCACCTGGCTCCGGCTTCTGTAGAATAGGTACGGATGATAAGTAATCTTTGATCTTGTGAAAAGCTTGTTCGCACTCTATGGTCCATGTGAACCTGTTTCCTTTCCTTAGCGTATCAAAAAATGCTTTGCATTTATCTGATGATCTTGCTATGAATCTTCCCTAAAATTCCATTTAGATTTTGCACTCCTTTTAGAGATTGTGGAGATGACATCTCCATTATTGCTCTGACCCTTTATGGGTCTACTTCGATTCCTCGCTGAGTTACTAGGTATCCCAGGAATTTTCCTGAGGTAACTCCGAACGTGCATTTCTCCGGGTTCACCTTCATGTGAAAGCTCCTCATGACTTCGAATATCTCCCTTAGGTGTGAGAGATGGACTTTTTCTTCTTTGCTTTTGACGAGCATGTCGTCTACGTAGACCTAAAGTATTTTGTATATCCAAGGTTTGAATATTTTGTCTACTAATCATTGGTATGTTGCCCCCGCGCTCTTTAGTCCAAAAGGCATCCTTGTATAGCAATACAAGCCTCGTGGGGGTTAAGAACGCAGTATGCTCCTGGTCTTCTTCTGCAAGAGCTATTTGGTTGTAGCCTGAGTATCCATCCATGAAGGATAATCTTTGATGGCCTTCGGTTGCGTTGACCAGTTGGTCAATGTTTGGCAGTGGGTAGCTATCTTTGGGGCACGCTTTGTTGAGATTTCTAAAGTCGATGCAAATGCGCACGCCTCCGTTCTTTTTAGGAACAATGACCATGTTGGATATCCATGTGGGATATTTGACTTCTCGTATGAATCCTGATGTAAGTAGCTTTTGAAACTCCTTTTCTACCCCTTCGTGGTAGATTTCCGCCACTTTACATATGCGCTTTTTGAACAGTGGTATCTCCAGTCTGAGCCGAAGGTGGTGTCAGACCAAATTCGGGTCAATTCTCGGCATGTCCTCCATTGACCATGCAAAGACATCTGCGTACTCTTATAGAAATTTTTGTAGTTGCACCTCCTCTTCCTTTTCAAGTAAAGTTCCGATGTTGAGCATCTTTGGTTCTGCCTTCGTCCCGATGTTGATCCTCTTCGTTGGTTCTACCGGTGAGCAGATTTATTGCTGAGGCCGTTGAGGAGTGTGTTTATGTAATTGTCATTTGGCGGAGATATACGCGGTTAGAGTGGCGGAGGTACCTATTTCTGGTGTTGAGATGGCTTCGGGTACCAATGAGGCTCCGTCCTGCATTTTCTTGTTGCTTACTTTGTGTCTCTTTCTATCTTGATACTGAGCCGCAGTTCTCTCTTCGTTGAGTCTGATTTCTTCTAGGTTGCATAGCCTTGCATCTTGTTGGTCTCCTTTGATTTCCATTTCACCCATAGGTGTAGGGAAGCATAGGTATTGGTGATATGCCGAAGTTGTTCCTCGCAGTGTATGGACCCATAGCCTTCCCATGATGACATTGTAAGGCAAAGGTGCCTCTACCACACATAAGCGTGTGTTGGTTACTAAGGGTCCTGCGTGTACCTGTAAGATAATTTCTCCTTTTGGTCTAGAGACTGCTCCATTAAAGCCATATATTGTGCAAGTGAAAACATCCATCTTCTCTGCTTTCAGACCCATGCGTAGGTAGGGTTCGTAGAATATCATATTTAACGAACTGTCCCCATCCACAAGGACCTTCGTAACATTACATCCATGTATTGGAAGATCGATGACCAGTGGATCGTTGTGCAATTAAACCTCCTGGTTGACGTCCTTTGTTGAGAATTTTAATGGCGTGGCCATCCATTCCTCCCAAGTGCTGGTAGGTGGTCCACTTATCTTGAACACCTTATGGGATTCAATCTTCTTTCTGTTTCGAGCTAACTCGAGTATATCTTCGAGGATTTCTTCTTGACTTTTGCTGGAGAAGGTAATCATGTTGATGTATTTTCCTTCCTGAGGTAGTTCCACCATTTTCTTTAGGGCCTCCTCGGTTTCCGCTGGCTATAGTTGTACGTACTCCATGAACTTTCCTTCGTCGATGAATCTTTAAATCACATTTCGTAAGTGGAAACAAGTATCTGTGGTATGTTTGTAGTATTGGAGGTACGTGCAGTACTCCTTAGCCTCCTTCGTTTTATCCGGGTGCTTTCCCCTAGTATTAGGGTAAGGAAAACCGGGATTTGCTCCTTCCTTGCTTAGGATGTGAGAGAAAGTTGTGTTTAGCTTCGTGTAGACTTTGTCAGTAAATTCTTCTCTTCCTTTGCCTCTTTTTCCATCTCCATATTTGGATTGTTTGTCTCGATAGCTGGTTCTTCCCTCAGCTTTATTTTGTCGCTTAGATATCTCCGGAATTGGTTCCAAAGAGTTGGTTCGCTGTTGAGCTGTGGTTTCCTTTGCTTGTGCCCTTGGGTTGTCCTTCTGGATCTCCTCGAGTCTGATATAACGGTATTGGATGACCCTGAGCTCGCCTTCGAAATCGAGGGCTCTGTTGTAGAGTTCCACGAAGATGGCTGAGGTTCTATCAAGTTCGTACTTATAGTAGTTAATGCTAATTTCTGGATTGACTTTTCCAATTGCTTGGCATGTATTTTTCCACCTCTTTGTGTATTGCATCAGTGTTTCCCGGGGTCCGATAGCTAAAGAAAATAGCCTATCTAACCCTGCATTTGTTTTTTTATTGTACATGTACGTCTCAAAAAAGACCGTAGATAATTTCTCGAAGGAGTCAATTGAGTTTGCTGGTAAATTGTCATACCAGGATAGTGCTGATCCTGTTAAGCTGGCCGGAAAGTACTACCTCATCTATTTCCGAATGGGCAAGGACACGAGTGTAATACCGTAGGTTGGCTGCGGGATCTGAGGTACCATTGTATGCTTGGAACGTAGGTACCGGGCATTTCAGAGGGATGGGTTCCCCTAAAATGCGAAAATACAGCGGGGATGTGGTTGCCTCTTGTAATGCTTCTTTTAGTCTTGCGCCTGTGTGACCAGTTTTTAGGCCTCGTATCTCCGTCCGCATTTTCTCCATTTGTTCCATAACCATGTTCACATTGTGAGCATCTTTGGAAAATACTTTGTCGTAGTAGGATTGAGAGGGTTTGTATGTTGAGTCCACTTTATCCAGATCGTGGTGCGTTTTTCAGGCTCCCTTAGGTTGATTGGTCTTCGGTGGGTTAAGATGCAACCTTCATCTTCCTGAGATAGCTCCGTTGTCATGCCGCTTTTGTGGAGGGCGAGCTTGGGAACCTTCGATTTATGTGTCCAGCATATCTTTGAGATTTTGGTTCTCCTAGGCCATTTCCTGCAATGCATCTTCGTTTTCCTTGTTTCGGAGTATCAAGGATTCTACCTTTGCCGCCATTTGGTCTTCGTTGTGGGATCCACCTCCTTACAGAGTGTTGTTGGCTGGATCTGCAGAGTTTTCCACCTCTTCATCTATAATTGGTGCGTCTGGATCTATCTAAATTGGTGTTAGGTTTCCCAACCCTCGTCCCGTAGGGGCTAAGGTTCCGGGTAACCATGCGTTGGACGCAGGTGGCTTCGTAGTGATGGGATGCTCCGTTAATGTCATGTCGTAGATTGGTTGATCTCCCGATGTCTGCCCCATACCCTCAGTAGGAATAGGTGTTTTGGTATCAATTGTTCTTCTTGCTATCTCACTTTGTCCGTCCTCTGCTTCGTTCCTTTGAATTGCTTGAGACGACTTTTGGGATCTTCCTCTTGTGAGTGCTGGTCGTGAGTTTGTTGGTACATCATTTGGTTTCTACATGCCTTCGGCTTTTGATATCCTGCGTTCACAGAAAAGAAAAGAAATCTGCTACTTGGGTACCTTCATTAAAAGTAACAATTAATGCTCTAACACAGAAGATGTCTAAGCAGCTTTTTCAGAAAAAAGACTGAAATAATGTCTTTGATAGACAGGTATTAAATGCTTATGAAACCCTTGGAGAAAACAACCTTAAAACATTGGAAACCAAAAGAGGGGTGCCAGATCTCACCAAAAACGAGGTTATTAAATGCTTTAGAAGATCTTTTTTCCTTAAAATCTCCCTGAGATTCCTCTGTCAGTCAAAGGTTCTCAGATCTAGAATATGCTTTATTAAAAAGGGTTGTTTTAGTATTAAACAAAGATTTTGGCGTTTTGTGGGTACGTTTTTTGTGAAAAACTTTGTAGATCTGTAACAAGGTGTGTTTTTAGAGGCTATGAACTCAAAAACATACACAAATAACGAATGAACAAATCACTAGAGAGTGAGATTCAACGTCAGAACACAGATTCCTTTTTTTCCGAAGATGCATAAGTTAAAAGTAAAATTGTGTCTAAACTCAATGTCGTGAGAAAGACCACGGTGGGCGCCAAACTGTGACTACTCGTTTTCCCGTAGCCTATATGATGTATATAGTTTGGAGGATCATATGCTAAGTAGTATCGATACCTCTGTTGAACTGACGATGCTAAGTAGTAAAAGATGTATAAGATCACAATAATAACGAAGAACACAAATATAATGTAAAAGCTTCTAAGTTATCATGAGACACAAGCGATTTATGTGGTTCGACATTTATCTACGTCCACGGGGTAATGAGTGATTGTTTTGTATTAAGTTGTGGTGTTTACAAAGATCTTAAGTGGGTTACAAAGATCTTAAATGCTTCCCAAAGTAATAGAGAGAACTCAAGTTGAAGTAAATACTTAAGTTTTAAACATTAAAGAGGTATAAGCTTAAGACTAGATCTTCTCCTTCTAGGTATTGAATGCCCTTAGTTTGTTGGTGAGGCTTGGTATTTATAGCCCCTTCTGCTCCTGGTATATCTTTGCTGCCTCTGGGTCCATCGCCGGCTGATATAACTTTCGTACCAATGGTACCTTCGTCCACCGCGTATCTTCTCCAGTATAATTCTGCCATCTCAGCTGACCCAAGTTCCTTCGGGAACTACCCAAACTTAGTTTAGGTTGTACCTTCGTTCACCGCTAGCTTCTGCAAATCGGGCTCTGCCATGATTCCTCTCTCCACGTGCCTACCTTCTTGTAGACTAGGATTTTACTCTTCTCATCTCCATCATCGAGGTATCCTTTCTTGGGGCGAGATAAAGTAGATCTGCGGACGTATCCTTTGCTGCTTTGGTTTCCTTGTTCAGCGAAGGTTACACAGTTGGATTTATGTTCGTCCACTAAGATCGTGACACGTGCTCCACAGAATATTTGTATTCACTGTCTGTTTGGAAATCTTCCAAAAACAAACCCTCATGCTAGAGTGAAACCATATACACTCGTAGACTTATACTCCTCGGAGTCAACTATCCAGTTTGCATCATAAAGTCCCTCGAGGACAACAAGATACCTTTCATAAATCAAATAAAAGGTAATAGAGTATTTTAGGTACCATAATACTCTACTCAGTGCATCTGAATGCTCTTTCTCTGGACTACAATTATATCTACTTAACTTACTCACAATATAGGAAATGGCTGGACTCTTACAATTCATTACATTCATCAGACATCCTATAACTCTTGAGTATTCAAGTTAAGATACTCCACTACCCTTATTTTTCTTGATTCTACAATAATAATCGTACGGAGTACAATCAGGCTTACAATCATAATGATTGTATCTCTTAAGCACAATTCAACATAATGAGAATGACTAAGACTATGAATGTTTAATTATCTTTTAATCCTCATCCCTAAGATTACATCAAAAGGGCCTAAGTCTTTGAAGTCAACGTTCTCATTCAGTGCATGCTTTTAGTGGAATTAATCACATCTATGTTTGTATCAAGTATAAGCATATCATCTACATACAAGCATATAATCACATATGCATCCTTAACAAGTTACTTGTAAATATACTTGTCAGATTCATAAACATAAATATATTACAGATTATAACATGATCAAATTTTCTATGTCACTGTTTATGTGCTTATATTTTATAAACCATACAAAGATTTGTTCAAATTACAAACTTAGTCTTCATAACCTTTCACTACAAAGTCCTCAGGTTGGTTTATGTAAATTTATTTATCTAATTCACAGTTTTACAAAAGCTGCTTTAACATCCATCCGATGTATCTCTAAGTTTTTTATGGAAGTAATATCAATTAGCATCTCAATAGAAGTAATTATCGTCACAAGTGAATAAGAATCAAGGAAATATACACCTTCTTTTAGTTTATAGCCTTTAGCTACCAACTTAGCCTAATATTTTTCCACAGTTCCATCTACCTAATGTTTCCTCTTAAAGACTCATTTACATCCCATGGTCTTACTCCCTGGAGGTAAACTAGCAAACTCTCAAATCTGGTTTCGACGGACTGAGTCCATTTCACTAAATGAAGCTTCTTATCAGAATGAGGTTTCAGTATATGTCAAGGCTTCTTTACAAGTCTGGGGCTCAGACTAAGCTAGGCATGTTATGAAGTCGGCTTCATAATAAGTCTCAAGTATAATTGTTTTACTCCTCTTTTACTCCTCTTAGGTTCAACCTCAACTTCATCTTCCTTTAAGATAAGTTCTGACCATTTGAAAATAAATCTTGGGGATCAACAACACATTTCTAAAGAGGTACCGGTTTAAGAATAAACATGTTTAAAGAATTCATCATCCCCAGATTCCGTAATAATCTTCACACCAAAGTCTGAAAAATCACAATAAAGTCTGAAAAATCAGAACACACAACCAAAAAATCTACATGTAGAAGTATACTCAGCATACCCTATATGAGGATACAATCAACATTTTTGGTTTCCATCTAGTACTTTTAGGAAGAGGAATGACAATCTCAAACACCCCCACACTTTGACGCATTCATAAGAAGGTCATCTACCTTTCCATAAATGATATGGAGTTTCATATGATCCTTAAAAGGGCACTCTATTCAGGATATACTAGTTAAGAGGGCTGCCTCCCTCCACAAGGCCACATATAATCCTGAACTAATCAACATGGCAATTACCATCTTCTAAAGGATACAATTGTTATGTTCAAGGCTTCTAATTGGTTTTGAACTTCAAGTTTATACATCTTAAGGCTTCTAAGGCATCATCCTTATCCCTAAGCAAGTATACAAGATAGTACCTCGTACAATCATCCACGAAAGTTATAAACCATCTTTTACCATAGTGCTTTTTGGTTGAACTCGTGTCAACTAGGCCTAACTGAATTAATTCTAAGGGCTTATAATTACTCTGAAAATTTGTGCTAAAAGATTTTATAGCATATTGATTTCACTTTTGAGTTCAAAATCCAAATTAAATTTGGGTACGCAGCCTATGCTAGGCAGTTTATGCATTGACTTATAATTTTGGTTCCAAGTCTACCATGCAAAACATTCAAAGACACACAAAAAAAAGTACAAAAATCAACTATGTTCACTTCATCAGATTTTCCTTTAAGCTTATATAGACCCTAAGTCCTATAATTGTTGTCTAAAAATCACCTCCCTTAGTTATAACAAGTTTTCCACATTTAATTAAGATCTTGAATCTTTTACCATCTTCAAGAGAATAATATACAAGATTCTTGCATACGCTCTGAACATGAAAACTTCATACAGTGTGAGAATATTATAGATATGAGCTTATGCTCGACCTTTCCCTTTTATGAAACCTCTGCCGCAGATTAGTTACTCATATTGAGTTTCTCGACATCCCTTATCCTCTGATAAGCGGTGAACAGGTCTATGTTTCAACAAACATACTTAGTGGCTCCAGAGTCCACCCACCAGTCTCTCACGTTGGTTATTAAAATAACTTCCGACATCATGTCAATGAACTCGTTCTAATTTGTTTCAACTAAATTAGCATTAACTTTATACTTATTAAGGTTTTATGTTGTCTACACTTTACTTCCATATGACCAGGAATTTTACAAACATAATCACCCTTAATAAAGTAATATCGGATTCAGTTTTACGAAACATACCTTTCTTATGAAGACTACGCTTAGAGTTGTGTTTGATGTTCTTGCCTTTGTCAGCTTTGGAAGACTTGTGTTCATCCACATGTGCCTGGTAGCCATGTTCCTTTTCAATTTCATGTCACAATCTTCGTTTATACTCTGACCACGGACACGGTAATTTCCAAATCACCTAATACACCACATCTCACAAACCTTAGTTCCGAAACGGAAGATAAAATATGAGTTTTGAAGATAATATCTAGATTTACAAACTTCGTTTGAACCACCATATCAAAACACTCATGGTTACCCCATAAAACTACTTTAGTTAACAACAAATTTCTGCCCATCAGAATTTTTCAGGAACATTTCTCTGTTTTGTAAAATATCAAAAAAATACTTTTACAACTCCAAAAATTCTGAAATTTTACGTGGGTAACTATAAGGATGTTCACTACGTTGTTTCAAAAGGTTTCATCGAAATTCTTTCTAGGTTGAGATATAAATTCGAAACTCTACAGCTGACCAAAAATTCGTTTTTTGTTTTTCACTCCATAATTAACATCCATGATTATTACAAACTTCTAATTTCTTAAGATTGTTGGGTGCAATAACCAAAAACAAGGAAAATCAAATAAGCAAAAATTATTGATACTCAGCTCCTTTATATGGAAGTGATCGATTTGATGAAATGGACGAGCTCCCCGGATATCCGCAACAGAAACAAGGCAAAACTTTGGAAAAAACAAAGTGAGTCACGTGTTCAACACGTTGCCCTTAAGATATTAGCGCCCGGCTACACTCAAGAGTGATGCTATAGCCCTCACAGGACGAATATCTCCAGGATAAAACACCCTAATACACCTACTACTAGCATATGTAGTAGATGCTCAACTCGAGCTTGGCAACTCCGAAAAAACCCTTAAGAAAAATCGCGAACGCATAAGAAAACATATAAAAATATCTTCCCTTGGGGGTCCCTCTAAAATATAGAAAAACCCAGTTCCCATAGATTTTATAAAAGTAGTGAATTTGTTTATATAATTGACAAATACAACTTAAGAAGAAAAACTCCCCGATGTGGGACTAAAAGGTTTATATAGTCTGTTAAAACTACTAAAAATTGGAAACTCCACAATGTGGGACTAATAAATTTCATTCATAAATAAAAATAATAAATTATAAGCTTTTATTAAAACTTAAAAAAAAAAAAAATTATTAATCGTTTTCCAAAGCATCTAACAAAAAAATATTTGGACTAACGCTTTGAAAATGTATCAATAACACTTTGAAAATGTGTGAGGATTCCGCAAGCGGTAAAGTAGTGTGTCAAAATTAGATGTCAAAAGGTTATGAAAAGTTTCTGGCAGTAACTAACTTTTTTTTTTTTTTTTTTTTTTTTTTGGTATACAAAAGAAAAATAAAAGAACTTAACCAACAGCTACGTTCCAGAGAGTAGCTATGCTGGGAGGTAGTGTTGAGCTTGTCCATTCAGTTTGGACGTTGTGAGTTAAGGCGTAACCTGCCAGAGAATGAGCTGATGTATTAGCTAACTTTGGAATATAGTTAAAGCTGCAGCTATTGAAATGGTTAGCCAATCTCTTCGTATCATCTCTTATCTTCCATATTGTGGTTAGTAGGCCCATATAGATCCTCTACTTTATCTATATCTCCCATATACAGTAAGGAATTATGCATTTATCCAAATTTATCGTTAATACCAAATTTAATATGTTGGAGTAAAAACAAAAAAGACAATTGGCATGGGCAAAGGATAAAACCAAGCACATGTATCAAGTGTGTGGATGAGTACATATTATAGGCTCCCAACTGGGAAACTAAAAATAAATAAATAATAATAATATGAAAAGATAGTTTACCTTCAATTTTTATAAATAAATCCCTTGGTATTTTGAAGATGCTAATGATGTCTGCCGGAGATACCGGTAGCAATTAACAGATCAACTCATTTCACGTGTTCAAGCTGCACCATCCATAAACAGCCCAAACGTATGAGTGTGGTAGTTGGGAGGGTATTTAGCCACAACATGTGCCTGGTTCATTAGAATAAAGGATCAGCAGGAAAGTGAAGTGTCGCATACATTCATATGTTAAATCTTCACCATGCACATGTAGTTAATTTACAATTTTTTTAAAAAAAAGATCTTTTTTTTAATAAGAAAACGGGGAGAACCCCGAAGTTACAAGAAAGTCGAACAACAAACAAGAACATACAATATTAAGTGATTTCCAAACAGAATCTCGTAACTAGAATCTCGTAACCAGAATCCCGAAGCTAAAATCCAAATACAGTGACCAGACCTTCGAACGGTAGCAGTAACAATAACACCCGCAACTCTATACGGGAGAGCTGATCGTTGATGCATGATACAACTCGGTAGAACATTTTTTTTAATTGAACCGACAAACCCTCCTCCACAAGGAGAGATGCTAAGAAGCCAAAGATGATCCATTTTTCGCACGACGTGCAGATTCCACCCTAAAGAGCTCCTCCGCCGGCCAGAAAAATGCAAATCAAAGAAGGGGTAATGCATCTCCGGGAGAAGATCATCACCAAACTTGTAGCATAAAATCATCAGAACACAAACCACCCAAACCATAAAACTTACAGAACCAATCACAGGATCCAAGCAATCGCTAACCCCAGTTAGTACACAAAGTACCCGCTGGAGAAACTTGCAGAGACGAAGATAACCGATGCAAATCACAATTATTTTCCTATTCCTAGCACAAGATGTATCTAAAACAGAAACATCACTAAAAAGAACACAAAAGAAACTATAACCCAATTTCCATCGAAATCAAAGAAACATGCAGATATTCTCGGAATTGATGGAGAAGATGCAGAAACCATCGATGTTTTTGATGCTCCGAGATGGCCGTAGATCAGAACCAAGGAATAAAAAATGTTCTTATTTCTTCCCATCATAAGATCACACCCCATAGAAGTTACCGATCCATAGAGCAACACCATAAAAATTGCAGTAGCCGCACTGGAAATAGCTTCCGGAGAAACATGCCGGAGAAAAAAGTAATCACTGAAAGCTATAGAATCGGGACCACCATTAAAGCAAGCTATCAGTGTTGAACTGTAAAAAAAACCAGCGAAATGGCCGAAGAAACCATTCCATTTCCAGGATTCCAGATCAAGACTGAAACCAACTAAACCAACATCATAACTACAAAACATACACAGAAACAACAACCGGGGACGAAAACTTAACTAAGGGCCGAAATAGGAGAGAAACCTGCTCAGATCTGCTGCATAAAGAGCCGATCTGAGCAGAAAATAAATCAACGGCGGTGTTTTTTTTTTTTTTTTTTAAGAGAAAGGGGTTTTCGTTGATTATAACTACTGACCGGTGCTGATTCGTTTAGAGAAGAGAGTTTTTAGAGAAAGGGGATTCCGATCTTAGAGAAAGGGGTTTTCAGAGAAAAAGACTGAAGAAAGAGAAAGTTCACTCTAAAAAAAAGATCAAAGTAAAATTAAAAGAACATACATTACAAAAGCTAAGAAACAAACAAAACCTATATTATAAATTTAAATCGTAGCTAGAAAAACAACTAATGGCTTGGTAATCGAAACCTAATCAAAGTAGCCAATAGTCCAATGAATGACCCCATCAGTACACTCTTGATCATCACCTTCGCAATGTATGATAGAAAGATTGCCAAGGGATAGCATGGATATCCAAAACATAAAAAAAAAAAAAAAAAAAAAATGAGCAATACCGATTAGGGAAAATTGTAAATTAACATTCTCTCCGAAAGAAATTATATTTATGAGACCAGTCAGAATTACTTCCCAAAACCAAAATTGAAACATGAAGCACAGATAAAATCAGGTAGTTTTGTCTTTTTCACCCAACTAAGTAGTAGTATATTTTTCACTGAACTATCACAATTGGTGCGCAAATTATGGACAATGAGCATAATAGAACCCAATGCGCCACCAAATAAATTCAGATACATTGTGAATCTGTATTCCAAAATAATAGACATGAAGTATCATGGAGATACAAATCATAATCACGTGCTTCTGATAAGATCATGCATGACATTCATAAGTTGGTTAATGAGACCGATCGAGCTTTGGATTTGGCGAATGTTTAATGTCAAGAGGCGCTCGTGATGATGGAGGCTTAGGATGCAGACATTGCCCGTTGTCGTGCATTGATAGCTAGCTAAACTGTGTGGGTCGGGGCGTGAGAGTTAGCTTCTGGTGTTGTTTTTTCTTTGCCTTTGGTTAAGTGTTGGTGGTTATGTCTTGGTGGTCAGCCATAATTAGGCTATTAATTGCCATATCAATTGTGTGTTTTTGTTTTTTCTTATAAATAGTTCTATTTTTGATTTGATAATCTCATGCTTTGCGTCTTTTCTTCCCTTTTTAAACATGTCCCGTACTCTGCTGATTTTATAGATCATTCGGCTTGATCATATTTCTCATGTCCTTCCCATTGCTTTCGATCACTTTGCTTCTGAACATGACCACTGGGACGCTCTTATCAAAGTAATCGAAAACATTCCTCGGTCCTACTCGGTGAGGTACCTTGTAGCGAGGAGCATTGAGCTCGAACTTGGAAATCCCCAATACTCGGCCTCATACTCGGAACCTATTTATTAGATATTTATATATATACATATGAGTCATGAATTATACCTAGTACTCGGATGATTTATATCTAATACTCGATCTCCTCGGCGAGTACTCGGTCTCCTCGGCCGATTACTCGGTTGTTCATCGGAATGACCTTGGACTCGAAAATCGCCTCGCTCATTTACCTTGTAGCGAGTACACGCCGATTACTTGGCCGGGGAGACCAATTTTGACTACTTTGGCTCTTATCACATATTCCAAGCGCTTGATGGCCGAGGCCCAGGGTAGAGGCTTCCGGTTACCTCCTCCTTATTTTACGCGCTATCGTGATTATGAGCGCCAATGCTTGGTGACCTTCTTCTGGTTATGGGGTGTGTTGTGTTCGATTGAGACAGTCGAGGTAGCTCTCTCTCGAGCCCTCAAAGCGCTCCACACGTTACCTTAGCACTGTTGTGCGTTTATCTTGTAATTTTGGACACGTGGTCTTGATTTTGGCTTGGTTCATCTTGTTTGTGTTGTCTTTATTGTTATGTATGCGTTATTGTTGTTATTTTACCTCTTCTCCCCTCTTTATTTTGGACTGGCACTGGGGAGCTTAAAGTGCATCCTATCCCTTTAGGCATTGGGTACTTTTGGAAAGCGTTTCCCCCCTCCACCATTTTTGGGATGAATATTGGCTTCAGGGAGAGTTCAAAACGCGCATTCCCTTCTCTCTCTTTTTTAGAGGGATTTTTTCTTCGGGAAAGGGAAAAAAATGCGCCTTCCACTCTTTCTTTTTTTCCCAGAGGGATTAAACTTGAGTGAATTCCAACCCCCCCCCCCTTTTTTCTCTCGGATTAAACTTGAGATAGTTCAAAACATGCCTTCCCTTCTTTATTTTTTTAGAGGGATTATGGCTTCGGGAGAGGTCAAAAAAAAAACGCGCCTTTCCCATTTTTTTTTTCGAGAGGGATTAAACTTGAGAGATTTCAAAACGTGCCCTCCCTCTTCTTCTTTTTTTCAGAGGGATTAAACTTGAGAGAGTTCAAAACACGCCCTCCCATCTTTTTTTTCCCAGAGACTTTGAAGAGAGTTCAAACATGCCTTTCCCCGTTATTTTTTCTTTTTAGGGATTGGACTTTGGGGAGAGTTCAAAACGCGCCTTCCCCTCCCTTTTTTTTGTTGTTTCCCTTTTTTTAGAGGGATGTTTGCTTCAGGAGAGTTTAAACGTTCCTCTATTTATCTGTGGTAGTTAGTTAGCAGCTAACTGGGTGCATGGGGCGACCCATAGCCTTTTATAGATTTGTAAGTCAGCCGATCAGATGCGCATAACAACTCGTAGCCTTCAGTAGATTTACATGTCAGTCGTCCGGCTGTACGTAGCAACCCGTAACGTATAGTAGATTTGCATGTCAGCCGTTCGGATGCGCGTAGCAACCCGTAACGTATAGTATATTTGTATGTCAGCTGACCGGATATGCGTAACAACCCGTAGCCTTTAGTGAATTTGAATGTCGGCTTCCGGATGCGCGTAGAAACCTATAGCCTATAGTATAGTGTATGTTAGTTGACCGGATGCGCGTAGCAACCCATAGCCTTTAGTAAATTTGTATGTCAGCTGACCGGATGCACGTAGCAACCCGTAGCCTTTAGTAAATTTATATGTCAGCTGACAGGATGCGCGTACCAACTCGTAGCCTTTATTAAATTTGTATGCTCGTTGCTTAGTGTTTCAAAACCACTCTTCATTACGCGGAATAGTTGCTTGTACATTGATTTAAACTTATGCATGAAAAAAATTTAGCCACTTGCCATTGATGGGCGATTTGATCTTGGACCCATCCATCCACCTTAGTTTGTAGTATCCGCTTTCAGTTACTTTTCTGATTATAAATGGCCCTTCCCAGTTTGCTGCAAATTTTCATGCGCTGGCATTTCTTTGCACGTGAGGAGCGATTTTCAGAACCAAGTCATCGGCCTTAAAAATCCTCTACTTGACACTTTAATTGTAATAATTGGCCGCCTGCCTAATGTATGCATCAACAAATCGTTCTGCGTGAGCCCTCCTCTCTTCTAATGTGTCTAGATGTGCGAAACGACTTACTTCGTCTGGGGTGGAATGGATAGCCATTACTACTCTTTCTGATGGAATCGTTATTTCTGCGGGTAGTTTAGCGTCTTCCCCGTAGACTAGGGATTAAAGTGATGCTCTTGTGGAGCTGCGCTTTGAGATCCTATATTCCCATAGTGTTAAAGGCAACTGCTCATGCCATTCCCTGTAATGATCGTGCATTGTCCTACTCAGGATACTGAGGAGGGTTTTGTTGATGGCCTCCGCCTGCCCGTTTCCTTGAGAATAGTAAGCGGTTGATGTATGTAATCTTGTATTATACTATTGTAGCAAATCTATCACATCTTTGTTCACGAATGACTTGGAATTGTCATCCCTGATTATCATCGGCGCTCCGAGTTTACAGATGATATATTCTTTGATAAATGTGGTTACAGTCTCTCCTGCATAATCTTTTAGCGGTATCGCCTCGACCCATTTGGACGATTATTCTGTTGCAATGATTATGTATTTGTGGCGCTTTGAGGAATTCGGATTTATCGAGACTATAAGATCTAATCCCATCTGTGGAATGGCTATGGCGTTACGATACAGTGCAACTGTGTGTGTGGCGCTTTGATCAGATCTCCATGCATATGGTAACTTAGGCATTTCCTGACGTGCTCGGCGGTATCAATTTCCATGATTGGACAGTAAAACCCTCCTTCGTAAATTTGCATAAATAACTTTCTCATTCTTCAGTGTTCGGCATTATGGGGTCAAGTCATAACTTTCGTTGTTTCTTGATCAGATAAGCATCGCAGGACCGCATTGCTGTAACTTCTTCGGTAAAGTACATTCTCATTTATGAAGAAGCGGGTCGCTTTCCTTTGTATTTTCAACATGCTGCATGTCTTTCTTTAGGAAGTTTGTGGTGTTAGAGGTAATCGATGTACGGTTGTCTCCAATTGACTCCCTCAACTGAGCACACTTTTGCGGATTATGGCGGAGCCTAACAGTCAGTGCAATTATCTTGGATGACCGCTGCTTGTGCTGACATATTTGGCCAGTACACTCCTAGCCGCTGGAGCTTTCTGTAGAGGTGTACGGCGTCGGTTTTTCCACAGGTCTCTTCGTGCAATTCCCGTAGTATTTTATTCGCTTCCCTTTTATTCACACATCTAGCGAGTGATCTTCCCGTGGCTTGGTAGTATAAAGCTCCATGTATTACTATGAATTGTTTTATGATCTTAGGAGGCATGCCGCGATCTTCATCAATCTTCGTCATATCTTCAATGTATAATCTTCTTCAATCATCTGCCATGTCAAACGCTAAATCTTCCTTCCAGGTACTAAGAAGTTCTCTCATTTTCACCGTCATTGTACCTTCATCCTCGCCATTTAATTGCATCTTACTTGCTAGGGTGGCTAAAACATCCGCGTGATGGAAAACTGCCCGTATGATCTGAGATTGATTTTGTCTACTGGATTAAATTTTGCGCTTTCGCTCGGTAGGGCGCTAGATATGCTTCCTTGAAGTGAAAGTCCATGTTAACTTGATTGGTTACTAGTTTTGAGTCCCATTTTACTTCCATGATCCCGAGGTTGAGCTCATTCGCCATTCTCAGCCCTAGAATCAGCGTCTTGTACTCAGCGACATTGTTACCACATGGAAAATCCATCTTGAATGAGTATGATAACAATTTTCCTTGGGGAGCCTCGAATACTACTCCTTCCCCACCTCCGTTTCTGTAGGACGATCCGTCATAAAAAATATAGTCCACGGTTTTTCCGTTTCCACGATCGCTACTTCCCCGGGTATATGTTCGTGTATCTCATCATCTCCTTCTCCTGGAAACATTGCCACCAAATCATCTATCACTTGGCCTCGTACTCCCTTGGGTCGATAATACTTGAATTCGAATTCTGATAGCTGCAGCATCCATCGGGCGGTCCTTCCTGTTAGGACTGGCTTGGAAGCCAAATACGTTATCAGATTAGCTGCGGCCATGATAATTATTTCGTGGGCCAGCAGGTACGGTCGTAACTTTTTTGCGGAGTAGATGAGGGCTAAGCATGCTTGTTCCAAGCACGGATACCTCACCTATACTTCTCTCAGGACTCGACTGACGTAGCAAATTTGGGATAGGTTATCGTTTCCCATATCTTGCACCAATACGGCTCATATTTCCAAGTTGGTGGACGCCGTGTATAGGTATAAAGGAACCCCTTTTATTGGTGGCCTAAGAACTTGTGGACTGACAAAACGCTGTTTGATATTCTGAAATGTCGAGTGTTGAGTTTCTTCTCATGTGAACACGATAACTTTCCTTAGCAAAGGTAAGAACGCGAATAACAGCTGATAGAGCCCAGGTATAAAGCGACTGATATAGGATATCCTCCCGATGAACGCCTGTAGTTCTCCGGTGTTTGTTGGTGATGCCATGGTTTTGATGGCTACGAATTTGTCTAGGTCCACTTGAATCCCTTCATCGATTACCACGAAACCCAGAAATTTCCCAGACGCTACTCCGAAGGCACATTTGAGGGGATTCATTTTGAGCTTGAACTTGCGGTATCGTTCGAAGGCTTTTCTCAGGTGCTTAATGTGATCTTCTAGGATTCATGATTTCACTACTATGTCATCCACGTACACTTTTACTATCCGGTGCAATAAATCATGAAAGATCGATGTCATGGTGCGTTGGTAAATGGTTGTTAGAGCATGGCTCGGTTGAACTCACCAAGCTTTGGTATGTCAAGTTTGGTTGTCATATTTTAGTGACTCAAAACTCATTTAAAGTCACTTAATTGTATACTAGAGTCAACATTATTTAGGTTAAACTAGAAAGTCTAGGAATGTTGAGACATACAAGTATTACTCTGAAGACCTGAAGAAAGTGAAGAAGAAGCGAACTACAACGAAAACATCATCCTTCCTCTTGAGGTTAGTAATATTGACTTGAACTTATTTTAATCCTGACGTATCTTTCAAGTCGTGCTATATTGAAAACATGGCTGCAAAGCTGTATATACTGTACATATTGTATGATACTCTAGTGATGTGACATGGTCATATTTGTATGATCATAGTACTAGGGAATTACACTACGTAGTATAACGCTTATGTTTTGAACTTTATAGATATGACATCGACATAATCTTGTATATATTGTTATGATTATGTGAATGGGTTATGGTGAAGATTTCATCCTAGAAAACAATGTTTTACATTTTTTTAAAGGAAGTACATTCATGAACTTGTTTTATAAATCGAAAGGGAAATCACTAGGCTTATTGGTACGGCTATTCATTGCAAATCTTTGGATTACCAATATATGTGATATTGTAGAACCGGCGTAAGTTTGTTATGTATCTTGGCAGAACTAATCACAATGCCTGACTTATGATTTGGTATGATTAGTTTTTATTAATTAGTGTAACCTATCCTAAGTAATCACCATGAGATGGTATAATCGATATTTGTAATTGGTGTGACCGATCACAGAGTTTTGTGTAATCGATTCTTGTAATTGGTGTAACGGGTCCTGGTAATTGGTGTAACCGATCCTGGTAATTGGTATAACCGATCTTGGTAACTGGTGTGACCGATCACAAGAAATACCATGAGTATATGGTAACCAGTCCTGGTAATTGATGTAACCGACCCTGGTAACTGATGTAACCGGTCCTGGTAACTTGTGTAACCGATCACAAGTGTTTCCATATTAAGTTATAACCGATCCTAGTGATTATATGGACCGATTGAACCCATGTATATGATTTGATATTTGATCAATCACATAGTGATCTTGGAATACAAGTGAACCAATTATAAACTTGTTTGGAAGTGTGGTTTAACCGATTCCAAGAATGTAAATCCATGTAAATATGAATAAGGATTTACAGTGAAAAGATGTCAATATAATTTGAACACGTTCAGTAACTCTTATCATTTATTGTTCAAAGATACTCCTTAGTACTCAAGGAGATCCTGTGCCGAAATAAATTGAGAATCTTTTAATTAAGGTTTTTGGTTTTATATGCTTTAATTACCAGCAATTAAATGCATATCTCTAGATAATAAAATTAGTAATGTGCATTTACTAATTGGAGATTTTCTATTGAGAGATTTCGGAAATTTTGGACAAGCATTTATTGGAATTATTAAACCGAATTTTGCTATTCATTGCATATCTTGAGAATATTTTCGGTTTTGGAAATTCCTTGGTGTCCAAACATCCTTGGTCTATAAATACCTAAGTTTACATTTCTAGCAAACTATCCTAAGTATAGTTGCATGAATTCCTACACTACACCCCTCACAAGAATTCATAATAATCAACACATACTTGAATATTAAGGACAACACTTTTATTGATTAATTCTCAGAAATATTACAAGAAATGGAAGAAATCAAGAATACAATCTCTCTCTTAAACTTTCTCTCTCATCAAAACTTTCTCAACACTCTAAAAATTGATCCCCTCTTTGAGTCTATTAGTTCTCTTTATATAGGGTAGTTACATAATGGATGACAGCTAAGCTGTCCTTTAATTTCGGATCTGCCTCGCGATATTCTCGCAACAGTTTTAATGTTAATTCTCGCAGATGCTATAATCCTCGCAGGATCGTCATGCTCTTCTCGTATTTCTGCTACCGTCATCCGCTATGTCATTTTTTGAACCATTCTGCGACGCTCGCAGTGTGTTGTTGATGATCTTTTAAAAATGTTGTTTATAAACTTCACAAGAGTATTGCTGTGGAAATATTCTGATCCTACATATTGCCTCTTCTCATGTGAATGGGAAAAGATCATGAGAATTGAAACTTTTTAAAACGCCGCAGTTGTTCATCTTTTCACGTTTTTCTGTTCTGATACGTTTCTGCATTCTTCGCCAGATTTATTACACGTATCTTTTCCTTCCATTCAATTTCTGACACGTCCTTTTCAACCGCTGCATTTCAACCATTCACGTCTACTCTTCGCATTAAATGCACTTATCTTCTCGAGAATTTGTACCTTATATATATATATATATATATATATATATATATCTTCTCCATTCTTCTCTTTTCTTCTTTTTACTTTCTCTTTCCTTCTCTCAGCAATTTCACTGTTCTTCCGCAACTGCTATTGTTGTAACTTTTCTTTTATTCTTTCGATCTTCTATTCTTTTCTTCATTCCCATACTAAAAATTCCTCCGGCTGGTCGTAAAAATCTAATTACCTTTGAAAAAATGCAGAAGAAGCTTCAAGATAGAGATTTTACTTTATCCACTATTTCCGATCAAAACCCTAAGGCTGAGCTCTCTGTTAAATTATTCTCTGATCATCAGTGTAATCGCGAGAAGTTCATAGTCTCACTAGGTCAACTTGAAGCTGGCCTTCCTATTCCTATTTATGACCCTGAACTTCCTTTATTCTATGAAATACTTTCTCATACGAAGTTCTCACGGGATGTATATCAGTTGAGTGGGGATTGCATTCGTTTGATGCTTGAGTTTGCTACTCGCGGTGCTGGTAAGGAATCTCTTTACCCCCTAAAGCGAATAACTCTAAATTTTCTAAAGTTCCAATTGTTCATGCGAAGTATACTATAGAAAACTTCTTTGCGAATTATGAAATAATCCCCATAAGGAAGGATAACACTTATTGGGGTGTTCGCTTGCAGAAGAAGGATGACATTGCTGAAGGCAAAGTTCTTATGTTGGACATTGACTGGCATCCGGGCAACAATTCATCACCTCGCTATTCCAATGATGACAAATGGTGCATTTTCCCATTAATTTTAGAGGGCCCATACATTTCTGGTTCTCACGCCTTACCTGCGAATCTCGCAGAGTATCAACCATGGGTGTTCAGTTGGCCTGAAAGAAATACAGAGGTATGTTCCCGAATTTTGCTTGAATTACCATTATTATTTTCCTCATGTTTTTATATATACCCTCGCTGACTACTCCCATTTTACCAGATTGATAGGCTGAAAGCTAGCTACAAGAACCTAGGGAAACCCAGTACTTTATCTTCTCTTAAATCACTCACAGATGAAGTAAGAAATATTCCTTTATGATTCTTAACAATATATTGTTGCCTCTATTTCTTATCTTTATCTGTGTTTGAAGGTTATTGAAGAAAGAGAACCCGCTGAAGTTGTAAAGACTAAGGGGAAAGGTAAAGGTGCTCCTCGCAGAGAGAAATCTGCTGCTCCTCTTTCAAAAAAAATAAAAGTGCAATCCCCATCTCCTTCAACTCCTCAATCTGTTGAAATCTCAAGTGATGATACTGATAATGACAATGATGATGGTGATGCTGATATTACTTCCGCGAAGGAATCTTCTCAGCCTGAATCTCCCATGGATCATCTATCCGGCATTTTTGCTAATACCATGCAAGTAATTGGTGATACCCCTCTTACTAATGCTTGCAAGTCCATAGCTTCCATCTGCGATTCCCCTCTCCTAGAGAATAATGAATCTCTTCGCGGGGTATCAAGATCTATTTCTCCAAATTTTCTGCATTCACTTAATATCTTGGTAAATTCCCATACTTATACTTTTCTTTTCTTTACTTTCATCTTGAATTCATAATTAATTCCTAAAGTTCGCTGCATTATTTCGCAGGCTGGGAAAGATTCCTTTGTTGTTGTCTCAGACTTGGAAAAGAGGCGTGCGGTCCTCGCAAAGAAGAATCTTAAACTTCTCAACAAAAATAAAGAATTGGAGACTGAAGTTGTTGGTATTCACGAGAAGAATACGCAAAATGAAGGATTAGAGATTGAAGCTGCTAATATTCGCGAGAAAATCAAACAATTGGAATCAGACAATTCTCTTCAGAAGGAAAAAGTATTTAGTCTTCAAGATGCCAATAAGCAACTCTATGGTATGGGATTATCTTTCTTTCCCCTATATCTTATTATCTTTATAAAAAAAATTCTTCTTATAGAGTTTTCCATTTCGCAGACGTCTATGTTCTTACTGATGAAGCTATTTTTCTTCATACATTTCCCAAGATTATGGATGATGATACCCTTCTTAATCATCTAAATACTTTTCTAAATAGTTTTTCAAATGATAATATTGAATCTCTTCCCACAAATGAGCTTAGATCCAAGCTTCGTCTTTTAGAAATCGAAAATAGAGCTGTCTTGGATATGGCCAATAAATTTAGACAATTATTTCACAACTCTAAAGAAGAAATCCGTAAGTTAAATGCCAAATATAGTGATCTGATAGATGAAAATGACCGTATTTCTCTCCAAGATGCTCAAGCTTTAGCAGATTTCCATAAGTCTCTTCTCGATGTTCAAATTGAAAGAGATAGACTTATCTGCGAGAATAGAGCTCTTGTTGAAAGGTAAAACCAAGTTCGCTCCCTCCTTCTCATTAGTAATGATGATGAGTTTGCTTGGGCTGTGAAGATCCTTGATAACACTAGAAATAATTTAGGTGTAGATGTTAGCCTTAAAGCTGAGCATTCTACCTTGATTAAGGATATGATCTTTGAAAGAGAAGGTGGTTATTCTTGTTTTTTCACTAATCCATTTCTTAGCTAAATCTCCACTATTTTATTAACATGTTGTCATTTGCTCGCAGTGTCTGAAGGAAATATTCGCCAAAGAATTGAAGAATTGGAAGAAAAAAAAGGACAACTCTCAAAAAATTTGTCTTCTCGCAATGAAAAATATTCCAAGTTCAAGAAGCAGCTACATATTACCCTGGAGAATTTTAGTAATGTTCTTGTTGGTGTTCGCAATGATTCTATTATGATGGTCTGTAATGATCCTAAGATTCCTCATTCTGTGTATCCTTATCTCGCGGATGAAATACCAGAGAACGTTCCTAATCTTGTCATCTCTGACAGTGAAGCTGAAGAGTCTGAAGAAGATGAAGAATATAATGAAGATGAAGATGAAGGAGGGAAGTCTGATGAAGATAATGAAGGATCTGAATAGTTTTATCTCCTTTTTAAATCTCTTTGTAATATTGGTACATTTATTTCTTTCTTTCTCCTTGTAACATATTGCTGCGAATTTCTCCAGCTTCTAACGTTCCTTGGTGTATAGATTTCTTTTGTTTCTATCTGCATACATTAGAAAACAATTCCTTTTTGCAATATGATTATTAATTTTTAACTATCTGCGTAAATCTGTCATATAAAGATGAATAATAATTTTATCATTTTTTTCATTCCCATACTTGCCTCTGTTATTCATCTGCAATATGAAATATTGAGAAGATTAATTTTAAATAAGATCTGTTTGTAAATTTTTGCCTCAATCTCTGTGTAAATATCGCAGGTCATATCCGCATAATCTTATGATCTCTGCGTAAATTTCGCAGTCATTCAATCTTTATCTCTTGTGGTCTTATTTTTCCTTCCTAGTTAAAGGTCTTATTTTTCCACGTTTTGTTTTGGTGACAAAATCGCAGGACGTCTTTATATTCGCATACAAAGACCCATTTATCTTGCCTTATCCTCATTGTGTCAATTTGTTGCGACAATATGGCAGGCCTAAGTTTTCTTTCTAGACCAAATCCCCATAACATTTTCGTCTTGAGAATGAAATCGTAGGACGTCTTTACACTTTCATGTAAAAACCCATTGATCTCATCTTATCTTTTTCTCATGGCTTTTTGCCTCGGTATAATTGATGCACAAATATGACAAGCCTAAATATTCTTTCGAACATAAAGCCTCATGACATTTGCGTCTTTAGACACTTATCAGCTCTCTAATGGAGGGTGCCATCCTTATCTTCCCCCTGGTTTCCCCCTCAAGGAGGCGTACATCGGCCATACAAGACTTGCTCCTCCCATCCGGTCTTAACAACAACCAGTTGTTTTCGCAGCCTTTTATCCTTTTTTCTTATATGGCTTATAGTCATGAGACTACACCCTATGTGGGGTTTTCTTCAGGCCGAGTGCATCATAGCCAAGACTTGCCAAGAATGGCCAGGGTAGGTTCATCCGTCCCGTGCACTCTTGGCTCAACCGTGTACCTCGGCGCCTTGATCATAATTTGCACTCCTTAGGAGAGACCCTTGGTCGTCCAACTTTTAATATATATATATTATATAGTTGGAAATCCAAGGTACCTATCCTGGATGGGCTTTCATTGACCCCAAATCTCCATGACTCAGGTTCCAGTGGCGGCATAACCTTATCCCTGAGTCATGCAAAGAGATACCCCCTTATATGACGTACTTTAGGTCTTACATTTGCCTCTTACGAAATTTTATCCGCGAACTAGGGTGTACGCCATAAAGGTTCGTCCTATTCTAATGTCTCTGCGAAATTTTATTCGCATTTCTGCGAAATTTTCTTTTTTTGCATTTCAGCTCTTGTATGATTTATCAATTTCATCTTTTTCATTGAGTCAAAACATACTTTTGTAAAATTTTCTTCAACAAATCATTCATACATCTCTTATATTTTACGATCTAGAAATTTTTCCTTTTCTACTTACTATTTTATGCTTCTTCTTTTTTGTTGCGCTTTGCTACATTTTCTCCATCTGCGAGATGCTCGCCATCTATTGGTTTAAGCAAATATGGACTTCACAGCATTCCTTCTTCTCGTCGTTCTATTGTATCAACCATTAACATGTCACTTCTTTTCTTTTGTTTGATGTTATGTTTCCAGTTTCTGTTCTTCGCAGCCCTTTCCTCGCAAGATTCCATATCAATTTCATAGCACTTTTTTTCTTCAATCCAATCTCCCTTTATAACTCCAACACCGCTGGGATGAGGAAACTTAATACACTGGTGAAAAGTTGACGCTTCACTTGAAATCCCATGCAGCCAAGTTCGGCCAATCAAGGCATTGTAAGGATATTCAACATCGACAACACAGAATAGAATTTTAGAAGATATCCCCTTTAGTGGAATTCAAATAGTAACTTCCCCTTTAGGCTTGTTGGAAGTACCACTGAAACCATAGATCTTATAAGTTGAAGGTATTAGATCCTCGTCTCTTCCTCCTATGGTTTTGTAAGTATGATAAAATAAGATATCCACTGAGCTTCCAGTGTTAATTAAAACTTTGTTAATGGCCCAAGAATCTTCAGCTTTACTATCCTCATTTTCTTCATCTTCATCTTCTTTTTCTTTTTGTTTTGGATTTATTTATAATCTTACCACTAGTGGATTTTCATGCATCTCGCTAGGCTCAGGTCCTTCTTGTGCAGTGAAAGAAATAGTCTGCTTTTGCCATTCTTCTACTGGAAAAGCTTTTGCAATATTCATTACGTCTCTCCCATCCGCATCTCTCGCAAAGACTCTGCTTAAAACATTATCATGGAAATCTTCTATAGTCTTGTACGAATGTATGATGGAATTATACTTCGCTTTTGCTCCAATTTCTATTACGAATGTTTCTCCTCCCTTTGTTGTATTCACTCTGTGAATTTCTGGCGCTGGCGGCAATTACTGAGACCGTGGATGCCCTTTTATAAAATGATTTAATTTTCCCTGGTCTATCATCCTTAAGATGATTATCTTTATATTCTTGCATTTATTTGTTGAGTGACCATGAAAATGACGATAAAAACAAAATTCTTGACTTCGATTATTTGGGTGTGGCTCTTTTCCCATATTCCAGGGTACGGGTATGTCCTCCATCAAAATTATAGCCTCCCAAATTTTTTCTATGCTAGTATTTAGAGGTGGCATCTTAATTTCTTCCCATATTGTCTTATGACTTCCTTTCCCTCTATAATAATTTTGTCTATGTCCTCCATAAGTCTCTTACGGTTGATCAAGCCTCTGAATTTTATTATTTCCACCTCTACTGAAAAAATTTCTTTCCCTTTCGAATTCTTCTTGATCTCTACTTCCCATAGCTACTAATTTCTGTTGACTATCATCCATACTCTTTTCTTGCTTCACCCGCGAAGTGCTCGCTACTGTATTTATTAATCTGGGAATTAGGCTTGCGTTTGCTGCAACTGAACTGGTATTCGCGATAGGATATGATTCCATCTCTTTTTTTTTTCCTCCAATGCAATGTATTCTTCTTTCAATTCTCGCAGCTCTGTCATTGTGATGGTGTTCTTGATTCTGAAGATTTGGACGTATAACAGATTGGTTGTGACCATTGCATTAATGAAAGATAAAATGAGGTATCTCTCATCCACTCTTCCTGCCATCTCACTGCACATTGTCTTCCATCTTATGGTTAGATGTTTCAAACTCTCGCCAATCCTCTATTTTAACCAAAATACATCTTCAATGCCAGGCCGCGAAGAATTGTCGCTTATGTATGCTCCCAGAAATTTAGTCTGCAAATGATTGAAAGAAGTTATAGTGTTCTTAGGTAACCCTTCAAACCATTTCAGAGCTTCGCCTGTTAGGCTGGATGTGAAATATTTGCATAATACAACATCATGATTTTCCCACTATAGCATACATCTAACATAAGCTTTGACATGTTGAATAACACAAGTAGTTCCATCAAAGATACTGGTTAATGTTGGCAAATTGCATTTCGGGGGTATTCCTCCTAATTGTACTTCTTGGGTGAACGGAGTTTTCGTAGCTTCTTCAATTGCCTCATCAAGTTTCCTTCTGCCTCCCTCTCTTCTGTTATTTAACATTCCCCTCATTTTTGCTAACTCTCTCAAAATTTGTTCATTCCCAGCTGAATTTTGCTCCATTGTCCTTTTCAGTGCAGCTTCCCTTCTTATGCGTTCTTGTCTTTCTTGCCTTACGAGATTTTGTGCTTCCTCTTTATCATATTCATTATGCCTTCTCCAGTGATTCTTTTCTTCACCTCCTTCCTGAATTCGTAAATGATTATGCCTGCCATTTTCTCTTCTGCGATTTTATTCATTTCTCACTGTTTCTCTTCGTTGTCTTTCTATTCTCCTTTGTATTCTATCATATTCCTCATTGATATTATCATTGTTGCGATTTCTTGCGCGTCTCCTTTCTCGATTGTCATGATTATTCTGACGTATTTCTTCTTGAAACTCTTGTTCTTCCACTTCTGCTCTCAATATTTCTCTTTCGCAAGCTAGACGTGCTTGTTCAACATGATGCCTCTCAATTTCATCCTCAATTATTCTTTGGTTTCTTTGAATTTCTCGCACATGTAATATTCTCCTACCTTCTTCTCGATTTTATTCACCATCTTGGTTATTTCCACCCTCTTGATTTCTATTATCACGCCTATCATCCAAAGTTTTATTACGTGGAATGTAGCGATCATCAATCATCTCTTCTTCTCCATAATGCTGCTCTTCATTTGGATTTTGCATTTCCTCTCGAATATTTTCTCCAGCATTTCTTACAGGGGAATTTCGCCTTGCTTTTTCTCTAAATGATCTTGATCTTGCAGTACTTATTAATCTCCTATTTTGTAATCTCAAATTCTCTATTATTAACTCGTGATTTTGTCTTGTTAAATTCGCGCGTTCTTCCGCCTCTAATCTCCTTTCCTCTTTTATTCTTTGTCTTAAAGTCTTTACTGCTTCATTTTCGTCATCTCCATGAATTAATCCTCCAACCGCTTCTTGATCTCTTCCCTCTCGCCTTACATTTCTTAACTGTCGATTTTCTGCTTTTTCTATTAAATCTGATCGCCAAGTATGCACGCTCACTCTGTCATAATCCACAGTTCTATCTTGTATCGGTGTTTGATGATTTGGTTGTTGAAATTGATTTTCTCCATTATTCCTTGTTCTGTTGCTCCTTGTTCTTAATCTTGAAGATTCTCCTATTTCATTCGTCTATTCTCCGGCAAGTCTTCTACTTCTCCTTACGGTTGTTGGTTGTTCTGATGTATTTCTTATTCTAGCCATTCCTTCAATTTTGATGTACTACTGTAAATCACGTAAATCTTCTCCAATTTCTTCAAATTCTTACAAATCACTATTTCAATCTTTTCTTAGAAACATCCCTGTTTCTAGCGCCATTATGTAGTTGCAGGAATTCCTACACTACACCCCTCACAAGAATTCATAATAATCAACACATACTTGAAGATTAAGAACAACACTTTTATTGATTAATTCTCAGAAATATTACAAGAAATTGAAGAAATCAAGAATACAATCGCTCTCTTAAACTTTCTCAACACTCTAAAAATTGATCCCCTCTTTGAGTCTATTAGTTCTCTTTATATAGGGTAGTTACATAATGGATGACAGCTAAGCTGTCCTTTAATTTCGGATCTGACTTACGATATTCTCGCAACAGTTATAATGTTAATTATCGCAGATGCTATAATCCTCACAGGATCTTCATGCTCTTCTCGTGTTTCTTCTACCGTCATCCGTTACGTCATTCTTTGAACCATTCTGCGACGCTCGCAGTGTGTTGTTTATGATCTTTCAAAAACATTGCTTATAAACTTCGCAAGAGTATTTCTGTGGCGATATTCTGATCATACACTAAGAGCCATGCAAACTTCATCTTTTTGTTGTTCCTGGTGGAGGCGTCTATCCATAGAGGAAAGTACCGAAATCTCTTACGACCGCTCGCTTAAATACTTTTGTAGGATCAAGAAGTTGTACTAGTATCGTTGGTGGTAAACTAGATAATTGCAGTGTTATTAGTTTTCGATTGATTTGATTGACTAACAGTTGTTGAAACTTTGATTGCACCTAGTTTGTTTATTCTTGAGAATCTTCTCTTCTAATATAATATTCACTCAAACTAGATCGAAGTATCGACTAGATCTTTAGAACTATTTGTAGATCTAAAGATATCTTGTGATAATCCGTTATTAACATACTCCATTATGTGTGTGATTGATCACAAGAGATTCAAGTGGTGTTGTGCAGGTTGTTAGAGCATTGCTCGGTCGAACTCGCAAGCGTTGCTATCTCAATCTTGTTGTCAAATTTAGTTTCCCAAACTATAAGTCTTGATTTGTAGTCTACTTATAGCTAAGTTTCGGATTAGGATAGTAAGTGTAGTTGAGCATTAGACTTCACGGCGTTCATCGATTAAAGACGAAGAACTACTAAGGGGAGCTTGTGGAACTTCATCAACAAAAGGTATGTGGAGACTTGAACTCATCTATCACTCAAAATTCTATCTACTCTATCTCTTATTTGAGACAAAAGTTGTATAGCTATATAGACTTCGATTATACATATTTGATATTTCGAGTTGAGTTTAATTCGCTTACATATTTCTCGAAATATGTGTTGGTAAGGTTTTGCTTTAACCAAGTTCATCTTATATTCTTGACGAAAGTCAAAAGATGATCATGTGAAAATCGCCTTGTAACATCTTACATGATTAATTGTGTGAGACACTTATTTGATGTATACTCGGAATGTTTCATATTGATCATTCGATCACTTGAAAATTGCTTTGAAGCTAATAGTTTGTGTGAGACAGCAATTGTCGTCTTCCGAAAATATTTCAATGATTAAAATGGTAGTTTAGAACAAATAACCATGATTGGATATAGCACAGTATGCGTACTTGCATATGTGTTGTCCGGGAACCATGGTATGCATACCCGTATGCGTACTCGTTGGTTATGGAAGTCCGGGAACTTAGTATGTATACCGGTATGCGTACTGGTGTGAGTTTCAAGTTTCACAAATTCAACTGAGTTTTGGCGTACCCGTTCGCATACTGGCGAACCCAAACTTGGTCCAGCCACTTAGGTATGCGTACCCGTTTGCATACTTGAGTAGGTTATGTTCTAAAATCGGTTTGTTCATGAACTAATACATACATTTATATAATAAGGAATGCAATCTTCTGCAAACCGTTGCTATATTGTTCATGAATTGATTTGAGTGAATCAAAATCGATTTTGCTTGAATTGTGTCATGTATACTTCTATGAGAATATAAACAATTGAACAACTGTAAAACTAGTTTCATTTGAACTAGTTATGGTTAAGATGAATATGGTTGATATGAAAGTGTTCATATGGCTAACTTCGGTTAACTATTGTTGAGACAACAAGGTTCCCCCCGTTTAGGTACGGTTACTCATATGTAAATGAAGTCACTTTTCATTTGTGTGTAACAAGCTAAGTTCGATCTAACGGTTGAAAGATATTAGCTTGAGTCTAATCAGGTTTTTATCTAACGGTGAATATTGAATGCTTTGTTATCAAGGTTACATTGACGGCAAACCCTGATGTGAAGACTATATAAGGGAGAACTCTAGCAACTAGGAAACTTAATCCCACACCTCATGTGTGATACTAGTTCCGACTAGAGTTAATTCTCCTTTAACCTTAGGTTTTTCACGAAACCCTATAGGTTAACGACTTAAAGACTTCATTGGGATTATGAATCCAGACCCAACTATTTTCTCTGTAGTTGCGTGTTCTGATCTTGCTGTTTTCTATTGTATTGAGTACTATCTTCTCTAAGTTTTTCTCTATATTTATTCTCCGATAGGAAAGATAAAAAGTAGTCACAAACATCTTTGTTTCCTCGTTTGTGATTACATAATATCTTGTTTCTCTACCATACGATTAAGATTATTGTGAGGTGCATGGCTTTTAAATTCGTACGAGTCAAAGTCGTTTCATTTTATTTATTTTGATTTCGCTTCAACTCCTTATTTTGAAGCAAATCTCGTTAGAAGCGAAAGATTCCTTCAGTTAATATGTGATTCTTGACCAGTCAACACATTTTCCTGCCTGTTTTAAAAGAAAAATAAGATGTTCTCGGTCGGAATTGAACCTCCCACTCGACTCCAGCAAGGTCAACCACTGTGGTGCGCTTTGGTTTTTGATAATTTCAGGACTTATTATAAATTTATATAAATATTATCTTCTTAGATTTTATAATTATCACTAACAATTAATGTTGTTTATAAGAAAGCATCTGCTTCAAAAATCAACCATGAATCTACACTTCACGCTTCAACATACGCTTCGCTTCTTAGAAATAAAAAGCGAGTCACGCTTCGCTTCACGCTTTAAAAACCTTGGTGAGGTGATTGATATTTCTAGGATGTTCTTCGGGAATATAAGTCTGGTATATCAATTGGTTCCTGTTCACCTAGATTTATCAAAAGACGGAAAAAAATAACTTCTAGGTATTTCCGTGGGAGGCATATTTATCTATTCAATAGACTTTTCTTTGTGAGAAAGATTGGTTTATCAAGTCTTCGACTTTGGGTCGTAGCAACTCTTAGTTGTGGGTGAGATCATCTAAGGGAATCAAGTGCGTAGAGTCCTGTTGGGATTCAGAGGAGTAAGGAACGCGACTGTACATTGATCAATGTGAGATTGGTTATGGCTCAACTACATTCCAGTCCGAAGTTAACTTATAGTAGGCTAGTGTCTGTAGAGGCATAATACAGTGTGGTGTTCTAATCTGGACTAGGTCCCGGGGTTTTTCTGCATTTGCGATTTCCTCGTTAACAAATTTTCTAGTGTTATTTCTTTTCCGCATTATATTTTTATATAATTAAAATAGCACAGGTTGTGCGTAACTTCAATCAATTGTGAATCCGACCTTTGGGTTGTTGAATAAATTGATTGACACTTGGATATTGGTTTTTGATACCGTCCAAGTTATTTCTTATATTCAATCTGGCTCGTAAATTCCTATTTGTTTTATTGCAGATTGAATTGAGAAATAGATATATAACTCTGGGATATACTTATCTGAAGATTGAGTCTGATTGTCTAGTTGATTCTCTTGAAAGTATATTGGAGTTAGTCCATACAGATTTCTAAGTGAAATATTGGGTGTGGTTGTTAGACCACCACTTTTTTAATTGGTATCACAACATGCAAACATGTTTAAGACCTCATTAGTCTGTGTTTGTTACAATCTGACTCTATGGACATATGTGATATCTCTATAAACGTACCGACAGTCTTCGATGGCTCGAATTACTTATGGTGGAAAATTGTTATGCGTGTATTTATTCAAGCGCGTGATTTTCAATCATGGGTTTATGTTGTTAATGGCTATGATCCTCCAATGGTTACAGTAGATGGTGTTTCTATTGCAAAGGATATTGGTATATATGTACCTAACGAGATTCTCGCTGCAAAGCGAAATTCTGATGGTTTAAATGCTATCATTCATGCCATTACCCTAGGTATTCAGCAGCATGTGACTACGTGTACTCGGTCTAAAGATGCGTGGGATATCTTAGAAACTGTATTCGAAGGGAATACTTCTGAAAAGGAAGCTAGGCTTCAAAACCTAAATTTTGATTGGGAAATCCTTTGTATGGCTGATGAAGATTCATTTGATGAGTTTGATCTTAAGGTATCTGAAATTGTTAATGCATCTTTTGCATTAGGGAAGATTATTCCTGAAAATGACACCGTGATGAAAATTCTCAGATCGTTGCTAGCCAGATATAATTCTAAGAAATATTCCATCGTTGAAGGAAATAATCTTAATACTTTATCCAGAAATACTCTGGTTGGGAAGTTAAAGATCTTTGATCATGAGTATTCATCCAAATATGGAAAGGATATTGCTTTTAAAGCACAAAAGAACACTAAATTACTTGATAAAAGTAAAAGTGTTGGCATTATTGAAGATGATCCTTCTGAGACTGATTCATCAGATAGAGATCTTGACAAGTCAACCTTTTTGATCATAAGACAGTTTAAACATCTTCTTTTGAAGCGAAGTAAACGGTTTGTCATAGATAAACCTAAGTCATCAGTTAAACCTCATAATCGTGTTCCTCCTAAAAATAAGGATACTGACGATACTTATGACGATGATATTCCACAGTGCTTCAAGCGTAACGGTTTTGGTCATTTTGCAAATGAGTGTCTGAGTCGTATAAAATACAATGGAAACAAAGGTCTTGCTGCAACTCTTGATGAAATGTCTGATCACTATGATTCTAATAAAGACGAAAAATCAAGTGTTGCACTCCTCCGTGAAAATATTGATTTTGATAATTGTAGCAATACGTACGTTAACCTCGATATTCTTCCGGGAGAAACTTCGACCACTTTGGAGGATAAAATGTATTTCTCCTTGTATAGTGGAAATTCTATTTCTAATTTTTCAGGTTCTAACGTTTGTCTAGCATCTTGCACAACTATGGAGCCTGAACCATCCTCTCTATTGACATGTTCTTATTGTACTCTCAAATGTCATGAACTCTCCAACTACTTCAAGTATAAACATAAGATAAAATATGTCAATAAACTTCAACGAAGAGAAAATTGATTAGGAAACAAGCTCAAACTTGTTCAGAAGTCATCTAAGGTATGCAAACGTATCTCTTCTTCAAAGAAATTAATTTTCAAAGATAAGAGTAGACCTATAGAGAAAAGAGTATGGTCTAAACAGTCGGTTAAATAGAGTTTTAAGAATTCCGTTCAAGAAGATTATGGTGGACAGATTATTGTTCACCCTAGCACAACTTAAACGTGTTGGTTGTGTATCTTATCTCATGTGCTTGGTTCAAAAGAGACAAGGGTTTGCACACCTCAGGCTTTATAAAAAAAAAGAAAAAATATTTGTTTTTTTTTCTCTTCGTTTCGTTTTTTCGCCGATTTGGAATTCTTCCATCTTTTCATATCTAATTGATATTGAAAGGGATTTCTCTGTTTGATTAATGAAAGAGGGTTAAAATCGATAATTTTTCCTTCTTTATGGTTATGAATTGTGCGTACATGAATCCTTTTAGTGTATGAAGGTTCTGTAACCATATATTCCTTTTTTTCCTTCTCTGATTTTTTATCACAAGATTGCTTGTTGAGTCTGATTTGTGAATTCCTCTCACAATCCCATACTTGTATGGAGAATCCAAGCATTATGTCTTCTGATGGAAAATATGTTAATATGATTAACATCCATCAATCATAAAGGAAAAAGAAAAGTCTCTTGTACCTTCAACTTTGAAAAGGAAAATGAGGAATATGAGAAAACCAAGAGATGTTCCTTCTAATCTACAGAAGTTTTCTGGGGTTCTTGAAGAGTTGAAGGAAACAAGAAAGGAGATTCAACAAATAAAGGATATTGTCTTGAGGACTCTCGAAATTTAGAAGGCCTTGGTTCGGCATTAGTCTAGAAGGTTTGTTGGAATTGACTCCTTTCTTCATGAACCTTATGTTCCTATGGCTGTTGACGACAAGGAGTTCGGGGACGTAAAGAATTTTTTTAGAGGCCCTACTGTCTAGGAAACTTCTTATGCGAATTTATTCTTGTGTTTTAAGAAGGATAACTAGGGTTTGGAATAACCATTATTGTGAGTACACATAGCTATTGCCAGCGATTTTCATCTTGTAATGTTTTTAGATTTATTTATTTAAATTCTAAAGTTTATTTGGAAGATGATTTTGCAGTATTAATCTTTATTGGTTTTATATATTGCAAAAATTTTTATGGGATATGTGTGTTTGCGTCCGTGAACTATGATTGTCTCATATATGTCAAAAATTAAGCCTATTATGTCATTATGCAAATATTGATGAAGACATGATGAACTTTTGATTGCAAAGATTAAGTCAATTATATGTATTTATGCAAATATTGATGAAAAATGGAATGAATCTTTGAATATTCCGCAATATTGGTCTGTCCCTGATCCACTTCTATGTGAAAATACTGTGTGGCTCTTAAGTACTCTTATATTGAGCATTTTCGATTAAATTAATCATGGGTTCTCTTGTAACATCTTACATGATTTGTTTGAGACAGTCATTTGATGTAGACTCGGAATGTTTCGCATTGATCATTCGATCACTTGAAAATTGGTTTGAAGCTAATAGTATGTGTGAGGAGCTATTGTCGTCTTCCGAGAATATTTCAATGATTGAAATGGGAGGTTAGAACAAATAACCATGATTGGATATAGCACAATATGCAATATTTCGGTATGCGTACTGTCGTGTACCCATGTGTTTCAAGTTTCAAGTTTCGGAAGAGTCGGTAAGCCTATTTCGGTATGCGTACTGGCGTGAGTTTCAAGTTTCGGAAATTCAACTGAGTTTTGGAAGGTATGTGTACCCGTTCGAATACGGGCGAACCCAAACTTGGTCCGGCCACTTAGGTATAAGTACCTGTTTGCATACTTGAGTAGGTTATGTTCTAAAATGGGTTTGTTCATGAACTAATACATTTATATAATAATGAATGCAATATTTTGCGAACAGTGGCTATAATGTTCATGAATTGATTTGAGTGAATGAAAATCGATTTTGCTTCAATTGTGTCTTGTATATTTCTATGAGAATATAAACAATTGAACAACTCTAAAACTATTTTCATTTGAGTCATTTGAACTAGTTATGGTTAAGATGAATATGGTTGATATGAAAGTGTTCATATGGATAACCTCGGTTTACTATTGTTGAGCCAACAAGGTTCCCCCCGTTTAGGTACAGTTACTCATATCTAAATGAAGTCACTTTTCATTTGTGCGTAACAATCTAAGTTCGATCTAACGGTTGAAAGATATTAGCTTAAGTCTAATCAGGTTTTCGTCTAACGGTGAATATTGAATGATTTGTTACCAAGGTAACATTGACTATAAACCCTGATTTGAATACTATATAAGGGATAACTCTAGCAACTGGGAAACCTAATCACCACACCTCATGTGTGATACTAGTTTTGACTAGAGTCGATTCTCCTTTAACCTTAGGTTTTTCACGAAACCATGTAGGTTAACGACTTAAAGACTTCATTGGGATTATGAAGCCAGACCCAACTATTTTCTCTGTAGTTGCATGTTCTGATCTTGAAAAAGTGAGGGTCTAACAACCGCACCCAATATTTCGATTAGCAATCTGTATGGACAAACTCCAATATACTTCTAAGAGAAACAACTAGACTCAATCTTAATAAAGTATATTAAAGAGTTATATCTCTCTTTCTTGATTCAATTCTTACTCAAGAAAATAGAAATCTGCGAGTCTAATTGAATACAAGAGAAATCACTTGAACGGTACCAAATACCAATGTTCAAGGATCAATCAATTTTAATCAACAACCAAAGGTTGGATTTCCAATTGATTGATTCAAATGCACAACCTGTGATATTTCAATTATATAACAAAATATAGTGCGAAAAAGAAATAACACAGACACCAGAATTTTTGTTAACGAGGTAATCGCAAATGCAGAAAAACCTCGGGACCTAGTCCAGATTGAACACACACTGTATTAATCTTCTACAGACACTAGCCTACTACAAACTAACTTCAGTCTGGAATGTAGTTGAACCCCAATCAATCTCACACTAATCCAAGGTACAATTGTGCTCTTTACATCTCTGATCCCAGCAGGATACTACGCACTTCATTCCCTTAGATGATCGCACCCACAATTAAGAGTTGCTATGACCCAAAGTCGAAGATTTTAATAAACAAATATGTATCACACCGAAAAGTCTACGGTAATAGATAAATCTGTCTCCCACAGAAATACCTACGAGTTTTGTTTCATCTTTTGATAAATCAAGGTGAACAAGAACCAATTGATAAACCATACTTATATTCCTGAAGAACAGCTCAGTATTACCAATCACCTCACAATAATCTTAATCAACGTAGCGAAATAAGATATTGTGGAATCACAAACGATGAGACGAAGATGTTTGTGATTACTTTTATATATTGCCTATCAGAGATATCAATCTCAATCCAATCGTTACGATTGTAATTAACACGATAGAATCAGCAAGATCATATCACACAACTACAAGAAAGTAGTATCGGCCTGGCTTCACAATCCCAATGAAGTCTTCAAGTTATTAACCTACAGGGTCTCGGTAGAAACCTAAGGTTAAAGGAGAATCGACTCTAGATAATATAACTAGTATCACATAGGAGGTGTGGGGATTAGGTTCCAGTTGTTAGAGTTCTCCCTTATATAGTCTTTCAAATCAAGGTTTGCAATCAATGTTATCTTAGTAACAAAGCATTCAATATTCACCGTTAGATGAAAACCTGATTAGATTCAAGCTAATATCTTTCAATCGTTAGATCTAAAACTTAGCTTGTTACACACCAATGAAATGCACGTTTTAGGTTTGTGTAACCATACCCAAACATGTACATTTGTTGGTTCAACAATAATTAACCAAATGGTTAGCCATATGAGCACTTTCATATTAACCATATTCTTCTTCACCATAACTAGTTCAAATGAACTAGTTCGAGAGTTGTTCAATTGCTTAGATCTTATAGAAGTACAGTAGAACTTCGGTAAATTAATCTTCGATAAATTAATTACTTCGCTAAAATAATAAAAAAATTCGGTCCCAACTAGACTTGTACAGGCTAAATTTTAACTCGATAAATTAATAACTTCGCTAAAATAATAATTTTCTCCGGTCCCAAGGCTATTAATTTATCGAAGTTTTACTGTATACAAGACACAATCGAAGCAAAAACGATTTGATTAACTCAAATCAATTCATGAACTTTATATCCACGGTTTGCAAACTTGCATTCCTTAGTTAATATAAGTATAAGTTCAAGAATAATCGTTTTTAGATATAACCAACTTAAGTACGCGTACTTAAGTACCCGGAATAAGTTTGTAACAAGTTTACAAACTCCGGCAGAAATTCTAGGAAAGAGAACCTCCGACAGTACGAGAACTGGGTTCATAGACTCTTGTTCTAGTTATCCTGATCAACAAAGTACGCATACTTTGGTTCCAGAAATAAGGACTTATAAATGTATGTGTTTCCAGACAATGCTTATACTCAATAATGGTTATATAATCTAAACTCTCATTTTAAACATTGAAACATTCTTAGAGGACGTTATATAGTTGTTATTCACAAACCATTTTTCGTCAAAGCCATTTTCAAGTGATTGAAACATAACATGATTCTCGTCACTAGGTAAAGATGAACTTGGTCAAAGAAAAATCTTATCAACACATATTTCGAGAAATAGATAGGCGATATAAACTCGGCTCGAAATTAAAAATGTGTATAATCAAAGTCTATATAGCAAAACGACTTTTGTCTCAAGATAGGAGATAGAGTAGATAGACTTTTGAGTGATAGATAAGTTCAACTCTCCACATACCTTTTAGTCGATGAAGTTCCACCAGTTGTTTAAGTAGCTCTTCGTCTTGTATGATGGTCGCCATGGAGTTCTTGAGCTCAACTACACTTGCTATCCTAGTCCGAGACTTATCTATAGCAGACTAGAAATCAAGACTTATAGTTTTGATCACTAACATTGACAAACATGCTTGAGATAGCAACGCATGCGAGTTCAACCGAGCAGTGCTCTAACAATCTCCCCTTTTGTCAATTTTAGTGACAAAACTATCAATACATATGGAATACAAAAATAAATAAATACACTTTTGTAGCTCCAATTCCACATGCCTAATTTTCAACATTACTCGAAATCTTCGTCACTTCCAAGTAATCCAATGATCCCAAATGTTGTAAGTTCAGCATCATCGTTGTAGAAAATCCGTAGCTATAACAATGTGAAAACAAGAATTCTCAATCATTGTTATAAAGTATCATAGTATTATTATACAACATCAAAGTTCAATTGTATTACAACTTCGACAACAATACTATGGTGATATGTATCACTCCCTCTTAGTCAATACTCCATCTCACATGGAAACCACTCCCCCTTACATAATGATCCGAAAACCATATGTATTTGTAGTGTGAGCTACACATTAATTCTCACATTTGTCAATAAAATTGGCAAAGTTACGAAAATAGGATCCTAATGAAAAATTTCCATAGAGACATTGCATGACCAAAACAAAGCACATATCAACTTGTTTAGATTCAATCATATAGCCGAAGCTAAATGCTTTCATCAAGGAGTTTGTAAATATACAATATAACTCCTATAATATTCCACAACCGCACTCCCCAAAAATATTTGGCAATTAAGCACAAGTTCAATTAAGAACCCTCCCCCATAAAATGTCATTCAGGAAAGAACAACAAGAGCGACCTTAATTTCGAAAGAAAAGAATGATTTCTTTGGACATAGCAAATCACATACGAATATGAATTTGAATCTAAAATACTCAATTAAATTAACCACAAGAGAACCCATGATTAATTTAATCGAAAATATACAACCAAATTAACCACAAAAAGTGATAAATTTAATTTTTCATGCTCGACATAAGAGAACTTACGGAGCCTCACAGTATATAAACATAAAATATGGATCAGGGAAGATCAATACTGTGGAAAAACCAAGGATTCATTCTATTTTCCATCACTATTTGCACAATGACATACAATAGTCATAATCCTTGTAAACAAAAGTTCATCCTATCTTCTATCAATATTTGCATAATGACATAATAGGCATCAAACTTTTGTAATGTCAAAAGTCCATTCATTCTTTTATCAATACATTCATATCGACATACGAAAGACTTAACTTTTGACAAGGTATGGGACAATCATAGTTCACAGACGCAAACACACATATCCCATAAAAAATTACAATATATAAAACCATAAAGATTAATACTGCAAACATCATCTTTCAAATATATTTTTTAGAATTTAAGCAAATAAACCTAAAAACATGAATATGAAAACGTTGGACATAACTATGTGTAATCATAATAATGGCTATTCCAAACTCTAGTTATTCTTCTAAACAAAACAAGAGAAATAGAAGATTTACTAGGCAAATAACTCTTTAGAGAACATGATCTTGAAAAGGGCTAAACCCGGTCAACAACTAGAGATTGAACAAGGACGAGCTCATCATTTGCTTTCTTCAGTTCGTTTTTCAGAAAATCAAGATTCCTTGTTGCAATTCCGAGTTATTCACATACCACCTCAAAATCTCGAAAAAGATTTCCTACCAGTTGTGATGACATCTGAACTGGTAGTTTGTTTTCATGATCAACAGCATGAAAACATGTTATGAAAACAAGATTCTTGTGAAACTCAATAGTCTTGACCTTCTTGTCTTCACCGTTGTATGCGTGTCGTAACCACAACAAATTAATTAAATTATTACTACCTAATTAACAAGTAATATAGGGTAGTCAAGATCGATCCCACGAGGAGCACGAGATTCTAGTTGTAGAATTGTCACACAAAAGGGGGGTATTGGTTAAGAATTTAAGAAAGTAAATAAAATAAACAAAACAATTAAAAAGATAAGAGAAATCAATAAGAGAGAATAGATCAAGGAATCCTTCTTCGCTGCAAAACAATGATTAAAGTTATGTTATTTTCCACTTCTTATTAGTCACAGATTATCACCAACCGTAGGATAGCAAGTTCGCTTAGCTAACCCCAAAATTCCTTATTTCACTGAGTAACAGGTTCGCTTAGTTATCAGATTCTATTCAAAACAACCACCTTGAGGTTCGCTTACAAGATGTAATTCCCCGAACGCATTAAGATTTATGAACTTAGGTTTAGTACTAGTAGTTAGACTCGGTTCACTTGGTCCACTTTCTAGCGTTGTTTTCACACACAATTGCTCCACGGAATCCCTCCGCAAGGTCTCGTGTTTTCTACTTGTGTAAAGAGTCAAGAAACGATTACTTATCCCCTAACTTTCACTAGCTATATATCAAATTAACAAATCAATTTAGTATGCATCCTAAACAACTTATCAATCAATCATAAACACTCTTAATAGCAAAAACAAACGATAATCATATGAAAAACTTCAAAGTAGAATTGAAACAAAACTCAAAACATGTTAAGAACTAGGAATTCATCCTCAATCAATTTAGTTACTCATGCTTAAGAAGTTCACACAATAATAATAAAGAAAAGAAAAGTGTTGTGTGTGTAAAAGTGTATCAAATGTGTATGGAAGTGTAGAAGTTCTTCTCTATTTATAGGCTTCAATGTTCTCCATATCTTCTAAGGAATAGAATCCCTTTCCTTTAGCACTTCAATTTCCAAATCCAAGCCTTTCTCAAATCTTCATCTCCTCTTTCCAAGTTCAAGCAAAATTCTTCATTCAATTCCAAGTCCAACTCTTCACATCCCATGAGAGAAATCCACACAAAATTCTGCAACTTTGTCTCGCCGGAAAACTGGGTTTTTGGCCGAAAATAGACCGGAATCCGTCACCGCCGGCCACCTGAAAATTCTCCTCCGGTCAAGGAATATTCCGTCCAAGATTCTGTTACAGTTAGGTCAAACTAACGGTCTTAGTTAGTCAACTGGGTCAAGCTCCGAGTCAGTCACAGAGTCATAACCCAGTCAGCTAGCTAACTCGGATGACTGGTTTTGGTTGGCTATCTAGAATATCTTACTCCTGCCAAGTTCTATGCACGGCCATCTTGGCCGTGCCTTCTCTGCCACCCAGCCATTATGGTTGTTCACTGCAACCTTCCCTGTACTTCAGTCCATTGCAGTGCCAACTTGCCATTCATCTCCATAACCAGCTGCACCAATTCAACAACATCATCTCCTTCTGCCCATATCAGTTGTAATTCAAATTCTGGCCCATTGCAGCAACATCTAAAGACTTCATTCAACATTCAATCATAGTCTACCAACAGAGCTTCACCCATTCATTGCCATATACCACCTTTGTCAGTCCATCTCAGTTGGTGTCGAGAATACCAACTAGCCAGTGCCAATTGCAGACAACTTTAATTCATGTACTACCATTGTAGCTATCTCCACTGCCTTCACCTGTAAATCAATCATCTTCTCTAACTCCATAACTGCAGCTCTTCTTGCCTGCAATGCAATTGCACTAGACCCAGATGCAATATCACTTCCTACTGTCTCAACCCATTGCAGTTCATACTCTAACTGCACTTCAACCAACCAACACCACCTGCTTCCATTCCTGAGATGCAATTCACAAACCCATTACAACATTTCATACTTCCCAGTGCAGCAGTAACACTTCAGCTTCAAGGTTGCTTCTCAAACACCACCAATTTTCATCACCAACTGAAGTTCAATCAACAACACCATGCTCAACCAATTCCTTCTCCTCAAATCAATACTAGAACCACCTTCATCTCCATGTTTTGCTCCAATAAACAACAACAAGAACCCATACAAATTCAATTCTTTCATCACAACAGAAACATCAACACCAATCATCAACACCTCCTTTTTCTGGTCTTCAAATTCACCTAGAACCATCTTCGATTCAAACCAAAATCCAAGTCTGATAGAAACCCATCTCCGTTAATTCTTCAACATCGACCAATCTTCTATTTTCATGACCACAGACACAGCTCAGCACCCATTTTCAGTCGATGGCAGAATCTTCTCAGCCCCCATTAACAGCTCTCCGGGCTTCTATAGTATCATATCTCGATCTTTAGCTCTCGGTTTTCTCTTGAAATTCCGATTCAACACAGCATCAGGTTCTTGTCTCAAACAACAGTGACCACAAATCCAGTCAAGACCCCCTGAGCTCAAAACCCCTTAATTCTTTCTTCTCAATTTCATCTCAAACCCATCTTGATCTGTAATTCCGTACAAACCCTAATCTTCCATGAACCAGTTTCATCGATTTCAGATTAAACCATAACAATCCAAACCCGATGCAATTCAATCCTCCTTCAAACCCTAATTTGTAGAAGCATCTCATTTATTTCATACCCATTTTCATCTCTTGAAAATCTTCATCTCTCCCTGACTGTCTTCTCATCTCGATCTGAAATTTCTCACCATTTCGAGTTGTTCTTCTCAATTTCTCTGTCACACAGTAGCCGCTGCAATCTCAGGTGAATCGAGTACTTGATAGGACTGTGAAGCTTTCTCGTTTTCTCAATTTCAGAGAAAGAAAAAAGAATCGAATGAGAGAAACTCTCTCAATTTTTAGTTTTGTTATTCAGGGGAAGTTGATTACACTCCAGGATATTTACACCCGCTTATGAATGATAAGGGGTACCCCAAATGATAACCCCTTAACCGTGAGCTGGCTGTCTTTAACACTTCTCCAAAACAGAGTTTCCCCTTAACCTCGGCTCGACTCCGGATAGTATTCTCCCATGAAATGACCTTTTTGCCCTTTTTGCTCAATTTTGGTGATTTCTTCTTCTTTTCCTCCGTGCGACTCCAGAGTACCTAATAACTCAAAAACACACGTAAAATACATAATTTACAAGAAAAATAGCAAAGAAAGCATAAACTACTAGATAGTAAATACGGTGTATTCTACACCTATCAACCATCCTTGTTGCTGCCATTCATTGTGCACACCAAAATTCAGTAGAATCTTTTGACCTTATAGAATAATGTATCAAAAGATGACACATATGTGCATATAAAGGAGTTCCATGGAAAACCCTAGGAAAACTTGTATATGCCTGTGTGGGTCAGGTACGTGCACTTGTGGTCAAACCCTGATATGTGACCAATGGAATAGATGAGCCAAATTTAGACTACTTCTTGAGAACTCAAGAGATATTCTAAACCAAGGATGACAAGAATAATAGTTGAGAAACAACTATCTGAAGGAAGGACAATTAAACAGGAAATTTTTCTCAAGTGAGGATGATCAGAATTATCTTTCAAGAGAAGAACTGGAGCGAAGCTTAACAGATTTTAAAATACAACAAAAAGAGAAGAACCATACCATACAACCCTGACAGCATTCTAAAGACACTCTTCTTGAGAACTATGAGCATCCTTCTTCGGCTAAAAGAATGACGCTATATTGAGCAGCCATGTTGTATTTAGATGCGCATTTTTCTCATCAATATTGACTTCTTTTTCCTCTCCTTCAAGAGGTTTTACAGAAAAGACACTCGAATTACCTGAGCCAGCCTCTTTTCTTGTTTTTTTGATTCTCCATTTGAGTATGTTTATGCTGATCTTGAGCTTTGAGACTCGATTATTTATATGAATGAAATATGGAGCAGAAGTCTTGAATTCACAGCCTTTTTCAGAGAGGGAATCGGAACTCAACCTTTCTTTCTTTCTCTTATACCTTTTTCTCTTTTCAGAGTTATTTAAGAAGCCAATTGCCATTCTGTTGTTCTTTCCATTGTCGGTATATTTTGTTTCAAAGGCACAATTAAGAAAGGACTTATCACAGTAATTTTTTTGATTGTTAACAATGCCTTTTACTCTAATAACATTAGAAACAGGTTTGATAACTTCTTTAGACATCCATGCAAGAATATTGTGAAGTTTTTCATTCCTCAAACGAAAACTACATTTTCGCTCAGGATGCCCTTTATTTCCGCAATAATAGCAGTTAAAAGAGTTGTTCTTGACCGTTCTCATGTGAAAAGATTTAGAAGGGACAAAACGCTTTCTTCTAGAATCATTACCAGCTGCTAAAAGTTTCTCACATGAAGAGTGAAAAGGCGAGGGTACCCCAATATACCTCAAGCTAAAATGTTTCCTTCCTATAAGTCCTTTCACCGAAAGTGATTGTCTATAGACTAAGTCGAGACAATGCAACTAATAGGTTCACACTTCGTGTGATCGTCTATGGATACGAGATCGAGACAATACAACAACGAAGTATGTTTACTTGATACAAAGGTTCGGACTTAACCAAACAAAATAGGATTCACGTATCAAGTAAATATGAATTAACGTTTGTGAAAAGATTTAGAAGGGACAAAACCCTTTCTTCTAGAATCATTACCAGCTGCTAAAAGTTTCTCACATGAAGAGTGAAAAGGCGAGGGTACCCCAATATACCTCAAGCTAAAACGTTTCCTTCCTATAAGTCCTTTCTCCGAAAGTGATTATCTATAGACTAAGTCGAGACAATGCAACTAATAGGTTCACACTTCGTGTGATCGTCTATGGATACGAGATCGAGACAATACAACAATGAAGTATGTTTACTTGATACAAAGGTTCGGACTTAACCAAACATAATAGGATTCACGTATCAAGTAAATAGGAATTAACGTTTGTGCAATTTACTTTAATTATCATAAAACAATTATAATGAGGAAATATAAAGTAAATAACACGGCAAGATTTTGTTAACGAGGAAACCGCAAATGCAGAAAAACCCCGTGTAGGACCAGAACATCGCTACAATACCTCTCTACGAGATTAACAACGCTTCCCAGCGAGCAATACCGCAAGATTTTAACAACACTTGGCGAATTTCACAAAAGCAGTCAAAAGAGTGACGTAATAACTGACGATTGAAGAAAACATGAGAAGAGCATGTTTGTCCCGCGTTGGTTACAAAACTTGCGAGAATGAATATTGTAACTATCGCGGTACAATCGCAGAACAAATCCGAAATAAGAGGAAAACTTAGCTGTCATCCATTATGTAACTACCCTATAAATAGAGACCCAATATGTCCAGAAAAGGATGATGTATTTTTGAGAGTTGAGGAAATCTTGAGGAGAGAGAAAACTTCAAAAAAAAGTTGTATTCTTGAATTCTGATATTTCCTGTAAACATTTTTGAAATCAAATAATAAAAGTGTCGTTTTTAATCTTCAATTGTGAGTTGATTATAGCAAAATCTTAACAAGGGTGTAGTGTGGGATTTCCTGCAGTTACATTTTGGCGCCCGAAACAGGGAGAATCAAGCTAAAAAATCTCTAATTACAACTTGAAGATTTGAAGAAATTGTTAGAGTTGAAGAAACGGCTAGAAGAAGAAGAAATACATCAGAGCCACCAACAACTGTGAGGAGGAGTAAAAGACTTGCAGGTGGAGAAACAAATGAATTAGGAGAGTCTTCAAGGATAAGAACAAGAAGAAATAGAATAGGGATTGAAGGAGAAAGTCAAATTCCACATCCGAATCAACAAACACCGATGCAAGATAGAAATGTGGATTATGATAGAGTGAGTGTGCATACTTGGAGATCGGATTCGATGGAAGATATAGAAGATCAACAATTAAGAGATGAAAGAAGAGGAGAAATAAATCAAGGAGTGGTTGAAGGATTAATTCATGGAGAAGGCGAAGATGAAACAACAGATGAGCTAAGACAAAGAATACAAGAGGAAAGAAGATTAGAGGCGAAAGAGCGTGCAAATTTAACAAGACAAAATCACGAGTTGAGAATGGATAATTTGAGATTACAAAGTAGAAGATCAAGAAGTACTGTTAGATCAAATTCAAGATCATTAAGAGAAGAATTAAGGAGAAATTCCCCAATAAGAAATGTTAGAGGAAATATCCAAGAGGAAATGCAAAATCCAAATGAAGAACAACGTCATAGAGAAGGATAGGTAATAGAAAATTGCCATGATCCGCATGGCAAAACTTTGGATAATAGACTTAACAACAGAAATCAGGAGGGAAGAAATAACCAAAATGATGAAGAAAATCCTGAAGAAGGTATGAGGATATTACATGGGCGAGAGATTCAGAGAAATTGAAGAATAATTGAGGAATAAATTGAGAGACATTATGCTGAACAAGCACGCATAACTTGCGAGAGAGAAATATTAAGAGCAGAGGTAGAAGAAAAAGAATTCCAAGAATTAATACGACAAAATAACCATGAAAATCGAGAAAGGATACGGACGAAAAATCGCCATAATAATAATATTCAAGAAGAGTATGATAGAATACAAAGACAATGAAGAGAAATGAAGAAATTCGCAGAGAAGAAAATAGACAATATAATCAGCTGCGATGGCAAGAAGAAGGTGAAGCAGAAGATCGCATAAGAAGGAATGTGGATGTAGATGAAGATACACAAGATCTCGCCAGACAAGAAGTACATGAACGCAAGAGAAGGGAAGCAGAATTGAAAATACCAATGGAACCGAATTCAGCTGCGAATGAGGAAATTTTAAAAGAATTAGCAGAGATGAGGGGGATAATAAATAACAGAAGAGAAGGAGGTAGAAGGAAACTTGATGAAGCTATTGAAGAAGCTGTGAGAACTCCATTCACTCAAGAAGTACAGTTAAGAGGAATACCTCCAAAGTGCAACTTACCAGCATTAACCAGCATTTTTGATGGAACTACCTGTGATGTACAACATGTTAAGTCTTATGTTAGGTGTATGCTGCAATGGGAGAATCATGATGCTGTATTGTGCAAGTATTTTGCATCTAGCTTAACTGGCGAGGCGCTGAAATGGTTTGAGGGATTGCCAAAAAACACTATACATTTATTTGATCATTTGAAAGCTATATTTCTGGGAGCATATATAAGCAATAATTCATCGCGGCCAGGAATCGGAGATGTGTTTGGGTTAAAGCAGAGGGTTGGCGAGAGTCTGAAACATTTAACCATAAGATGGAAGACAATATGCAGCGAGATGGTAGGAACAGTATACGAGAGATATTGTATCTTGTCTTTTATCAATGCAATGTTCGCGACCAATCTGCTGTACATACAAATTTTCAGAGTCAAGAATACAATCACTATGACTGAACTACGAGAACTACAAGAAGAATACATTGCTTTGGAGGAGAAAAAAAATGAGATGGAATCATATCCAATCTCGAATACCAATTCAGTAGTAGCAAATGGGAGTTTACTTCCTAAAATGATTAACAATGTGGCGAGCAGCTCGCAAGCACAACAAGAGAAAGTGGAGATTGATAACCAGCATAAGTTGGTAGCTATGGGCAGTCGAGATCAAGAAGAATATGAAAGGGAGAAGAATTATTACAATCGCGGTGGTAATAATAAGATTCAAAGGCTTGATCAGCCGCAAGAAACTTATGGTGGACAGAGGCAAAACAATTTCAGAAGCCAAGGTAATCAAAAGATAATATGGGAAGAAATTAAGATGCCTCCTCTAAATACTAGTATAGAAAAAATTTGGGAAGCTATCATTTTGATGGAAAATATACCATCACCATGGAATATGGGAAAAGAACCTCATCCTAATAATCGTAGTCAAGAATTTTTTCCTTACCATCACTTTCATGGTCACACAGTAAATGATTGCAGGAATGTAAAGAGAATAATTTTAAGGATGGTTGACTAAGGAAAGCTAAACCACTTTTTAGTAGGAAATCCACAATCTCAGCGATTGCCTCCAGCACCAGAAATTCGCAGGGTAAATACTGTAAAAGGAGAAGAATCATTCGTAATAGAAGTTGGGGCTATAGCAAAGAATTTGTTTTGCAATTCCACTGTACATTCATCCATAACAGTTGAGGATTTCCATGATAATGTTCTAAGAAGAGTCTTCGCGAGAGACACGGATGGAAAAGAGATAATGAATATTGCGAGAGTCTCGCCATTAAAAGAATGGCAAAAACAAACTATATCTTTCACTGCACAAGAAGTACCAGAGCATGGTGAACATCATGATAACCCATTGGTAGTAAGGTTAGAGATAAACCCAAAGCAAGTAAAAGAAGAAGAAGATGAAGAAAATGATAACGAAAATGAAGATTCTTGGGCCATTAATAGAGTTCTAATAGACACAGGCAGCTCAGTTGACATATTATTTTATCATACCTACAAGACCATGGGTGGAAGAGACGAAGATCTAATATCATCAACATATAAAATCTATGGTTTTAATGGTACTTCCAATAAACCCAAAGGGGAAATTGAAATGCGGATTCCATTAAAGGGGATAACTTCCAAGATCTTGTTTTGTGTTGTTGACATTGAATCACCTTACAATGCCCTGATTGGTCGACCTTGGCTACATGGGATATTAGGTGTAGCATCTACTTTCCACCAGTGTGTTAAATTTCCTCATCCTAATGGTGTTGGAGTTATTAAGGGAGATTTGGGAGAAAGCAAGAAATGTTATGAGATTTATATAAAATCTTGCGAGGAAAGAGCTGAGAAGAAGATCAGTTGGAGGTACAACATCAAGCAACAACAGAGATGTGAAAGATTGATGATTGATTCAATAGAGCAGAGAGAGGAAGATGATGACGAGCGGCTCGCAGATAAAGAAAAAACAAAAAAAACGTAACAGAAAAGCAGAACCAGATAATAGTAAGTAGAAAGGTAAAATGATGAAATTTAAAGAAGCTTACGCAGAATTTGTTTGAAAAAACTGCAATTGAAAAAGAGTACTCTGTTTGAAAGAATTGCAAAATTTTACAAGAAGATCAAAGAAATGAAATTTTATCAGAGTTACAATACTCGCGAGAGCGCGAATAAAATTTCGCAGAGATTAATAGAATGGGACGAACCTTTATGGCGTGCACCTTAGTTCGCGGATACAATTTCGCAAGAGGAAAATGTAAGACCTAATAGTGCATCATATAAGGGGGTATCTCTTTACATGACTCAGGGATAAGGTTATACCGCTGCTGGAACCTGAGTCATGCAGATGTTAGGGTTAAAGAAAACCCATCCAGAAGAGAGATCTTGGACTTCCAACTATATAAGGTTATACCCTGGTTGGACGACTGAGAATCTCTTATAAGAAGTGCATAATATGACTAAGGCACCGAGGTACACGGTTGAGCCAAGGGTGCCCGGGACGGACGAACCTACCCTGGCCATTCTTGGTAAGTCTTGGCTATGATGCACTTGCCCTGAAGAAAACCCCACTTAGGGTACAGTCTTGTAACTATAAGCCATATAGGCATAAAGGACAAGAGGCTGCGAAAACAACTGGTTGTTGGCAGATCTAGATGGGAGGAGCTAGTCTTGTATGGCCGATGTGCCCTCCTTGAAGGGGCAACCAGGGGGAAGATAAAGGCGGCACCCTCCATTAGGGAGCTGATAAGTGTCTAAAGATGACAATGTCATGAGGCTTTATGATCGCAAGAATATTTAGGCCTGTCATATTGTCGCGTGACGAAAATTATACAGAGGCAACAAGCCAAAAGAGAAAAGTTAAGATGAGATCAATGGGTTTTTACATAAAAGTTTAAAGACGTCCTGCGATTTCAATGCAAGACGGCAATGTCATAAGGTTTAATTCTTGCAAGAGAGTTTATACTTATTATATTATCGCAGAGATGTTGAAAAAATATTGATAAGACAAGATCAATGGGTCAATACATGCAAATGTAAAGACGTCCTACGATTTTGTCGCAGAAAGAAAAAATGTGGCAAAATAAGACCTTTAATTAGGAAGGCATGATAAGACCATAAGATTATTGCGATAATGCTAGCAGAATTTCTGAGATTTGCGATTTTACGCATAGATCATAAAGTTATGCTATTATTGCTAGCGATAACATCGCTGATATTGAGGCAAATTTAATTTGATTCACAACTAATATCTAATCTCTACTCAATTTTTTCATATTGCAGATGAATAATAGAGGCAAGTATGGGAATGCATAGAATGATAAAATTATTATTCATCCATCATACGATAAAATTGCATAGATGATACATTTATATAAATAATTAAAGGATAATAATTATGATTGATTTATTATGTTGCAGAAAAAGAATTATTTTCTAATTCGTACAGATAAAAGACAAATAAGTTTACACATCAAGTTGGAGAAACTCGCAGCAATGTTACGAGAAGCAAAAAATAAATGTACAAAATTTACAAGGAAGAAAAAGAGAAGAAACAGGACTAAGTAGATCCATCACCACCTTCATCAGAGCTCTTTTCTTTTTTAGATTTCTCCTCATTACCAGATTTCTCTTCTTCATCATTATCATTATTATCTCTATCTACGTCAGATTTCTCTTCCTCGCCAGATAGTTCTTTATCATTATCATCTTCGCTAGATTCCTCAGCTTCGCTATCAGAGATAACTATATTTGGGGAATCTACTGGAATTTCCTTTGCGAGATCGGGATATGTAGAATGAGGAATACCATGATCATTAGAGACCAGTTTAACAGCGTTATTACGAACACGGATAAGGGCGTTACTAAAATTCTAAGATGAGATTTTCAATTTTTCCTTCAATATAGAATACTTTTCATTGCGAGAAGATAGATTTATAGCGAGTTGCATTTTCTCTTCTTCTAACTCATCAAATCTTTTACGACAATTCTTTTCGGATGCTGCGAGCAAATGATAGCAAAGTTAATACATATAAGGATGATTCAATTAGAAAATAATTTAGTGAAATCATAAGAGTAATAACCTTCTCTTTCAGAAATCATGTCTTTAATTAAAGCCGCTTGTTCAGCATGAAGACTAACATCTATACCTAAATTAGTTCTGGCGTTGTCAAGAACTTTCGCATCCCAAGCAAATTCCACGTCATTATTTATAAGAAGACGAGAACGAATTTGGTTTTCTCTTTCAATAAAACCTTCCTTCTCGCGAATAAGCCCATCCCTTTCAATTTGAACTTCAAGAATGGTCTTATGGAAATTTGCTAAGGTTTCATCTCCTTGTCTAGATATACGGTCTTTGTCTTTTGAGAGATATTTATACGAAGTTGACTCTAGTACATTTAAATCAAGATACTCTTAAATGAGTTTTGGCTCACTAAAATATGACAACCAAACTTGACATACCAACGCTTGGTAGGTTCAACCGAGCTATGCTCTAACATTCGCCCCCTTTGTCAATTTTAGTGACAAAACTCTTACAATCATATGGATAAACAAATTACAATAATTCATTACACATACGTTTGATTCCCGAATTCAACAACACATAACCTGCATTAGTTCAATCCTTAAAATGCCGTTGTTGACATTATAATAACAAAGCTCATACTCCCCCTTAAGGTGAGATAGGTAGATTTTCAATCCGCACGTCTTTGTTATCCCAATCATATGATATGTTACTCCCCCTTAGTCTGTGCTTTTCCTCATTCGTTAGATAAAACGTTCAAGCACCATTGTCCTCTTCCCTAGTGACACCAATCAACATAAAATTGAAACCAGCATCACCTATTTACTCCATATATTTCTCCCCCTTTTTGTCAAAAAAATGACAAAGAAACGAAAAAATAAAGGACAACACGAAAAGGATCTTACAAATCTCAAAATAGACTTGCAACCTGTTGAGTCAGGCACGAGGGTTTTACATACCATTTTTGATAACCAATATCAAAACCGAAAATACAAAGTAATTATGTTTTGATATGTTATCATGGAAATAATTGTCGAAGCAATTTTCCCAACTAATTTAGCAAACCAAAAATCAACTAAGCAACTTAGTTCCTTTGATAAACCGATTGTATAAATACAACCGCTTCATTTGATAAGACCAAAACAAAGATAAACTCAATTTTTCTCATAATGTTCTAATTATCCATACAACTTATACCTTTAGATTTTAAACAAGCCAAATACTAGGTTAGTTAACTAGCATTTCCTTATTTAGGCATTCGGTTAGACTTGAATAACCGAAACCTCCACTTTGATAAGTCTTACTAAGATCAGAATTAACTTAGTTTAGCTTATCCGGAATCGAATTGGACTAAATAACTCATCCTGTCAATACATTCATTTGTTAAGCCATAAATACTTCATACAAACCAATAAATCAACTTGCATAATTATTTACCTCAATCGAAAGCAATTGAAACAACATATATCATTAAAGTTCCACTATTGCAACGAAATTTTGTAAGCTTAAACAATTGATACCATACAATAAAGCAAAATAACAGTTGTTTTACTTAACTGAAAGCAATTGAAATAACATAAACATTAAAGCACTGCAATTGCACCAAACTTTCGTGAGCCTAACTATTGATATCACACAACAAAGCAAGATAACAATAGTTTTACTTAACCGGAACCAATTGAATCACACAAACATCCACACATACATAATGGAATAAACACATCAATTGTACCGACAATTTCGTTTAAGCAAAAGCAATATATATATCTGTTGATGGTGAATTTTCATTTAAGGCTAAAATTATAAAAGCCAAAAAATTATGCGCTAACATCTTGTAAAAGATAAAGCCATTAATAAGTGATGAATACTTCTTCACTTTACTAATTCACCTAGAATGGAGCATGTGGCAACAATCCTAGTCTGTGAATTAAATACAACATTATTAATTAATACATAACCAGCCTTGTATTTCCGGTACTCATTATCAGTGCGGCATAACGACTGAGTGTTGTTCTCAGCAGAGAAACACGAACCTCCAAGCATTATAATGAAGCATGTACGAAATACCCGTACAGTCTGCAACTCTCGGTGTGCTATACTAGCCCCATTGAGCATATTACTCTCGGTGTGCTATACTATCCCGATTGAGCATCTGGACTGACCATGTCAGTCTCAGAAATGATCGCGACCATCCAAATTCACCAGCATGAATTGGATAGCTCAGAGCAGATCCATGACCCCAAGATGGTATTGGAATATTCACTACCGAACCAACGCGGGCCCCGCATGGTCTGCCTCCCCAAAATATTGGCATAGCCCGCCAAAAATATCCAAACCAGAGCAGTATGGACGGAAAACCCTAAATTAGGGTTTGCGGCACAAAGATCAACCCCATATCCTTCACTTTGTGACCGAAACAAGTATGGAACGGCCATTTCTTGGTTTAGGCTGGATTTTCACAGATTGATTTCTCGAATCTACAAGCACTCACCGCACAGTGCATTTGTTTAGGGTTTAGATTCATTTCTCATCCACATACCCCAAATTACCAAAATCGGCAGAAATAGTTTTCACCCATAAACAATATCAAATAAAAATAGGCTTTTCTTAAAACAGGAAAACAATTAACTTACAAGATTGTTACCTCAATTTTGCATCCAACTTCTCAAATATGATCGCATATTCTTCTTCCAGGGAGAATTGATATTGAAATACCACTATGTTGTCATCTTTATGCAAAAACAAAAGAATAACAAACCAACCTTTACCAGAGAAAGGTTGAAAATCGATTTTAACAATTGCAAGCAAAAGTTGAAAACCGTCGAAACACATATGATTTTATGCTAAACCAAAACCGATTCAACATATTGTGACTTTTTCACATATTGTTTTTACAGGAACCCCTCATGATCCTTTGATAAAGCCTACCAACATGGCCTAGTCATTAATCCTGCTAAATCAAAAAGTTACCCAAACCATAAGGGTTCATAATATATTATGAGATCGAATATCAAGGTAATAAAACCGAAATCAAACATCCCATAAACATACATAGCAAATAAATAAAGCATTAAAACACTGGCTATGTAAATCAAAAACTATCACAAGAAAATTTATAAATCAAATAACTTTATTCATATTAGACTTATACAATCAATGAAAGAAATCAAAAATTGATGTCTACTTTTCTTTTCTCAAATATCGTGACGATTGCTTTCAAAAACTAGATTCAAATTCTTCTGAGAACTCCCTTTTTCAGTAGATGAATTCTTAATTTCAAACAATTAGGAATGAAGATTAGCTAATACTTCTTTTGATCCTTTATCATCAACTCATGATATCTAATGCAACCTTTAACAGATAGAATCTGTTTTCTTAGAGAATCTTGAGAATTATCACGAAGAGAAACATCATGAGTTCCAGTCATAACAGATGCACAGAGTGCTAAGTCATCAAGAGATATCTTTTCTTCAGTCGAATTCTCCATTGAAATCCAAAGTCTTCTCACGGACAAGAAGAAGATATAAAGGATCAGAGAATATCAATAATTTTGGTTTAAGAAAACCAAAACTATATTTACCAAAAATAGAAAGATATCTATTATTTTTCACAGACAGAATTTCTTGCCCGATTTTATGCTTCCTCACACACAAAATTTTGGGCAACAAGTGAGGATGCATATTTCAACACAATCAGTGTGTGTTGAGGTGAGAATTATTCCCACCATATTGAACAAAGACATCCTTAGGATGACTTATAAACACAATAGATTGTGTTTCCTTTTGCTCCTTTTTTTTTTCTTGTAATTGCAAGAGTTTGCAATTTCCTTTTGAGATCTTATAAACTTATCAGTCTTTAAAATCTTTATCCTTTTGCGAAGAGCCTTGATAAATTTATTTCCAAGGAGAGTTTTAGTCTTCTACATGAAGATCTTATCATATTTTCAGAAAACCTAGTTTCTGATTCTTTCAGTTTTTCATCCGATTTTTCTTGTTCAGATTTCATCATACTGATTTTATCCAAAAGATATTTCAAGAACCAAGCTTAACCTTTTATTCTCCTTAATTTCCAACTCACGTTTTTCTAAGAGTCGTTTAGACTCACATTATTTATCCTCATTAGAGTTGGCAAGAAGTGCATTACAATCATATATTTCTTCATTGGATTCTTCCTCTGGAATATCATCAAGAGTGGATACATATGCCTTGTTGCACTTCTGAGTTCTTCTGTTGGGACAATATTTTGCCATATGTCCGAATCTTCGGCACTTGAAGCATTGAACTTCATTGTTACCCTTTTTATGGCAAAAAGAAACTGTATCAGGAACATGTTTATCAATAGATAAGATGTCCTTAATTTATTGCGTTAGAAGCACAATTGTTGAGTCAAGATATTTTTCAACATGAACCTTGTTCTTTAGGAAACGTTTCTCAGTTTGATTCTTCAACAGAATTTCTTTATCAAAGATCTTTAACTTTCCTACAAGAGAGCTTCGAGAAAATGTAGAAAGATCATTTCCTTCTATTATAACATGTTTCTTAGACTCATATCTGGATGTTAATGATATGATAATTTTTCATATTATTTATTTTTCAGGTATAACCTTTCCAAGGAAAAAAGATGAATTAACAATCTCAGAAAGCTTAGAATTAAACTCCTCAAAGGTGTCATTATCATCCATATTGAGATGCTCCCATTCAGATGAATGGGAAAGAAGTCTAGCTTATCTTTCAGAATCATCTCCTTCAAATATAGTCTCAAGAGTATCCCATGCTTCTTAGAAGTCCTGCAAGCCAGTACATGATATAAAAGCTCATGGATAGCTGCATGTATGATGGCGTTCAAATCAACAGAATTCTGCATTGCAAGAATTCTTTCTTCATGAGTGTAATCCGCTAAGCGTTTAAACTCTGTTTTCGAATAATCCATCGGTCGTTGATATCCGTCTTCGATTAATAACCAAATATTAAAATCTCGGGATTGAAGAAAGGATTTCATAGCAGATTTCCATAATGGATAGTTAGTCCCATCAAATCTTGGTTGTACATTAACTGAATCATGCATGGATTCAATTCTTATAGGATGGATCACACCAAACACAGATTGTTGGATCTTTTCGTGTTTGCCTGCTCTAATACCAATTGAAAAGGCGAGGGTACCCCAATATACCTCAAGCTAAAACTTTTCCTTCCTATAAGTCCTTTCTCCGAAAGTGATTGTCTATAGACTAAGTCGAGAAAATGCAACTAATCGGTTCACACTTTGTGTGATCGTCTATGGATACGAGATCGAGAAAATACAACAACAAAGTATGTTTACTTGATACAAAGGTTCGTACTTAACCAAACACAATAAGATTCACGTATCAAGTAAATAGGAATTAACGTTTGTGCAATTTAATTTAATTATAAAAAAACAGTTACAATGTGAAAATATAAAGTAAATGACACAGCAAGATTTTGTTAACGAGGAAACCGCAAATGCAAAAAAACCCTGGGACTTAGTCCATAATTGAATACTCTCAGGATTAAGCCTCTATACAAAATAAACCAACTTCGTATAGTTTAGACCAACCAACTAAACCTATAGTTCACCTAGTTCCGTCTGTATTCTCATGCCTCCAACCTGTAAACAAGTCACGTACTTTGACCAATTCCTTTGGTTCGTATTCCAAACAGTAAAGGAATAACAAATCTATTTGATATTAACTCTCTTCAACCAAGTGATATGAGTTGCGCAAAGGTTCCCTTGTTTATATTAACATAAACTCCTTTGCTAGGTTCCAAGATCTATCTTATGTTTAATCACCAAAAGGCAATCGGTAAGATTAAGCCAATCAACACTCTTAATCCAAAGAACCTTGTTGGTGCCGATCTTCTCAATTAATCTATCTAATCTACCACAAGGATAAACCGATTATTAATTGGATCCTCTGTTACCCAAACAAGTATTGTGCACACCAATGATTATAAAACCAAGTCGGAAATCTTCTATCTCTTCTCTGTCTTCAAATCTTCTTAGATTTCAATAAACACCTGCACACAACTACTTAAATTTCTTGTGATCAATCACACACCGAACGGAGTCTGTTAACAATAGATTATCACAAGATCATCTTTAGATCTAACAACAGTCTAAAGATCCCTGTCGAAACCTTGAACTAGTTTGAGTGAATCTTATATCAGAAGATAAGATTCTCAAGCATAAACAAACTAGGTGCAATCAAAGTTCAGCCATCGTTAGTCAATCAAATCAATATGAAAACTAAAGATAAACCGAAACATCTAGTTCCCCACCAACGGGTCGCGCTAGAGCTTCTCAATCCCAAAGAAGACTTTAAATTGAGTGGCCGTAAGAGATTTCACCTAATTAGATTACTCTTATTTCCGATAGGCGGGTTCACCAGTAACAGTACAACAGAGGAAGTTTACGGTCACGAAGGATTAGTTTGCTAGAAATGCAAACTCAAAGTATTTATAGAAAAGGAAGTTTGGACACCAAGGAATTTCCAAAACCGAAAATATTGTCAAGATATTTTTCAATATTAACCCAAATTCGGTTTTCATAATTCCTGTGAATGCATTGTCCAAATATAATGATCGAAATCTCATTGGAAAATCTTTCACTAGCAAATGCACATTACTAATTCTTATTTTCCATATATAATTAAAAACCTTAATTAAAAGATTTTTAACTTATTTAAATTCCATCTTGGGATTTATTTCCTTCTTAGCTGTTAAGGAATATCTTTGAACAATAAAAGAATACACATTAATGCGCATGTTCAAAGTGTGTCGACATCTTACTCTTGCAAGTCCTTTTTCCTACTTACTCACTTCAAACCGATTTACTACACTTCCAAACAAGTTTAGGATTGGTTCATCTGACTTTCAAAAAATATGTGATTGATCAAGTAACACTCAATCACAAACCATGGGTGTAACGGTTCTACCAAAACAAGTTTTGGTTCTACCTCCATGTGAGTACTGTGCATAGTCACACTAGCTTACCAAAGATACAGCTGACTAAGTACTAGTATCGGTTCCCCATATATTTGGTATCTAACTTATATGCACTGCACATGTCCATAGGATCGGTTCCCCTTTATTCTATAAACCTTGTTGCACCTCATACAAGGATCGGTTTCCCCTTGTGATGTACTGCACCTCTTCATATGATCGGTTCCCCTTTCCAAAATTTGGTTAGAAACTCACAAACCCGATCATACCCTAGGTGATTACTTAAGATCGGTTTCACTAATAAAAGTCATACCAATACATAAGTCAGGCCTCATGTGAATAGTTTTACCAAGAACACAAACAAGTCATGAGCGGTTATACTAATCACACATATTGGTCATTCATAATATTTGGAATGAAGAACAGCCCCAATAACGCCTGGCGATTTCTTTTTCGGTTCACAACACATATCATGAACTTACTTCCTTAAAACACATGTAAAAGCATTGTTTCCTATGATGAAATCCTCACCTCATACCCATACATAATCACAATAGAATTCATACGATTATGTCGATGTCTCATATACAAAGTTTAATTGTTAAGCAAGAAACTTCATATTGTATTCCTTAATACTATATCAATCTAGAGTGTTCATGCTTCGCATCTTTATTTTTTCAAAATGCACGAATTGAAAGATATGTTATGGAATGAAACAGTTCAAGTCAAATATCACTAACCTCAAGTGGAAGGATGATGTTGTGGTTGTAGCTCCGTACTTCTTTAAGTCTTCCAATACTTGTAATGTCTCACCCTAATACTTTCAAGCTAACCTATACAAAGTTGACTCTAGTACATTTAAATCAAGCGACTCTTAAATCAGTTTTCGTCTCTAAAATATGACAACAAAACTTGACATACCAATGCTTGGTGGGTTCAATCGTGATGTGCTCTAAAAAATAGATATCATTAGCTTTAACAAAATTGATCTTACTAGTTTTTGGAGCGTCTATACCTTTATAACCCATACCACGTGTATCAAGATGTTCTTCAAATGTTCCAAGCATAGAAGATAATTTTGTAGAGCTAGAGTTGAATCTACTCAGACTCTCTTCCAGTGATTTCACTTTATCAAGAGCAACATCAAGGTCAGTCTCCAAGGATTTTTCTCTGGCAACAAGACTGAGTTCTTTGTCATCAAAATATTTTTGTTGAGAGTCATATCTTGCTTCAGATTCTGCAAGTCTTTCTTTCAACATAAAGAGATTTCGAAGAAGATTATCACATTCGGATCTTTTTGAGCGAATATCTTATTCTCAATCCTTAATGATAGATTATAAGAGTTTATATCCACGATCATATCCTTTAAAGAGTTTTATCAGTTTTCTATTTTCTTGACAAAGAGGAGCCTTGTATTTACTCAAGCAAATTATTGACTTCTTCTCTTTCAAAGCATGGTCAAAAAGCTCAATATATTGAGAGACTTCCTCATCGAGACTTTGTCCTTCTTCTGAACCACTGTCATCTGAAAGATCATCCAACTATTCATCAAGATACTTTTCCCAGTTAAGTACAGATTCAGATAAAGGACTAGAAACATAGTCTTTCTTAAAAGTTTCAGGATTTTGAAACTCACGCGGGTGACTCTTGAAAAAGCGGGGGTCTAACAACCTCACCAAATATTTCGATTAGGAATCTGTATGGACAAAATCTAATATACTTTTATGAGAATCAACTAGACAGTTAGACTCAATCAATAGAAAAGTATATCAAAGAGTTTTTTATATCTGTATCTCTTGATTTAAATATTACTTAAGCAAACTGCCAGTCTTGATTACATACAAGAGAGATAAACTTGGATGGTATCAAAAACCAATATCCAAGGATCAATCAATTTCCAATGAACAACCAAAGGTTGGATTTCACAATTGATCGATACAACGCACAACCTGTGATATTTCAATTATATAACAAAATATAATGCGGAATAGAAATAACACAGAAACCAAAAATTTTGTTAACGAAGAAACCGCAAATGCAGAAAAACTCCGGGACCTAGTCTAGATTGAACACCACAATGTATTAAGCTGCTACAGACACTATCCTACTACAAACTAACTTCGGTCTGGACTTTAGTTGAACCCTAATCAATATCACACTAAATAAGGTATAGTTGCTCTCCTTACGTCTCTGATCCCATCAGGATACTACGCACTTGATTCCCTTAGATGATCTCACCCACAACCAAGAGTTGCTACGACCCAAAGTCGAAGACTTGAATAATCAAATCTGTATCACACATAAAAGTCTACGATAATAGGTAAATCTGTCTCCCACAGATAACCCTACGAGTTTTGTTCCGTCTTTTGATAAAATCAAGGTGAACAAGAACCAATCAATAACCCGGACTTATATTCCCTAAGAACAAACAAAAATTATTGATCACCTCACAATAATCTTAATCGTATGTTAGCGAAACTATATATTGCGGAATCACAAAAGATGAGACAAAGATGTTTTTGATTTCTTTTTATCTTGCCCTATCGAAGATATAATCTCAAGCTAATTATTCAATTGAACTCGTATGATTGGGAATGGCAAAATCAGATCGCTCAACTAAAAGAGAAGTAGTTTTGCTTGGCTTCACAATCCCAATGAAGTCTTTAAGTCATTAATCGATAGGGTCTCGAGAAGAAACCTATAATTAAATGAGAATCGACTCTAGCAAACCAACTAGTATCACACAGGAGGTGTGGGGATTAGTTTTTCCATTTGCTAGACGTCTCCTTATATAGTTTTCAAATCAGGGTTTGCAATCCACGTTACCTTGGTAATAAAGCATACAATATTCATCGTTAGATGAAAAACTTGATTTATCCAAGCTAATATCTTTCAACCGTTAGATCAAAACTTAGCTTGTCACACACACAAATGAAATGTGTTTTATTTAGGTTTGATTAACCGTACCTAAATGTGTACATTAGTTGGTTCACAAATGGTTGACTAATGGTTAGCTGTATGAGTACTTTCATTTCAACAGTATTCATCTTCTCATAACTAGTTCAAATAACTCATAAGAACTAGTTCAAGAGTTGTTCAATTGCAAGGAAATCTTATGTACTACACAAGACACAATTGAAGCAAAATCGATTTGATTTACTTGAATCAATTCATAAATAATATAGCCACGATTTTCAAAGATTGCATTCCTTATTATTTTAGTTCATGAACAACAGATTTGAGAAATAACCAGATTGGGTACGTATACGGGTATGCGTACCTTAGCCACCGGAATTGGGTTTGAAAACCTAGCTGAATTTCTCGGATAAAAACTTCTGTGAGTACGCGTACCTAAGGTGACTGGTTTGTAAGTTCGTAAACTCCAAACTCGGCAAAAATTTATGGACATGAACTTCCGCCAGTACGTGTACGGGTACACGTACCCAACCTGTCTCCTTGACCAATACCACATGCAGACATATGCGCGCACTTGGTTTTCGGTACATGGAATTATACACTAATGTGCGTACACGTTACATATGCTTATATCCATAGGTGGTTACATAATCTCAACTCTAAATTTCAGTTATTGAAACATTCTTCTGTAATGTTATAATAGTCGTTAGACATAAAGAATCGACTATCGTCATCCAATCTAATTTCAAGATTGAAATGTCATCATGACTTTCGTCACGAATAAAGATGAAAGCTTACCAACACATATTTCGAGAAAGGGATAGGCGAGTAAACTCGGCTCGAAATAGAAAATGTGTATGTATGAAACTATCATACTTATACGACTATTGTCTCAAGAGTAGGAGATAGATAGACTTTTGAGTGCTAGATAAGTTCAAGCCTCCACATACCTTTTTGATCGAATGAAGTTCCACCTGTTCCTTGAGTAGTTCTTCGTTATCATAAGATAATCTCCATGGAGTCTAGTGCTCAACTATACTTAACTATCCTAGATCGAGACTTAGTCGTAAGTAAACTAGAAATCAAGACGTATAGTTTTGATCATTAATATTGACAAACATGCTTGAGATAGCAATGCATGTGAGTTCGACCGAGCAATGCTCTAACAATCTCCCCCTTTGTCAATTTCAGTGGAAAAACTATCAATACATATGGATTACAAAATAAATAAAACTTTGTAGCTTCTCGTCCACATGCTTGATCTCCTTGGTGCTTAAACATTACTCAAAAACTTCATCTTTTCCAAGTACTCCCATGATTCCATAGATGTTCAATTCAGCATCATAGTTGTTGAAGTCCCGTAGCCATAACAATGAGAAAACAAAAGCTCTCGATCATTGTTATACAATGTCATAGTATTATTACACAACATCAAAGTTCTTATATCACAACTTCGACAACAATACTATGGTGACATGTATCACTCCCCCTTAGTCAATACTTTCGTCTCAACACGAAAACCACTCCCCCTTACATAATGATCCGAAAAACATATGTATTTGTAGTGTGAACTACATATTAATTCTCCCCCCTTTTGTCAATAAAATTGGCAAAGGTACGAAAAGGGGATCCTAATGAAATTTTCACGGAGACGCTTCAAAACCAAAGAAAAGGACATATCAACTTGTTTAAATGCAATCATAAATCCAAAGCTAAATACATTCATCAAGGAGTTTATAAATATACAAGATAACCCCTAAAAAATTCCACAGCCGCACTCCCCACAAAGATATGGAAATTAAGCGCAAGTTCAAAAGAACTCTCCCCCAGTTGATGTCATTCCCGAGAGAATAACAAGGGTGACCTAACTTTTACGATAAAAGAAGGATTTTATTGGACACCAAAAACCATAAGAAATGATTTTCTATATCCAAAATTCTCAATTAAACTAATCATAAGAAAACCAATGATTAATTTAATCGGAATACACAATCAAATTAAACACAAAAGTGATCAATTTAATTGAACATGCTCGACAAAAGAGAACTTACGGAGCTATGAATATGCTAACCATAAAGGAATGATTAAACTCAATCATTTTATGCTCAACACAAGAAAACTTATGCAGCATTGCAGTACACATAAAATGTGGATCAGGGAAAGATCAATAATTGCGGCATCGACAAGGATTCATTCAATTTTTCATTACTATTTGCACAATGACATACAATAGACATAATCTTTGTAAACAAAAAAATTTAACCTATCTTCCATCAATGAATTGACATAATAGGCTTAACTTTTGTTTGTCAAAAGTTCATCGATCTTGTATCAATACTTGCATATCGACATATAAAAGAGATAACTTTTGACATCATATGGGACAATAATAGTTCACGGAAGTAAACACACATATCCCATAACATATTGCAATATATAAAATCATAAAGATTAATACTGCAAAAATCATCTTCCAAATAATTTTAGAGTTTTAAAATAATAAAAAAAATCTAAAAGCAAAATATGAAAACGTTGGACATAGATATGTGTAATCACAATAATGGTTATTCCAAACTCTAGTTATTCTTCCTAAAACACAAGAATAAAATTCTCATAAGAAGGCTTTCTAGATAAAAATAAAAGGCAATTTCAGCACCAATATAAAGAAGCAAGAGAAACTACTCACCATCTTCATCTTCAGAGGTCATGAAGGTGGAACGAACCTTGTCCATGTATTCTATAACATCGGGATACTTGGTAGCAATCATAAGTATTTGTTCTTGAACACAATTTACTTTGGTATTCAACTTACAAACACTTTTGTAAATTTGGCGAAGAAGATTCATAAAAGAATCACTTGAGCCACCAATTGTGTCACACCTTTGTCTCTTGCATTCATATTTCCTCATTCGACAGAAGGTACACGTTCGAACAAGCTTGGGTGTTCCAATGGAGTTCCCAATTGGCTCAATGGAGAAGTTGTGACAAATGCGCTCAATTAAGCATGGGAAGCCTAACTTCTTGTCCACGGACGTCATATCTAACATTTGCAAAATAATGAATCCACAAATGTCGAGACCTTTGGTTTCCATCACAAGGTAATAGACTAATTCCGCAAACTCACGACTCCAACGAGAATTATCAATCGTAGAAGGACAAAGGTTAGAAATATCCAATTTTCCAAAGGACTTTAAAGGAAAATCTAGTTGATTTGTAGGAAATTTTCCTCCGTTCCACACAACACTTTTACCACAAAGACCTTTTGAAATAGTTTCATGTGAAGGTATTTCATCGCTTGGTCTAGGAAGGCGAAGATTACCCAAAGGGATTTTAGTAATCTTTGAAATTAATTTTCTATTAACAAGAATCCTTTCTATATTGACCATGGTCTTGAATTCCATGTATTCAAGAACAACATCATGAATGTTGGCATAGAAAATTCTAGTAAGAGTATCAAAACCTTCACCAAGACCATCAAAGATGTTTCCAAGATTGAATTTTTCAGAGCAAGATAAATCCTCCTTATACCCACTAACATCATCCAATTTCTTTTCAATTATAAACCCAGTAGTAGAAATCTTTTCAAAAACTTTTCCACAGGATTCATTCACAAATCTAATCCTAATAGAATTTTGTTCAATAGGAAGATCCATAGAAGAAGATGAAAAACTTAGGTTATTTGAAAAACCTTTTGAACCCTTAACATTCTTCATGATTCTAAAAGGAAATAAGGGAGTGGGCAAGAGATTACTTACTTGACTTTTATCTTGAGAAATCCTTTCACAAATTGTTCTCCAACAAGCTTTAATGGAGAAAATACATGAACCCTAAAAGTTCACGTACGCGGACTGATGAGGGAGGAAGAAGGGCATGCGTACCCGTACTCCTTTTATACCCATAGATGGGCTTGGACCCTTCTTTTTAGAGGTACACATACTGGGGAAAACCAGTATTTAATAAAGAATACCTGCAACATCTTTTTGAAAAGATTTTATCACAAAAGAAAAAGAATACATGAACAAAGTCAACCTGTTACTTGCCCCATTTCAAGTTAAACACAAATGGGGTGAAGCCAATCCTGAAATCAAATGGTGTAGAATGCTGAGAAGTTCTCATGCAACTTCTTTGGTTGACATCTGTGGCCAGAATTAGGAGTAAAATCATAATGATAGAACTCAGAATCCTTTGGGCTCTTTCTCTTAAGACACGAAAATGACTTTTTCTGATAAATGGTTCCTTTACCAATCCCACATGAAATCTTTTTATCAATTTCAAGTGAATTGGCAGTGGGAACAGTTTGTACATCATTTGAACATGATTTGACTGGTACAAAACTTCTATCAGAATGATTCAGTCTCTCTATGGAATTAAGCTTTTCTAAGAACTTTAAAACATTTTCAAACGCTCTAAACAGATCCTTGTCAATTGATCCTTTATGATAGTATTCCTCAAAGAGATTAAAAGTAATTCTTGTGAGAGTCCATACCTTTGAGTGTTGATCATGTTTTCTTTTGCAATTCCTTTCCGAGAAGTTTTTAATTTTTTCTTTAGATTGTTTCTCCACATCTAGATTTTCCGAATTCTAGATGGTATGAGATTATCAAGAGAGACCGAAGTTATGTAGAATAATCTCCGAACAATCTTTAAGGAACTCTGGTGTGCGTTACATATGCCATGAGCAAGCCTCCCAACAAGATTTACCATAGGGATAGTCTTTTGAGGATCGGACAAACACAAACTTCTAAGGTTTAGGGTGTTTGCCTTCTCTGATACCAATTGAAAAAGTGGGAGTCTAACAACCTCACCCAATATTTCGATTAACAAACTGTATGGACAAACTCCAATATACTTTTATGAGAATCAACTAGACAGTTAGACTCAATCAATAGAAAAGTATATCAAAGAGTTTTTATATCTCTATCTCTTGATTTAAATCTTACTCAAGCAAACTGCGAGTCTTGATTAAATACAAGAGAGATAAACTTGGATGGTATCAAAAACCAATATCCAAGGATCAATCAATTTCCAATCAACAACCAAAGGTTGGATTTCACAATTGATCGATACAACGCACAACCTATGATATTTCAATTATGTAACAAAATATAATGCGGAATAGAAATAACACAGACACCAGAAATTTTGTTAACGAGGAAACCGCAAATGCAGAAAAACCCCGGCACCTAGTCCAGATTGAACACCACACTGTATTAAGCCTCTACAGACACTAGCATACTATAAACTAACTTCGGTCTGGAATGTAGTTGAACCCTAATCAATATCACACTGATTCAAGGTACAGTTGTGCTCCTTACGAATCTGATCCCAACAGGATACTACGCACTTGATTCCCTTAGATGATCTCACCCACAACCAAGATTTGCTATGAACAAAGTCTAAAACTTGAATAAACAAATCTGTATCACACAGAAAAGCCTACGATAATAGATAAATTTGTCCTCCACAGATAAACCTACGAGTTTTGTTCCGTATTTTGATAAAATCTAGGTGAACAGGAACCAATCAATAACCCGAACTTATATTCCCGAAGAACATCCTAGAATTATTGATCACCTCACAATAATCTAAATCGAACGATAGTGAAACTAGATATTGAGGAATCACAAACGATGAGACGAAGATGTTTGTGATTTATTTTTATCTTGCCCTATCGGAGATATAATCTCTAGCTAACTATTCAATTGAACTCATACGATAGAAATTTCCAAGATCAGATCTCTTAACTACAAGAGAAGTAGTTTCGTCTGGCTTCACAATCCCAATGAAGTCTTTAAGTCGTTAATCGACAGGGTCTCGAGAAGAAACCTACGATTAAAGGAGAATGGACTCTAGCAAACTAACTAGTATCACACATGAGGTGTGGGTATTATTTTTTCCAGTTCCTAGACGTCTCTTTATATAGTTTTCAAATCAGGGTTTGCAATCCAAGTTACCTTGGTAACAAAGCATTCCATAATCACCGTTAGATGAAAAACCTGATTTATCCAAGATAATATATTTCAACCGTTAGATCGAAACTTAGCTTGTCACACACACAAATGAAATGTATTTCATTTAGGTTTGAGTCACTATACCTAAACATGTACATTAGTTGGTTCACAAATGCTTGACCAATGGTTAGCCATATGAGTGCTTTCATATCAACCGTATTCATCTTCTCATAACTAGTTCAAATGACTCATAAGAACTAGTTAAAGAGTTGTTCAATTGCAAGGAAATCTTATGTACTACACAAGACACAATTGAAATAAAATCGGTTTAATTCAATTGAATCAATTCATGAACAATATAGACACGGTTTGCAAAGATTGTATTCCTTATTGTTTTATTTTTTAAGTTCATGAACAACCGATTTGAGAAATAACCATCTTGGGTACCTGTACGGGTATGCGTACCTTAGCTACCAGAATTGGGTTTGAAAACCCAACAGAAATTCTCTGATGAAAACTATCGTGAGTACGCGTACCTAAGGTGACTGGTTTGTAAACTCCAAACTCAGCAGAAATTCACTGACATGAACTTCCGCTAGTACGTGTACGAGTACGCGTACCCAACCTATCTCCTTCACCAATACCGCATGCACACATATGAATGCACTGGGTTTCCGGTACATGGACTTATACACTAATGTGCGAACACACTATATATGCTTATATCCATAGGTGGTTACGTAATCTCAACTCTACATTTCAGTCATTGAAACATTCTTCTGTAATGTTATAATAGTCGTTAGACATAAAGAATCGACTATTGTCATCAAATCTATTTTCAAGATTGAAACGTCATCATGACTTTCGTCACAAATAAAGATGAAAGGTGATTAAAGCGAAAGCTTACCAACACATATTTTGAGAAAAGGATAGGCGAGAAAACTCGGCTCGAAATAGCAAATGTTTATGTATGAAAACTATTATACTTATACGACTGTTGTCTCAAGAGTAGGATATAGATAGACTTTTGAGTGCTAGATAAGTTCAAGTCTCCACATACCTTTTTGATCGGATGAAGTTCCACCGGTTCCTTGAGTAGTTCTTCGTCTTCATAAGATAGTCTCCATGGAGTCTGGAGCTCAACTATATTTAACTATCCTAGACCGAGACTTAGTCGTAAGTAAACTAGAAATCAAGACATATAGTTTTGATCACTAATATGGACAAACATGCTTGAGATAGCAATGCATGCGAGTTCAACCAAGCAATGATCTAACAACTCGGAGCTGATGTTGTGTTATCGGAGATATTCTTATCGTCCATAGAGTCAGATCGCTACAAACATAGACATGTGAGGTCTTTAACTGTGTTTTCCTGCTCTGATACCAATTGAAATAGTGCGGTCTAACAACCACACCCAATATTTCTATTAGCAATCTGTATGGAAAAACTCCAATATACTTCTAAGAGAATCAACTAGACTCAATCTTAATAAAGTATATCAAAGAGTTATATCTCTCTTTCTTGTTTCAATTCTTACTCAAGCAAATAGAAATCTGCGAGTCTAATTGAATGCAAGAGAAATCACTTGAACGGTACCAAAGACCAATGTTCAAGGATCAATTAATTTTAATCAACAGCCAAAGGTCGGATTTCCAATTGATCGATTCAAACGCACAACCTGTGATATTTGAATTATATAACAAAACATAATGCGGAAAAGAAATAACACATACACTAGAAATTTTGTTAATGAGGAAACAACAAATGCAGAAAAACCTCGGGACCTAGTCCATATTGAACACACACTGTATTAAGCCGCTACAGACACTATCCTACTACAAACTAACTTCGGTCTGGACTGTAGTTAAACCCCAATCAATCTCACACTTATCCAAGGTATAGTTGTGCTCCTTACGTCTCGGATCCTAGAATGATACTATGCACTTGATTCTCTTAGATGATCTTACCCACAACTAAGAGTTTCTACGACCCAAAGTCGAAGACTTTAATAAAAAATTATGTATCACACAGAAAAGTCAACGGTAATAGATAAATCTATCTCCCACAGAAATACCTCCGAGTTTTGTTCTGTCTTTTGATAAATCAAGGTGAACATTAACAAATTGATAAACCAGACGAAGAACAGCTCAGTATTATCAATCACCTCACAATAATCTTAATCGACGCGGCGAAAGAAGATATTGTGGAATCACAAACGATGAGACGAAGATGTTTGTGATTACTTTTATATATTGCCTATCGGAGATATCAATCTCAAGCCAATCGTTACGATTGTACTTAACACGATAGAATCAGCAAGATCATATCACACAACTACAAGAAAGTAGTATCGTTCTGGCTTCGCAATCCCAATAAAATCTTCAAGTCATTAACCTACAGGGGCTCGGTAGAAACCTAAGGTGAAAGGAGAATCAACTCTAGCTAATACAACAAATATCACACAGGATGTGTGTGGATTATGTTTCCAGTTGCTAGAGTTCTCCCTTATATAGCCTTTCAAATCAGGGTTTGCAATCAATGTTATCTTAGTAACAAAGCATTCAATATTCACCATTAGATGAAAACCTCATTAGATTTAAGATAATATCTTTCAACCGTTAGATCTAAAACTTAGCTTGCTACACACCAATGAAATGCACATTTTATGTTTGTGTATCCGTACCCAAACATGTACATTTGTTGGTTCAACAATAGTTAACCAAATGGTTAGCCATATGAGCACTTTCATATTAAGCATATTCTTCTTCTTCACCATAACTAGTTCAAATGACTCAAATGAACTAGTTAGAGAGTTGTTCAATTGCTTAGATCTTATAGAAGTATATAAGACACAATCGAAGCAAAAATGATTTGATTCACTCGAATCGATTCATGAACTTTATATCCACGGTTTGCAAACTTGCATTCCTTAGTTAATTTAAGTATAAGTTCACGAATAATCATTTTTGGATATAACCAACTTAAGTACACGGACTTGGTACGCGAACCTAAGTACCTGGAATAAGTTTGTAACAAGTTTACAAACTCCAGCAGAAATTCTCGGGAAGAGAACCTCCGACAGTACGAGGATTAGGTTCACAGACTCTTGTTCCGTTTTTCCTGATCAACAAAGTACGCATAATTTGGTTCAAGAAATAAGGACTTATACATGTATGTGTTTCCAGACAATGCTTATATCCAATAATGGTTATATAATCTAAACTCTCATTTCAATCATTGAAACATTCTTAGAGGAAGTTATTTAGTTGTTATTCACAAACCATTTTTCGTCAAAGCCATTTTCAAGTGATTGAAACATAACATGACTTTCGCCATGGAGTTCTTAAGCTCAACTACACTTTCTATCCTAGTCTGAGACTTATCTATAGTAGACTAGAAATAAAGACTTATAGTTTTAATCACTAACATTGAAAAACATGCTTGAGATAGCAACGCATGCGAGTTCGACCGAGCAGTGTTCTAACAATCTCCCCTTTTGTCAATTTTAGTGACAAAACTATCAATACATATGGAATACAAAAATAAATAAATAAACTTTTGTAGCTCCTATTCCACATGCCTAATCTTCAACATTACTCGAAATATTCATCACTTCCAAGTACTCCAATGATCCCAAAGGTTGTAAGTTCAGCATCACCGTTGTTGAAAATCCGTAGCTATAACAATGAGAAAACAAGAATTCTCAATCATTGTTATAAAGTGTCATAGTATTATTATACAACATCAAAGCTCAATTGTATCACAACTTCGACAACAATACTATGGTGATATGTATCACTCCCCCTTAGTCAATACTCCATATCACATGGAAACCACCCCCCCTTACATAATGATCTGAAAACCATATGTATTTGTAGTGTGAACTACACATTAATTCTCCCCTTTTTTGTTAATGTAATTGGCAAAGGTACGAAAACGGGATCCTAATGAAAAATTTCCATAGAGACATTTCATGACCAAAAGAAAGCACATATCAACTTGTTTAGATGCAATCATATAGTCGAAGCTAAATGCTTTCATCAAGGAGTTTATAAAGATACAACATAACTCCTATAATATTCCACAACCGCACTCCCCGCAAAGATTTGGCAATTAAGCACAAGTTCAATTAAGAACTCTCCCCCATAAAATGTCATTCCATAAAGAACAACAAGAGCGACCTTAATTTCGAAAGAAAAGAGGATTTCTTTGGACATAAAAAATCATATACGAATATGAATTTGAATCCAAAATACTCAATTAAGTTAACCACAAGAGAACCCATGATTAATTTAATCGGAAATATATAACCAAATTAACCACAAAAAGTGATAAATTTAATTGGTCATGCGCGACATAAGTGAACTTACGGAGCCTCATAGTATATAAACATAAAATATGGATCAGGGAAGATCAATACTGTGGAATAACCAAGGATTCATTCTATTTTCCATCACTATTTGGACAATGAATTACAATAGACATAATCCTTGTAAGCAAAAGTTCATCCTATCTTCCATCATATTTGGATAATGACATAATAGGCTTCAAACTTTTGTAATGTCAAAAGTTTATTCATTATTTTATCAATACATTCATATCGACATACGAAAGACTTAACTTTTGACAAGGTATGGGACAATCATAGTTCATAGACGCAAACACACATATCCCATAACAAATTGCAGTATAAAAAACCATAAATATTAATACTGCAAACATCATCTTTCAAATAAATTTTTTAGAATTTAAATAAATAAACCTAAAAACATGAAGATGAAAACGTTGGACATAGCTATGTGTAGTCACAATAATGGCTATTCCAAACTCTAGTTATTCTTCTAAACAAAACAAGAAAAATAGAAGATTTACTAGGCAAATAACTCTTTAGAGAACATGATCTTGAAAAATGCTAAACCCGGTCAATAACTAGAGATTGAACAAGGACGATCTCATCAATTTCTTTCTTCAGTTCATTTATCATAAAATCAAGATTCCTTGTTGCAATTCCGAGTTGTCACGTACCACCTCAAAATCTCGAAAAAGATTTCCTACCAGTTTTGATGACATCTGAACTGGTAGTTTTTTTTCATGATCAACAGCATGAAAGCATGTTATGAAAACATGATTCTTGTGAAACTCAATAGTCTTTCCCTTCTTGTCTTCACCATCCTTGTAGCTTCCATTCATTGTGTACACCAAAATTCAGTAGAATCTTTTGACCTTATAGAATAATGTATCAAAAGATGACACATATGTGTATATAAAAGAGTTCCATGGAAAACCCTAGGAAAACTTGTATACGTATGTGTGGGTCAGGTACGTGCACTTGTGGTCAAACCCTGATATGTGACCAATGGAATAGAGGAGCCAAATTTATACTACTTATTGAGAACTCAAGAGATATTCTAAACCAAGGATGACAAGAATAATTGTTGAGAAACAACTATCTGAAGGAAGGACAATTAAACATGAAATTTTTCTCAAGATAGGATGATCAGAATTATCTTTCAAGAGAAGAAATAGAGCGAGGCTCAACAAATTTTAAAATACAATAAAAGAGAAGAACCATACCATACAACCCTGGCAGCATTATCAAGACACTCTTCTTGAGAACTATGATCATCCTTCTTCGACTAAAATAAGGACACTATATTGAGCAGTCATGTTGTATTTAGATGAGAATTTTTCTCATCAGTATTGACTTATTTTTCCTCTCCTTTAAGAGGTTTTACAGAAAAGACACTCGACTTAATTGAAGGAGTATTATCAAGAGAGGAACAAGAAGTACCTAAGCCAACCGCTTTCCTTGTTTTTTTGATGCTCCGTTTGAGTCTGTTTATGCTGATCTTGAGCTCCGAGACTCGATTATTTATATGAATGAAATTTGGAGCAGACGTATTGAATTCATAGCCTTTTTCAGAGAGGGAATCAGAGCTCAACCTTTCTTACTTTCTCCTATGCCTTTTTCTCTTTTCAGAGTTATTTAAGAAGTCAGTTGCCGTTCTGTTGTTCTTACCATTGTCGGTATCTTTTGTTTCAAAGGCACAATTAAGAAAAGACTTATCATAGTAATTTTTTGATTATCAACAATGCCTTTTACTCCAATAACATGAGAAACATGTTTGATAACTTCTTTAGACATCCATGCAAGAATGTTGTGAAGTTTTTCATTCCTCAAACGAAAATGACATTTTCGCTCATGATGCCCTTTATTTCCGCAATAATACCAGTTAAAAGAGTTATTCTTAACCGTTCTCATGTGAGCAGATTTAGAAGGGACAAAACCCTTGCTTCTAAAATCATTACCAGATTCTTAACATGAAGAGTTATCATTAGCTTTAACAAAATTGATCTTACTGGTTTTTGGAGCGTATATACCTTTATAGCCCAGACCATGTGTATCACGATGTTCTTTACATGTTCCAAGCATATAAGATAATTTTTTAGAGATAGAGTTGAATCTACTCAGACTCTCTTCCAGTGATTTAACCTTATCAAGAGCAGCAGCAAGGTCAGTCTCCAAGGATTTTTCTTTGGCAAGAAGACTGAGTTCTTTGTAATCAAAACATTTTTTTTTGGAGAGTCATATGTTGCTTCAGATTCTGCAAGTCTTTCTTTCAACATAAAGAGATTTCAAAGAATATTATCACATTCAGACCTTTTTGAGCGAACATCTTCTTCTCGATCTTTAATGATAGATTGTAAGAGTTTATATCCACGATCATATCCTTTAAAGAGTTTTCTCAGATTTTTGTTTTCTTGAAAAATAGGATCCATGTATTTACTCAAGCAAGTTGTTGACTTCTTCTCTTTCAAGGCACGGGTCAAAAAGCTCGATATATTGAGAGACTTCCTCATCGAGACTTTGTCTTTCTTCTGAATCACTGTCATCTGAAAGATCATCCAACTGTTCATCAAAAGATTTTTCCCAGTTAAGTGCAGATTCAGACAAAGGACCGGAAACAAAGTCTTTCTTAAAAGTTTCAGGATTTTGAAACTCACTCGGGTGACTCTGAGCTGATGTTGCGTTATCGGAGATATTCTTATCATCCATAGAGTCAGATCGCTACAAACACATACATGTGAGGTCTTTAACCGTGTTTGCCTGCTCTGATACCAATTGAAAAGCGGGGGTCTAACAACCATACCCAATATTTCGATTAGCAATATATATGGACAAACTCCAATATACTTCTAAGAGAATCAACAATACTCAATCTTAATAAAATATATCAAAGATTTATATCTCTCTTTCTTGATTCAATTCTTACTCATGCAAATAGAAATTTGCGAGTCTAATTGAATACAAGAAAAATTACTTGAATGGTACCAAAGACCAATGTTCAAGGATCAATCAATTTCAATCAACAACCAAAGGTCGGATTTCCAATTGATTGATTTAAATGCACAACCTGTGATATTTCAATTATATAACAAAATATAATGCAGAAGAGAGATAACATAGATACCAGAAGTTTTGTTAACAGGGAAACCACAAATGCAGAGAAACCACGGGACCTAGTCCAGATTGAACACACACTGTATTAAGCCGCTACATAAACTAACCTACTATAAACTAACTTCAGTATGGACTGTAGTTGAACCCCAATCAATCTCACACTAATACAAGGTATAGTATGGGTCCTTACGTCTCTGATCCCAGCAGGATACTACGCACTTGATTCCCTTAGCTGATCTGACCCACAACTAAGAGTTGCTATGACCCAAAGTCGAAGACTTTAATAAACAAATCTGTATCACACAGAAAAGTCTACTGTAATAGATAAATCTGTCTCCCACAGGAATACCTACGGGTTTTGTTCTGTCTTTTGATAAATCAATGTGAACAGGAACTAATTGATAAACCAGAATTATATTCCCGAAGAACATCTCAGTATTATCAATCACCTCACAATAATCTTAATCGACGCGGGGAAAGAAGATATTGTGGAATCACAAACGAAGAGACGAAGATGTTTGTGATTACTTTTATATATTTCCTATCAGAGATATCAATCTCAAGCCAATATTTACGATGGTACTCAACACGATAAAATCAGCAAGATCATATTACACAACTAAAAGAAAGTATTATCGGTCTGGCTTCACAGTCCTAATGAAGTCTTCAAGTCATTAACCTACATGGTCTCAGTAGAAACCAGGTTAAAGGAGAATCGACTCTAGCTAATACAACTAGTATCACACAGGAGGTGTGGGGATTAGGTTTCCAGTTGCTAGAGTTCTCCCTTATATAGTCTTTGAAATCAGGGTTTGCAATCAATGTTAGCTTAGTAACAAAGCATTCAACATTCACCGTTAGATGAAAACCTGATTAGATTCAAGCTAATATCTTTCAACCGTTAGATCTAAAACTTAGCTTGTTACACACAAATAAAATGCACGTTTTAGGTTTGTGTAACCATACCCAAACATGTACATTTGTTGGTTCAACAATAGTTAACCAAATGGTTAGCCATATGAGCACTTTCATATTAACCATATTCTTCTTTACCATAAGTAGTTCAAATGACTCAAATGAACTAGTTAGAGAGTTGTTCAATTGCTTAGATCTTATAGAAGTATACAAGATACAATTGAAGCAAAAATTATTTTATTCACTCGAATCGATTCATGAACTTTATATCCACGGTTTGAAAACTTGCATTCCTTAATTAATATAAGTATAAGTTCACGAATAATCATTTTTAGATATAACCAACTTAAGTATGCGGACTTGGTACGCGAACTTAAGTACCCGGAATAAGTTTGTAACAAGTTTACAAACTCTGAAAGAAATTCTCAGGAAGAGAACCTCCGACAGTACGCGAACTAGGTTCACGGACTCTTGTTCTCGGACTCTTGTTCCGGTTTTCCTGATTAACAAAGTACGCATACTTTGTCTCAAGAAATTAGGACTTATACATGTATGTCTTTTCACATAATGCTTATATCTAAGAATGGTTATATAATCTAAACTCAAGTGATTGAAACATAACATGACTTTCATCATTAGGAAAAGATGAACTTGGTAAAAGCAAAATCTTACCAACACATATTTCGAGAAATAGATAGGCGAGATCAACTCGGCTCGAAATAACAAATGTGTATAATCAAAGTCTATATAGCAAAACATCTTTCGTCTCAAGATAAGAGATAGAGTAGATATACTTTTGAGTGATAGATAAGTTCAAGTCTCAATATACCTTTTAGTCAATGAGGTTCCACCAGTTCCTTGAGTAGCTCTTCGTCTTGTATGATGATCGACATGGAGTTCTTGAGCTCAACTACACTTTCTATCATAGTCCGAGACTTAGCTATAGTATACTAGAAATCAAGACTTATAATTTTGATCACTAACATTGACAAATATGCTTGAGATAGCAACACATACGAGTTCGACCGAGCAGCGCTCTAACAGATCTTGCTATTTTCTATCGTATTGAGTATTATCTTCTCTAAGATTTGCTTGATGTTTATTCTCCGATAGGCAAGATAAAAAGTAGTCAAAAACATTTTCGTTTCATCGTTTATGATTTTACAATATCTTGTTTCGCTACCATACGATTAAGATTATTGTGAGGCGACTGATATTTCTAGGCTGTTCTTCATGAATATAAGTCTGGTATATCAATTGGTTCCTATTCAGCTTGATTTATAAAAAGACGGAACAAAAACTTCTTGGTATTTCTGTGGGAGACATATTTATCTATTCAATAGACTTTTCTGTGTGAGTCAAATTGGCTTATCAAGTATTTGACTTTGGTTCGTAGAAACTCTTAGTTGTGGGTGAGATCAGCTAAGGGAATCAAGTGCGTAAGTTCTGCTGGGATTCAGAGGCGTAAGAAATGCGATTGTACCTTGATCAGTGTGAGAGTGGTTAGGGCTTAACTACATTCCATTCTGAAGTGAACTTATAGTAGGCTAGTATTTGTAGCAGTTTAATATAGTGTGGTGTTCAACTATGGACTAGGTCCCGGGGTTTTTCTGCATTTGCGGTTTCCTCGTTAACAAATATCTGGTGTTTTTATTATTTCTTTTCCGCATTATATTTTTATATAATTGAAATATCACAGGTTGTGCATAAGTTCAATCAATTGTGAATCCGACCTTTGGGTTGTTGATTAAATTGATTGACACTTGGATATTGGTTTTTTATACCGTTCAAGTTATTTCCTTATATTCAATCGGGCTCGCAAATTCCTTTTTGTTTGATTACAGATTGAATTGAGAAATAGAGATATAACTCTTGGATATACTTTTGTTAATATTGAGTCTAACTGTCTAATTGATTCTCTTGAAAGTATATTAGAGTTATTCCATACAGATTGCTAATCAAAATATTGGGTGTGGTTGTTAGACCCTCACTTTTTCACAGGTATTTATTAAAGATTAAAGAAGATTTGAAGACAAAGAAGATTTCTTATTTAGTTCTCATATCTTTGGATATGCACAAAGCTATTGATCGCTGCGATCCAACTAGAATCGAATTTATTCGATTGATTAGTTGCGTGAGATCGGTATCACTTTATACTTTCTTGTTGGAATCTATATCTATTGATTGTTGATCTAACTAGGCAGAAGAGTTTATTAGATTAAACGGAAGAGCCTTTGCGTATGACTTGAGATATCTTTATTTTGAAAGAATCGAAAGAGTTGTTACCAAACAGATTTGTTGTTCCTTTACTGTTTGGAATACGATCTAGAGGAATTGTTCCACTGCGTGCACTCATCGAAGTTGGAAGCGCAGGGATACTGAGGAAACTAAGTGAACTAGGGGTAGTTGCTTGGTCTCAACTATACGAATTTGGTGTAGATTTTGTATAGCGGCTTAATTCTGAGAGTATTCAATTCTGGACTAGGTCTGCATTTGCAGTTTTCCTCATTAAAAAAATCTTGTTTTATGGTTTACTTTTATTTTCCGCAATTATATTTGTCTATATAATTTAAGGTAAATTAGACAAATGTTAACTCTGTATATACTTGATAGTGATCCTATAGATTCTGGTTAAGTCTGAACCTATTATCAAGTATCACACTTTGGTATTCCTATTGTCTCGATCTCGTATCCATAGACAATCACGCAAAGTGTGAACACCGATTTTTTGCATTGTCTCTACTTTTTTCATAGACGATCACTTTCGGTAAGATACTTATAGGTGGATAAATAAAAGATTGTAATGTATTTGGGTACCCTCGTCTGTTCAATTGGTTTCAGAGCAAGCAAACACGAAAAGATCTAACAATCAGTGTTTGGTGCGATCCATCCTATAAATCATGGGTTAAGGAAATATTAAGCGATTGCGAAAAAAATCTAAAGACTCAGTTAATGTATCACAAGACTTGTGCTCAAAATAAGATGGTTCTTCAAGTTCTTGCTGCTCAATTGAAGATATCCTTAACAAAATATTTTTAAGTTCTATACTTGAGAATTCTGATGGAAGGTCAAGTGTAAAAACCTTTGAACTAAAAGAATTGAGCAAACAATTTCTTCTTTGTTCTAATGAACTCCTTTTTGCACTTGAAAGAGAACGAGATTTAACTATAAGGTATGATAATCTCAATGAAGAGCATAAATTGTTGAAAGAAAATCTCTTACAACAAGTATTTTGTCTCGAAGAAAAGGTAAGTACTGAACTTCTTCGAGCAGAAACTGCTGAGAAAAACTTGGATAGAAGTCTAAAAAAGATTCATCTCCTGGAAGGAAAACTTGATAAATCCAAAGCAAGTTTGAATTCCCAGCAAGAATGCTTTAAGGAAAAAGAAAATACTTTTTAATCCAATAAAAAGCATTTAGAGGAAACCCCTACCTCTGATCTTGATTAGAATAAATCATTAGAAAAGGATATCTCTAAGTTAAAAAAACTTAAGAATAGCACAGACAATTTATCCTCTTTGTTGGAAATAGGAATAAATCATGCTGATACACGTGGCTTGGGATATGAAGGTTGTAATACCTTAATCCATAACAAAGAGATAAAGTTTGTCAAATCTTCTGGTGTTTCTACCCAAACGGAGGTTTCTGATGTGACCAATACTCCTCGTAACTGTGAAGAAACTAATGATGACAAACCATCAATTAATGATCAATCAACTCAGAAACTTAAGAAAAAGATTATTGTGAAAGAGAAGAGATCAAAGTCTCCAAAGGTGCAGAAAAGGGAAGGATCATCCCAAGAATATCCACAGAGAGGTAACAACAAATACTAAACATTATTATATTTATGGCAATAAATATTATCTGCAAAGAGAATGTAAGATTCGCAGGATGTAAAATGCTATTCGCTTTGTATCAAAAGAATTAACAAATGTTTCTTTCTATATGATGAACTTTTTTCCATGTTTCCCAACAAACAGACAAAAGAACAACTATGTTCATGGCCATTTCGTTATGCTCTAAAGTCATTTAAAAAGGGATACAAAAAAATTGACTTTAAAAGAGCAAGATCTGCGTCAAAAACAATTTTTGAATATGATGATGTATCATATCTCAAAAAATGGAAGAGGAATAATAGTAAAAAATAATGCACTGTTACAAAAGAACAAAATCTCATTTTACCCAAACACTTCTTTATCTTTTAGAGATTTGTTTGAACAAAACGGGTAATTCTATTTGTTCCCTCTTAATAAAGATTTACGAAAAATCTACATTTAATTCGAATAAAAAGTTTCTTTAATTTTATAAGAAATCAAAAAACTTATAAGAACCCAACTTATATTCGGACCTTTCATGATTTTATTGGTAGAACCATGAAAGACCTAAAAAATGCTATATCAAATCTGATATACTCTTGTATATTTCAAGATTTGTTAACCATAAAACTTCATATAATTATTTTCACTAAGAATGAGAAAGTTTACAGTGAATTTATTGGAGAATATTGTATTCAACAAGTAGAAGGTATCATGTATACCTCTAACAAAGGAAGATTCGAGCTCTGTTCTGAATTATGCTCGTATTAGATTGTGCACTTCCTTACGGAAGTTAGGGAAACTAGTCTTTGTGAAGGATTTCTTGAACTGATTGGAAGAAAAGAACTCCTAAAAGAACCATCATCAACTGCTCCCAAGGAAATTGCCTTTCATGCTGTATGTTGGGAATCTTATAGAGATTTTCATGATCTTCAAGTGATTAGATTCCACTCTGCCAATCTGGAAATGTTTGAAGAAACTCTTGAAAAAATCATGGAAACTGAGGACAACAAAGATGAATAAGATTGTAATACTTATTCCGAAAAATAGACATTTATGTTTGATTTGTTTCAATTATTGTATAAGGTCTAGTTTTTGAATAAAACTATCATTATTAATGAATAAAATTATTTCTTTATAATTTTTCTTGTGATAGTTATCGATTACATAGCTTGTGAACGAATGTTTATATTTTTTCTATGTGTATTCGGTTTATAAGATGTCTGATTTCGGTTTTCATGACCTTACCTACTTCATACCCATTCCACATATTCTTCTATCAATCATGGATCTGAAAATCGATCACAAACACAATCTTCATCTCAGAAACACCATCACAACAACAAACCCTAAAACCATAAAAAAAAAACCCATATTAGAACAACAAACCCTAAAATCAGTTCATTTTTGAAATGTACAATAAAAATTAACATAAAACCATAAAATCAATCTATATTTTGAAATTTATACCTTCTAAGTTGGCAGAAATTCTTCAAACCCTAAAATGAAATTAGAAAAAAGAAACGAATTAGATTCATATGAAGAAGATTAAAAAAACGAAACTAAGATGAAATAAATCGTATTAGATTCACAGATTAACAAATCGAAGAACTAAAAAAATAGATGAAACAAAACCCTAAAAAATAAATCGATTGTAAAACAGATAAAACCCTAAAAATGAAAAACTTAAGATGATTAACACTTACAGACCAATGATTGAAGGTTATTGAAAAGATTGAAGAGATGTCTGTGATGGTTTCTAAGTTAGTACGAATTTTGTGATGAAACTAGGGCTTCATTGCCTGAGAGGAAAGAAAAGAGGCAGGATCATAAGAGAGAAAAGAAAAATTAAAATGAAACTTGATCTGTTCGATTCACAAAAATATCTTCAAAATCACGCATGTGAATGGCACACACATGGGAGGAAATATCCTCTAGCATTACTCATCGTGGGTGGAAACATAATACCATGCATGTGAACGGCACACGCACATAGCTCAGGTGTTGCGACCCAAAGTGTGACCAAGCGTGTGACTGGCACGCCTATAAAAAAAAATCATATTATATGTTTAGAAAATTCGTAACGGCCTGTAAGCCGTAAACAATTTTAGTTACTAATACTATAATTTGGTGTAGTGAGATAGAATTTATGAGCCTGATTATTATGAGAAACAACTTGAACGGCACCAAAGACCAATGTTCAAGTGTCAATCAATTTCAATCAACAACCAAAGGTTGGATTTACCAATTGATTGAACTACGCACAACCTGTGATATTTCAATTATATAGAAAATATAATGCGGAAAAGAAATAACACAAATACCAGAAGTTTTGTTAACTAGATACCGAAAATGCAGAACAAACCCGGGACCTAATCCAGATTTGTATACCAAACTATATTAAGCCGCTACAGACACTAGCCTACTACAAGTTAACTTCAGAATGGAATGTAGTTGGGCCCTAACCAAGTCTCACACCGATTAAGTTACAATCACGTTCCTTACACCTCTGAATCCCATCAAGACTCTACGCACTTGATTCCCTTAGCTAATCTCACCCACAAGTAAGAGTTTCTATGATCCAAAGTCGAAGACTTTATAATCAAATATGTCTCCCACAGAAATACCTGCGAAGTTTTTGTTCTATCTTTTGGTAAATCAAGGTGAACATGAACCATTATTGATAATTAAATCATATATTCCCGAAGAACAACCTAGAAATATCAATCACCTCACAATAACTTAACTATATGGTAGTATAATAAGTTATTGTGGAATCACAAAGAATGAGACGAAGAGCTTCGGGATTACTTTTTATATCTAACCTATCAGAAATAAATCTCGAGCAAATCATAGAGAATATAGTACTCAATACGATAGAACAAGTAAGATCTGAACACACAACTACAGAGAAAATAGTTTGGTCTGGCTTCAGAATCCCAATGAAGTCTTTAAGTCATTAACCTATAATGGTTTTAGGAAAAACCTAGGTTAAAGGAGAATCGACTGTAGTCGCAACTAGTATCACACAGGAGGTATGGGGATTAGGTTTTCCAATTGCTAGAGTTCTCCCTTATATAGTCTTCAAATCAGGGTTTGATAGCTTTAAGACAAAGCAATCAATATTCACCGTTAGATGAAATCATGATTTAAGATTCAAGCTAAGTTTGCGTAAAACCAAAGAAGTATCTCTCGACCGTTAGATGGTCTTAGCTTGTTACACACAAATGAAATATACCTTCATTTAGATATGGGTAACCGTACCTAAACGTGTATATTGAGTTGGCTCAATAACAATTAACCAAAGTTAGCCATAAGAATACTTTTTTATTAACCACATTCATCTAACACTTCTAGATCAAATGATAATCAAATGAATATAATTATGTTACTCACAGAGTTGTTCAATTATTTATATTTTCATAGAAGTATACAAGACATAATTGAAACAAAATCGGATTGATTCAAAAGAATCAGTTTATGAACATTTTAGCCACGGTTTTCAAAGATTGAATTACTTAATATATAAATGTATTTGTTCATGAGTATGAAATCATACTTCACCGATTTAGAACTTAAACCAACTCAGTTTGCAAACGGGTACGCAACTAGAGTTCCGGACTTTGGTCATGTCCGACAGTTCGCAAACGGGGATGCATATTGTCGTTTCGGACCGAACTCAGGTGAAACAGTATGCAAACGGTATGCAAACTTAGTTCCCGGACTTTAACAATTAAAACCGTTCGCATACGGGTATGCATACTTGGTTCCCGGATCTGAATCATATTACAACAATTTGCACACTGGTATGCATACTTTGATATATCCAGACAATTGTTTAATTGTTCTAAACTCCCATTTCAATCATTGAAACATCCTTAGAAGAAAACAATAGCCGTATCACACAAACTATTAGCTTATAAGTAATTTTTAAGTGATCGAATGATCAATACAAAACATTCTGAGTCCACATCAAATGACTATCTCACATAAATCATGTAAGATATTACAACAAATATCACATGATCATCTTTTGAATCATTATTTAGTTTCCAACAAATAAATTGTTTCCAACTAAACTCGTCAAGAATAATGATGAATGTAGTTAAAGCAAAAAGCTTTCTAACACATATTTCGAGAAAGATATAAGCGAGTTAAGCTCAACTCAAAATATCAAATGTGTATAATATAAAAGTCTATATAGTTATACGACTTAGTCTGAATATGAGATAGAATAGAATAGACTTCTGAGTGATAGATAAATTTTAGTCTCCACATACCTTTTGTTGATGAATTTCCTCCAACCTCTCCTCAGTAGATCTTCGTCTTCAATGGATGAACGCCATGAATTCTAAAGCTCAACTGCACATTCTATCCTAATCTGAGACATAGCTATAAGTAGACTAGAAATCAAGACTTATATTTTGGATCACCTAAACTTGGAAAACAAGCTTGACATAGCAACGCTTGCGAGTTCGACCAAGCAGTGCTCTAACAATTAAGCCCTATGTCTTATCTACGGACGATGTGAATGCGGATGGGAATTGTGGTTTTCACGTTGCGTTGGAACAAATAAGCCATATAAGTTTGGCGGACAATGAGAACCTAACACAATGCCAATATTTTAAAAAGACGATGGCCTTATGTCTACAAGATGATAAGGTTTTTTATATTTCGATGATGAAGGAAGGATCAATAAATGATATTTGATGAAATGGTTGCTAGTGTACAAGGGCCAAAGGGGAATAGACCAATTACCCCAGATTATTGGATGAGCCTCTATGTGATCATCTCCTAGAGGAAACTTGGTGTTGCGTTGTTTATTTATTTGGTCAGGGAACATATTTTATATACGCCCCCAATTACACCATTTGGGATGAATCGCTTAAGGATCAGAGAATTTGCTTTATTCAACCTTAACAACATACATTATATTGGTTTTAGGCTACGTAAAGATTGTCCATTACCACCGTTGTGTAGGTTTCATTATGACTCAAAGCTCACCAAGAAATGGCTTGAAAATTACGAGCCCAACATGAAGCGTTGGGAAGAGTTGGTCGAGTCGGATCAAATGAAGGGTCTTCAAGTGTTGGAATGAGTATTTTCCTTTTGTTAAGAACTTGAACTATCAGATGCTTATATTTTGTCGCTTTCATATATTGTATGTTGTAAACTAAACCAAGCTTAATGAATGAAAGTGATTTATCTTTTTTGGGTACGTTGGACTCATAAAATTTGTAACATAATCAGTATTCTAATACGTTTTTAAAGTCCGATTTTAAAGATAGCAAACTGCAGATTTTTCAGAATCGGTTTATACTGGAACTACTATAAACCGATTTTGAAATCAAATAGGAATTGTTTACGCTGGAATTATTATAAACCGATTCTGAACAAAACTTGTCTGGGATTCATTCAGAATCGGTATTTGTGGACGACAATGTAATCCGATTCTGGTTAAAAAAACGTTACAGAAAAATAGATATTTTTTAATTCAATAATAATTGGATTACATATGGTCTAACATGGTCCGATTGTGGACCATTTAATTTTCATAAACTCTTAAAATTTAAACTAGCACGGTTCTATTTCTTAGTGTGAGCTTCAACTTTCAATGCCGCTTCGAAATGATAAAACCGCTCTCCTCTCCAAGCTGTATATTCATCCTATGCCGCGAACATGTCTCCTCTATGTCTAGCGAGAAACTCGTTGTACTTGAGGCATAATTTCCTAACATGATTCGTTCTTGAACAAATGTGGGCCGGTTCATAATTATAGTGTGCTTTCTTGCTCGTTTGTTTAACGAAAGGACCCCAACCAACTTGAATCCAAAATATACTCTCATGTTGATGTTCTTTGGGAATATCCTTGACTATGTAATAATTTTTAACTCATTCGGTCTCTTCCTCAACATCCTTTAACCTTTCCCTCAGTTGGAACTATTCTTGACCTTGTTTCATTTCCTTGAGTTTCTCTTCATATTTTGTCGCAGCGGATGACGATGATATGGTTTCTTTTGTAATTATTTGTTTGCTTAACACTTCATCCATCACATTAATATTTTCTTATTAGGTGATGAAGACGTAGTTGCTTGTTCGCTTTTTTTGCATATCTCTTCTTCCATTGTCGCGATTGATTTGGTTGTTCGCTTGCATCTTCTAAGTATATGTTTGATATAATTGGTAGTTGATGACGATGGACTTGACATCTTCAAATGAAAAAAAAAACCAATGGAGAAAGATTTCTTTGAATAAGGTAGTGTATGATAGAGAATAGGCTATCCTCTTTATATACACAAAGGACCAACGATTATAATTTCAACAACAAAAAATAGTCGTTAACAGTCACAATCGGATTATATAGATGCATGAATAATCCGATTCATGATTTCTCTACAAATCTGAACTTGAACCCGGAATCAGTTTATGTGAGCATTAGCGTAAACTGATTGTGGTTGATGTTCATCACATCAACCCATAATCGTTTTATGTAGGTGTACAATATAAACTGATTGATTGTAACATCAACTATAATCGGAATAATAATAGTGCACGAATAAACCGGTTCTGGGTTGATTTTCAGAAAATTTGATTAGTGAATTTCAAAGATTTAGAGTTAAATCATTGTTGAGTTCCTCTTAGAAGGAAGGGTATATTAATTAAATACCCTTAGATTTGGAACCTTTCAAAAATACCCATATCACATTATAAATATACCCCTCCTCTTATATATAAACTTTATCCATTTATAAATAAATTATTTTAGTAATCTATTCCACATGACATTTTCTTTATTTCATCACCGCCTCAAACTCCACCGACGGAAATTCACCACCATCGCCACTCTACAACCATCACCACCGCCACCACCACTTCACAACCATCACCAACATTCCACCATCACAATTACACCACTCAACGTCACCGCCACCGCCATCGCGACCACCATCGCCTCCAAATCCACCACCGTTGCGCCAAGTTGATAACAAAATTAAAAATTTAGAAATAAGTTAGGTCCATATTTTTGTATCAACAACCGAAGTTGATCCATATTTTTGTATCAACAACCGAAGTTGATATCATATCTGGTGTCAACAACCCAAGTTGTTACCAAAATTGAAAACTCGGAAATTAGTTAGGTTAAGATTACGTGTCAACAACCCAAGTTGACACCAAAATCAGGTGTCAGTAACAAAAGTTGATCCCAAAATCTGGTTACACCACCACCACCACCGACGCCACCAACATGTGAGATAATAAATAAAATGATTTTCTTCTAAATTTTTATTAATATTGAAAATGTATTTATATGATTCAAAATTAAATGAATTACATTTTAGAAGACGAGGGGTATAATTGTTGATGGATAAGGCTATTTGTGAAATCCATGAAAAAGAGGGGTATTAATACAATTTCCACTAGAATGAATGGATTAAAGAGATTTTACTCAATCACTTGAATTATTTGTTTTCGATTTTTTTTTTCAGAACCCAAAAGAAATTAGAATTCAATTGTTGTTTGTGATTGATTAGGTTTTAGTTTTGATTTTGATGGAAATTGAAAAAAAAGAGCTTTGATTAATAAATTTAGTATTTGTTAATTAAGTGATTATGATTTTGTATTTGTATTTATGTTAGAATAATTAAGGTTTCTTTAAAGGTTAATCTAGTATTTTACCATCTTTTAGACACCCCATACCCTTCTCTTTAGGTTGGTTGAAGTAATTTATAGGCCCCAAATAATCACACTAGGCCCCAAACTAACCAGGTAATTTTAGGCGATTTAAAATGGTTTTTATTTTAAAAATAGCCCCTAGGTGTATGTAGGAACACGTTTGTGGGTTTTATTACGGTTTATGTTAACAGATGTCCCTTTGATAATCAAGTTAGTTGGTTGGGACTGAATTTCCTTTGAATCTAATTCCTAGCTTTCTCCTCGATTTTTTCCAAGATAATTTTGATGTCTCGGCTTGTTTCTATTTCTTCTCTACGAAGTGATCATTGAGGGTTTAGCTTAGTACCGATCATTATGAAATTTTGGTTCACCCTTTGTTTTATATTTTGACCTAGAATCGATAGGCAGGAGGAACCTGTTGTATCCCTACAACAATTAACACACAGAAGGGATAGAAAATGGTGAAAAATCACCTCCTGAATCACAGATTCAAGAAAAATTCTGTGTACAGAGGCGCAACCAAGAGTTTCATTAACAACAATTTTCAGATAATGAAGAGATGAACTCTTCTTACAACTTTAATAAAAAATCAGTGAACCCTAATCTAACTTAATCCGCGACTGACGCGTGGAGATCAATCAACAGTCATACAATTAACCAATAGACAGCCTAGCTAACTTACTGGAGTACACAGCTAATTAAGATAAAGGCAAACTAAAAGGTATCCCTTTACAGAAGGAATACAACATTGGCTACCCCTGAAAAGTGTCCTTGTCCTCAAGGAAAAATATAGGATAATGTGACTGAATATTTGTTATGTCCTCCCAAGTAGCATCATATGGTGAGGAATTGGTCAATTGGATGAGCACATGGCGCACTAGTCTGTTGCCTCTGAGTATAGTCCTTGCCTTCAACACCTTCTTTGGAATCATTATAATCTCACCATGAAGGTCAACAACAGGTAGAATAGGTGAAGGAGTGTGTTGCATACCAAAACGTTTCTTCAGTTGAGAGACATGGAACACTGGGTGTATCCTGGAGTGAGATGGTAGCTGAAGTTTGTAGGGTACTGCACCAATATTTTGGAAGACTTTGAAGGGTCCATAGTATTTAGCTGACAACTTGAGGTTCTTTCTCAATGACAATGATGCTTTCCCGTAAGGTTGGATCTTTAAACAGACCAAGTCCCCCTCCGTAAATGATCTTTCAACTCTTGTGGAATCAGCATAAAGTTTCATTCAATCTTGAGCTTGATGTAAAGATTCTTTGATAATGTCAAGCATAAAGTCCATTGTTTTCAAGTAGGTTTCCACAACATCCACAGAAGTAGTAGCAGTAGATGGAAAGGCTAAATGTGGAGGTAAATAGCCATACAATGCCTAGAAGGGAGACATATTTAAACCTCTGTGGAGGCTGGTTTTGTACCACCATTCTGCCAGTGATAACCAATTGCTCCAACTACTGGGTTTGTGACATGTGATACATCTCAAATAGTTTTCCAATCAAGCATTAACCCTCTCAATTTGGCCATCAATGCACATTTATAAAATTATCATAACAATATATTTTCGAATATTAATATATTAAAAGCATATTTCCAAATATCAAAAGATATTAGGAATATTCCGGTTTGAGTATCAAGGAATATCTTTGAACAATTAATAAATAAGATTTATGCACATGTTCAAGTAACTCATGGTATTGCTTGTGATCGGTCACACCGGTTACCAGGATCGGTTACACCAATTACAAGGATCGATTACACAAATATTTTGTGATCGGTCACACCAATTATGAGGATCGGTCACACCAATTACAAAAATCGATCATACCATCTCAAGTGATTACTTAGGATCGGTGACACTAATTAATCAAAACTAGTCATACCAAATCATAAGTCAGGCATTGTGAATAGTTATACCAAGATACATAACAAGTTATGATCGGTTATACTAACTCACACGTATTGGTAATCCAAAGATATGCAATGAATAACAATACCAATAAGCCTAGCAATTTCCCTTTCGATTCATAAAACAAGTTCATGAATGTACTTCCTTTAAACAAATGTAAACATTGTTTCCTAGGATGAAATCTTAACCTTTACCCATTCATATAATCATTACATCATTCATAAGATAATGTCGATGTCATATCTACAAAGTTCAAAAGATAAGCATTATACTTTGTAATTCAATAAATTCCTTGATACAGTGAGAATATCCAAGAAATATTGGATAAGGCCTTTGTCAATATTGATTGGCAAGATCAGTTCAAGGAATCCTCTCTAAAGTTCCCAGTTCTGGTTGGTTTTGACCACTGTCCCTTATTAATGAATATGGAGGGACATAATCATTATGGTCCTTTTTTTTCTTTTAAATTTTTTGATACTTGGTTCAAAGATCAGTCGTGCATTGATTTTATTAATTCCTGTTGGAATAATAACAATCCAGACCTAACTATTGCTATGATTGATAACTTAGAAAACTTAGAAAATCAACTAGCTTTTTGGAAGAGAAAAATGTGATTGGTTTACCAAAAAAATAAAATAAAATAAAGTCTCTCTGAATTAGAAAATTTAAACAAGAAAAAAATAAATGCACAGATTCTAAAACAAATTAACACAAAGATGCTATGCTTAGAAAAATTATACAACACTGGAAAAGAGATTGCTAAACAATTGTCAAGAGACAATATTGTAAACATAGGATAAAGAAACACAAGGTATTTTCACCTCAAAACGGTAAAGAGAAGGAAAAGAAACAGAACTAATTGTCTGTTGAATTCAGACAAAAAAAAATAAAAGACAAAAAAAAAATTGGAGCTGAATTAAAAAACTATTTTGGAAACCTTTTTACAGCAATGAAAAATGCTTAGGATGAGGATATTTTCTCTCATCTCTCAGTAAGAATAACGAAATATGATAATGATTCCCTAATGATCATGCCAACTTCGGAGGATATTTGGGAAGTGGTTAAAAACATGAAACCTAACAAATCTCTCGGCCATGATGGTTTTCCAATATGTTTATTTAAACACAACTGGTCTCTGATAGGAAATCAGCTAGTGGGTTTAATTCAAATAAATTGCTCAATAAAAAAACTAAAACCAGAGTTGAACAAAACTTTTCTTTTCCTAATTGATAAAACAAAAGAGCCAAAATCTGTTTCTGATTTTAGACCGATTGGTCTTTGTAACATACCCTACAAAGTAATATCTAAACTGTTAGCTAATAGAATGAAAGGTTTACTTGATAAGCTAATTTCCCCCTATCAGTCGGCCTTTCTTTCAAATAGACAAGTTTCCGATAACATAATAGTAGCACATGAGTTGATTTATGCAATGAATCGTATGAAAACTAAATAAAAGGGTTTATGAGTAAAAATCGACATATCGAAATCTTTCGACAGAGTAAGTTGGGACTTTTTAACAACTGCAATGGAAAAATGGGCTTTTGTAAAGACTGGTGCACTTTAATTAGCCAATGCATCTCAACTGCATCAATTGCAGTTATGCTAAATGGCAATGCAGGTGAATTTTTCAAACCTACAAGAGGATTAAAACAGGGGGATACCCCCCACCATTTGTTCCTTATATGTATGGGAGGTCTTTTCAAGATTTTTAATATCTAAAGAAAACTCAAAATAAATTCAAGGATTAAGCATCAATAATACTCCAATTTCTCATCTTTTCTTTGCTGATGATTTCCTGATCTTCACAAAGGATAACCTACAAAGATGGAAAAACTTGTTGAATGCTCTTCATGAGTTTAGTGTGGTATCAGGACAAATGGTTAATTTTTAAAAGTCATGAATTTTCTTTAGTAAAAAAATTCATCCTAAGCTGAAAAAAATGATGTCCAAACTGCTAAAAATAAAGAAAATAGATATCAAGGACTCCTTTCTGGGAGTTCCTTTGTTTATTGATAAGTCTAAGCTGAAAACTTTTGACTTCATAGTGAGCAGAATGGAGGAAAGGATAAAAGGTTGGAAAAGCAAGATTCTTAGCCAACCAAGTAAACTAATTCTTAACAAATCGGTCCTTTCTGGCATGTCAATCTACCAAATGGGATGTTTTAAACCCCCCAAAAAATTTACCCATAGAATAAACTCTATGCAAAGTGCATTTTGGTGGGGGAAAGAATCCACTGCTAAAGGGAACTATATTAAATCATGTAAATTCATGTGTAAACCAATCTTAATGGGAGGTTTGGGTTTTAAAGATGCTGAAAAAATGAATAAGGCAATGTTGGCTAAGATTGCTTGGAGAATCATCTCAAAACCTAATTCTTGGTGGGTTAAGATGTTCAAAAAAAGTATTTGAAAAAAAAAAAATTTTTGGGTTTTAAAAATGTAGTAGCAGGAAATCCCACACTACACCCCTCACAAGAATTCATCATAATCAACATATCTTTAAAAGATTAAGAACAACACTTTTAATAATTGATTCACAGAAATGTTACAAGAAATGGAAGAAAACAAGAATAAAATCGCTCTTTTTAACTTTCTCTCTCCTAATGACTTGCTCAACACTCGAAAAAAGATTTCTCCCCTCCTTACGCCTATTCAACTCTTTATATAGGAATTTACATAGTGGATGACTGCTAAGCTGTCCTTTAATTTCGGATCTGACTTGCGATATTCTCGCAAGCTTGTTAGTGAAACTTCCTTGCAAACCTCTATCGTTCGCAAGATTATCACACTTTCTTCATGTTTATACTACCGTCATCTATTACGTCACTTTCCTAACCATTCTGCGACATTTGTAATGAGTTGTTAAAATTTTGCAAGAGTGTTGTTGTTAGCTTTGCAAGACTGTTGCTCCTGCGATATTCTGATCCTACATCTTGCCTCTTCTCATATCTTCTCTGCGAAGGGTAGAAGATCATGAGAATCTTATTTCTTCAGAATGCCACAACCTCCTATCTTTCCATATTCTTCTATTCTGACACGATTTCGCATTCTTCGCCAAATTTACTACACGTATCTCTTCTTCTATCCAGCTTCTGATACGTCATTTTCAACCGCTGTATTTCAACCGTTCATGTCTAATATTCACATTAAATGTGTTTATCTTATTGAGTATTCTTCTCCCTTTGATAATCAAGTTAGTTGGTTGGGACTGAATTTCCTTTGAATCTAATTCCTAGCTTTCTCCTCGATTTTTTCCAAGATAATTTTGATGTCTCGGCTTGTTTCTATTTCTTCTCTCCGAAGTGATCATTGAGGGTTTAGCTTAGTACCGATCATTATGAAATTTTGGTTCACCCTTTGTTTTATATTTTGACCTAGAATCGATAGGCAGGGGGAACCTGTTGTATCCCTACAACAATTAACACACAGAAGGGATAGAAAATGGTGAAAAATCACCTCCTGAATCACAGATTCAAGACAAATTCTGTGTACAGAGGCGCAACCAAGAGTTTCATTAACAACAATTTTCAGATAATGAAGATATGAACTCTTCTTACAACTTTAATAAAAAATCAGTGAACCCTAATCCAACTTAATCCGCGACTGACGCGTGGAGATCAATCAACAGTCATACAATTAACCAATAGACAGCCTAGCTAACTTACTGGAGTACACAACTAATTAAGATAAAGGCAAACTAAAAGGTATCCCTTTACAGAAGGAATACAACATTGGCTACCCCTGAAAAGTGTCCTTGTCCTCAAGGAAAAATATAGGATAATGTATTTGAATATTTGTTATGTCCTCCCAAGTAGCATCATATGGTGAGGAATTGGTCAATTGGATGAGCACATGGCGCACTAGTCTGTTGCCTCTGAGTATAGTCCTTGCCTTCAACACCTTCTTTGGAATCATTATAATCTCACCATGAAGGTCAACAACAGGTAGAATAGGTGAAGGAGTGTGTTGCATACCAAAATGTTTCTTCAGTTGAGAGACATGGAACACTGGGTGTATCCTGGAGTGAGATGGTAGCTGAAGTTTGTAGGCTACTGCACCAATATTTTGGAAGACTTTGAAGGGTCCATAGTATTTAGCTGACAACTTGAGGTTCTTTCTCAATGACAATGATGCTTTCCCGTAAGGTTGGATCTTTAAACAGACCAAGTCCCCCTCCGTAAATGATCTTTCAACTCTTGTGGAATCAGCATAAAGTTTCATTCAATCTTGAGCTTGATGTAAAGATTCTTTGATAATGTCAAGCATAAAGTCCATTGTTTTCAAGTAGGTTTCCACAACATCCACAGAAGTAGTAGCAGTAGATGGAAATGCTAAATGTGGAGGTAAATAGCCATACAATGCCTAGAAGGGAGACATATTTAAACCTCTGTGGGAGGCTGGTTTTGTACCACCATTCGCGTTGATAACCAATTGCTCCAACTCTTTGGGTTTGTGACATGTGATACATCTCAAATAGTTTTCCAATCAAGCATTAACCCTCTCAATTTGGCCATCAATGCACATTTATAAAATTATCATAACAATATATTTTCGAATATTAATATATTAAAAGCATATTTCCAAATATCAAAAGATATTAGGAATATTCCGGTTTGAGTATCAAGGAATATCTTTGAACAATTAATAAATAAGATTTATGCACATGTTCAAGTAACTCATGGTATTGCTTGTGATCGGTCACACCGGTTACCAGGATCGGTTACACCAATTACAAGGATCGATTACACAAATCTTTTGTGATCGGTCACACCAATTACGAGGATCGGTCACACCAATTACAAAAATCGATCATACCATCTCAAGTGATTACTTAGGATCGGTGACACTAATTAATCAAAACTAGTCATACCAAATCATAAGTCAGGCATTGTGAATAGTTATACCAAGATACATAACAAGTTATGATCGGTTATACTAACTCACACATATTGGTAATCCAAAGATATGCAATGAATAACAATACCAATAAGCCTAGCGAGTTCCCTTTCGATTCATAAAACAAGTTCATGAATGTACTTCCTTTAAACAAATGTAAACATTGTTTCCTAGGATGAAATCTTAACCTTTACCCATTCATATAATCATTACAGCATTCATAAGATAATGTCGATGTCATATCTACAAATTTCAAAAGATAAGCATTATACTTCGTAATTCAATAAATTCCTTGATACAGTGAGAATATCCAAGAAATATTGGATAAGGCCTTTGTCAATATTGATTGGCAAGATCAGTTCAAGGAATCCTCTCTAAAGTTCCCAGTTCTGGTTGGTTTTGACCACTGTCCCTTATTAATGAATATGGAGGGACATAATCATTATGGTCCTTTTTTTTCTTTTAAATTTTTTGATACTTGGTTCAAAGATCAATTAGTGCATTGATTTTATTAATTCCTGTTGGAATAATGACAATCCAGACCTAACTATTGCTATGATTGATAACTTAGAAAACTTAGAAAATCAACTAGCTTTTTGGAAGAGAAAAATGTGATTGGTTTACCAAAAAAATAAAATAAAAAAAAGTCTCTCTGAATTAGAAAATTTAAACAAGAAAAAAATAAATGCATAGATTCTAAAACAAATTAACACAAAGATGCTATGCTTAGAAAAATTATACAACACTGGAAAAGAGATTGCTAAACAATTGTCAAGAGACAATATTGTAAACATAGGATAAAGAAACACAAGGTATTTTCACCTCAAAACGGTAAAGAGAAGGAAAAGAAATAGAACTAATTGTCTGTTGAATTCAGACAAAAAAAAAATAAAAGACAAAAAACAAATTGGAGCTGAATTAAAAAACTATTTTGGAAACCTTTTTACAGCAATGAAAAATGCTGAGGATGAGGATATTTTCTCTCATCTCTCAGTAAGAATAACGAAATATGATAATGATTCCCTAATGATCATGCCAACTTCGGAGGATATTTGGGAAGTGGTTAAAAACATGAAACCTAACAAATCTCTCGGCCATGATGGTTTTCCAATATGTTTATTTAAACACAACTGGTCTCTGATAGGAAATCAGCTAGTGGGTTTAATTCAAATAAATTGCTCAATAAAAAAACTAAAACCAGAGTTGAACAAAACTTTTCTTTTCCTAATTGATAAAACAAAAGAGCCAAAATCATTTCGATTTTAGACCGATTGGTCTTTGTAACATACCCTACAAAGTAATATCTAAACTGTTAGCTAATAGAATGAAAGGTTTACTTGATAAGCTAATTTCCCCCTATCAGTCGGCCTTTCTTTCAAATAGACAAGTTTCCGATAACATAATAGTAGCACATGAGTTGATTTATGCAATGAATCGTATGAAAACTAAATAAAAGGGTTTATGAGTAAAAATCAACATATCGAAATCTTTCGACAGAGTAAGTTGGGACTTTTTAACAACTGCAATGGAAAAATGGGCTTTTGTAAAGACTGGTGCACTTTAATTAGCCAATGCATCTCAACTGCATCAATTGCAGTTATGCTAAATGGCAATGCATGTGAATTTTTCAAACCTACAAGAGGCTTAAAACAGGGGGATATGCCATAAGTCAGGCATTGTGAATAGTTATACCAAGATACATAACAAGTTATGATCGGTTATACTAACTCACACATATTGGTAATCCAAAGATATGCAATGAATAACAATACCAATAACCCTAGCGATTTCCCTTTCGATTCATAAAACAAGTTCATGAATGTACTTCCTTTAAACAAATGTAAACATTGTTTCCTAGGATGAAATATTCACCTTTACCCATTCACATAATCATTACAGCATTCATAATATTATGTCGATGTCATATCTACAAAGTTCAAAAGATAAGCGTTATACTTCGTAATTCAATAAATTCCTTGATACGGTGAGAATATCCAAGAAAGATTGGATAAGGCCTTTGTCAATATTGATTGACAAGATCAGTTCACGGAATCCTCTCTAAAGTTCCTAGTTTCGGTTGGTTCTGACCATTGTCCCTATTAATGAATATGGAGGGACATAATCATTATGGTCCTTCTTTTTCTTTTTAATTTTTTGATACTTGGTTCAAATATTAGTCGTGCATTGATCTTATTAATTCCTGTTGGAATAATGAAAATCCAGATATTGCTATGATTGATAACTTAGAAAACTTAGGAAATCAACTAGCTTTTTGGAAGAAAAAAATGTCTTTGGTTTACCAAAAAAAGAAAATAAAAAAACGTCCCTCTGAATTAGAAAATTTAAACAAGAAAAAATAAATGCGCAGATTCTAAAACAAATTAACACAAAGATGCTATGCTTAGAAAATTATACAACACTGGAAAAGAGATTGCTAAACAATTGTCAAGAGACAATATTGTAAACATAAGATAAAGAAACACAAGGTATTTTCACCTCAAAACGGTAAAGAGAAGTAAAAGAAACAGAACTGATTGTCTGTTGAATTCAGACCAAAAAAAAATAAAAAATAAAAAAATAAATTGGAGCTGAATTAAAAAACTATTTTGGAAACCTTTTTACAGCAATGCCTAATGCTGAGAATGAGGATATTTTCTCTCATCTCTCAGTAAGAATAACGAAATCTGATAACGATTCCCTAATGATCATGCCAACTTCAGAGGATATTTGGGAAGTGGTTAAAAACATGAAACCTAACAAATATCCCGGGCCGGATGGTTTTCCAATATGTTTCTTTAAACACAACTGGTCTCTGATAGGAAATCAGCTAGTGGGTTTAATTCAAAAAAAATGGTCAACAAAAAAACTAAAACCAGAGTTGAACAAAACTTTTCTTTTCCTAATTCCTTAAACAAAAGAGACAAAATCTGTTTCTGATTTTAGACCGATTGGTCTTTGTAACATACCCTACAAAGTAATATCTAAACTGTTAGCTAATAGAATGAAATGTTTACTTGATAAGCTAATTTCCCCCTATCAGTCGGCCTTTCTTTCAAATAGACAAGTTTCTGATAACATAATAGTAGCACATGAGTTGATTTATACAATGAATCATATGAAAACTAAAGAAAAGGGTTTATGAGTAAAAATCGACATATCGAAATCTTTCGACAGAGTAAGTTGGGACTTTTTAACAACTGCAATGGAAAAATGGGCTTTTGTAAAGACTGGTGCACTTTAATTAGCCAATGCATCTCAACTGCATCAATTGCAGTTATGCTAAATGGCAATGCAGGTGAATTTTTCAAACCTACAAGAGGATTAAAACAGGGGGATACCCCCCACCATTTGTTCCTTATATGTATGGGAGGTCTTTTCAAGATTTTTAATATCTAAAGAAAACTCAAAATAAATTCAAGGATTAAGCATCAATAATACTCCAATTTCTCATCTTTTCTTTGCTGATGATTTCCTGATCTTCACAAAGGATAACCTACAAAGCTGGAAAAACTTGTTGAATGCTCTTCATGAGTTTAGTGTGGTATCAGGACAAATGGTTAATTTTTAAAAGTCATGAATTTTCTTTAGTAAAAAAATTCATCCTAAGCTGAAAAAAATGATGTCCAAACTGCTAAAAATAAAGAAAATAGATATCAAGGACTCCTTTCTGGGAGTTCCTTTGTTTATTGATAAGTCTAAGCTGAAAACTTTTGACTTCATAGTGAGAAGAATGGAGGAAAGGATAAAAGGTTGGAAAAGCAAGATTCTTAGCCAACCAAGTAAACTAATTCTTAACAAATCGGTCCTTTCTGGCATGTCAATCTACCAAATGGGATGTTTTAAACCCCCCAAAAAATTTACCCATAGAATAAACTCTATGCAAAGTGCATTTTGGTGGGGGAAAGAATCCACTACTAAAGGGAACTATATTAAATCATGTAAATTCATGTGTAAACCAATCTTAATGGGAGGTTTGGGTTTTAAAGATGCTGAAAAAATGAATAAGGCAATGTTGACTAAGATTGCTTGGAGAATCATCTCAAAACCTAATTCTTGGTGGGTTAAGATGTTCAAAAAAAGTATTTCAAAAAATAATAATTTTGGGTTTTAAAAATGTAGTAGCAGGAAATCCCACACTACACCCCTCACAAGAATTCATCATAATCAACATATCTTTAAAAGATTAAGAACAACACTTTTAATAATTGATTCACAGAAATGTTACAAGAAATGGAAGAAAACAAGAATAAAATCGCTCTTTTAACTTTCTCTCTCCTAATGACTTGCTCAACACTCGAAAAAGATTTCTCCCCTCCTTACGCCTATTCAACTCTTTATATAGGAATTTACATAGTGGATGACTGCTAAGCTGTCCTTTAATTTCGGATCTGACTTGCGATATTCTCGCAAGCTTGTTAGTGATACTTCCTTGCAAACCTCTATCGTTCGCAAGATTATCACACTTTCTTCATGTTTATACTACCGTCATCTATTACGTCACTTTCCTAACCATTCTGCGACATTTGTAATGAGTTGTTAAAATTTTGCAAGAGTGTTGTTGTTAGCTTTGCAAGACTGTTGCTCCTGCGATATTCTGATCCTACATCTTGCCTCTTCTCATATCTTCTCTGCGAAGGGTAGAAGATCATGAGAATCTTATTTCTTCAGAATGCCACAACCTCCTATATTTCCATATTCTTCTATTCTGACACGATTTCGCATTCTTCGCCAAATTTACTACACGTATCTCTTCTTCTATCCAGCTTCTGATACGTCATTTTCAACCGCTGTATTTCAACCGTTCATGTCTAATATTCACATTAAATGTGTTTATCTTATCGAGTATTCTTCTCTCTATATATACTCTTTTCATTATTCTCTCCTCTTCTTTTTTACTTTCTTTGTGATTTTCTCTGCAACTTTCTTCAATGTTCTTCCGCGAATTCCGCTCTTGCTACTGTAATTTTTCTTGATTATTCTTCTCTTCAAGTTTTAACTTTCTTCTCCATTCCCATACTAAAAAATGCCTCCAGCCGGTCGTAAGAATGAGATTGCCTTTGAGAAGGTTCAAAAGAAACTTCAAAATAGAGGTTTTACTCTATCTCGCATTCCCGGCCAGAGCCCTAAATGTGAGTTAATTGCCAAATTATTTTCTGATTTTCCCTGCAATCAGGGAAAGATCATAGTCTCACTAGGTCATCTTGAAGATGGTCTTCCCATTCCCATCTATGATCCTGAGCTTCCCCTGTTTAATGAAATTCTTTCTCATGCGAAATTTTCGCGAGCTGTGTACCAATTGAGTGGGGATTGCATTCGTCTAATGCTCGAGTTTGCCACTCGCGGTGCTGGTAAGGAATACCTTTACCCCACTGAATTTAAGAATCCTAAATTTGCTGAAGTTGCGATTATTCCTACGAAATATACTATAGAAATCATCTTTGTGAATTATGAAGTAATTACCATGAAGAGAGACAGTACTTGCCGAGGTGTTCGCTTACATAAGAGATATAATGTTGCTGATAACGAATTACTCATGCAAGACATTGACTGGCATCCTGGAGATAATTCTACCCCGCGTCATTCTAATGATAACAAGTGGTGTGTTTTCCCCTTAATTCTAGAGGGTCAGTATATTCTTGGTTCTCATGTCTTATCTGCGAATATCGCAGAGTACCGACCCTGGGTATTCAACTGGCCCTAAAAGGATGACGAGGTACATTTCCACCCTTTGCTTGAATCCTTATTATTATTTTTCTTGTATTCTTACATATATATTCTTATTAATCATTCCAATATTTTTATGACTGCAAAATTACTAGATTAAGAGGCTGAAAGCAAACTACAAGAAGTTTGGAAAAACTAGTACTTTTTCAGCTCTTCAATCAATCACAGATGAAGTAAGAAATATTCTTTTAAAATTCTTGACAATAGATTGTTGTCGCTATTTCTTATATTTATATATGTTTGAAGGCTATTGGTGAGATAGAGGAACCCTCCAAAGTTGCGAAGAGCAAGGGTAAAGGTAAAGGCAAAGGCAAAGGCAAAGGTGCTCCTCGCAGGGAGAATTCTGCTGCTCCTCCTTTAAATAAACGGAAAGTTCAATCTCCTTTTCCCTCAATTCCTCAAGATAACGAAAGTTCCAGTGACAACAATAATGATGATGATGACGATATCTCTTCTGCGAAAGAATATTCACAACCTGAATCTTCTATGGCTCATTTGTCCAATTGTTTTTCTAATACTATGCAAGTAATTGGTGATACCCCTCTGACTAATGCTTGCAAGTCCATAGCTGCTATCTGTGATGCCCCCATCCTGGAGAATAATAAATCTCTTCGCGGGGTCTCAAGATCTATATCCCCAAGTTTCTTGCATTCACTCAATAGCTTGGTAAATTTTCATACTTATACTTTTCTTCTTTTATTTTTTTTTGATTTGAATTCATAATTAATTCCTAAAATTCATTGCAATATTTCGTAGGCTGGGAAAGCTTCCTTTGATGTTGTCTCAGATTTGGAGAAAAGGCGTGCGGCTTTCGCAAAGAAGAATCTTAAACTTCTCAACAAAAACGCAGAATTGGAGGCTGAAGTCGCCGGTCTTCGCGAGAAGGATAAGGAAAATGAAAAATTAGAGACTGAAGCTACTGATCTTCGCGAGAAGATCAAACAATTGGAATCAGATAATTCTCTTCAAGCGAACAAAATATCTAGTCTTCAAAATGGCAACAAGCAACTCTATGGTACGGGATTCTTCTTCTCTCCAAGGTGCTCAGACATTAGCGAAATTTCAAGAAATTCTTCTTGAGACTCAAATTGAAAGAGATGACCTCAAACATAGAAATGTTGTACTCTACGAAAGAGAGAATCAAACTCGCTCCCGCCTTCTCATAAATGATGATGATGAATTCGCTTGGGTTGCGAAGGTTCTAGATAATGCCAGGAATAATTTAGGTGTAGATGTTAGTCTTCAATTCGAACAAACAACCTTGATTAGAGATATGATTTCTAGCAGAGAAGGTTGTTAACTGTTCCTCCTTATTTGATTACTTATTTTTCATAACTTTCTATCAAATTGTTGATTTATTGTTGTATTTTCGCAGAAGCTGAAGAGAGATATCGCAGTAGAATTGAAGAACTTGAGAATGAAAAGGCGAAGATCGCAAAGGATCTATCCTCTCGCAATGATAAGTGTTCAAGGTTGAAGGCTCAGATGAAGATCACTATTACAAATTTTGGGAATGATGCAATTTTTTTTCGCAATGACACCATCAAAGGGATTTGTGATGACAACAAGATTCCTCACTCCAAGTATCCTTGTCTCCTAGACAAAGTTCTAGAGAATATTCCTAATTTGGTCATCTCTGATAGTGAAGCTGATGAAGAGACGGAGTTTGAAGAAAATGAAGAGGATAAATCTGATGAAGAAGAAAATTCTGATGAAGACCTTGATGATGATAATGCAGAATCAAGCAAAAAATGATTTTCGTTTCCTTATGCTTTCTCATTCAGTTTTTTTGTAAAACTTGTATATCTGCTCTTGATCTTTCATTCTTATATACTTGTAATCTATCACTGCGAATTTCTCCAGTCTTCTATACAAGTTTTATTTCTTTTGTTCTTTCCTGCGTATGTTAGAAAAAATTTCTCTTTGCAATATGACTATCCAAAATACAATTATTTTTTTATGCGTAAATCTATCATGTGAAAACAAATAACATTTAACTTATTCTATGCATTCCCATACTTGCCTCTATTATTTGTATTCAGATGATTGATTGAGAAAGCTGCCTCTGTTTAATAAAATAGTTTGCAAGAAAATCGCAATTATCTCTGCAGAATCTCGCAGTCATAAATTTTTAGAAAATCACAATTATTTCTGTATAATCTCACAATTATAAATTATAAAATTACATTCTTTCTTATATATTGATGTGGTCTTATTTTTCCTTCCTAAGTAAAGGTCTTATTTTGCCATCTTTTTTCTTTTGTGACAAAATCGCAGGACGTCTCTACACTTTCATGTAGAAACCCATTGATCTTGCCTTAACCTTTTGTTCTTTTTTTATTTTTATTGCGACAACATGACATGCCTAATTTTTCTTGCGAAACTAAAGCCCCATGATATTGCCGTCTTGCGACGAAATCGCAGGACGTCTCTACACTTGCATGTAGTGACCCTTTGATCTCGTCTTATCTTGTCTTTTGTATTATTCCCTCTTCAGGAATATTGCACAAATATAACAAGTCTTAATACTCCCGTGAGTAAAAAGTCTCATGACATTTGCATCTTAAGACACTTATCATCTCCCTAATGGAGGGTTCCGCCCTTATCTTCCCCCTGGTTTCCCTTTTAAGGAGACGTACATCGGCCATACAAGACTAGCTTCTTCCATCCAGTCTTAACAACAACCAGCTGTGTTCGCAGCCTCTTATCCCTTTTGCATATATGGATTATGGTTACGAGACTGCACCCTAAGTGGGGTTTTCTTTGGGCCGAGTGCATCATAGCCAAGACTTTCCAAGAATGGCCAGGGTAGGTTCATCCGTCCCAGACACTATTGGCTCAAACGTGTACCTCGACGCCTTGGTCATACTTTTCACCCCTTAGGAGAGTCCTTCTTATCTTAGTCGCCCAACTCAAGTCATATGCTTAAGTTGAGAATCCAAGGTGCGTCTCCTGGATGGGCTTTCATTGACCCCAAATATCCATGACTCAGGTTCCAGCAGCGGTGTGACCTTATCGCTGAGTCATGTAACAGATACCCCCTTTTATGACGTACTTTAGGTCTTACATTTGCCTCTTGCGAAATTTTATTTGCGAACTAGGGTGTACGCCATAAAGGTTTGTCCCATTCTGGATCTTAAATGATCGTTTCTTGTGAAATTTTCGCATATTGTCCAGATTATTCTTTTGCATTTCATTTTTGTTGTAATTTCTCAATCTCATTTTTATCATTAAGCAAAATATATTTTTGAAATTTTTGAAATTTTTGCAACAAATCAATTATACATCTTTTTTGTTTTTCTCAATATTTCTCTCATTTCTCAATTTGAACTTTTTACCTTTGTTGTTTTCTGCCTCTGTTCTTTGGCTGTTTTTCGCTATAGTATTTTCTTCTGCGATATTTTTATCATTTGTTATTTTCAGCCAGCTTTGATTTCGCAGCATTCCTTCTTTCCTTTGTTCTACTTAATTGACCATCAATCTCTCACTTCTTTGTCTTTCTTTGATGTTATACTTCCAATTCCCCTTCTTCGCAAGATTCCACATCAATTTCATAGCACTTCTTTCCTTCAACCCAATCTCCCTTTATTACTCCAATGCCACTAGGATGTGGAAACTTGATGCACTGGTGGAAAGTTGACGCCACACCTAAAATCCCATGTAGCTAAGGTCGACCAATTAAGGCATTGTAGGGAAACTCCACGTCGACAATACATAATTGAATTTTGGAAGATATCCCCTTTAATGGAATTCGCATCATGACCTCCCCTTTAGGTTTGTTGGCAGTGCCATTAAAACCATAAATTTTATAGGTTGAAGGTATTAGATCCTCATCTCTGCCTCCCATTGTCTTGTAAGTATGATAAAATAGGATATCTACAGAACTCCCTGTATCAATTAAAACTCTATTAATTGCCCATGAATCTTCGGTCTCATTATCTTCATCATCTTCTTCTTCTTCATCTTCTCTTTGTTTTGGGTTTATCTCTAGTTTCACCACCAATGGATTGTCATGCATTTCGCCAGGTTCAGTTACCTCTTGTGCAGTGAAAGAAATAGTTTTCTTTTGCCACTCTTCTAATGGCGAAGCTTTCGCAATATTCATTATTTATCTCCCATCAACATCTCTTGCGAAAACTCTGCTTAAGACATTGTCATGGAAATCTTCGATTGTTTTGTATGAATGTACAATAGAGTTACAAAACAATTTTTTTTCCTTCGCCCCAACTTCTATGACAAATATTTCTCCTCATTTTGGTGCATTAACTTTGCGAATTTCTGGTGGTGGTGGCAAGAGTTGAGATTGAGGGTTCCCTATTAGAAAATGATTTAGCTTTCCCTGGTCTATCATTCTGATAATGATTCTCTTTATGTTTCTGCAATTATTTGTAGAATGTCCATGAAACTGATGATAAGAGCAAAATTCTTGGCTCCTATTACTTGAAAGCGGTTCTTTTCCCAAGTTCCAAGGTGTTGGTATATTCTCCATTAAAATTATTGCTTCCCAAATTTTTTCCACACTAGTATTCAAAGGAGTCATCTTGATCTCCTCCCATATCATTCTTTGACTTCGTGATCCTCTCTGATAGTTTTATCTTTGTCCTCCATAGGTTTCTTATGGATGATCAAGTCTTTGAATTTTATTGTTCCCTCCTCGACTAAAAAAATTTCTTTCTCTTTCAAATTCTTCTTGATCCCTGCTACCCATAGCTACCAACTTCTGTTGATTATCATTCTTATTTTCTTGTTGGACCTGCTAAGTGCTCGCAACTGTGTTTATCAATTTTGGTAGCAAACTCGCATTCGCTGCTGAAGAGCTTGTATTCGCAACAGGATATGATTCCATTTCATTCTGTTTTTCTTCAAGAGCAATGTAATCCTCTTGTAGCTCCCATAATTCAGTCATTGTTATTGTATTCTTGATTCTAAAAATTTGAATGTATAGCAGATTGGTTGCGAACATTGCATTTATGAAGGATATAATGAGATATCTTTCATCCACACGTCCAGCCATCTCACTGCACATTGTCTTCCATCTTATGGTTAGATGCTTTAAACTTTCTCCAATTCTCTGTTTTAATCCAAATACATATTTTATTCCTGGTCGCGAGGAGTTGTTAGTTATATATGACCCTAAGAATGTTGTTTGTAAATGGTTGAAAGATGTTATTGTATTCCTAGGTAGACCCTCAAACCATTTTAGCGCCTCTCCTGTTAGACTTGATGCAAAATACTTGCATAACACAACATCATGATTCGCCCATTATAACATACACCTCACATAAGCTTTAATGTGTTAAATCACACAAGTTGTCCCATCAAAGATGCTAGTTAACGCAGGCAAACTGCATTTTGGCGGCATTCCTCCTAATTGTACTTCTTGTGAGAACGGAGTTTTCGCAGCTTCTTCTATAGCTTCATCCAATTGTCTCCTACCTCCTTCCCTCCTATTATTTAATATCTATCTCATTTCTGCCAGTTCTCTTAAGATTTGTTCATTTACCCCGGACACTGGTTCCATTGGTGTCTTCAATTCTGCTTCTCTTCTCCTGCGTTCTTGCCTGTCTTGTGCTGCGAGAGTTTGATTTCCTTCCCCAATATTTTCTTTTTGTCTTTCTCTACGATCTTCTCTTTCATTTCTTTCATGAATTCGCACACCATTATATCTCTCATTATCTCCTCTATGATTTTTCTCACTCCTTATCAATTCTCTTTGTTGCCTTTCGATACTCCTTTGTATTCTATCATATTCTTCATTGATATTACCATTGTTGCAGTTTTGATCGCGTCTTCTTTCTCGATTATCATGGTTGTTCTGATGTATTGCTTCTTGGAATTCTCTTTCCTCCACTTCTGCTCTCAATCTCTCTCTCTCGCAGGCTAAACGTGCTTGTTCAACATAATATCTCTCAATTTCTTCTTCAATTACTTGCTCATTTCTGCGATTTTCTCTCCCATGTAATATTCTTCTTCCTTCTTCTTGGTTTTCTTCATCACCTTGGTTATTTCTTTCCTGATGCTTCCTATTTTGTGGAATTTCACCATGTGGAATGTATCGATCTTCAATCATTTCTCTATTTCCGCGATTTTCTTCATCTAGATTTTGCACCTCCTGCCGAATATTTGCATCAACATTTTCTACAAGTGAGTTTCATCTTTCTTCCCTTCTGATTGATCTTGAACTTGATATTGTAGTGCTTCTTGACCTTCTATTTTGTAAAATCATATTCTCCATTCTCAATTCATGATTCTGTCTTGTCAAATTAGCATGTTCTTCTGCTTATACTCTCCTTTCTTCATGTATTCTTTGTCTCAATTCCTCTAATGCTTCAATTCTTTCATTTCCATGAATTATTCCTTCAATTGCTTCAACAGTTCTCTCTTCTACGAGAATATCATTGCCTCTTTCATTTCTTAAATGTTGCTCCTCTTCCGTTTCACTTGCTGAATCTGACTTCCATGTGTGTATACTCACTCTATCATAATCCATGGTTCTATTTTGCGCTGGTGTATGCTGAATTGGTTGTTGAATTTTATTTTCTCCATCATCTCTTGTATTCATTCTTGACTGTTCTCCAGTTTTGTTTCTTCTTTCTCCAGCAAGTCTCTTACTCCTTCTCATAGTAGTTGGTTGTCTTGAAGCATTTATTCTTCTAGTCATCTCTTCAATCTCAATAAATTGTTGAAAATTATATGAAATCTATCACAAACTGCTCCAAGTTCTTTCGAATCACAATATTAATTTTCACACTATCAATAAGGATAAGTCCCTGTTTCTAGCGCCAATATGTAGTAGCAGGAAATCCCACACTACACCTCTCACAAGAATTCATCATAATCAACACATCTTTAAAAGATTAAGAACAACACCTTTAATAATTGATTCACAGAAATGTTACAAGAAATGGAAGAAAACAAGAATACAATCGCTCTTTTTAACTTTATCTCCTAAGGACTTGCTCAACACTCGAAAAAATATCTCTCCCCCCCTTACGCCTATTCAACTCTTTATATAAGAATATACATAGTGGATGACATCTAAGTTGTCCTTTAATTTCAGATCTGACTTGCGATATTCTCGCAAGCTTGTTAGTGATACTTCCTCGCAAACCTCTATCGTTCGCAAGATTATCAAACTTTCTCCATGTTTATACTACCGTCATCTATTATGTCATTTTCTTAACCATTCTGAGACATTTGTAATGAGTTGTTAAAATTTCGCAAGAGTGTTGTTGTTAGCTTCGCAAGACTGTTACTCCTGCGATATTCTGATCCTCCAAAAAAAGTTATGAAATCCTATTAGATGTGGAACTGTATTGTTCAGGGGCTAATTTAATTCATAAGTACACTTATCGGGAGGTTGGGGATGGACAATCTATAAATATATGGACTGACCAATGGATACCATATTTAGAAATTACTCTAGATCAAAATTTGTTCCGAAGGAACTCTCAGTTAACACTTGTATCGGATATGATTAATCTAGATACTAATAAGTAGAGCCAAGAAATCATCATTGCTTCTTTTTCTCATATAATTTCCCAATCTATAGTGAATATAAAACTATTTATGTACATGAATGATACCTTAGATCAGGATAGACCTAGATGGAAGATAACCAGGAATGGCATTTTTACAGTTAGATCCTTGTATGATAGACTATGTGGTAAACATGAAGGAAATAATGTTACAGAGATATTCTGGAAAAAATTCAGGAAGACTCAGATGCCTCAAAAAATCAAATTGTTTTTATGGAAATGTATAATGATGCATTGCATGTAACAGAAATTTTGAGTCGACACGCATGATGTAGATAATAGGTGTATAATCTGTAAAGATAAAATAGAAATTGTTCATCATCTTTTGTTCGATTTTTGGTATGCTAAGTCAATATGGATGCAACCACCTTTTGCTGGTGAAGGTCTATCTAATACTGTAAGAACTTCCTTCATTGAATATTATAATTGGTAGAAATTAATGCTACAAAATGCTGGTTTATTTGGAAAGAGAGGTGTAATAGGATTTTTGAGGAGAAAAATGATTCTTCTTTACAAACCTCTATTATAATTCAGAGACACTTAAGCTTCTGGAGTTGTAATGAAAGAATGATAATAGCTAATGCAAGTCCTACAATAAAGCAAATTCAAAATGTTCCTTGGAAATGCCCTGAACACCACTGCTTTAAATTAAATTATGATGTATCTTGGATTTCAGAGGCAGTATTTGCTGGTTTTGGACTAATTTAGAGAGATGATATAGGTAATGGAAGAGCAACTAAGTCAGGAGTTTTCTTGGCTGCAAGTACATAAAATGCAGAAACTACAGCTCTCTTGGAGGGAGCAAAGTGGGCCAAAAATGAAGGTTTGGCACATTTATGGATGGAAGGAAATTGTGAAAGGATTGTGGGATTTATCAAAGGAAAGACAACAATGATGGATTTGAGGAATCAAATTCTAGTCAAGGTGGCAACGCAAATCTTAGCTGAATGCAACAACTTTTGGGGGTTCAAATTTGTTCACATATCTGGCAATTCGGTGGCAGATGTGGAGGCAAGAAAATCTTCCATTTTCAACAGTTGGGAGGAAGATAATATGTTTATTAGATTAGATAAGTTAAGTAATCAAGAAGAAGGTATTAGTACTACCAATAGATTGTTGCCTCAAACTCAGAACAGGGCATGCCCTGTTTTGATAGCATGACAACAATCTTTCTTTTATTTTTTGTCTGGTCTCAGTAATGCAATTCCCAATTCTCCAAAAAATAAAAAAAAATATAACACTATTAAATGATACGTATTGATCTCTGTACCTTGGTGACTATTATTATAGAGGCGGAATTCAGAATAATAATAGACGAAAACTAGAAAACAGAACACACTAGAAACCAGATTCGAAGAAATATATCTTCTCTAGATAATGAATAAGAAAACTATTACAATTCTCTCTTTGTTACGCACACAATCTCTCTAGGTAAAATAACCTTAAAGTATTTTCTAAGCTTGCTTTTGCAATAATTAATTGCCTCACAAACTTATCTCTAGGTATGTGTGTTAAACCTCCTTTTCTAGGTGTCCAACCACATTCCCCAGATTGTCTTAGCTATGAGATAAACATCCCAATTTATAACTTTAACGGTTTCCCAAAACCTTCTAGGAATCTATTTCCTTATATAAGAATAATACATTTTCTAGGCATTTTTCTTTATCTAGAAATAATTCCTTTTCCAGAAAGACTTCTTTGTCTAGGTATATTTCCTTATCTGGGAATATTACCTTGTCTTGGAATATTTTCTTTTGTAAGAATACTGCCTAAAAATCAGTGCTCCTTCCCAAAATTACAATTCTATCCTCAATCCATTTTGAGGATCACTAGTTCCAAGAGATAGGAAGATACACATGTATCATGCGCCCCACTCAAGAACTTGAACTCCTGTGAAAGTTATATTTGGAGGTTAGGGAACCCGAGAGTTCCTTTCACCCTGCTGAACCATCTCTTCTTGCTGGGAACTTGACTTTGACTTCCAATTAGAAAAGCGTCCTTATCTTCTTGTCTTGTCTTAGTCTCTCTTTGCTCCATAATGCAATCCTCTTCGAGTGGTTCTTCTCTATCAAACCACAAGTCTTCTACATGTAGTAAGATCATCTTGTCATCTCCATCATCATCTCGTAACGATAAATCAAACAACTTCAATTGTTCGGAATTAATAACCGAGCAAATTCCTAGATTAGGTGGTAAATCAAGACTAAAGACATTGTTACTGATCTTACCAAAAATACGAAACGATCCACGTCTCAATGGATTCAACTTCTTACCTTCGTCATACGAACATTCCTTATCTAACTTCAACCATACCGTGGTCATCTTTTTCTTCTAATGTATTTAGATTCTCGAGTAATTCACCAAGTTGTTTGTAGAGAGATCTAGTGAAGACCATAAACCACAAGAATCTTCCCTAAAAGAAACGAACTTGCTCTGATACCAACTTGATACGTATTGATCTCTGTACCTTGGTGACTATTATTATAAAAGCGGAATTCAGAATAATAATAGACGAAAACTAGAAAACAGAACACACTAGAAACCAGATTCGAAGAAATATATCTTCTCTAGATTATGAACAAGAAAACTATTACATTTCTCTCTTTGTTACGCTCACAATCTCTCTAGGTAAAATAACCTTAAAGTATTTTCTAAGCTTGCTTTTGCAATAATTAATTGCCTCACAAACTTCTCTCTAGGTATGTGTGTTAAACCTCCTTTTCTAGGTGTCCAACCACACTCCCTAGATTGTCTTAGCTATGAGATAAACATCTCTATTTATAACTTTAACGGTTTCCCAAAACCTTCTAGGAATCTATTTCCTTATATAAGAATAATACCTTTTCTAGGCATTTTTCTTTATCTAGGAATAATTCCTTTTCCAGAAAGAATTCCTTGTCTAGGTATATTTCCTTATCTAAGAATATTACCTTATCTAGGAAACATTCTTTTTCAAGGTATATTTCCTTATCTGGGAATATTACCTTATCTTGGAATATTTCCTTATCTAAGAATACTACCTAAAAATCAGTGCAAAATTATAATTCTATCCTCAATCCATTTTGAGGATCACTAGTTCCAGGAGAGAGGAAGATACACATGTATCATTAAAAGTCTTAATTATATGGACCAATTGTTATTTAAGATAATTTTTCAATCGGGTGCAAAAGATGGAATTAGATAGTTGAGGAAATCAGAAGCTAAAGAATGATTATATAAACATACAACAACAGCGGTTTCCTGGCCTATCCTAAATAAGTCAAAAGGTTACTGTCGCAGACTCTATCCCCATTATCTTCATCTTGATCGGAGACATCTTTAATTGTTGCCACCATCACCACCCCAGTTTGTCATGAACTAAAACTGAAGAAATGAACAATAAGAAACATACAGAGAGAGGAAGAAGAAGAAGACAGAGAGAGGGACACAGAGATGAGAAAATTACCGAAGTCAATCTGCAGGTACAGAAGGGATAAGGCTTTGGAATATGAGCTGTTTTACGAGAGATTTGGATAGACCCATCACGCTATCTGTGGCTCCCATTTGCACAGCAACATCATCATCATGAATCAATTTTGAACATTTCCATGCGACCATGACAACTAATCAATTTTCCTAAGGTACAGACTGACTCTTTATCCATGGAGTACATTTCCAAAGTGGACACCACCATGAGTCCATGACCACAATTGTTATCTTATATCTTTCATTAGTAGGCGCGAGCAGATAATAGAATATAGACCACTGTTTCAACAAAGGGCCATATCAGTGGATGCTCGAGCATTAGGCCTCCAGCAACATGAAGTACAATTCCTTCTTCAATCTACAAATAATCCTCAGAAATCATTTTTCTCATCCACTCATAAAATTTGAGAAGAACTGGAAACAGGTAAGTACTTCGCTTTTTTAATGTTTTACCAAGTTATCAATGACCTCATCAGGTATATCATGAAAATAAACCTGCAGAGTATCCCCACATTCATTAGTCCATCAAATTGTTCTAAGAACCCCATCAGCATGTGAATATACTACTCGGAGCAGAAGTAAGAGCCAAGTAAATGTTGTGTAGGACAAGAAGAAGAATGAAACTAATACCTCAACCCTGTCATATCCTCCTTTACTGATTCCCGTCTTAAGGTTGGTAACAAGTACAGAACCGAGACTGTTGCAAGCCCACCAGAATAGTCTGCGAATCATGTGAAGGTGAGCACACAACTAGCTATATTTAGTAACAAAAATTGATGAATGAATATGATAAACAAAAACCTTTGAGAAACTGGCGCGCTTCCTCGTCCGTTGGCTTTTCTCTGATTGCCCCCTCATAGACCACCACCTCCAGATCAATTAAACTAACTAATGAGATATAAATGAATTTCAAGTGGATGTTTATGCCAATCTAGTTCAGTATGGTAAGACAACTTCACCCATGTAAGCTTCTCTATTTTCTTTGCACTTTTTTATTCTCACAAGTTATGCAATACATATAGATAGATATCTACCCATGTACCAGAAGCTTCTAGTTTTGCTTGAATGAAGATTTTTCGGATCATGATTTTTGTAACATTTCTATGTGCTTTTGTCAATCCCAACTCATACACATGCATGATCAATAAAGCCAAAATCCCTTTCAAGTGCGCAACTGTAAACCAAAAGTAACAAAATGACAGAGTTGGACCATAATGGAGTACACCAGATTCATAACACTATAGAAACAAATAGGAACTGAAGTATACTGTATCTGCAGTGATCAGAAGTGTTGGTTCAACATCCTTCTCAAGGAAATCAGAAAGCTAAAGCCTTGACATGATTGCGACCGCCTAAACAGCGCAAAAGCTACTTTCACAGTAAGATACATGAACCAAATTGTGCCTTAGCAATAATCCAAAAAAAGGGGGGAATCGCAAAGCCATAACATATAATCCAAGGTTGTTTAACTGCAACGAAGGGAGACATTTACCTTTGCCTCCGCTAGAGCCACTACCAACTTATCTGGCTTCTCCATCCGTATATTTTTCTCATCAATGTCTGCAGTCTAATTTGTAGGACCAGAATATCGCCACAACACTTCTTTGCGAGATTAACAACACTTCCCAGCGAGCATCACTGCAAGCTTTTTAACAACACTTTGTGAGTGTCACAAAAGCAGTCAAAAGAATGACGTAATAGCTGACGATTGAAGAAAACATAAGAAAAGCATGTTTGTCCCGCGATGGTTACAAAGCTTGCGAGAATGAACATTATAACTATCGCGGTACAATCGCAGAACAAATCCGAAATAAGAGGAAAACTTAGCTGTCATCCATTATGTAACTACCCTATAAATAGAGACCCAATATGTCCAGAAAATGATGATGTATTTTTGAGAGTTGAGAAAGTCTAGAGGAGAGAGAAACTTCAAGAGAAAAATTGTATTCTTGAATTCTTACATTTCCTGTAAACATTTCTGAAAATCAAATAATAAAGTGTCATTCTTAATCTTCAAATTTGAGTTGGTTATTATAACAAGGGTGTAGTGTAGGATTTCCTACAACTACATTTTGGCGCCCGAAACAGGGATTGAATTAACGAAAATCACAGAAAAAATGAAGAAGAAGATAAGACTTGTTCAAGATTAAGAAAATTATTAAGCAAATTGGTGAAATAATTGAAGGAAGAATGATCAGAATCAAAGAGGATTGTAGAAAATTGGAGTATGAAATGGTAACAAGAACAATGATTGATAGATTTCATGAAAATATTAAGGGAAAGATATATAAATGGGATTTCGAAGGAAGGAAGATTATGACGATAGAGAAAATATCATCATTAAAAGATTGGGAAAAGCAGGAGATCACATTTACAGCAGCAGAAGTACCAGAAGTAAATTTAAGTAATACATCTCCTTTGGTAATCACGGTATCCACTATACCAATGAGAAAGGAAGAATCAATAAAATCTGTAGAAGAGTGGGCTATGAATAGAACTTTGGTGGATGCGGGAAGATCTGTGGATATAATATTTTATCATACTTTTAAGAAAATGGGATATAAGGATGAAGAAATGTCTCGTTCGACATATCATATTCATGGCTTTGGAAAATCTTTAACAAAACCTAAAGGTGAACTAGTGGTACGAATTCCGCTAGGAGAGATTGAAACACAGGTAACATTATGTGTGGTAGACGTGGAATCACCGTATAACATGATATTGGGAAGACCGTGGATACATGCAATCAAGGCTGTAGCATCAACATTGCATCAATTCGTCAAATTCCCTATGCCCAGTGGAATTGGAGAAATTAGAGGAGATACAGATTTTTCGAAGCTGTGTTACCAAATCGAAGTAAGAAATCATGAAGAGCGTCCAAAGCTGCGAAAAAATCGCAGAAAATTGACGAAAGAAACAGAGAAAGAAGAAGAGTTTAAAATTTACATGATAAGAGCAAAAGAAGGAAAAGGAATACCCAGCGAAATTTCGCGAGAAGGAGATGAACTCGCGAGAGTCATGAAAGTACCAACACCAATGGGAGAACCTGAAGCCAGTTACATCGCACAAACAAAACCAACAAAGGAAGTAAATATTGGGAGTAAAGAAGAGCCTAAAATATTGAGAATTGGGACTAAAATGGAGGCAGAGGAGGAAGAAAGAACTACAAATCTTTTGCGAGAATATAAAGACATCTTTGCGTGGAGCATGGATGAAATGCCAGGGATAGATCCCTCAATAGCATGTCATAAATTAGAAATCAACAAAGAAGTAAGACCATTCAAACAAATAATAAGGAAAATCGCAACAACATACCATTCACAAATAGAAGAAGAACTACAGAAAATGCTTGATGCAGGAGTTATAAGGCAAGCAAAATATCCATAGCGGATTGCAAATATGGTGGTGGTCCCAAAGAAGAACAATGGGATAAGAATTTGCATAGACTTTACTGATTTAAACAAAGCTTGTCCTAAAGATAGTTTTTCATTACCAGATATCCCACAAATGGTCGAATCAGCAGCGGGAAATGCTAGAATATCTTCATTCGATGGATATAAAGGATATAATCAAATCCCTCTCGCTGAAGAAGATCAAGAGCATACCGCATTTTTTGCTCCAAGAGGATTATATTGTTATACAAAGATGCCCTTTGGCTTACGAAATGCTGGCGCAACATATCAGAGAATGGTGGAGAAGGTGTTCGCAAAGTGGATCCATAAAACATTAGAAGTGTATGTAGATGATATGCTGATTAAAAGTAAAGAAGCTGAGAATCACGTGCAAGATTTGAAAGAGATTTTTGATCAAATGCGACAATTTAATATCAAAGTGAATCCTGACAAATGTACTTTTGGAGTAACTTCAAGAAACTTTTTGGGGTATATTGTCTCCAAAGAAGGAATACAAGTTGATCCAACAAAAGTGCAAGCAATTCACAATATGCCAACGCCTGCGACGGTAAAATATGTGCAAAAATTGAATGGACTCTTAGCCTCACTAGGAAGATTCATCTCGCGATCTTCAGACAAGTGCAAACATTTTTTCGATATACTCAAGAAGGGAACAAAATTCAAGTGGATAGATGAATGTGAAAAGGCTTTTCAAGGAATAAAAGAACATTTAATGAACATAACTATCTTACAGAAAGCTAAACCGGGAGAAGAACTATTGATTTATCTCGCAACAACCACATATGCGCTAAGTGTTGTGTTGCTACGAGTAGATGTAGGGGTATAAAAACCTATTTATTACATCAGCAAAACGTTCAATTCTGCAGAGAGAAATTATTCAAAGATTGAAAAACTAACTCTAGCGTTGGTGCATGCAACTTTTTAGCTTCGCATCTACTTTCAAGCACATAAGGTCAAAGTGTTAACAAAAGTGCCAATTGAATCAGTAATGAAAAATTCAAAAATATCAGGCAGAGTTGAGAGATGGAATGCACAAGTAGGACACTTTGATATCCAATATGAAGTTTTATCCTCACCAAAGTCACAAGTTATCGCAGACTTCTTAGCTGAATTTCCTTTAGAAGATGATGAAGCTGTGGAAGAGATGATGGATATAGAAGAGGAACATGGAGATTCAAAAGAGCTATTAACAGAACCCAACATATGGGAGATATTGGTGGATGGATCATCAAATGGAGAAGGAAATGGGATTGGAATTGTTTTTATTTCTCCAGAAGGAGAAAAAACAGCTTTTTCATTTAGATTGGAATTTGCATCCACTAATAATGAGACATAATATGTGGCCGTGTGATTCATGCTTTAAAATTTGCGGTAGAAATGAAGTTGGAAAATGCTAGAATCACCAACGATTCACAATTGGTTATTCGCCAGATAAAAGGAGAATACAAAACAAACGAACCATCTTTGAGAAAGTATAAAAGATTAGTCGAAGAATTATCTGCGAGAATTCCAAAAATAAAATGGAGACACATATCAAGGAAAGATAATAGGCTCGCAGATGCTTTTGCTTTCATATCCAAAAGATGATGACAAATCCAAATTGCGAGATGCATAAAAATTCAAACACTTTTATTACCAGCGATAAACAAGGAAGAAGAAGAGGAAGATGTGATGATGGTAGAAGTTGGCGAAGAAGAATTAAAGAGCAACATTACAGGTTGGCGAGCAGATCTTCATGCATACTTGGAAAGAGGAGAAATCCCAAGAAATCAATTAGAGACACATAAATTAAAAAGTAGGGCAACCAATTATGAGTTAAGAGATGGAGTATTATATCGCAGATCTTTTAGTGGACCATCGCTAAGATGTTTGACGAGGGAGGAAGGACAAAAAATATTGAAGATGTTGCATAGTGGTGATGCTGGTAATCATAGTGGAGGAAGATCTTTGGCATATAGAAAAAAAATGCAAGGCTATTACTGGCCATATATGAATGAAGATGCAAAACAACTCTCAAGGCATTGCGAAGATTGCCAGCGATATGGAAAGAAGATACATTCACCAGGAGAACCATTATCATATTCAACAAGTGTATGGCCTTTTGGGAAATGGGGATTAGATATTGTGGGACCATTTGTGCCTGGATCTGGACAAAGAAGATATCTAATTGTCGCAACAGATTATTTCGCAAAGTGGGGAGAAGTAAAGACAGTACAACATATCCGAGATAAAGATATTTTTACATTCATATTTGAGAATATAATTTGCAGATTTGGGATTCCAGCACAGTTGGTGTCTGATAATGGAAAGCAATTTGAAGGGCAGAATATAGAATTGCTACTCAATGCATTTAAGATAAAGTGTGGAAAATCTACTCCTTTATACCCACAAGCAAATGGTCAAGCTGAACCAACTAATAAGACAATCGCAGACATCTTAAAAAAGAAGCTAGAAGGATACCACAGAGCATGGTGCGAACATGTGCATAATGCAATATGGGCTTACAATACAACTAGACGAGAAGCTACTGGAATGTCACCTTTTTGTTTGACGTATGGAGTTGAAGCTGTGTTACCGATAGAAGTAGCTATTCCTACAACAAAAAGAGAGGCTTGGGAAAGAAATCTAAGTGCTGGAATGATTTTAAATAAATTGGATGAATTAGAAGAAAGAAAGAGAAAAGAGACAACGTATGGAAAATTACCAGCGAAGATTAGCTCGCGAGTACAACAAACGTGTTAAGAAACGTGAGTTTCAACCTGGCGATTTAGTGCTGCGAGAAACACCAAGTTATCAGCGAGAGAATGGTGGAAAGTTGGCGAGAAAATGGGATGGACCGTACATCATTAAAGAGATAGTTGGAACCGGAAGCATACAAACTAATGGACCCTGAAGGGAGAGATGTTGGTCAAAGACTTGATAGACCATGGAATAGACTATTTCTGAAAAGGTATTATCAATGACAACTTCTGCGAGATAAGAGATACTGGTACGTTGTATGATGAAACAAATAATAAATTATTCTTTCTCTGTTACAACTGAGAGGTTCTTCTGATAACAAAGCAAAACAAGAGATGCGAGCATAATCGCAAGAAAGGCGAATAAAAATTTCACAGAGATTAATAGAATGGGACGAACTTTTATGGCGTGCACCCTAGTTCGCGAATAAAATTTCGCAAGAGGCAAATGTAAGACCTAATAGTGCGTCATATAAGGGGGTATCTCTTTACATGACTCAGGGATAAGGTTATACCGTTGCTGGAACCTGAGTCATGAAGATGTTGGGGTGAAAGAAAACCTATCCAGGAGAGGGATCTTGGATTTCCAACTATATAAGGTTATACCCTGGTTGGACGACTAAGAACCTCTTCTAAGGAGTGCAGAGTATGACCAAGGCGCCGAGGTACACGGTTGAGTCAAGGGTGCTCGGGGCGTACGAAACTACCCTGGCCATCTTTGGCAAGTCTTGGCTATAATGCACTCGGCCCGAAGAAAAACCCATTTAGGGTGCAGTCTTGTAACTATAATCCATATAGGCATAAAGGACAAGAAGCTACGAAAATAACTGGTTGTTGGAAAATCTGGATGGGAGGAGCTAGTCTTGTATGGACGATGTGCCTTCCTTGAAGGGTCAACCAGGGGGAAGATAAGTGCGGCACCCTCCATTAGAGAGATGATAAGTGTCTAAAGACGGAAATGTCATGGGGCTTTATGATCGCAAGAAAATTTAGGCCTGTCATATTGTCGTGTGACGAAAATTATACAAAGGCAACAAGCCATACATAAAAGTGTAAAGACGTTCTGCGATTTCATCGCAAGATGGCAATGTCATAGGACTTTGTTCTCGCAAGAGGATATACACCTGTCATATTGTCGCAGAAAATTCGAAGAAACAAGGATAAGGCAAGATCAATGGGTTTTTACATACAAATGTAAAGACGTCCTGCGATTTTGTCGCAGAAAGAAAAGTTTGGCAAAAAAAGACCTTTAATTAGGAAGGCAAAATAAGACCAACAGAATAATCTCAAACATTAACTATTTTGTTTAAGAATACAGGAAAGATTTGTTTCTCTCAGGAGAATATTTGAGAAAGAAGATTCCTTCAAGATTTTACAGAAACATTATTTACAAATCAGGATTTTTAGCGGAATATATCGCAAGAAATATTCATTACATCGCAGATCCGTTTCTATAATCGCAGATACATGAAATAATTCACCATCGCAAGAAAGATAATGAAGGGAAAGTATAGGAGTGGATAAACAAAAATCTCATTATCTTTCTTGAAACATTCAAAATAGCAAAAGTAAAAGTTAGATTCTAACGTTGCAAAAGGTTACATTGCTCGCAAGGAAGAAGAAGGAAAAGAAAAGCAAAAATGAAATTTAAACTTCAAACTGGTCTCGCCGATTCATTATTTTTGCTTAGCATGATCACCTCACCAACATTCCTATCTTTGCGAGTCTCTCCTTCATTATTTACAATTGCTTCACCACCTGTAGTTACTTTTCTAGGAGGACTTTTTTCTTTTGGGTCTTCCTGAGAAAAATCTTCTTCACTATATTCTTCACCGTTGGCATATTCTAATTCCTTATCCATGGGAAGAGGAACTTCATCATCATCAACTTCTAGAGGAAGGAAAGATACAGTAGGGAGAGATTGAGAAATTAGAATCTTGTTCACGAGAATTTCAGCACTAAGGTGGACCTTGCGAAGTAAACCTCTGTCACGATTTCTAATCTCTATATTTTTGAAGTATTCGAGATAATCAAGTCTTCATTCTGCCACATCGCGACATTTTACAAGATCAGAAGTGAGAATCATGTTTTCTTTGCGAACTTTGTCCAATTTATCAGTAAAATCAGAGATAGTAGAGTGAAGGCTTCTTTCATATTCTGCGAGCAACAGAAATGGCAAAAGATTATTCAGACAAAGATCTCGCAAGAAATGTAACATAAAATTTGACAAAAAAAAAATCAGCAAGTGAGGCAGTCAAATGACTACCTTCTTTTTGAGAAGTTAAATTTTGAATTAATGAACAACAATTCTCCCATTGATTCATGGCATCGTCAAATTTATCCCCAACTATACCCTTCAGGCGAGATTTTATGTTTTCTTCTTTGGAATGGAGATATGAATTTTCTTTTGCCAATAAAGAATAAGATTCTTTTAATTAGGAGTATTGATCTTGAAGCTTGATGGCCTTTAAACTAAGAGTTAACCTACCCTTGATGAGTTTATCCTTCTCAGCGGCAGATGATTCAGTTACTTCCTTGAGTTCATCCTTAAGAGAACGTAGAGATTGATCTTGATTATCACATATTCTTTGGAGATTACTCAATTGTTGCGAGGAAATCGCCATCAAGCTTGAAAAATTATGTTTTTCTTGAGATAAAGTTCTATTTGCATCTGATAAAGATTCCGTCGCCAAATTAGATTTGATTAACAAGTATGAGAGGCGAGTAACCTCGCTATTTAATAAATGTTGGCTCTGTGATAATTGATTATTCTCATTAGTGAGATTATCTATTTGATCAACTGAATATGTGTAGAGACTATCTAGTCTATTAAACTGATCTATCCAAGAATCTTTTTCAGCACGAGCTTCTTCAACGATAGATTCAAATTTAATTCTTTCAATGAATCGACTCTGATTTAAAACTAAATATGCAAGCCAAGAATTTAAGAAAGAAACTTAAGTATAGAGAAGATGAAAATTTACTAGAAACAGAAAAACAAAAAGACAGAGGCAAGAAGATTATACCTTTCACTCTCCTTGTTTTGCCGCGAAGATTCATGATCAAGAGAAGAATTGCGAAGCTGTTGGTGAAGAACATCACATTCTGAAGTCTTAACGTGAAGGTCTCTCTTTAAAACTTCAATTTCATTTTCTAAAGACGCTCGCGAGGTAGTGCCATCAGAACCAAAATATTTGGTTAAAGTATCGCAAACAATATGTTTGAGAGGATCAGTAGAAGATTTTCTAGCATCATCTAAAACGTTAGATAGAACTTCAAAAGCAACATCGACCCCAATTGATGTTTCTTTAGATGAAGGAAGAGGTGTAGAGGAAGAAGTATTAAGAACGACGAGTTGGAGATTTGAGTTATTTGTAATGGTGGCATCATCAGAGGGAGGGGTGTTTGTAAAAGTAACAATTGAAGGTTGTAAAGGACAGGAGGGAATATTATTAACAACAAATGTGGGGGTTTTATTTAACAAAGAGTCAGGGATGTTAACAACGATATTCTCGCAAACATAAGAATGAAGATCTGATTGCAAGGAAATGGGAGTAGCTCTCGCAGACGTTAACTCTTGAATGATGAAATCAGCCTCAAGAGTTTTGTTTTGGCGAGATCTTTTAGGAGGTCTAGCGATACGCTCGTCATTCTTCGAATAATAACTTAGATAAGAAACAGAGGCAACAATATTATTATTAAGAGATAAAATGTGTTTCTTACTACCTTATTACTCGCAGAACTCTTCTTCGTCTTTTCAGTCGGTCTTTTACGAGAGTTAGGGTTTTAAATTACAGACTGGGCATTAGGAGTAGTTCTATTGAAGAGAAAACATAATATGAGAATTATGAAGAATCAAATAGAGAAGATTGGAAGATATGAGTAAAAATTGGTTCAAACAAATATCATAATTGAAAAGCATACCTTGATGACTCTATTAGAATAGTAGCAAGAGAATATAAAGAAGGAGAAAAGTTGCAGACAGAAAACAAAACAAACAGATTTAGAAGATAGAAAACTAAAAGAAGAAAATTAGTTTTGTAACCTAATCCTACCTTTTATAGGCAAAAGGGGATGACCTGTTGGTTAGAGACGTGTCGGTAAAAAGAAGAATTTACAACACGTGTAGGAGGTTAAGCTAAAATAACGGAGCTATGTCAAGAAGAAAATATGGAAAGAAAAGAAGCTGCAGCACTATGAAGAGTTGAAGATTCTCATATCCTCTCCACTTTGCGAAGAAGACATGAGAAGAGGCAAGATGTAGGACCAGAATATCGCTACAACACTTCTCTGCGAGATTAACAACACTTCCCAGCGAGCATCACCGCAAGCTTTTTAACAACACTTTGCGAGTGTCACAAAAGCACTCAAAAGAGTGACGTAATAGCTGACGATTGAAGAAAACATAAGAAAAGCATGTTTGTCCCGCGATGGTTACAAAGCTTGCAAGAATGAACATTATAACTATCGCGGTACAATCGCAGAACAAATCCGAAATAAGAGGAAAACTTAGCTGTTATCCATTATGTAACTACCCTATAAATAGAGACACAATATGTCCAGAAAATGATGATGTATTTTTGAGAGTTGGGAAAGTCTTGAGGAGAGAGAAATTTCAAGAGAAAAGTTGTATTCTTGAATTCTTACATTTCCTGTAAACATTTCTGAAAATCAAATAATAAAGTGTCATTCTTAATCTTCAAATTTGAGTTGGTTATTACAAATTCTTAACAAGGGTGTAGTGTAGGATTTCCTGCAACTACATAATTCATATTAAGACTTGATTTTCGATATGCAACTACAAAGTGAATAGAAGCTAATTTAGGGAGTAGAGCTTACCAAGATTGTAAATTCATAGCCCATCTCAGCTAAAATTTCTTGCCAAGCCTTTGAGGATGATCCTAGTATTATCTAACTAACAACAAATCATATATCAATACTAACATCCTCATAAGTCATCATGATAGAAAGACTTCAACAACAAAAAACCCTAAGTATATCATCACAGCTTGTTACTTGCACAACATCATGGCAGTTTACAAAGACATAAAATTTGAAATACCCACACCATAAAAATACCAATCCTTGCCAAATCTTAATCTAATATAGCAAACTTTCCTTAATCTCGTGACAATACATTTTAAGTTCTCAATTACGGAGTAAGAGCTACTTACTACTATTCTACTTGTTTGTGGAATCAAAACTACGACTATTTCTACATATATCTAATTATTTACTTTTTTTTTTTTTTTTTTTTTTTTTTTTTGGAAGCATCTTATTCTTTACTTGTCAATGAACTGAATAATTATGAAAAATCTGAAGCAACTATATAATTTTATCCTATTTTGTGTTACTTTATATATAAGATAAGATTATATATTCCATCTAACAAATCTTAGAAACATAAAAAATGGCGTAACTTCCAAAACATACAACGGTGAAGATGAAAAATGCAACCAAAATAGAGTTCTTTTGTATCAAGATGAAGCATTAAGTATAACATACGAACCTTATACGAAGGAAACCCGGTTTCAGCCATCTCTTTTTGTGGAAGGTGGGAGATACTGAGCCAGAAGATACGGGCTAAGCTAAAGGGAACTGAAAGGATTTCATTTCATTACTTTTTGGAGTTAGGATATTTGCACCCGGTTATTGTGTTGTATTTTGGAGAAACAGAGGTAGTGTATTTGTGTATGGTGCACTGGTGCTTCCTTAAGAAATGAACCCATGGACCTCGGACTGAAGGTAAATCGTTACCTAGACCAAACCAATATGGACTCTTTCGCACCCAATTTACTGCTAAAAGCATGGCGAAAAAGGTTAAAATGTGGAACTTACATGTGAATTCGAGCGCACAACCAGTTATTTCCCAGCGTCAAATGGTTTAGCAATTCGACCTCACAACTTCACATTCATGTGCACATGCAGGTAATTGAAACTAATAACATCTGGCCATTCTTACATTTTTGTTGCTTTTTTTCGCAGTTGTTAGTGTTTAGTTATCAAGTTTGTGCAAATGTATTGTTGTGATTTGTCATTTGTATCTTCCAAGAATTGGCTTTTATCTTAAGGGCATTTTATGCATGTGTAAATTATGTGTTTCTTCTTTTTATGTAATCAAGACAATTGCAATGGCAATTGCATCTCTGTAAAATCATTCATTTTCTAAATAAATACTCTCTCCGTCCTAATTTACTTGCCAAAATTGGTTTTTGCACACAAATTAAGAAATGTAGAGAGTATATTTTTTTCCAAAATTACCCCAAAATAGTATTTATGATACATAGTTTGTACATATCTAGTTTTCTGGTTTTTACTTGAAGAATTCAAAAAAATAAAAAAATAAAAGGATATATGGAGAGAGGAGAATTTAAAATTGTGTATAGGGAATGGAGTTACACAATTCTCAATAATATGACCTGATTCCAACAGAGGGGTAAATTAGGATAAAAAATGGAAAAATACGAAACTTGACAAGTAATTTAGGACAAAAAATATCCTCAATTTTGGCAAGTAAACTAGGACGGAGGGAGTACAATACAAGAAGAATTTTATTATGGTATAATCGTGGTGTGTGACTATAGTTTTTTATTTTTTATTTATGTTTTTTTCTGTTCATTTTTTTTCTTCTGAATCTTGATTTCATGGCTCGAAATCATTGTGAATCATGTATATCTCATGTTCTCCTTAACCCAAATCTCCTATATTTTTCTTATCAAACTTAAAGTTGATAATTTTCTCAACTGGAAAAGTTTAATTCTTCTATTATTAAGAAAATTCAAGGTTTATGGTTATTTGGATGGATCTCTTCCCTGACCTCCACAATTTCTCACTCAAGAAAATCGGAACCAGGGTATTGTAAATCCTTTATTTAATACTTGGCATGATGATAACACTCTTGTTCTCATAAATCCATCGACAATCTTAGATTCAATTATTTTGTATGTTGTTGCCGCTAAATCTGCTCAAGATCTTTGAGAAAATATTGATTCAAGATATGTAAAAGAATCTCTATCTTACTATATTCAATTAGGAACTAAGGTCCAATCTTGAAAACTTGGATCTGGTACATTGTTTGTTTTCCTGGGTGATCAAGAAAATTACAAATCAACTTTCTGTTATTGGTTTTCAAATATCAGATGATGAATTGGTTGTCACTATTCTAAATGGAATTGGTTATGATTATCATGCTTTCAGTGCTTAAATTTGAGTCACAATCCTCCTGTTACATCAAAAGAACTTCATAATATTCTTCTCTCTGAAGATATTGTTGTTACTGATAGATCTATGGATTTTCTTTTTAAGGAAAACATTAAGGCATCTGTTGCTTATTAAGCTAATCTTCATAGGCATAATATTTCTAGTTTATTATGTTCTCATCGTGGTAGATGTAATTATCATTCTACTCCTAATTTCAGATGTAATTTTCATTTTCATCCAAGATTATTAAATGCTTTGAAAGTTACTTATGTTCCTCAACCAAAATTATCTACACCAACTAGTTTTGCAGATAAACCTATTTGTTAAATCTGTAACAAAGTACGGTGTCATGGAGTATAGGCATAGGCTTAACTTTGTATGTCAAAATATGAACATACTACACAATATAAGTGTTATGTGGATATTGCTAATATATAAGAATAAAATCCATGGTATGCTGGCACAAGAGCTAATAATTACTGAAAACGTGGGGGTACCAAAATACACCATCAACTTCTTAGGAAACCTTTATGGACAAAACCTAAATACAATTCCGAGAGTTCAACTTAATGAATCTCAATCGAGGAATAATATTCAGAGTTATACCTCTTTATCCTACAATCAGAAAGTTTACAGAGACTAGTTCGTGAACCTGATTTACGTGTGAGAGTAGTTGGACAATTCCAAATATCAATATCCAAGAATCAATATAGTCGTATCTAACAAACAAGGATGGATGTATCTACTTTGATTGATTTACGTACAACCTGTGATATTTCAATTACAAATATAAATAATATAATGTGGAAAAGAAATAACACAGACACCAGAAATTTTGTTAACGAGAAAATCGCAAATGCAGAAAAACCCCAGATCCTAGTCCATATTTGAACACCAAACTGTATTAAACCGCTACATACACTAGCTTACTATTAGAGCACTTCTCAGTCAAACTCTCAAGCGTTGCTATGTCAATCTTTTTGTCAATTTTAGTTGCCAAAACTATAAGTCTTGATTTCTAGTCTACGTATAGATAAGTCTCGGGTTAGGATAGAAAGTGTAGTTGAGCATTAGACTTCACGTCGTTCATCGATTGAAGACAAAGAACTACTAAGGGGAGCTTGTGGAACTTCACCAACAAAAGGTACGTGGAGACTTGAACTCATCTATCACTCAAAAGTCTATCTGCTATATATCCTATTTGAGGCAAAAGTCGTATAGCTATATAGACTTAAATTATACACATTTGATATTTCGAGCTGAGTTTAACTCGCTTACATATTTCTCGAAATATGTGTTGGTAAGCTTTCTCTTTAAACAAGTTCATCTTATATTATTGATGATAGTCAAAAGATGATCATGTGAAAATCGCCTGGTAACATCTTATATGATTTGTGTGAGATAGTCATTTGATGTAGTCTCGGAATGTTTCGTATTGATCATTCGATCACTTGAAAATTGCTTTAAAGCTAATAGTTTGTGTGAGACAACCATTGTCGTCTTCCGAGAATGTTTCAATGATTGGAATAAGTGTTTAGAACAATTGGATATAAGCATAGTATGCGTACTTGCATATATGTAATCCAAGTCCGGGAACCATGGTATGCATACTCGGACGCGTACTGCTTGGTTTAGTGAAAGTCTGGGAACCTTGTACGCGTACTGGAGTGAGGTTCAGGTCCGGTAATTTCTGCTGAGTTTGGAAGGTATGCGTACCAGTTCGCGTATTGGCGAACCCAAACTTAGTCTGACCATTTAGGTATGCGTACCCTTTTGCATACCCGAGTGGATAATGTTCTAAAATCGTTTTGTTCATGAACTAATACAGTTATATAATAAGGAATGCAATCTTTTGCAAACCGTGGCTATAATGTTCATGACTTGATTCGAGTGAATCAAAATTTATTTTGCTTCAATTGTGTCTTGTATACTTCTATGAGAATATAAACAATTGAACAACTCTAGAATTAGTTTCATTTGAGTCATTTATGGTTAATATGAATAAGGTTGATATGAAAGTATTCATATGGCTAACCTCGGTTAACTATTGTTGAGCCAACAAAGGTGCACACGTTTAGGTACAGTTACTCGTATCTAAATGAAGCTACTTTTCATGTGTGTGTAACAAGCTAAGTTCGATCTAACGGTTAAAATATATTTGCTTGAGTCTAATCAGGCTTTCATCTAACGGTGAATATTGAATGCTTTGTTACCAAGGTAACTTAGATTACAAACCCTGATTTGAAGACTATATAAAGGAAAACTCTAGCAACTAGGAAACCTAATCTCCACACCTCTTTTGTGATACTAGTTGCGACTATAGTCGATTCTCCTTTAACCTTAGGTTTTTTACAAAATCCTGTAGGTTAACGACTTGAATAATTCATTGGGATTGTGAAGCCAGACCCAACTATTTTCTCTGTAGTTGCGTGTTCTGATCTTGTTGTTTTCTATCGTGATTGAGTATTATCTTCTCTAATATTTGCTCGAGATTTATTCTCCGATAGGAAAGATAAAAAGTAGTCACAAACATCTTCGTATCATCGTTTGTGATTCCACAATATCTTGTTTCGCTACCATACGATTAATATTATTGTGAGGTGATTGATATTTCTAGGTTGCTCCTCGGGAATATAAGTCTGGTATATCATTTGGTTCCTGTTCACCTTGATTTATCAAAAGACGAAACAAAACTCATATGTTTATCTGTGGGAGATAGATTTATCTATTCAATAGACTTTTCTATGTGAGACAAATTGGTTTATCAAGTCTTCGACCTTGGGTCGTAGCAACTCTTAGTTGTGGGTGAGATCATCTAAAGGAATCAAGTGCGTAGAGTCCTTCTAGGATTTAGAGACATAAAGAGCACAACTGTACCTTGATCAGTGTGAGATTGGTTAGGGCTCAACTACATTCCAGTCCGAAGTTAACTTGGAGTAGGCTAGTGTCTGTAGCAGCTTAATACCGTGTGGTGTTCAAATCTGTACTAGGTCCCTAGGTTTTTCTGCATTTCGGTTTCCTAGTTAAAAAATTTTCTGGTGTCCGTGTGTTTATGGGTAAAAACTATTTCTGCTGGTTTTGGTAATTTTGGGTGTGTGGATGAGAAATGAATCTAAAACCTAAACAAATGCACTACACGGGAGTACTTTTGATTCGAGAGATCAATCTATACAATTATGGCCTAAACCAAGAAATGGCCGTTCCAGACTTGTTTCGGTCACAAAGTGAAGGAGATGGGGTTGATCTTAGGGAGGGAAGCGAAGAAGGTGTTGATATTGTGAAGGTGTAGGCTTGTTTATGACTTGTAACAAAAAGGTGATCAGGCTTACAATTAATGCAAGCAGGCTCCGGGTGTTTGAATACGTTTTTGTATTAACACTTGATTTTTGTGTTGTGTTCTGTATTGGAAATAGGGAGGAGAACCTATTTATACAAGTTATTTGATCCTCATTCACGTCTCTCGTAGGAAGTGGAGGAAGTGGAGTAGTGGAGTTGTGTGTTAGTGTCACACGATTAGTCTTGCCCACTTCTCCCATTATCACTAACCGTCCATGTCTTCTTGACACGTTCTTGTGATGGCGCGTTGCACGTTGCACGCCGTAAACTGCCAGACCAATACTCCAGTATGTATCCCCCAGTTTGTGACATGATTGATAACTCAAGGATCTTGGGACCCACAGAAGGTATCATGTGATGCTAGGTTAAATAACTAAGTTATTTAGAAAGTCGATACTTGTGAAGTATCGAGTGTAATCTATGCAAGTTATACATCGAATGTATTCAGCATGTATGAAGCATCGCTGTTGAGCATCATGCCCTGCCTACTTCGAGAAGCCGTTTGGAGGCTGCATGGGTGAGCCATGCCTTAGCTGATCACATTATGTGGAAGAGTGGCGGACGGTGATCACGTTGATATCTCACTTGTCTCCTAACTCCCATTCTAGGCTATCTGTCCAAGCTAGCGAAGTTGGACGGATGAGATGACTTGCAACCCTAATATGCGACCGTTAGATTAGGGTTTGGGAGGTACGCAAGCTGCCACTTTCAGCTCGAACGATTTCAAGCTTAGGGAGCGTTTCTGAAGGGACCGATTGGTATTGCAAGGAGGTGGCACGCTGGTGTTTACGCCCATGCTTTCTTGACTCGCAAAGGTCCAATCTAGACCACTCAATTTGGCCGGCAAAGACGAGTGGTCGAGATTAGATTTCAACAAAAATCTTATGTCGCAAAGGATTTGTTAAGGCATCGTGATACACCACTTTCGGGCATGCGAACCGAGGCGCCTGACCAAGGCCGGCTTTGGACGATCGGTCGGACATGAATCCGGGCCCACGGTGGTCATGCTAGCATGTTCTTCCTCCCCTGAAGTTTCATCTTTTCCTTACATTCAAGCCTGCGAAGATGGACGCTTGAAATGATTTTGCAACACATGGATGATGCCGCAAACCCTAATTAGGGTTTTTCCGGCCGTGTATCACGTCTTGTTTGGGCGCATGAATAGTGAAGACCAAACATAGTTGGTCTTGATCGATCGGTCAGGTATGTAGGCGGGCCCACGGTGTTTTTTTTGACATGCTCTGGCCCCTTTGAATCTACATCTATACACTCCATCTATGCCTGCGAAGATGGACGTTTGCGATCGATTTGCGACACATGTAATGTGCCGTAACCCTAGTTTTAGGGTTTCACGTCCATGCTGCTATGGCTAGACGAACTGGTAAGCTATGCTTCCCTCTTGGGGAGGAAGACCATGCGGGGCCCGCATTGGGTCAGTTGTGAATACTCCAATACCTGCTTGAGGGTTATGGATTCGATCTGGGCCATCCAATCATGCTGGTAAAGTTGGATGGTTGTGATCATTTCTGAGAATGACATGGTCAGTCTGGATACTCAATCGGGCTAGTATAACACTCCGAGAGATGATTCTCTTTGTTAGAGAATGGTGTAGCATGTACGGGTATTTCGTGCATGCCTCATTGATGTACTTAGATATTCATGCTACTCCGCTGAGAGTAACAATCAGTCATCATGCCGCACTAACAATAGGAGTTCTGCTAAGAACAGCATAGGAAATACAAGGCGTTTCATGCATTAATAAATAATGCTAAAATTCACAGAATACTTGGGGATTGTTGCTACATGCTCCATTCTAGGTGAATTAATAAAGCGTAGAAGTATTCATCGCTTATCAAATGGCCTTATCCTATGCAGGATGGCTGCACAAAAATTCAGTTTTACAACTTTAACCCTGAACTAAAATCCATCATCAACATTAAGTCCCCTGCCTAACACATGATGGTTACAGTATTGTGGGGTAGGCATGAGATGGTGACAAATACATGGGAGAAAAATGAGATGAAGGGATCTTACCCGGAAAGCCTTGATCGTCCGCTATAGGTTGCACATGTGAACACGCCGTTGCAAGCATGTAATCCTGAGTGGGACCGGTTTCCTTCCTTGAGTGTTTGAAACAAAAGAGGAATCCTTTTCCCATAAGGATTTCCCAATTTCTTGTCTATATAAGGGGACCGACCCCCCCCCCCCCTTTTTTTATTCCTCTCCCGTTCGCCCTCTCTCCTTCCACAGCTCTTGCCGTCACCGCTCAAGCCACCACCGCCGATCACGCCTGCCGGAGTCGTTGCCGGACGTGTTGCTGCTGCATCTATTCACCCGTCAGGTAGGTGCTTCACTACCCTTTCTTTGTTCATTTTTTTTGCGGTACAAACCCTAGTTCTTAGGTAAAAAAAAAATTTTCCTTGCCCAACATATCATGGTTGATTTCCTTAACGAAAATAGCAACGCCGTAAATATAGGTAGGATTGCTCAGTAAAATAAGCTATGAATCCATGAATATATTGTTTTTTCTTCTTCTCCATTGTTGCACGCCAAAAACCCAGCCTTTGGTTGTAATTTGATAAAAATCTCCGACTTAGGCTTGCAGACACGATTTCCCATGATTAATTGCTTGTAAAAAAAAATCGTGTCATGACGTGTACGGATGTGAGCCCGTTATGCATGCTTGATCAAACAACAATCCCGATTTTGGTCAGATCCATGCAGGCTTCGATACCTGCGCCTACTTGGATTGTTTCCATGTTTTTCCCGATCTCGTGCATGCTTGGCTCTGGCTATTATACCTGCTTGGACCAAGCATCTTGTACGCTCATCCCAATGTCGATCTTGCATGAACCAATACAGATCCTGCTTGTGTGAACTAATACAATTTTTCCCTATGCCTGCTTTACTCTCATGCCGGCTTGATCAAAAGTGGGCCCGTGCCTGCCTTGCTCGAACATGGACATGCGCGTGCTTGCTTCACTCGAATGTGGACATGGGCGAGACATATATTTTTTTTATAACAGCCGGCCATCTCTCCCTCTACACGAAGTAATGATTCTTTTCTTTTGCACTTCATTGTAGTTGTTTGGAAATGAACAAAGAGGCTCTTGTTAAGATGTCACTGATAGACACATTTTTGTGTCTGAATTGTCCTAAATGTCTTTATTGCTAGTGCTTTATTTTGTACTTATTATGGTGTTTTTATGTTTGTGTAGGTGTTTTTGGAGAGATACACACTTGTGTGAAAAATGTTGCTCAAAAAATGCTATTTGCACCCCCGGAAAAAAGTACTAAAGGCACCCTCACTTTGGATAAGGGCACCCCAGCTGATAAAGGTGCCACTGTTTTGGATTGGGGCACTTCATCCTCTTCATTTCAAATTCTGGAATTTGGCGGGAAGTTTTGTTCTTTACTAGCAGAATTTAGGTTTTGCATTTTGGGCGTGCTAGAAGGAGATTTAATAGTTGTAATTGCACGGGAAGGATGGACTGAGATTAACAGGCATGGTATGGGCTTTTGTTCGAATTAAATTTGGCTAGTTTGATCGGGTTGAAGACAACAGAGGCATGAGAGTTTCACGGGATTGTTTTACTCCTTCCCGTGTTTCTCAGTGGTTGGCTTGTGTAGGGACAAGTCTTTACTGAATCCGTGTTGTGTTTGGAGTGAGTGAGCACGAATCTACAGCTGGAGAAGCAAGAAAGGAAAGGAAATTATCCGGAGAATATTTTCATTGACTGCCGAGTATTGGGAAGATTTTTTGGATTAATTAGGAGTTATTTTTGGTCCAAAGGTGTATAAATAGGTTGCTGGGGTCGAGTAGAAGGGTTACAGAGTGATTGGGGAGACAACAGAGCAAAAAAATGAGAGTTGGAGAAATCTGCTGCTGCTGCTGCCATTGAAGAGAGCTCGAAGAACATTAGACTATAGAAGAAAATCGTTCATGCTACAGTGACAACGACAGAGGGTGTATGGTCGCGGAGCTACAGTGACAGTGACATTTCGTCTCTATCGTTCTTTGTAACAGTTAGTTTGTAACAAACATAATTGTTACAAACTCGGTTTTTCATCTTTTCCTACATATTCATCTTTGTAAGCACATTTGGAGCAATGAAATCGAATTTTGAGCGTGTTTCCATCATGATGAGTTAAACCCAATCCTTGGGGAAATGGAGGAAGCCGTTGTTTCGGAAAAAGTGATAAATTTCTACTTTTAATTAATTATAACAACTCTATTATGATTTGTGCAGTGAACTAAAATTTGATCATATGATTTTGATTAGTTAAGTGTATTTTCTCTTGATAGAATATGCTTGCTTTAGTGTTTTGATATTTTATGCTTGGATTAACATCTATTCTTCTGAAAATATACATGTCTAGGAAACATTATTAGAATCAATTTGAATGTTGAGTTGCATAATTACTGTTTATTAAATCACTAATATCGATCACTGGTGGAATCCTAGCCCCAGCCTCTCCATAATTTTTACAAAACTTTATTTAGAGTTTGTTATATTTTTGCTTTAAAAATTAAGCCTAAAAAAATATGCTTTCACAAGTCTCAACGAACCTTTTACTACAACATCATTGAAAATAACCATCAGTCACCTGGAGATAATGCTGCTTCTAACAGAATGTGGACAATTCCAAAGACATGCCCAATACAGATGACAAGATGTTTTCTATGCCTTTACCAAACATTAGAAGATATCCCCGCCACAAAATAATCCTACTTCCAGGCTCAGAAAATGAAGATGCTGCTTCATCATCTTCCCCAGCGTACGTGATGAGGTTTTATCTTCAGAAGAAAGATTATCCGCCTTCTCCCATTGACTTTAAGGTTTGTCAGACTCCACTGAACTCTTATGAAGGATGGATGAGATGCATGTTGAGCAATAAGCATGTTAGGGAAAACTTGACCAAGGCGCAGATCATTGATGCGGTTATGGCGTCTGCAACTCTTCACATTAAGAAGGGCTCCCAAATATTAATCACCTTCATTTCTCGACGGCGTCCTTCTACACACACATCTATATGCATGTGGGGAGAAATTACTATCACCTTGGAAAGCGTCGTCGTGCTGATGAACCTCCCTATTGATGGAAATCTTCGCTACGAACTCTCTACAGAATAAAATATTATCCATAACGCCATACTTTAGAAAGTAGCCGAGTACGAGAAACAGAAAAAGGACACGAAGTGTTTTTATACTTGGTGGGTGTCTGAATGGTCTCCTGAAACACCAGGGCCGGGCCAAGCTTTGGATAAGGACCACAGTGTAGTTGCATTCCTGTCTTTATGGTTGTCCAGGGACATCTTTGATGATGGTTCGGGTAAGAAAACCATAAGAAGCGATTTCATCACGTTTGTTATAAAGTTGGCAAAGGGTGTGGTCCTTCCTCTAGGCTCCTTATTCCTTGGCTCGTTGTATTCTCATTTGGATATTTTGGCAGTAGAGATGTATGCTTCCAATGGGTATAAGAAAGTGGAGTCACACATCCATGTTGCTTTTCTTCAGGCGTGTCTATGGGAGCACTTTAAGAGATACGCTCCTGCTCCTGCGATTTCGCTTCCTAGTTTGTACGGTGGTTCGAGGATACTCCGTTGGCAGGGTAGACGTCTGAAGCCAGGGTTAAGACTTGTTGACTTTCTCGATAATGTACACGCTATAGATTCTCGCCCATGGAGACCGGTCCATCCTTCTGTGGTCCAGCCAGAAAATTCTACCACCGCTACTGACCTTGTGTTATCTAGAGGAAAGTCTATGAGTCGTAGGGAAGCAGTCTTTATGCGAAGCTGTATGTCAGGATACATCCCTTCTTTCTTCGATGGAGTCCTTTATGTTGTTCCTTATAACATCGACAGGGATGCACGACAAATGGGATTTGACCAGGGTGTTCCAATCCGTTGTCCACCAGTGCCTTCAGAAGATCTCATCCCATATATTGCCAATGCTGACGTATTTGCATCGGAGCAGAGTTTTCCTTTTCTATCTATCGAAAGAAGGCCAGTAGTAACTTCCAAGTATAAGGACTTTTGGAGTGAGCAACTCTTATTTTTCCAGGCGTTTTCTGATGAAGTCGCGACAGTCTTCCGTGGTGAGCCGTCTCCTGACACCTTTAAGAAATTCAAACGATTGAAGACGCTTCCAGGTAAACGAACCAGGGCCGATGTCACTAACTGCAGTCCCCAGGATAAGAAGCAAGCATGCGGTCCCGTGGTCTTCAACTCTTCTAATAAGCAGGTACTAAATCTCTTCGAGCCTTCAATTCATTTTCTCGAGTAATTCTTCACTAAAAGTAATTCTCATTTGTGATCAGGGAATACCGAAAGAGAACGCCTTTGCAAGATTGGCACATAATCATAATGAGGAGTGTGGAGATGCTTATCCTCATAACAAGAAGTCTGGAAATACTGATCCTCACGCTGAGAGGTCTGGTGATACTAACCCTCTTCAAGAAAATTACAAAGATGATGCGAGCTCAACCGAAAGAGATGACTCCTAGAGCGGCAATTTTAGTGAACTTGTAGATGAGGCTGTGGCAGAAATCAGTCTTCAGAGTAAAACAATCATCACGAGGAGCGCAGGAGAGAAAACACCCATGACATTTGAAGTAACTCCCTCCAAAGAGTCCCCTAAACAAGCTCCGACAACTGATAAATCAATCGTAAGATCCCCTGCAGCTGAGAAGGCTTCTGACAAAGCCTTGGTGATATGACCTGTTGTTCTTGGAGCTGTCTTTGAGACTCCTTTCGATACTCCTTATACATTTCAAGTGCTGGTGGGAGGATTCAGTGTGCCTCTCATATACTTAGGAGTCGCTTCACATTTGTAAAACGTGTTGAAGAAGCTCTATCTTCCATCTATGACATGAGAATCGTGACTGGGCACACTGTTTCTTAAGAGGTAATATAAAACTGGGAGTTCCACCGGGAGATGTTCGTGAAGTATGAGTTTAACGCCCCCTGGTTCTGTGAAGGACTTGCCGAAATCCAGAGGCTGCAAGGTGAAGTGCATTTTAGTTGCAGGAAATCCTACACTACACCCTTGTTAAGAATTTATAATAACCAACTAAAATTTGAAGATTAAGAACGACACTTTATTATTTGATTTTCAGAAATGTTTACAGGAAATGTAAGAATTCAAGAATACAACTTTTATCTTGAAGTTTTCTCCCTCCTCAAGACTTTCTCAACTCTAAAAAATACATCATCCTCTTCTGGACATATTGAGTCTCTATTTATAGGGTAGTTACATAATGGATGACAGCTAAGTTTTCCTCTTATTTCGGATTTGTTCTGCGATTGTACTGCGATAGTTACAATGTTCATTCTCGCAAGCTTTGTAACCATCGCGGGACATACATGCTTTTCTCATATTTTCTTCAATCGTCAGCTATTACATCACTCTTTTGGTTGTTTTTGTGACACTCGCAAAGTGTAGTTGAAGATCTTGCGGTGATGCTCGCTGGGAAGTGTTGTTAATCTCGCAGAGAAGTGTTGTAGAGATATTCTGGCCCTACATCTTGCCTATTCTCAAGTCTTTTCTGCAAAGAAGAGAAGATCATGAGAATTTTAAAATGCCGCAACTACTTATCTTTTCAGATTTCTCTGTTCTGACACGTTTTTGTATCCTTGCCTGCTGTTTTCACATATTCCCTCTTCTAATAAATTTATGACACGTCCTCTCTAACCGCTGTGATCTAACCGTTCATGTTTTTTCTTAGCATTTATTACATTCATCTTCTTCGAGAAATTTCTTCTTCTATAAATACTCCTTTCATTCTTTTCTTTTCCTCTTTTACTTTCTTCTTCTATCTCTACGTAACTTCTCTGCAAGTTTATTGTTCTTCCGTAAATTGTGCGTCTGTTATCGCTGTGATTCTTTTCTTATTTTTCAACCTTTTTCTTCATTCCCATACTGAAAAAATGGTTGCTGCTGGTGCTAAAAATTTGGCTGCTTTTGGTGAGATGCGAGAAAAACTCAAAAGTAAAGGTTTTACTTTGTCTACGATTCCAAATCAAAGTCCTAAATCCGAGCTTTCCATCAAATTATTTTCTGATCATCAATGTTCTCGCGAGAAAGTTATAATATCGCTAGGTCAACTTGACACTGGTCTTCCAATTCCTCTTTTTGACCCTGATCTTCCCTTATTTTATGAAATAATTTCTCACGAGAATTTATCGCGAGCAGTATATCAACTGGGTGGAGATTTTATTCGATTACTACTTGAATATGCCTCTCGTGGCGCCAATAAAGGATCTCTCTACCCTTATGCTGCGAAGAATCCTCAATTCAAAGATGTTCCAATCATTCCCGTGATGTATACTGTGGATAATTTCTTCATCAACTATGACGTAATCCCCATGAAGAGAGATCGCACTTGCTGGGGAGTTTGTTTGCAAAAGAAAGATAAGATTGCTGAAGATAAAGCTCTTATGCTAGATATAGATTGGCATACAAATACTAATCAAGGTCCTCGTCATTCTAGCGATGATAAGTGGTTTATTTTTCCTCTGATTTTAGAGGGCCCGTATATTTCTGGCACTCATGCCTTGCATGCAAATCTCGTGGAATATCATCCATGGGTGTTCTTTTGGCCTGAGAAAGATAAAGAAGTATGTCTTCCTTAGTTCTTCACATAACAAATTATTTTTATTATTTTTCTTTGATTTTCACATCTTTAAGCTCTCGCTGATTATGCCTGTTTACTAGATTGAGAGATTGAAGGCATATTATGAGAAGTTTAGGAAACCTGCTACTCGTTCAGCTCTTGAATTACTCACAGATGAAGTAAGAAATATTTTCTTTATAAATCTTAACAATATATTGTTGCCTCTATTTCTTATCTAGGTAATTGAATAATTAGAACCAATGGAACCACAAACCAAGGTGAAATATTCAAATGATCGCAAGGGAAGATCCAATGCCCCTCCCAAAGGGAAGCCTGCTGCTCCTCGCAGTGATGAATTTGACGATCCTCCCTTAAAGAGGAGAAAAACCCAACTCCCTTCTTCTTCAACTCCTCAACCTATTCCAGAAAATTTAAGTGTTGATTTTGATAAGGACAACGATGATGATAATTTCGGCGTCTATAATGATGTTCCTTCCATAAAGGATTCTTCTTCTTCTGAGTCTGCAATGGCTCAACTATCCAAATTTTTTGGTAGTAATACATTTGGTATCCCAAATGAGTATGGAGATGAAGCTATTAATGGAATATCTTAGTCCCTCACCAAAGTCTGCAATGCTCCCATATTAGCTGATAGTGATTCCCTTCGTGGGGTTTCAAGATTGCTGACTCCAAGTCTCCTGAATTCGCTTGGTAGCCTGGTATGCTTCTACTTGCTCATCCTTTTTATGTATCTATTGATATTTTTGCCAGATTTTGACTTATATAGTTCTATCGCAGGTTAGAAGAGCTGCTTTTGTTGTTGCTTCTGATTTAGACAATATGCGTGAATTTTCTCAACAGAAGAACGTTGTTCTTTTCCAAAAGAATGAAGAACTAAAATCTGAATTTTATAATCTTCGCGAAAAGAATGAACAAATGGAAACTGAACTTGCTAATATTCGCGAGAAGAATAAAGAACTTGAGAATAATCTTCTTCAACAATCGCTCAAAGTATCTAATCTTGATACTGTTAACAAACAACTCTTAGGTATGATAACCTTCTTCTTTTCCTTCATAATTCTATGTTTCATTATTCTTTCTTACTTGATTCATCATTCTCGCAGACACTTATGGTCTCACTGATGAGGCTTTAACTATTCTCTCTTTTCCTGAACCAATAAATAACGATACTCTTCTAGAACTTCTTAATAATTCTTTAAATAACCCTTCCAATGTTAATTTCCTTTCCATAGATGAACTCAGATCTAAGTTTCACCTCTTAGAAATTGACTACAGATCTTGTTTAGATATAACTCACAGATTCAAACAACTTTATCATAATTCCAAAGTTGAGATTAAAACTTTAAAGGCCAAAAACAAAGATCTCTCAAAAGACAAAGACCATATATCTAGACAAGGAGCTAAAACCTTAGCAAATTTCCATAAGACCATTCTTGAAGTTCAAATTGAAAGGGATGGGCTTATCCGTGAGAAGGAAGGTTTTATTGAAAGAGAAAACCAAATTCGTTCTCGTCTTCTTATAAATAATGATGTGGAGTTTGCTTGGGCTGCGAAAGTTCTTGACAATGCCAGAACTAATTTAGGTATAGATTTCAGTCTTCATTTGAACAAGCGGCTTTAATTAAAGACATGATTTTTAAAAGAGAAGGTTATCACTCTTAAGATTTCATTAATTTATTTTTTGATTGAATCATCCTTATATGTATTAACTTTGTTATCATTTGCTCGCAGCATCCGAAAAGAACTATCGTATAAGATTTGATGAGTTGGAAGAAGAGAAAAGCCAACTCGCTAGAAATCTATCTTCTCGCGATGAAAAATATTCTAGATTGAAGGAAAAATTGAAAATTAATGCTTCGAATTTTAGTAACTCCCTTATCCGTGTTCGTAATAACGCCATTAAACTAGTATGTGATGATCATGATATTCCTCATTCTACATATCCCGATCTCGCAAAGGAAATTCCAGCTGATACCCCAAATCTAGTTATCTCTGATAGCGAAGCTGAGGAATCTAGCGAAGATGAAGACGACAATAATAATGGTAATGAAGAAAAATCTGGCAATGAAAAGAAATCTGATGAAGATGAAGTTAATAATGATAAGGATGAAGAAGAAGAATCTGGCGATGACAAGAAATTTGATGAAGAAAGTGAGGGATCCAAATAATTCCTTTTCTTCCTTTTATCTTCCTTGTAAATTTTGTACATTTATTTTCTGCTTCTCGTAATATTGTTGCGAGTTTCTCCAACTTGACGTGCAAATTTCTTTTGCTTTTATCTGTACGAATTAGAAAATAATTCTTTTTCTGCAACATAATCAATCAACACAATTATTATCCTTTAATTATCTATATAAATGTATCATTTAATAATATCTACTCAATTTTATTATATGGTGGATGAATAATAATTTCATCATTCTATGCATTCCCATACTTGCCTCTATTATTCATCTGCAATATGAAAAAATTAAGTAGAGATTAGATATTAGTTGTAAATCAAATTAAATTTTCCTCAATATCGGCGATGCTATCGCTAGCAACAATTGCATAATTTTATGATCTATGCGTAAAATCGCAAATCTCATAAATTCTGCGAGCATTATCGTAATAATTTTATGGTCTTATTATGCCTTCCAAATTAAAGGTCTTATTTTTCCACATTTTTTCTTTCTGCGACAAAATCGCAGGACGTCTTTACATTTGCATGTATTGACCCATTGATCTTGTCTTATCAATATTTTTTCAACATCTCTGCGACAATATGATAAGTATAAATTCTTTTTCAAGAATTAAACCTTATGACATTGTCGTCTTGCGATGAAATCGCAGGACGTCTTTACACTTTCATGTAAAAACCCATTGATCTCATCTTAACTTTTCTATTTTGGCTTGTTCCCTCTGTATAATTTACGTCACGCGACAATATGACATGCCTAAATGTTCTTACGATCATAAAGCCCCATGACATTGCCGTCTTTAGATACTTATCAGCTCCCTAATGGAGGGTGCCTCCCTTATATTCCCCATGGTTTCCCCTTCAAGGAGGGCACATCGGTCATACAAGACTAGCTCCTCCCATCCAGATTTTCCAACAACCAGGTGTTTTCGCAGCCTCTTGTCCTTTATGCCTATATGGCTTATATTTACAAGACTGCACCCTAAGTGGGGTTTTCTTCAGGCCAAGTGCATCATAGCCAAGACTTACCAAGGATGGCCAGGGTAGGTTCGTCCGTCCCGGGCACCCTTGGCTCAACCGTGTACCTCGGTGCCTTAGTCATATTCTGCACTTCTTAGAAGAGATTCTCAGTCGTCCAACCAGGGTATAACCTTATATAGTTGGAAATCCAAGATCTCTCTCCTGGATAGGTTTTCTTTAACCCCAACATCTGCATGACTCAGGTTCCAGCAATGGTATAACCTTATCCCTGAGTCATGTAAAGAGATACCCCCTTATATGACGCACTATTAGGTCTTATATTTGCCTCTTACGAAATTATATTCGCGAACTAAGGTGCACTCCATAAAGGTTCGTCCCATTCTATTAATCTCTGCGAAATTTTATTCGCGTTTCTCGCGAGTATTGTAACTCTGATAAAATTTCATTTCTTTGATTTTCTTGTAAAATTTTGCAATTCTTTCAAACAGAGTACTCTTTTCAATTGCATTTTCTTCAAACAAATTATGCATAAGCTTCTTTAAATTTCATCATTTTACCTTTCTACTTACTATTTTCTGGTTCTGCTTTTCTGTTACGTTTTGCTGTCTTTTCTTTTTCTGCGATACGCTCGCCATCAACTTCCTCTCGCTTCTCTATTGTATCAATCATCAATCTTTCACATCTCTGTTGTTCCTTGATGTTGTATTTCCAATTGCTATTCTTCTCAGCTCTTTCCTCGCAAGATTTTATATCAATCTCATAACATTTCTTGCTTTCTCCCCAATCTCCCTTAATAACTCCAATACCATTAGGATGAGGAAATTTAATACACTGGTGAAAAGTAGATGCTACACCTAATATCCCATGTATCCAAGGTCGACCAATCAGGGCATTATAAGGTGATTCAATGTCCACAACACATAACAAGATCTTTGTAGATATTCCTTTTAATGGAATCCGCATTGCAATTTCCCCTTTTGGTTTGTTAGCTGTCCCATTAAAGCCATATTTATATGTTGATGGTGTTAGATCTTCGTCTCTTCCACCCATGGTTTTGTAGGTATGATAGAATAAGATGTCGACTGAACTGCCTGTGTCTATTAGAACTCTATTGATTTCCCAAGAGTCTTCAGTTTCATCATCATGTTCTTCATCTTCTTCTTCTACTTGCTTTGGATCTATCTCTAACCTTACCACCAATGGGTTATCATGCTGCTCATCAGGCTTTGGTACTTCTTGTGCAGTGAAAGATATAGTTTGCTTTTGCTATTCTTCTAACGGCGAGGCTCTCGCAATATTCATTATATCTCTTCCATCTGTGTCTCTCGCGAAGACTCTTCTCAGAACATTATCATGGAAATCCTCAATAGTTCTGTGTGAATGTACAATGGAATTATAAAACAATTTTTTTTGCTTTATCCCCAACTTCTATTACGAATGTTTCTGCTTCTTTTACAGTATTTACCCTGCGAATTTCTGGTGCTAGAGGCAATCGTTGAGATTGTGGATGTCCTACTAAAAAGTGGTTTATCTTTCCTTGATCAATCATCCTTAAAATTATTCTCTTTACATTCCTGCAATCATTTATTGTGTGACCATGAAAGTGATGGTAAGGACAAAATTCTTGACTCCGATTATTTGGATGCAGCTCCTTTCCCATATTCCATGGGGATGGTATATTTTCCATCAAAATGATAGCTTCCCAATTTTTTTCTATACTAGAATTTAGGGGTGGAATCTTGATTTTTTCCCATACTATCTTCTGATTACCTTGCCCCCTAAAGTTATTTTGCCTCTGTCCACCATAGGTTTTTTGCGGCTGATCAAGCCTTTGGACTTTCTTATTTCCTCCGCGATTGTAATAATTCTTCTCCCTCTCATACTCTTCTTGATTTCGACTGCCCATCGTTACTAATTTCTGCTGATTATCAATCACCACTTTCTCTTGTTGTGCCTGCGAGGTGCTCGCCACATTGTTAATCATTTTAGAAAGTAAACTTCCATTTGCCGCTACTGAGCTGGTGTTTGCGATTGGATATGATTCCATTTCATTTTGTTTCTCATCCAAAGAAATGTATTCTTCTTGTAGTTCTCGTAGCTCAGTCACTGTGATAGTATTTTTGATTCTGAAAATTTGTATGTACAACAGATTAGTTGCGAACATTGCATTAATGAAAGACAAAATGATATATCTTTCATCCACTCTTCCAGCCATCTCACTGCACATTGTCTTCCATCTTATGGTTAAGTGCTTCAAACTCTCGCCAATCCTCTGTTTTAATCCAAATACATCTTCAATACCTGGCCGCGATGAATTGTTGCTTATATATGCTCCTAGAAATGTAGCTTGTAAATGATCAAAAGAAGTTATAGTATTTTTTGGCAATCCCTCGAACCATTTTAGCGCCTCGCCAGTTAGGCTAGATGCAAAATACTTGCACAATACAACATCATGGTTTTCCCATTGTAGCATACATCTAACATAAGCCTTAACATGTTGTATGGCACAGGTAGTTCCATCAAAAATGTTGGTTAATGCTGGTAAGTTGCACTTTAGAGGTATTCCTCTTAACTATACTTCTTGAGTGAATGGAGTTCTCGTAGCTTCTTCAATATCTTCATCAAGCTGCCTTCTACCTCCTTATCTTCTATTGTTTATCATTCCTCGCATTTCTGCTAATTCTCTCAATATTTGCTCATTCTCAGCTGAATTTTGCTCCATTGGTCCTTTTAACGCAGTTTCCCTTCTTCTACATTCTTGTCTTTCTTGTCTTGCGATATTTTGTGCATCTTCTTCTTCATCTTCATCATGTCTTTCTCTGCGATTTTCTCTTTCACCTCCTTCTTGAAATCGCAGCTGATTATGCTGTCTACTTTCTCTTCCAATTTTTTTTCATTTCTTATCATTTCTCTTCACTGTCTTTCTATTCTCCTATGTATTCAATCATATTCTTCCTGAATATTATCATTATAGCGATTTTGTGTACGTCTCCTTTCTCGATTTTCATGGTTATTCTGTCGTACTGCCTCTTGAAACTCTTGTTCTTCTACTTCTGCCCTTAATCTTTCTCTCTCGCAGGCTAAGCGTGCTTGTTCAGCATAATGCCTCTCAATTTCATCCTCAATTATTCTTCGATTTCTTTGAATTTCTCGCCCATGTAATATTCTTCTACCTTCTTCTCGATTTTCTTCACCATTTTGATTATTTCCATCCTCTTGATTTCTATTATTGCGTTTATCTTCCATAGTTTCACCTCGCGGATCATGGCGATCTTCAATTACTTCTTCTTCACTATGACATTGCTCTTCATTTGGATTTTGTCTTTCTTCTCGAGTATTTTCTCTAGCATTTCTTATTTGGGAATTTCGTCTCGGCTCTTCTCTAAATGACCTTGAATTCAATCTAACGGTACTTCTTGATCTTCTACTTTGTAATCTCAAATTCTCCATTCTCAACTCATGATTTTGTCTTGTTAAATTTGCACGTTCTTCCGCCTCTAATCTTCTTTGTCTTGGATCATTTGTTGTTTCATCTTCGCCTTCTCCATGAATTAATCCTTAAACCACTCCTTGATTTCTTTCTTCTCTTCTTCCGTCTCTTAATTGTTGATCTTCTACATCTTCCATCGTATCCGATCTCCAAGTATGCACACTCATTCTATCATAATCCACATTTCTATCTTGTATCGGTGTTTGTTTATTCGGTTGTGGAATTTGATTTTCTCCTTCAATCCTTGTTCTATTTCTTCTTGTTCTTATCCTTGAAGATTCTCCTAATTCATTTGTTTCTCCACGTGCAAGTCTTTTACTCCTCCTTACATTTGTTGGTGGTTCTGATGTATTTCTTCTTCTTCTAGCCATTTCTTCAACTCTAACAATTTCTTCAAATCTTCAAATTGTAATTAGAGATTTCTTAACTTGATTCTCCCTGTTTCGGGCGCCTAAATGTAGTTGCAGGAAATCCTACACTACACCCTTGTTAAGAATTTGTAATAACCAACTCAAATTTGAAGATTAAGAACGACACTTTATTATTTAATTTTCAGAAATGTTTACAGGAAATGTAAGAATTCAAGAATACAACTTTTCTCTTGAAGTTTTCTCTCTCCTCAAGACTTTCTCAACTCTCAAAAATACATCATCCTCTTCTAGACATATTGGGTCTCTATTTATAGGGTAGTTACATAATGGATGACAGCTAAGTTTTCCTCTTATTTCGGATTTGTTCTGCGATTGTACCTCGATAGTTACAATGTTCATTCTCGCAAGCTTTGTAACCATCGCAGGACAGACATGCTTTTCTCATGTTTTCTTCAATCGTCAATGATAGGTGTGTAAAAACACCTCTCTAAGTATCGATTGGTTATGCTTTCTTAGCTAGTTCTCGTGTGAATTTGTATTATTATCTTTCTTTTATATTTTATGGGAATTTTGGAGCTTATTCCCGAAAAGAACAAGAAATCATCTAATTGGCTGAATAATCACTGTAAACTATAACGGACAGTCACCCACGCATGTATGCGTGTCGTAACCACAACAAATTAATTAATATTTTACTACCTAATTAACAAGTAATATATAGTAGTCAAGATCGATCCCACGAGGAGCACGAGATTCTAGTTGTAAAATTGTCACACAAAAGGGGGGTTGAATTGTCACAAAAATTAAATAAAGCAATTAAAAATATAAAGGAAATCAATAAGAGAGATTAGATCAAGGAATCCTTCTTCGCTGCAAAACAATGATTAAAGTTATGTTCTTTTCCACTTCTTATTAGTCACAGATTATCACCAACCGTAGGATAGCAGGTTCGCTTAGCTAACCCCAAAATTCCTTATTTCACTGAGTAACAGGTTCGCTTAGTTATCAGATTCTATTCAGAAGAACCACCTTGAGGTACGCTTACAAGATGTAATTCCCCGAACGCATTAAGATTTATGAACTTAGGTTTAGTACTAGTAGTTAGACTCGGTTCGCTTGGTCAACTTTCTAGCGTTGTTTTCACACACAATTGCTCCACGGAATCCCTCCGCAAGGTCTTGTGTTTTCTACTTGTGTAAAGAGTCAAGAAACGATTACTTATCCCCTAACTTTCACTAGCTATAGATCAAATTAAAAAATCAATTTAGTATGCATCCTAAACAACTTATCAATCAATCATAAACACTCATATTAGTAAAAACAAACGATAATCATGTGAAAACTTCAAAGTAGATTTAAAAAAAAACTCAAATCATGTTAAGAACTAGGAATTCATCCTCAATCAAATTAGTTACTCATGCTAAGAGTTCACACAAAGAATAAAGAAAAGAATTGTGTGTGTAGAAGTGTGCAAAGTTGTGCACAAAAGTGTGTGCAAGTGTATCAATATGTATGGAAGTGTGGAAGTGTATGGTAGTGTGGAAGTGTGTATAGAAAAGTAGAGAACTTCTCTATTTATAGGCTTCAATGTTCTCCATATCTTCCAAGGAATAGAATCCCTTTCCTTTTGTAGCTCAATTTCCAAATCCAAGTCTTTCTCAAATCTTCCATCTTCTCTTTCCATATTCCAACCAAATTCTCCATCCAATTCCAAGTCCAAGTCTTCACATCCCATGAGAGAAATCCACACAAAATTTTGCATTTTTTGTTTGCCGGAAAACTGGGTTTTTGGCCGGAATCCGTCGCCGCCGGCAACCTGAATATTCTGTCACGGTAAGGGAATATTCCGTCAAGATTTTGTTATGTTTAACTGTTGACTAACGGTCAAACGGGTCAACACGGTCAATCTCAGCGAGTCAGAAGTTGAGTCAACTCGGTCCAGGCCAATTGTTCACCATTTGTAGCTTTCAATTCACAGCCCAGATGGCTGTGCCTTCCCTGTTTCAATCACGGCCAAGATGGCCCTGCATCTTGCAAGCCACCAATTCAAATCCCAGCTGCACCAGTTCATAACCTCTCCACCTGCAGCACCAGTTCAACTTCAACTCCTCTCCATGCTCAAATAAATAGTTGCAGCAGCAACTCAAACCACCACTGCTACAGCTTAACACCATAACCAGTCCAGCTCTCCTGCATCTCCATCACTTGGACAATTTCCATCTTTACCACCCATTAGCTGTAGCTTCACCTCAAACACAGCACCAGTTCCTGCGCAACCACCACATTCAACTCCACCACTAATCATCAGCACCAGCTCTTGCAGCTCCCTTCTATAGCTTCTTTCCGGATCCCAGCACCATTACTCGTAATTACCAGCACAAGCCACCATCCAAGCAAATGCTTTACTTCCAGCTTCTCTGCACCACCACTGCAACTCAGCTGCAAACATTCCTTGTTGGCATTCATTCCTGCACTTCAGTTCAAGCAGCAGCAAACCTTCTCCATGTACCCTGTAAACACAGCCACAATTCTACATTCTTAGCAATCAATTCACTCATACCTACCCTGCAATCTTCACAACATTGCCCTATAGTTCTGCCAACTTGGCCTTCTTGCACATTGTTGACTGCATCTCCCAGTTATACCATAACACCACCAGAGCCTCATATCACCACCCCTGGCAGCAACACTGCAGCCAAACAATTTCATCCTCAAATAAACTGCTACAAACAGCAGCAATACCTCCCTGCTTCAGAGTAGCTTCTCCTCAAAAACCCAAATTCGATCCACGTCTTTCCATGACAGTAACAGATTCGATTCACCCACATTTCAACATCAAATCCATTCTATCAACAGAACCATCAACCCCTTTAAGCTTCAATTCAATTCTGCACCCTCATCAAATCACCACAGCACTAATCCAACATCATTCAGAAGCTCAAACCCACTTATATTTCACTCAATAACATCGATTTCTTCGTTCAACGACTGCAGATTCAGTAACAGCTTCATCGCCATTAGCAGATTTATCTTGTTTAATCTCTTCATAACCTCTCAATTTCTCGATATGGTCACGGTAGAAACCCGTCTTCTTCCCTAGAATCATCACTGTAATTTAATGGTAGCAGCAACTCTTGCTGATTTCACCTCTCCCCTTTCTCGATCTCTTGGAATTTAGAAATGAGGCTACTGCTTCTTCTAAATCTGTTTCAGGGGGTGAATGATTAAGAAAGGGAACTTGATTTAGGTTTAGGAATTATTTGGGGTGGATAGTACACCCCAGGGATAAAACCACCCCAGTTATTTACACCCATTCATAATGATAAGGGATACCCATAGAGCAACCCCTTAACCACAGTTGGTCTTTGTATAGTACTCCTCCAAAGAGCTACCCCTTAACCATAGCTGGACTTTATTTAGTATTCCTTAAAAGAGCTGCCCCTTAACCTTAGTTTGGCTCCAGATAGTGCTCGCCCTGTGAAATGACAAATTTACCCTTTCTTGCCCAATTTTGGATTATTTCTTCTCCTTTTCCTCCGTGCGACTCCAGAGTACCTAATAACTCAAAAACACACGTAAAATACATAATTTACAAGAAAAATAGCAAAGAAAGCATAACCAATAGATAATAAATAGAATGCATTCTACACCCTATCAAATTCCCCCACACTTAGACTTTGCTAGTCCTCGAGCAAATCAAAACTAAAACTTACAACTTCAAAGCTTTCTAGCGTCCCAAGCATCCTAAGAGTTATGAGGACATAGAGTTTCTGCATGCTAGTAATGAGAAGTTAGAAGTACTAAAGAACATATTCTCATTCTTAAATGTTGAGTGAGAAATAACCACACCATAATGAGAGGACGCGTGTTTGAGAAACGATCAATAAACATTTCGCCTCGACTTCTGCCTCACAAAAGGGTTTTATGATAATTGCACTCAAAAGGACGGTTTTTTTATGGGTCTCACATGTGTGCAGGTAGGAATGAAGAGAGAATTCCCGCAACACGTTGAATGGTAGGAAGGATAACTTCCGAAATTTTGAAAAACCCACATCTTTTAACATTTTGAAAAACCATTTTTCTAACGATCTCTAAGAAAGGAAATCAACCATTTATATCGAGGATGGGATTACTTACTTACCTTCACATCCGATTGCCAATTATGATAACACCACTCTCACGGCATCCAATAGAAACGTCTTCCGCTCCTTGTCTTCATCTTCTTGGTCTTCGGCTTCAACTATTTATGATAAACTCTTTAGCTTCATAGATCCTTAACAATTTTTAACCTTTTTCCTTAACTCTTTGTCGCTTGAAACTTCCTTATAGATTTTCCTTCCCCACGGCTTATTCAAAACAAAACAATAATAGATATTTCTCTTGTCTCATATATATATATTTTTTTTTCATTTTTTTTTCATTTTTTTTAGACAAGAGAAACACAATACAAATCAAAGTGAAAAATAAAATAAACCATGGCCGTGGAAAAGTACTTTACCGCTTGATTCTTCACAACTTGTATCGTCTCGAAATCATAAATTTCAATAATTCTCACCTTTTGATTTTCTTTGCTCTTGTAAATTAGTCTTCATACTTGGATATAGAATTACCTCATTGTATTGTAAGTCTTCAACTTTGATATAAAATTATGCTCTTTTTCTTGTTCCATTGTTGCTTTCAAACCTTGAACCTTTTCAACTTTCCTTGTATATTTTGATGTCGCTCCCTTGTTGTTGATGATTATGGTGTTTCTATGGACCCGTTGTTGTCGAGAGAGAGAATGGTGCTAACTGCAAATCGAACTACAAGAAGGAGGCTTTCATCCATAGACGTCACCCTCATGATTGACAAAAATTAGCACTCAAGAGATCAAAATAGTGCTAAAATTGGTGTGAAATTGGGTAGCTCACCATTCTACCCGGAATTAACGTACGGTGACACACACTCAAAAGAAGCTCTTTAGTAAAGGAATAATTTCTGGTCGGTGCCTCACATGATATGAAAATATGGGTAGTCTCCACTAATGATTGATCAGCAACTCTAATAACGCACTTCTCCCTGCACCAAATTTACATCACCGGCATGATTAAATCCATTATTTAATACTCTAACAAGCAAGAAATCCGAACGTAGTTCCCTAACATTTCCAAGTTCAATTATGTTGGTCAGAATTCTATATGTAATCATACCTAGAAGTATGCTAGTGACTCTAAAATCTCTAAAAGTTGAAAGTTTTATGCAAAAAATTCTTTTTTTTTATGCAAAAATATATGCTTAGCCACTCCCCCACACTTAAACCTTACATTGTCCTCAATGTAATTGAATCGTCCAAGTAAAAAATCAAGGTGGGAAATCCTAATATGATATGGAACAAGAAAAATAAATAAACAAAAATAAAAAGCAAAATAAAAGGATAAGAAATACAAAACTGGTGGGTTGCCTCCCACTTAACGCTTGTTTTAAAGTCGACATCCCGACATGGCTCTTGTAAGATTCACTCCCCATATACTAACAATCGGAAAATTTGGGGATCCTCCCATGGTACCTGTTTTGCAAACAATAGCTTCATACAAATATTAGCACAAGAAAATAATAGTAAAGTTATAGCTCGATAGAAATTTCCCCCACACTTATTCTTCTCTACACTCAGAAGTGTATAAAGAACATAGAATTTGGGAACTTTCATGCATTCCTCTTGGCAAACCTGCATAGTGTTAGAATCAAGTGTTTCCAATGGTGGATATCGAGAAACAAAGTCATTCAAAAGTACTTTCGAAGAACATACATTCAATCCAATAAGAGGTAAAGGAGAAGAATTAATATGCAAAGGGTTAGACAAACCTTGCACAATCTCTTGTATTACGGTATCTTCTTCGTTCTTAAAAAATTCAAGTGAATTACTTACCTCTTGCATATCATGGTCCTCTATCAAACCTTGCAACCATTCTTCATCACTTTCTACCTTAACCAAAGTCTCGGCATCATCATAATCATTAGCAAGTTCAATTGGGTCTTCCACAAATTCAATCAATTCGGTTTCTTTATCGAGCATCATCTCTTCAACATATTCATCATCGGAATCGGGCCATTCACTAAATTGATTTTCTTCGGTAAAAATTGTAAGATCTTCTTGTGAGGGTGTTACACCGTTTACAACAATAGGAAAATCACACCAAATCTCCTCCTTTTGAATAGGTGAAGGATCGTTATTATGATCCGGAGTTGGAATAACTTCCTCATGGTTGCAACCCTCATACACTTCCGCGGACTCATAATTTTCCCTAAGGAATTTTTTCCAAGCACTAAATGCATCTTCCTCAAGCTCTACCTTTTGAATAGGTGATTGATCATTATTAAGATCAAGGCTCGAGTAATCTACACTAGTGTCATCAAAAGTTTCCAAAGGTTGGTCCTTTTCAACACAATCATCTTCATTATCGGAATCACCATAATAAGAATCTTCATCGGTTTCATAACCTTTATCCCGATGTCGTTTAAGTTCCATATGAATGGTCCTACTAATTTATGCGACAAGCTCTTCCGAGTCTCCATCATCTTCCAATTTGTATAACTTTTGTGCAAGTTTATGGACATTTACACGCTTACCACCGTGTATAGAGTTTCTAGATTGTATATCCCTAAAAAGTGAAGGAAAAACACGATGAAGAGGAGTATATTCCCAATTCTCTGTCTGCACATTACTAGAAAACAATGTATTAGAAGCATAATTATCCGTCCATCCTTGTGATTGTCTACTTACATACCCGTCATAAGGTTGTTGATATGCATGAGAATATCCATAAGGTTCCGTAGGATTTTGATCATAGCCAAAATATTGGTTTTGATTGTATCCTAAGGATGGTTGGAAGTTGCCATGATGTTGAGGTTGAAAATCGTATTGATTGTTGAAATATGCTTGCACTTGTCCACCATACATAGAAAACCGGTATCTAAAAAACAATTCAAAAACTAAGTTAGATACGATAAAGAATCCAACAAAGCAAGATTAAAGCAAAAAGTAAAAAGAAAACAACTAAAATCATCCGATGCTCCCCGGCAACGGCGCCAAAATTTGTATGCGTGTCATAACCACAACAAATTAATTAATATTTTACTACCTAATTAACAAGTAATATAGGGTAGTCAAGATCGATCCCACGAGGAGCACGAGATTCTAGTTGTAAAATTGTCACACAAAAGGGGGGTTGAATTGTCACAAAAAGTAAATAAAGAAATTAAAAATATAAAGGAAATCAATAAGAGAGATTAGATCAAGGAATCCTTCTTCGCTGCAAAACAATGATTAAAGTTATGTTCTTTTCCACTTCTTATTAGTCACAGATTATCACCAACCGTAGGATAGCAGGTTCGCTTAGCTAACCCCAAAATTCCTTATTTCACTGAGTAACAGGTTCGCTTAGTTATCAGATTATATTCAGAAGAACCACCTTGAGGTACGCTTACAAGATGTAATTCCCCGAACGCATTAAGATTTATGAACTTAGGTTTAGTACTAGTAGTTAGACTCGGTTCGCTTGGTCCACTTTCTAGCGTTGTTTTCACACACAATTGCTCCACGGAATCCCTCCGCAAGGTCTTGTGTTTTCTACTTGTGTAAAGATTCAAGAAACGATTACTTATCCCCTAACTTTCACTAGCTATAGATCAAATTAACAAATCAATTTAGTATGCATCCTAAACAACTTATCAATCAATCATAAACACTCATATTAGTAAAAACAAACGATAATCATGTGAAAACTTCAAAGTAGATTTAAAAAAAAACTCAAATCATGTTAAGAACTAGGAATTCATCCTTAATCAAATTAGTTACTCATGCTAAGAGTTCACACAAAGAATAAAGAAAAGAATTGTGTGTGTAGAAGTGTGCAAAGTTGTGCACAAAAGTGTGTGCAAGTGTATCAATATGTATGGAAGTGTGGAAGTGTATGGTAGTGTGGAAGTGTGTATAGAAAAGTAGAGAACTTCTCTATTTATAGGCTTCAATGTTCTCCATATCTTCCAAGGAATAGAATCCTTTTCCTTTTGTAGCTCAATTTCCAAATCCAAGTCTTTCTTAAATCTTCCATCTTCTCTTTCCATATTCCAACCAAATTCTCCATCCAATTCCAAGTCCAAGTCTTCACATCCCATGAGAGAAATCCGCACAAAATTCTGCATTTTGTGTTCGCCGAAAAACTGGGTTTTTGGCCGGAATCCGTCGCCGCCGGCAACCTGAAAATTCTGTCACGGTAAGGGAATATTCCGTCAAGATTCTGTTATGTTTAACTGTTGACTAACGTTCAAACGGGTCAACACGGTCAATCTCAGCGAGTCAGAAGCTGAGTCAACTCGGTCCAGGCCAATTGTTCACCATTTGTAGCTTTCAATTCATAGCCCAGATGGCTGTGCCTTCCCTGTTTCAATCACGGCCAAGATGGCCCTGCATCTTGCAAGCCACCAATTCAAATCCCAGCTGCACCAGTTCATAACCTCTCCACCTGCAGCACCAGTTCAACTTCAACTCCTCTCCATGCTCAAATAAATAGTTGCAGCAGCAACTCAAACCACCACTACTACAGCTTAACACCATAACCAGTCCATCTCTCCTGCATCTCCATCACTTGGACAATTTCCATCTTTACCACCCATTAGTTGTAGCTTCACCTCAAACACAACACCAGTTCCTGCGCAACCACCACATTCAACTCCACCACTAAGCATCAGCACCAGCTCTTGCAGCTCCCTTATATAGCTTATTGCCGGATCCCAGCACCATTACTCGCAATTACCAGCACAAGCCACCATCCAAGCAAATGCTTTACTTCCAGCTGCTCTGCACCACCACTGCAACTCAGCTGCAAACATTCCTTGTTGGCATTCATTCCTGCACTTCAGTTCAAGCAGCAGCAAACCTTCTCCATGTACCCTGTAAACACAACCACAATTCTACATTCTTAGCAATCAATTCACTCATACCTACCCTGCAATCTTCACAACATTTCCCTGTAATTCTGCCAACTTGGCCTTCTTGCACACTGTTGAATGCATCTCCTAGTTATACCATAACACCACCAGAGCCTCATATCACCACCCATGGCAGCAACACTGCAGCCAAACAATTTCATCCTTAAATATACTGCTACAAACAGCAGCAATACCTCCCTGCTTCAGAGTAGCTTCTCCTCAAAAACCCAAATTCGATCCACGTCTTTCCATGACAGTAACAAATTCGATTCACCCACATTTCAACATCAAATCCATTCTATCAACAGAACCATCAACCCCTTTGAGCTTCAATTCAATTCTGCACGCTCATCAAATCACCACAGCACTAATCCAACATCATTCAGAAGCTCAAACCCACTTATATTTCACTCAATAACATCGATTTCTTCGTTCAACGACTGCAGATTCAGTAACATCTTCATCGCCATTAGAAGATTTATCTTGTTTAATCTCTTCATAACCTCTCAATTTCTAGATATGGTCACGGTAGAAACCCGTCTTCTTCCCTAGAATCATCACTGTAATTTAATGGTAGCAGCAACTCTTGCTGATTTCACCTCTCCCCTTTCTCGATCTCTTGGAATTTAGAAATGCGGCTACTACTTCTTCTACATCTGTTTCAGGGGGTGAATGATTAAGAAGGGGAACTTGATTTAGGTTTAGGAATTATTTGGGGTGGATGGTACACCCCAGGGATAAAACCACCCCAGTTATTTACACCCATTCATAATGATAAGGGATACCCATAGAGCAACCCCTTAACCACAGTTGGTCTTTGTATAGTACTCCTCCAAAGATCTACCCCTTAACCATAGCTGGAATTTATTTAGTATTCCTTCAAAGAGCTGCCCCTTAACCTTTGTTTGGCTCCAGATAGTGCTCGCCCTGTGAAATGACAAATTTGCCCTTTCTTGCCCAATTTTGGATTATTTCTTCTCCTTTTCCTCCGTACGACTCCAGAGTACCTAATAACTCAAAAACACACGTAAAATACATAATTTACAAGAAAAATAGCAAAGAAAGCATAACCAATAGATAATAAATAGAATGCATTCTACACCCTATCAACGCATGTTCAAAACTTGGGTCAGCAAATGCACGCATGTGAAAGCCAGGACAAGATAGATGGGCCAACAGAGTTAAAGGAGAATTACTTCCCTGATATTGGTGGGCTATAGGAGAAGCCAATCCAATATAATTAGCTAATGGGCCTTAGCTCAGTGTGTTTACACCAACAGGCTTTGAATGAAATCTTGATTCGAGATTTTCCAAAGGAGAAGATGATGTTGGCGCACTTAAGGGAAAATGTTTTGGCCATTCAGAATCCAGACGAAAACAAAGTTCTGCCGTTTAAGAATGTTCCTGCTGCCGAGAACACATCCTTCTACCGTCAGAAGATTTATGATGACGAATGGAAGTGTTGCTCAAGTCCTGGGAGCTCGGGTTTGCCGGTGATGGAGCTACAAAGGACAATGGTCGAGAGCATATGATATTAGCTCAAGTTTAAAGCTCAAGTTTAAAGGACTGTTGAATTTCGAGATTGAGCTGTACGGAAGTGACTGGTTTTTAGAGCTCGAGCTGATGCTGTGCTTGTATGGAAGGTTGAACGACTAAGGAGATGGATGCTATCATTTCAGGTGATGAGTGAGCTATGGAATGACGGTGTTGCTTCCATAATAGCCATCGTTGGCTGGGAACTGGTAGTTGAATGGCAGTGAATGGCTGGTGTCGTTATCAGTGAACAGTGAAAGAAAAGATGGCAGAGACGGCAAAGATCATTGTGTTGATAATGGAGCTCGATTGTTTAGTAGCAGTAACGAGTTAACGAGATGGTGAAGACATGGGTGCTGTTACATTATCGTGCATGGCAGCAACAACGTTGGAGCTGGTGAGTGAAGTTGAGATATGCTGGCAGTGAACTCGAGACGGTGAAGACATGGGTGCTGAGTTACGAGAGAGATGCTAGCAGTGATGTGGTGGTTTATGGCAGTGGCAATGAGGATTGAGTCGAGTTGTTACAAGAGTGAGATGTTACTGCTGTGACATCCATGGACGAATATAGCAGCTGGATTCAGGTTGTTGCTGCTCGGGTTTGAGTTCTTGGAGGTTGCAGTGAGTTGCGATGGTGGATAATGATGGCAGGTTCATGAGAGTTCGAGTCAGAGAATGAGTTTATCGGAAAGGGACATTGATACTGTTGTGGCTCGAATAGGATATGGAGCTGAGCTGAAGAGAGTTTGCGCTGAGAGTGATCGATGATGAAGTTCAGCATGATAAGGCATTTATCTGCATCGAGCTAATGAAGTTGAGAATAGCCAGCGATCGAGTTTATACGGAGGAGCCTTGGTTACGTACTACAGGAACTGATGCCACTAATGCTGATGGTTAGCAATGTGCATGAGATGAAGATGGAATAAACATGCAGAAAATGATGTCAGGTCGGAGGTTAGCAGGGAGCTGCATTGTTGGAATTTGTGGTTATCGAACAAATGAATGATTGGCTGTAGCAGCAGCCATTAATTAACAGCATAATGATGGTGTTGTGGTGACGAGCTGGAGATGGGTGCTTGAAGTATTAATGGCTCTGGAAGGTTGTGATCGGGCAGGGAATGGAGCAGAAGAGAAGCTCGAGTTGAACAATGGAGTAGAGCGGTACAAGGATGTTGCTGCCACTATTGGCAGTAGGTATGGACATCGTGACATGGAGGTACGATGGGATTGCTTCCGTGAAGTATAGAAGAAGTACGGAACTGGCAGTATAGAATTTGGATGGAAATGGTGTTGGCTGTCGATGGGCTCTTGCCAAGATAGAATGTATGGGAATGATGGATAAAGACGGAGATGGGCTGAGAGAAGGTGAGATAATGGGTTGATGGGCTTCTGCCGTGAAGGTGTAGACGGGTGAAGATAATGGGCTGGACTTCAACATCCCATTGCACTGATTAAAAATTATCACGAGCAGCTTTGGCCGTGATTTACTTTGGGTTTTGGCGTGAGTTTGGCCAGATTGTGGTAGTCACTTTGCACGGGGTATGATGCACGGGACACAATTCAAGAGGAAGTGCACTTTCATATTTTTGCTAGGTTTTCTAGTTTTGAGGAGGTGCATTATCCTATTTTTGCTAGGTTTTCTAGTTTTCTTAAAGAGGAGGTTACAAAACTCTATATATAGGGAACCCTAGGCAGAATTTTATATATATCATATCTTCTTGACACATATCTTCTTTTCACCGTTTTTCTCCCCCTTAGGGGGGGAGAACTATCTCTTTTATATTCTTTTTATATTGTAAGGATGAATTCAAAGTTCTAATGTGAAGCTCAATTATTTTTCAAGTTTGTTTCAAGTTTTAAATTGATTCATTGTGGATTGTTTTTAGTCAGCTATTACGTCACTCTTTTGGCTGTTTTTGTGACACTCACAAAGTGTAGTTGAAGATCTTGCGGTGATGCTCGCTGGGAAGTGTTGTTAATCTCGCAGAGAAGTGTTGTAGCGATATTTTGGTCCTACATGCATGAAGTCCCCTCTGCAGACATCATCTCTCATCAGGAAGATAAGATTGAAAGGTTGTCTAATGAGTTGAAGCTGGAGCAGGCCGTTCTCTAGAAAATGAAAGTCTCCCTTGCACAGAAGGACGGGTTGTTGCTGAAGGATTTCCCTTGAATGATTCATGCCGTCTACTTATGCTCTTTCTTATAGGATTTTTGAGTGATGTGAGGGTTTCCTTTCACAACTTTATTTTAGGTATTGGGTTAATAGGTGATTGAATTTTGAATTGGTTTATTTTGGGATAGTTTTTGTGAATGGTTTTTTGAGAGAGATTATTCGGAATGGAATTTGCATTCTGGTTATGAATGATGTGGTTACAACAATATTGTTTATATGAATTTGTGAAATATTGTGCTAGCATGAAATGGAACAAATGTGGTATCTGGTCATTGAATCTCTTTCTTAAATTCTAAAACTATCTTCCTTGTAAAAACTGCGTAGTAGAACTTACTTTGTTATTCGAAATTCCATCTGCGTAAAATTGGACCTTCCTTAGCGCTTACTTCGAGAAATTGCACGTGCTAATCTTCGGAGACATGAGGCAAATCTTCTGAACTAAGATTCTTTTGGAAAATACCCTTCAGGGCGTTGCATTCACTGGTAGGGTGGTGCAGAAAACGGTGGTAATAGCAATATCTTGGATATATCATCTCCTAATCAGTCGGTTGTCACCATACCTGAGGTAGTTGGACTTCTCCATCTCGTACCCATATTGCCAATAACTCCAAGACTTTATTCATGGAAAATGGGAAGTGTGTGTATCCTGATCTAGGATTTTCTTGCATTGACGGATGCTATTGTGATATCCCTTGTTGACCCTGATATGAAGAACGCTTCGGGGTCGAGACGTGCGTGTGTGCCAACATACATGCTGACTGCTTGGTTGATCGACTCTGCTGATACGCAATTGCTTTCAAGGGCTTTGTATCAACGAGAGCATCATTTTCAGGTGGCTGAGTCAGGTATTCCCAGCCTTTGTATTCGTGTGAGCCTTGGATGATTTCTCCTTCTTCAGGAAGTTCTTCGTTTGGCTGAAATGTCGCGGCGGATTGAACATCTTTCTGCACTTCATTAAGGGTTTTGAGATATAAATCTCCCAGCAAGGCTTCATAAGCTAGACCTTTTCCTTTGTCCAATAAAGGATGTGACATTCCTGACAAGTCCTCTCTTCTGTAGAGTTTCTTTGAGCCTCCTTCGTTAGCTGGATTATGTTGTTCGTCTCTCCATGGCCTCCTGGTGTGGCCACGTGTTCCTTTTGCAATCTGGTTGGTAGAAACACGATTTCTAAGTAGAGATTCGACTGTGTCGTCGTTCGTGATACTCTTCGGGTAGGCACCTGCAGAACCTTCTTACAATTAAACTCCTATATCATTCAAAAGACGGAACGTCTCACTCTGCCTTCTAGCGATACCAACTTGGTTTGCTAGGACGTCTTCTAGCATTCTGTCTATACTCTCCATGAGGTTTGGATCATTCACGGGTCCCGGATAACTCAGATGAGGAGGATACATCATAAGACAGAAACTGGACTTTGCAATTTAAAGAAATGAACATGTTGATGATTGAAATGGATCTAAGATCTATCCCCTTGAATCTGAGAAAATCAAACCTGGTATTGAAGAGATAAAATTTAGAACCGGAAATTGATATTGCAACCGAGATATTAATCTCCCACTGTGGTCGCCAATTGTTTATGGGTAAAAACTATTTCTGCTGGTTTTGGTAATTTTGGGTGTGTGGATGAGAAATGAATCTAAACCCTAAACAAATGCACTGCATGGGAGTGCTTTTGATTCGAGAGATCAATCCATACAATTCTGGCCTAAACCAAGAAATGGCTGTTCCAGATTTGTTTCGGTCACAAAGTGAAGGAGATGGGGTTGATCTTAGGGAGGGAAGCGAAGAAGGTGTTGAGATTGTGAAGGTGTAGGCTTGTTTATGACTTGTAATAGAAAGGTGTGCAGGCTTACAGTTAATGCAAGCAGGCTCCGGGTGTTTGAATACGTTTTTGTATTAACACTTGGTTTCTGTGTTGTGTTCTGTATTGGAAATATACAAGTCATTTGAGCCTCATTCACGTCTCTCGTAGGAAGTGGAGGAAGTGGAGTGATGGAGTAGTGGAGTTGTGTGTTAGTGTCACACGATTAGTCTTGCCCACTTCTCCCATCATCACTAACCGTCCATGTCTTCCTGACACATTCTTGTGATGGCGCGTTGCACGCTGCACTTCGTAAACTGCCAGAACAATACCTCAGTATGAATCCCCCCAGTTTGTGACATGATTGATATCTCGAGTAACGTGGGACCCACAAAAGTTAGCATATGATGCTAGGTTAAATAACTAAGTTATTTAGAAAGTCGATACTTGTGAAGTATCGAGTGTAATCTATGCAAGTTGTGCATCGAATGTATTCAACATGTATGAAGCATCGCTGTTGAGCATCATGCCCTTCCTACTTCGAGTGACCGTTTGGAGGCTGCATGGGCGAGCCATGCCTTAGCCGATCACATTATGTGGAAGAGTGGCGGACGGTGATCACGGGTGATATCTCACTTGTCACCTAACTCCCATTCTAGGCTATCCGTACAAGCTAGAGAAGTTGGACGAATGAGATGGATTGTGACCCTAATCTACGACCGTTGGATTAGGGTTTGGGAGGTACGCAAGCTGCCACTTTCAGCTCGAACGAATTCAAGCTTATGGAGCATTTCTGGAGGGACAGATTGGTCTTGCAAGGAGGTGGCACGCTAGTGTTTACGCCCATGCTTGCTTGACTCGCAAAGGTCCAATCTAGACCACTCAATTTGTCCGGCAAAGACGAGTGGTCAAGATTAGATTTCAACAAAAATCCTATGTCGCAAAGGATTTGTTAAGGAAGTGTGATACACCACCTTAGGGCGCGCGAACCGAGGCTCCTGACCAAGACCATATTTGGCCAATCGGTCGGATATGAAGCCGGGCCCGCGGTGGTCATGATAGCATGTTCGGCCTCTCCTGAAGTTTCATCTTTTCCTTCCATTCAAGCCTGCGAAGATGGACGCTTGAGATGATTTTGAAACACATGGATGATGCCACAAACCCCAATTAGGGTTTTTCCGTCCATGTATCACGTCTTTTTTGGGCGTACGAATTGTGAAGACCAAACATAGTTCGTCTTGACCGATCGGTCAGGTATGTAGGCAGGCCCATAGTGTTTGTGTTGACATGCTCTGGACCCTTTGAATCTACATCTATACCCTCCATCTATGCCTACGAAGATGGACATTTGCGATAGATTTGTGACAAATGTAATGTGTCGTAACCCTAATTTTAGGGTTTCACGTCCATGTTGCTATGGCTGGACGAACTGGTAAGCTATGCTTCCCTCTTGGGGAGGCCGACCATGCGGGGCCTGCATTGGGTTGGTGGTGAATACTCCAATACCTGCTTGAGGGTTTTGGATTCGATCTGGGCCATCTAATCATGCTTGTGAAGTTGGATGGTTGTGATCGTTTCTGAGACTGATATGGTCAGTCCGGATACTCAATCGGGCTAGTATAACACTCTGAGAGATGATTCTCTTTGTTAGAGAATGGTGTAGCCTGTACGGGTATTTCGTGCATGCCTCATTGCTGGTACTTGGATATTCATGCTACTTTTCTGAGAGTAACAATCAGTCATCATGCCGCACTAACAATAAGAGTTCTGCTAAGAACAACACAAGAAATACAAGGCATTTCATGCATTAATAAATAATGCTAAAATTCAAAGAATACTTGGGGATTGTTGCTACATGCTCCATTCTAGGTGAATTAATAAAGCGGAGAAGTATTCATCGCTTATCAAATGGCATTATCCTCTGCAGGATGGATGCACAAAAATTCGGTTTTACAACTTTAGCCCTGAACTAAAATCCACCATCAACACCGTGTTATTTCTTTTCCGTGTTATAATTAAAACTAGGTATCAGCGGGGCCTTACGGCCCCGGCTCAACCTTTGGTTAGTGCCAAGCGTCACTTAGTTTTCGGTATTGGACACATGATTTTTAGCTTGATAAGTCCTATAAAAATATTTCAAAATATCAATAATATGATTGTTATCCAAGTGTTTCCATTGATATTGTCTTGTTTATGTCATCTAGGTATCAGCATTGATAATTTCCTAAATTTTTTCCTTTGTATTGTCGATTCATTGATTCCAGTATAACTAAATGGTGGTCATTGATTAAACGTGAACATCACCTGTCAAAGATGGAAGTCAGAGTATCATGTGACTTTAAGTGGATGATGTTAAGCGTTTTTATCTAACAAAATTAAGTTGAACCATGGTTTGAACAAAAATTGAATTATTTACTTGAAATGAACAAATGAACAATTCCGGTATTTACTTTAATAAATTATTTATAATATTTTTTTTTAAATAATTTTAAAGAAAAAAGTATAAGTTTTAATAAAGCATTCCAGTAGATCTATTTCGAAGAGAAAACTGTCTGATATGGATAATAATTTAAATTACCACAACAATTATAAGTTAATTATTTAGGTGAATAATGCAAAAGCTATTGAAGTTGTTCAAACAGTTGTTAATGTCTTTGACACGGCCAAAAACCTGGTGCACCATGAATATGATACAGTGAAGAGTATAAATTGAAGTCATCACACACCTAGTCAAGAATGTAAATTGGCTAAAATAGTAAAAGAATTTAGATCCATTATAAACTACTCCAAAAAGTGAATGAATATGTTTTTGACCTGTCCATGAACTCCAAGATTCTCTCTTTGGGCATTTCATTATTCTTATACAGTTTTATTCCATTTCAAGTCCAAAATTTTCCACACCAGGAACTGTATATCCTTTCTAGACATTTTTGAATCGTTATAGCTTGTGTTTCTGTTTTGATTTTAACTTATCCATATTTCCAAGGATCATGTATTTGTAAACTTTTTGTTCAAACCCACCTTGTAGAAAAAGACCGATGCATGCTCGTTGTTTAAACACCGTTTCTTTGACCCGACCTCCAAAAAATGTAATCATGTTCTTGTCAAATTTCTTTGATTTTTAAATCGCAGTTATCTTCCTCATATTCAATGTGATCTTCATTATTTAAATAATCAATCCTCGAGTATCTTGCTATCATGTTATAATAAGATGTCAATGTTGCGATGATACTTCTCGTTGCTCTTAACCTGATCAAAATTATCCAACATCAAAAACTTAGAAAATGTTATACCATTCTAAACTTTTTTTTATTTTTTATATTGTTTAATTAAATATTGTAGCTCATTTTTTTTTTTTTTTTGCATAATCTTCCATTCACTTTTTCGTTTCAAATTCATGTTTGAACATTTCTTTTTTAGATTCTAACGACTCAAAAGGTTTAAATCGATAGCATTTTGTTGATGTTGATACTCTAAGAAGTTCTCCAGTTTGTCTTCGCTATCATACTATTTTGGCTCTTGAGTAAGGACCCATAATCCCTTAAGAATTGATTGTTCTTTCCTTTGTTGTCTAATGCGTTCTTGTTCTTTTCCGGCATCACTGTCAGAGCTCTTGATCCTTTACAGAGTTTAATTACCTTGTTTTCAAGCAATGATTGCCTTTTCTTATTTCTCTAGGCATCACCTTGCCTATGTCCTAGCTCGATCTTTCATCATTGTATATTTTATTTTATTCATGGTTATTCAATATAATTTTAATTAATTAAATTATGAATAATGCTAAGTTCACATTTACATTTTCAACAATAGTTTAGTCCACAATTAGCCTATTTAATCTGGAAGAGAAGATTCAACATGTTATTACTTGTTACATTCTGAACCTATGGATTTGGTATTTGGTTACATGTTTATGGTTATCCAATATAAGGGTTGTTAATTTAACTTATTTCGGATGTTTAATCACTTGATTTTAAAGTTTAGTTTCTTCATTCTTAGGTAAATACTCGGTACATAGGGCTAAGTAAAAAACTTGACTACGGTCAAGTAAACTGACAATCAAGATGTTCAACAACAATCAATGTGCAATATGTTTTTGGTTCTTATGCCATGCCTTGACTAATGCTTAACCAAGTTAGTTTGACTCGATTGGACAAACATGGTAATAAAAAAATGAGAGTTTCTATATCTATGAAATAAAATTTTAAAGTTTAAAGACATGATTTTCTAAAATATGAAATTCAAATACGATGAAGCTGAAGTTCCCGGTTCCTTATCTAGTCAACCAATACCCATAATTTGATGTATAGATTACAAAGAACTCCATCTTGAAAAACTTACAAATGCAAGATTTTGAAGTTTCCTTAATTGTCTGATGCTCTTGCAGCTATTTATTCCGCTGCAACGTTGAAGGGAGGCTGTTAAATCATGGATACCAAAACTCTTAAACATCTGCAACGGATTAAATCGTTGAGCAAAACAAAAATGTCTGCTCAGCAAAACTTTACAATTTTATAAATCCTTTTAATATCTTAGATTATGGAAGAAATAAAATGATAAGAATAAATCTAGACTTACACATGTTAATATGAAGATAACCTTGCAAGGATTTTCATGACATTTCTTGGTTGCTAACAATAAATAAAGCCAATAATAAGAGAACCCCGAGGGTCAACTTCCAGAAGTAGAACACTGAAATGTCTGGTGAGCTTAATATTTTTTATTACAATAAACTAAATGGAATTACCAATTCAGACTACCACTGGAGTTAAACTTGTGCATCTTACAACAGCTAATCAAGCTACTTTATGTCCAAACTGCAATAAAAGTTAACTGATCAAGGTAGAAATCTTTTTGTTGTAAGATTCCCTTAGAGAAGATTTTTTTTTATGAGAAATCATAGTCAAAACTTGTGCAATTGACAACCTTAATAGCTTGCTACAGAAAAATCAAACCCAAATTATATCAAATCAATACCCTAGATAACATTCAACCATATCAAGTTTCTACTCTATGTTCAAAAACTGTCAGAGGGAAGTATATTAACATATAAACAACCACAACAGCTACCTACAATGAGCATTATTTGCATGCTCATCAATTTTCCATGTGACAACACGTGCTTCTGGTCTTTGTACATTCCCCTATTATGCATGTGAAGAATATCATATAAATTTTGTATTCGAGTATTTGTGCTTAATTCTTTAGCACTTCCAGTACATGAATATGACAAAGAATTATATATGTGATGGAGCTACTACATTGTTATTTTCCCATCCTCTTTATCAGGTAAAATCACAATTTTCCACATGCCTTTAGGTAGCATTGGTGCATGTTTAAGGAGTCCGCTTTATTGCAGCAGTTTTGAGTAAGATACCCCTCCAAGAGAATATCGTCTCAAATGTACTAAGAAGATTTTTAGCATGAACTTAGCACGCAAAATATACTAATATATGTGTATTATATATGGACCTGCAAATCTAAGTGAAGTAGAAAAAGATCAGGGTGTGGGTTCTTGTTGGCCTACGACCGAGGCTCAACCTCTATCGACTATTTTATGTTGTTTGGACGGTCGGTCTGTAGTATTTTCGTCAATATGTAAGTTAATCGGATCTCACAGAATCGGTATATATTAAATATCCAGGTTATAATATCGTGTGTAGTGACCGGGACCTAAGGTCCCGACCATTAGGAACCGGTTAGTACTTAGTCAGGCATTGCGATCCTGATGTTTTGTTGGTCGGGTTAGCCAGGGACATGCATGAAAATCAACGGTCAAACATAGCCTCGTTATAAAAATTAGTCATGGTTAGGTTGAAATCCGGAGGTTGAGCGCATAAGTTAATTGGAGTCTCTGGCCCAATTATTTTGTTGGCCAAGTCAAATTAAGCCCGGCCGTGGTCTCTTAAATTCTCTTGAAAATTAATATTTGGCATTAAGGCTTTCCTCTTTTAGTGTTAGACTAACCTCTCAAGAGTTCGGAAAGTATGAATTACTGGCTAGTCCACTTTTTCATGACCCAGTTAATGGCTAGTCCACCCATGAAAAACATTTACTCTCTAGTCCAAAAACATGTTTTTGGACTAGATTATTTACTCTCTAGTCCAAAAACTTCGTGGAGATTATAAAGTGTATTTTCGAAATGCCTAAAACACCCTTCTAGGTCTAATTAGTATCACCACATGTAAATGTTACTAGTAGTATGTTACGAAATACTAGTAATATCAATATGGTGATACTACATATTAATATGTACTATACTAGTTGTAACTACTAGTAGTAACTAGTATAGTATACTAGTAGTAACATATGTAGTATGAATACATAACAATTTTTTGAAATGTAGTATCAATACATAACATACTACATATCAATATGTAGTATCAATATATAATGTACTACATATCAAACATACTACATATCAATATATAACGTACTACATATCAATATTAATATGTATTATACTAGTTGTAACTACTAGTAGTAACTAGTATAGTATACTAGTTATACTAGTTATACTACATATGTTATGTATAACTAGTATAACTATAACTAGTTATAATACTTTATAACTATACTAGTATTACTAGTATAACTAGTTACTAGTAATACTAGTATTATAGTAATATACTAGTAATACTAGTTATAGTTATACTAGTATACTAGTTATACTAGTATATAACTATACTAGTTATACTAGTAGTAACTAGTATATCAGTAGTAACATATGTAGTATCAATACATAACAATTTTTTGATATGTAGTATCAATACATAACATACTACATATTAATATGTAGTATCAATATATAATGTACTACATATCAAACATACTACATATCAATATATAACGTACTACATATCAATATGTAGTGTCAATATATAACATGCTACATATCAAACATACTACATATTAATATATAACGTACTACATATCAATATGTAGTGTCAATATATAATGTACTACATATCAATATGTAGTGTCAATATATAAAGTACTACATATCAAACATATACTACATATCAATATGTAGTGTCCATATATAACGTACTACATATCAATATGTGGTAGTATCAATACATAACATACTACATATCAAACATATACTACATATGAATATGTAGTGTCAATATATAACGTACTACATATCAATATGTAGTAGTATCAATACATAACATATTACTATTAGTACTAGTTACTACTAGTATACTAGTAGTATATGTATGCTTGTCGTTACCACAACAAATTAATTAATACTTTACTACCTAATTAACAAGTAATATAGGGTAGTCAAGGTCGATCCCACGAGGAGCACGAGATTCTAGTTGTAAAATTGTCACACAAAGGGGGGTATTAAAAAGAATTTAAGAAAGTAAATAAAATAAACAAAGCAATTAAAAAGAAATCGATAAGAGAGAATAGATCAAGGAATCCTTCTTCGCTGCAAAACAATGATTAAAGTTATGTTCTTTTCCACTTCTTATTAGTCACAAATTATCACCAACCGTGGGTATAGCAGCTAGATCAGTGCTAACCCCAAAATCCCTTATATCATGGGATACGGAAGTTCTCGACTACCGGATTCTATTCACCAAACCACCTAGTAGTAGATCACTCAAGATGTAATTTAGTTAAACGCGTTAAGATTTATGAATTTATTAGGTTGATATTAGTAGTTAAACTCTTAGATCAAGGTCCAATTGCTAACGTTGTTTCCACACACAATTGCTCCACGGAATCCCTCCGCAAGGTCTTGTGTTTTCTACCTGTGTAAAGAGTCAAGAAACGATTACTTATCCCCCAACTTTCACTAGCTATAGAATAATTAACAAATCAATTTAGCGTGCACTCTAAACGACCTATCAATCAATCATGAATGCTTACACATTCCTATTAGTAAAAACAAACGATAATCATATGAAAAACTTTAAAGTAGAATTGAAACAAAACTCAAACCATATGTCAAGAACTAGGAATTCATCCTCAATCAAATTAGTTACTCATGCTTAAGAAGTTCACACAAAGAGAAAAGTATTGTGTGTGTAAAAGTGTGCAAAAGTATTGTAAAAGATGTGTGTATCTAAGTGCATCTATATGTATGGAAGTGTAGAAGTTCTTCTCTATTTATAGGCTTCAATGTTCTCCATATCTTCTAAGGAATAGAATCCCTTTCCTTTTGTAGCTCAATTTCCAAATCCAAGCCTTTCTCAAATCTTTCATCTCCTCTTTCCAAATCCAAGCCGAATTCTTCATTCAATTCCAAGTCCAACTCTTCACATCCCATGAGAGAAATCCACACACAATTCTGCAACTTTTGTTCGCCGGAAAACTGGGTTTTTGGCCGGAAACAGGCCGGAATCCGTTGCCGCCGGTCACCTGAAAATTCTCCTCCGGTCAAGGTATATTCCGTTGGTCAACCGTTATGACTAACGGTCAAAGGAGTCAACCGTCAGTCAACTGTTAGTCAGCGGGTCAAATTACTGATTTAGCTCGGGTCAAACTACTTTGACTAGGCTGAGTTGCCAGTGCCAACTCGATTTGCAATAAGTTCCAGCCATCATGGCTGTGTATCTTATTTGTTGCACCACTCTGCATCATAACCAGCCATCATGGCTGTGCAATCCATTCCTGCAATTCCACCAGCAACACACAAAACCAAGCCATTCATCTCCATATACTCTACAGGTCCAACCCATTTTAACCTCAGTCTGACTTCAAAACAAAGACATAACTTTCTTCTCTTCCAAACCATCAGTTCAAACACCTCAATCAGCTTCATTCTATACCCATCTCGACTAACCAGCAACAAAGCTTCAAATCCTCCAATTGCAACTCCATTCTTCATTACAGACTTCAGTTCATTCCAGGCCAACTCAATAGCATCATCTAACACACACTCAGACCACCACCCATTCTCAATCTTCCCTAGCCATTTCAGTTCCAATTGCCATCACCAACCCTGGCAGCAACACTGTAGCCAAACAATTTCATCCTCGAATAAACTGCTACAAACAGCAGCAATACCTCAAACCCAGTAGCTTCATAATACCCTTATTCTCAACAGACCCTCAGATCCAAACCCATTTCGGATTCGAGGCAATTCTGCAAACACCCACCGAGCATAAAACCACCTCAAGCAGCCACCAGTTGCTCTACCAATTCCTTCTCCTCAAATCAATACCAGAACCACCTTAAATCTTTAGTCATTACTTACCACCACCTGCAAAGCCACGCGAAAACACCATTGCATTCGACCATTCATACCACCAACCTTAGCTTTGTAGCTTCCTGCACAAATCCTAGCACATACATCTAAATTGAGTCATTCATTCATTCAAACCACAGGGCTTCAACAGCGTCAACTCCCATTTGCTCTGAATTGCTTCCTGATGCATACCACCAACAAACCACCATCCTGTTTCACTCAATAAAATCAATTCCTTCATGATTCTCCTCCTCAATTTGCGTAAATTCCGAACCCAATTTCTATCTCGAGTTCATCTCTCGAACCAATCAACAAGCACCACGCTTTTAATTCCACAAACCCATCTCTCAAATTCCAGTTCTTCCGACAATAGCTTCTCTCAAACCCATATTCGATATGTTCTTGCTTCACCAACACAAACCTGTTTGAATTCACCGTCAACTTCTCCTAAATCAGACCCATCTTGTATCAAATCTTCTCTCGATCTCTACTAGCTCGATTCAATCCTCTTTCAATTTCTCGACAACAAAGAAGACAAGCACAACACAACCCTAATTTCTCCCATGTCCAATCGATCAGCTTCACGATCTCGACTCACAACTCGATTTCTTGGTTTCATGAGAGTTTCAGACAAGAAGTGGTAGCAGCTGCTTCTTAATTTCAGCGTCGAAATAAAAGTTGGGGAAGAAGTGTCTTTTCAACTTAGGGTTAGGGTATAAAATGGGTTCGGACTCGGGCATGGATCCGGGTACGGGTGTGGGTTTCAACATTCATGGACATAACCCATCCATTTTACCAATTGATAACAGCACTACGTTTCTGGATAGGGGCCACCCAGTTTGGCAGCCCCTTAACTTGAACTGTCCTTTCTTTAGCACTCCTCTGAGAGAGTTGCCCTTTAACCGTGGCTCGTCTCCCGATAGTGTTTTCCTGGAAAATGACAGATTTGCCGTTTTTTGCCCAAATTTGGTGATTTCTTCTTATTTTCCTCCGTGCGACTCCAGAGTACCTAATAACTCAAAAACACACATAAAATACATAATTTACAACAAAAATAGCAAAGAAAGCATAAACTACTAGATAGTAAATTAGGTGTATTCTACACCTATCAAATTCCCCCACACTTAGACTTTGCTAGTCCTCGAGCAAATCAAACTTAAACTCACAACTTCAAAGCGTTCCAGCGTCCCAAGCATCCAAAGAGCTATGAGGACATAGAGTTTCTGCATGCTAGTAATAAGAAGTTAGAAATACTAAAGAACATATTCTCATCCTTAAATGTTGAGTGAGAAATAACCACACCATAACGAGAGAACACGTGTTTGAGAAACGATCAATAAGCATTTCGCCTCGACTTCTGCCTCACTTAAAAGGGTTTTATGATAATTGCACTCAAAAAGACAGCTTTTTTATGGGTCTCACATGTGTGCAGGTAGGAATGAAGAGAGAATTCCTGCAACACGTTGAATGGTGGGAAGAATAACTTCCGAAATTTTGAAAAACCCACATCTTTTAATCATTTTGAAAAACCATTTTTCTAACGATCTCTAAGAAAGGAAATCAACCATTTATATCAAGGATGAGATTACTTACTTACCTTCACATCCGATTGCCAATTATGATAACACCACTCTCACGGAATTCAATAGAAACGTCTTCCGCTCCTTGTTTTCATCTTCTTGGTCATCGGCTTCAACTATTGATGATAAACACTTGAAATTCATAAATCCTTAACAATTTGTAACCTTTTTCCTTAACTCCTTGTCGCTTGAAACTTCCTTATAGATTTTCCTTCCCCACGGCTTATTCAAAACAAAACAATAATAGATATTTCTCTTGTCTCATATATATTTTCTTTTCTTTCTTTTCTTTTTTTCTATTTTTTTTTTTTTTTTAGACAAGAGAAACATAATACAAATCAAAAGTGAAAAATAAAACAACCATGGACGTGGAAAAGTACTTTACCGCTTGATTCTTCACAACTTGTATTGCCTTGAAATCATAAACTTCAATAATTCTCACCTTTTGCTTTCTTCGCTTTGTAAATACGTCTTTGCACTTGGATATAGAATTACCTCATTGCATTTTAAGTCTTCAACTTTGATATAAAATTATGCTCTTTGTATGTTGCTTTACTTGGATATAAAAAATTTGCTCTTTTTTTTTTTTTTCATTGTTGCTTGCAAACCTTGAACCTTTTCAACTTTCCTTGTAGATTTTGATGTCGCTCCCTTGTTGTTGATGTGGTGTTTCTATGGACCCGTTGTTGTCGAGAGAGAATGGTGCTAACTGAAAATCGAACTACAAGAAGGTGGCTTTCATCTATAGACGTCACCCTCATGATTGACAAAAATTAGCACTCAAGAGATCAAAATAGTGCTGAAATTGGTGTGAAATTGGGTAGCTCACCATTCTACCCGGAATTAACGTACGGTGACACACACTCAAAAGAAGCTCTTTAGTAAAGGAAGAATTTTGGTCGGTGCCTCTCATGATATGAAAATGGGTAGTCTACACTAATGATTGATCAGCAACTCTAATAACGCACTTCTCCCTGCACCAAATTTGCATCACCGGCATGATTAAATCCATTATTTAACACTCTAACAAGCAAGAAATCGAACGTAGTTCCCTAACACTTCCAAGTTCAATTATGTCGGTCAGAATTCTCTATGTAATCATACCTAGAAGCATGCTAGTGACTCTAAAAATCTCTAAAAGTTGAAAGTTTTATGCAATTTTTTTTTTTTTTTTATGCAAAAATATATGCTTAGCCACTCCCCCACACTTAAACCTCACATTGTCCTCAATGTGTAAAACCGAAAGTTCTGAATTCTGACGTAACAGCAGATAAAACGCAAAAACTGTGCAAATTGGTAAGGAATTTGGAAAAACTCCATTTCACAAAAGTTGTTCACCTACGTGTTTTCTACACAGTGTCAAAATTTCATAGTGTTATGATAAACGGTCTGAAAGTTATGGTCTCTGGACTGAACTACGCGCAGTCTGAAATTTTCTGACGAAAAGGTATTCATCATAATTCTCTTCTAAGATAGATTATGGACTTAATGAAATTAAATATGGGGATGCAAATATGATATGAAAACAATAAAAAATAAATAAACAAAACAAAACAAAAATAAAAATAAAAGCAAAAGCAAAAGGATAAGAGATACAAAACCGGTGGGTTGCCTCCCACTTAGCGCTTGTTTTAAAGTCGACGGCCCGACATGGCTCTTGTAAGATTCATTCCCCATATATTAGCAATCGGAAAATTTGGGGATCCTCCCATAGGACCTTTTTTGCAAACAATAGCTTCATACAAATATTAGCACAAGAAAATAATAGTAAAGTTATAGCTAGATAGAAATTTCCCCCACACTTATTCTTGTCCACACTCGGAAGTGTATAAAGAACATAGAATTTGGGAACTTCCATGGTTTCCTCTTGGCAAACCTGCATAGTATTAGCATCAAGTGTTTCCAATGGTGGATATCGAGAAACAAAGTCATTCAAAAATACTTTCGAAGCATATACATTCAAACTAATAAGAGGTAAAGGAGAAGAATTAACATGCAAAGGGTTAGACAAACCTTGCACAATTTCTTGTATTACGGTATCCTCCTCATTCTTAAAAAATTCAAGTGAACTACTTACCTCTTGTATATCGTGGTCCTCTATCAAACTTTGCAACCATTCTTCATCATTTTCTACCTTAACCAAAGTCTCGGCATCATCATAATCATTAGCAAGTTCAATTGGGTCTTCCACAAATTCAATCAATTCGGTTTCATTATCGAGCATCACCTCTTCAACATCTTCATCATCGGAATCGGGCCATTCACTAAAGTGATTTTCGTCGGTAAAAATTGTAAGATCTTCTTGTGAGGGTGTTATACCGTTTACAACAATAGGAAAGTCACACCCAATCTCCTCCTTTTGAATAGGTGAAGGATCCTTAGTGTGATCCGGAGTTGAAATAACTTCCTTATTGTTGCAACTTTCATACACTTTTGCGGACTCATAATTTTCCCTAAGGAATTTTTTCCAAGCACTAAATGCATCTTCCTCAAGCTCTACCTTTTGAATAGGTGATTGATCATTATTAAGATCAAGGCTCGAGTAATCTACACTAGCGTCATCAAAAGTCTCCAAAGGTTGGTCCTTTTCAACACAATCATCTTCATTATCGGAATCACCATAATAAGAATCTTCATCGGTTTCATAACCTTTATCCCGACGTCGTTTAAGTTCCATATGAATAGTCCTACTAATTTCTGCGACAAGCTCTTCCGAGTCTCCATCATCTTCCAATTTGTATAACTTTTGTGCAAGTTTACGGACGTTAACACGCTTACCACCGTGTATAGAGTTTCTAGATTGTATATCCTTAAAAAGTGAAGGAAAAACACGATGAAGAGGAGTATATTCCCAACTCTCCGTCTGCACATTACTAGAAAACAATGTATTAGAAGCATAATTATCCGTCCATCCTTGTGATTGTCTACTTACATACCCGTCATAAGGTTGTTGATATGTATGAGAATATCCATAAGGTTCCGTAGGATTTTGATCATAGCCAAAAGATTGATTTTGATTGTATCCTAAGGATGGTTGGAAATTGCCATGATGTTGAGGTTGAAAACCGTATTGATTGTTGTAATATGCTTGCTCTTGTCCACCATACATGGAAAACCGGTACCTGAAAAACAATTCAAAAAGTAAGTTAGATACGATAAAGAATCCAACAAAGCAAGAATAAAGCAAAAAGTAAAAAGAAAACAACTAAAATCATCCGATGTTCCCCGGCAACGGCGCCAAAATTTGTATGCTTGTCGTTACCACAACAAATTAATTAATACTTTACTACCTAATTAACAAGTAATATAGGGTAGTCAAGGTCGATCCCACGAGGAGCACGAGATTCTAGTTGTAAAATTGTCACACAAAGGGGGGTATTAAAAAGAATTTAAGAAAGTAAATAAAATAAACAAAGCAATTAAAAAGAAATCGATAAGAGAGAATAGATCAAGGAATCCTTCTTCGCTGCAAAACAATGATTAAAGTTATGTTCTTTTCCACTTCTTATTAGTCACAAATTATCACCAACCGTGGGTATAGCAGCTAGATCAGTGCTAACCCCAAAATCCCTTATATCACCGGATACGGAAGTTCTCGACTACCGGATTCTATTCACCAAACCACCTAGTAGTAGATCACTCAAGATGTAATTTAGTTAAACGCGTTAAGATTTATGAATTTATTAGGTTGATATTAGTAGTTAAACTCTTAGATCAAGGTCCACTTGCTAACGTTATTTCCACACACAATTGCTCCACGGAATCCCTCCGCAAGGTCTTGTGTTTGCTACCTGTGTAAAGAGTCAAGAAACGATTACTTATCCCCCAACTTTCACTAGCTATAGAATAATTAACAAATCAATTTAGCGTGCACTCTAAACGACCTATCAATCAATCATGAATGCTTACACATTCCTATTAGTAAAAACAAACGATAATCATATGAAAAACTTTAAAGTAGAATTGAAACAAAACTCAAACCATATGTCAAGAACTAGGAATTCATCCTCAATCAAATTAGTTACTCATGCTTAAGAAGTTCACACAAAGAGAAAAGTATTGTGTGTGTAAAAGTGTGCAAAAGTATTGTAAAAGATGTGTGTATCTAAGTGCATCTATATGTATGGAAGTGTAGAAGTTCTTCTCTATTTATAGGCTTCAATGTTCTCCATATCTTCTAAGGAATAGAATCCCTTTCCTTTTGTAGCTCAATTTCCAAATCCAAGCCTTTCTCAAATCTTTCATCTCCTCTTTCCAAATCCAAGCCGAATTCTTCATTCAATTCCAAGTCCAACTCTTCACATCCCATGAGAGAAATCCACACACAATTCTGCAACTTTTGTTCGCCGGAAAACTGGGTTTTTGGCCGGAAACAGTGCCGGAATCCGTTGCGCACGGTCACCTGAAAATTCTCCTCCGGTCAAGGTATATTCCGTTGGTCAACCGTTATGACTAACGGTCAAAGGAGTCAACCGTCAGTCAACTGTTAGTCAGCGGGTCAAATTACTGATTTAGCTCGGGTCAAACTCGCCTGACTAGGCTGAGTTGCCAGGCCAACTCAGTTGCAATAAGTTCCAGCCATCATGGCTGTGTATCTTATTTGTTGCACCACTCTGCATCATAACCAGCCATCATGGCTGTGCAATCCATTCCTGCAATTCCACCAGCAACACACAAAACCAAGCCATTCATCTCCATATACTCTACAGGTCCAACCCATTTTAACCTCGGTCACCATGACTTCAAAACAGCACATAACTTTCTTCTCTTCCAAACCATCAGTTCAAACACCTCAATCAGCTTCATTCTATACCCATCTCGACTAACCAGCAACAAAGCTTCAAATCCTCCAATTGCAACTCCATTCTTCATTACAGACTTCAGTTCATTCCAGGCCAACTCAATAGCATCATCTAACACACACTCAGACCACCACCCATTCTCAATCTTCCCTAGCCATTTCAGTTCCAATTGCCATCACCAACCCTGGCAGCAACACTGTAGCCAAACAATTTCATCCTCGAATAAACTGCTACAAACAGCAGCAATACCTCAAACCCAGTAGCTTCATAATACCCTTATTCTCAACAGCCTCAGATCCAAACCCATTTCAGTTCAGGCAATTCTGCAAACACCCACTGAGCATAAAACCACCTCAAGCAGCCACCAGTTGCTCTACCAATTCCTTCTCCTCAAATCAATACCAGAACCACCTTAAATCTTTAGTCCAGCTTACCACCACCTGCAAAGCCACAGCGAAAACACCATTGCATTCGACCATTCATACCACCAACCTTAGCTTCTGTAGCTTCCCTGCACAAATCCTAGCACATACATCTAAATTGAGTCATTCATTCATTCAAACCACAGGGCTTCAACAGCGTCAACTCCCATTTGCTCTGAATTGCTTCCTGATGCATACCACCAACAAACCACCATCCTGTTTCACTCAATAAAATCAATTCCTTCATGATTCTCCTCCTCAAGCGTAAATTCGAACCCAATTTCTATCTGAGTTCATCTCTCGAACCAATCAACAGCACCACTGCTTTTAATTCCACAAACCCATCTCTCAAATTCCAGTTCTTCCGACAATAGCTTCTCTCAAACCCATATTCGATATGTTCTTGCTTCACCAACACAAACCTGTTTGAATTCACCGTCAACTTCTCCTAAATCAGACCCATCTTGTATCAAATCTTCTCTCGATCTCTGCTAGCTCGATTCAATCCTCTTTCAATTTCTCAGACAACAAGAAGACAAGCACAACACAACCCTAATTTCTCCCATGTCCAATCGATCGCTTCACGATCTCGACTCACAACTCGATTTCTTGGTTTCGCAGAGTTTAGGACAAGAAGTGGTAGCATTTGCTTCTTAATTTCAAGCGTCGAAATAAAAGTTGGGGAAGAAGTGTCTTTTCAACTTAGGGTTAGGGTATAAAATGGGTTCGGACTCGGGCATGGATCCGAGTGCGGGTGTGGGTTTCAACATTCATGGACATAACCCATCCATTTTACCAATTGATAACAGCACTACGTTTCTGGATAGGGGCCACCCAGTTTGGCAGCCCCTTAACTTGAACTGTCCTTTCTTTAGCACTCCTCTGAGAGAGTTGCCCTTTAACCGTGGCTCGTCTCCGATAGTGTTTTCCTGGAAAATGACAGATTTGCCGTTTTTTTGCCCAAATTTGGTGATTTCTTCTTATTTTCCTCCGTGCGACTCCAGAGTACCTAATAACTCAAAAACACACATAAAATACATAATTTACAACAAAAATAGCAAAGAAAGCATAAACTACTAGATAGTAAATTAGGTGTATTCTACACCTATCAGTATACTACATACTACATACTAGTATACTACTAGTATACTAGTTACTACTAGTATACTTACTAGTTACTACTAGTATACTTACTAGTTACTACTTGAATTTAAATGTAAAAAACGAACTTATAATGTTCGGGGGTATATAGGTAAATCTACTTGAATTTAAATTTTTTTGGACTAACGATTAAGAAGAAGTTTTGGCTGGACTAGCCACTAAATCGGGTCAGGTTTAGTGGACTAAACAGGAAATGCCTCGTTTGGAAATCTCATGAAATACTTTATGGGTGTGGCGGGTTAGATATGGTAGTGGGCCATTCCAACTGGCTAGATATGGGTATGGACATGGGCCCTGCTTTCGTGTATAAAAAAATAAAAATAAAAAATAAGTAAAACCTAATTATGTCAGGATATTTGGTCAAAGCAAGCATTACGATTACTAGGGGCCTATAATAGCCCATAATATATCGATGCTCAGATCTCCAAAATGGTTTATCGGGTTCCCATTGTTAACGGTTTATCGGGTCCGTTGTTGCTAGGTAATGATTTGTTTACGTGTGGCGACTACTTCTAACTAATGAAAAATGAGCAACATCTAACTTTTTGGGAAAACTTCTTCCTTGGAATTGACCTTAATGTATATAATATTATGAATCCAGTACCGATATAGGCTAATGCATTTTCAATTAAAAATATCCAATTTATCAATCATGGATACTTTATCCAATTTATCTATCATGGATAATTCGACTACTTCTCACTCGGATACTTTATCAATCATGACTACAGGAATTCCAATTAAAATTAAAAATTAAAAATATACAATGTACTACCTTTGTTGAATTATATATCCAATTTGAATTGGTGATATTTCTTTTATGTTGCTTGAAATCACTATATCCAGAAGACAAAACCTTGCTCTACCGTATACAAAAAATCATATTCAAAACACATACTCGCACCTTCTACTGGATTAAGGACCTGATTACACTTGCCGAATATAGATCTTGATTGTTACTCTGACAAACCTTGTAACTTAAACCATTAGAGTTAGATGAAATTGAATGATTCTCGTTGAACCGAGTTCCGCTTGTTGTCGTATGCCTGAGTTGTACTTGCTTCTATAACAATTTCGATAACAAACACAACTAAATTAGTATTAGCATAAAAATCAGTTCCACCCGAAAATAAAAGAATATTAAAATTAATTGGCAAACCACATAAATGTTTCATAATATAAAGGAATGACCTTAAATATATAATCTTGGGCATAGCAACAATAGAAAAAAAAAGGATCGGGATCATATATGCATTTTCTTCCAGGGATCTATTATAGAACGGTCATATATTACTCTACGGGACCTCATAATCAGCGCTTGTTAATAACAATCCATCGCAGCTACGGACATCATATTTTTCAAATCCATCACTTAATTTGAAAAAATTACTCAAACAAAGAATTACTCAAAAAATAGAAGCTCAAGAAAGAAAAAGTTTCCAACAAATTCTACTCAACCAAGGCCAATTATTATCCTAGCCAAATAGATCAGAGTATCAGGCTCTGAGTGAAAAGGTATCAAGAATCCAAAATGGCATATCTCCTATGTTATTTGACTAATGTTCCAAATAGTGAGTTCTCAAAACCACGATATCCTATTTACAATTACTTAGGCCTTCTTACAAATCCAATATGGTATTTTTCAAAGAGTACTGAGTACTAAACTACACTGGCGCTTACCTGCTTGCAAATCAAATATCCGTACTTCTTTAAATTGTGATACGTACAAACGTAGCGATTGTAGCCGTACCTCTATGGTGTCGTAGCTCTATGGATTAAAATTACAAAATTCTTGAACATTAACAACAACCCTACATATATCTATACAAAGCTCAAAATTAGCAAAGCAAAAAAAATATTAATTAAATCTCATTGACATATTTTGAAGTTATTTAAGTGCATCTTAGACCCTATATATGAAAATCCAACATGAGCCTTAAAGTGGTGCTCATGAAATCCTGCTATACCACCAAATTAATAGAGACACTTGAATTACAAAGGATGCAACATAAATTAACCACTATAGTCGTGTATAAGTAAAAAACGGATGTTGTCACTCCCCTATTGTAATTGTCTACCATGTTTGTTCTTTTTCTTAATCTATGTAAGCTACTTATTACCTTCTGACTCCAACAAGACATGGATATGAATACTTTAAATTAAATGATTACTATGGAACTTTACCGTAAACAATTTCAAAATGAGCATTAGAAACAAAAAGCTAGCAAGTTGTCTTGCTAATTTGACATGTCTGTGTACAGTACCACATATCTACGACTTCAATCAGTGGTACACAAAATCATGTACATTAAGTAGCAAAATAATCAAACACTAACCTTTCTCGCATTTCTACCACTGCTGAAATTTTCTACGTTGGGGGTACACTGGAAAATCTACGTGGCTACGGTTTTAGTAAAATCAGCATATACCTTGGTAATACTTCACATAAGTCGAGCAAATGGAAACCATTGTAAGAGTAGAATCTCGCAACAACAGTGCTATTGCGAAAACTTCTACCACATATGGCAAATGTCACAAATTAATTACAGAAATGACGTAATAGACAACGACAACATAAAATACGAGAAAAATGTGAAGATTTTATGGTTGTTATAAAGAAATCTCGCTAGAATAAGGCGGGAGCTCGCGAGAACAAAGCGGGAGCTCGCTAGAATAAGGTGGGAGCTCGCGAGAACAAGGAGGGAGGTTGAGAGAATGTAGCGGGAGCTCGAGAGAATATGGATAAAGCTTGCGAGAGTGTGGAAAGGGATCCTAAAATAGGGGAAGTATAAGCTGTATGTGAGCTGTCATCCACTATGTAAACACCTATATAAAGAGGAGAGCAGGATAGAGAAGGGAAAGAGACAATTTTGGTAAGATAGAGAGAAATATTTTGCAGAGAGATATTTTTAGAGAGAGAATGTATTTTTATTTATCATCTTCTTCCCCAAAAACTAGATCTAGAACTTTACCCATTAATGGAGATTATCAATGTAAATCAAATGTAAATTTAAATGATCATAGTGAAGAATCATGAATGTAGATCAAATTGATCGAACCATGTAAAAATCTGTGTGTCCATTTACAATTTTAGTATTTTAATAATCATTTTCATATCAAATGAATTTAGATCTAGAAATTATTATCATAATATGATATGGGGTGTGTTGTGGGATTTCCTGCAACTACAACCATGACCAAGCCTGAATTTGAGGAAGCATCAATTGGTTCATCCCCAACTTGATTAGTGGCAGAACCACAAAGGATAATCTTCAAATGGACCCTAACATAGGAAATAAAAGTTTTGTTATGTATGTGCATTAAGAGAATAAAATCCCGGTGAAGTCCCCATTACCTGATAAACACAAAGGTGTTAATGTGAAAGTTTGTATGCCTGAGATTCACAATTGTGATAATAAAATTATCTTTACCCTAACGTAGGAGCATCTGATATTAAATCAGATCTTACCTCTACAATACAAAGATGATAATTTGAAGTCTTCCACTCAAAGTAGCAGTACAACTGCTCTTAGTCTTGCTGGATTTTCAGGATACCTGTGCCAAATCCTTTGATTACTACCACATGCTGCTTAAAAGTAAAAAATGTCATTATAATATACTACCTTAACATGTGATTTTTCATCTTGATCTACCTCTCGACTTGCTGTTGATCTGAACTGTAGGACCAGAATATCGCCACAACGATATTCTCACGATGGAAACGACACTTCTACGAGAAGCCCAAACATTTCTACAAGTATTAACAACACTTTGACGAGAATATCGCAAGATTCTTCAACAACATTTGGCGCGTGTCACAAAAGAGTGATGTAACGGTTAACGATTAAAGATATATGAAGAATAAGTCTGCTTCACGATGGTTATAAAGTTGGCGATGGTGAAGACTAAAGTTATGGCGATGAGATCGCAGAGTAGATCCGAATTAAGGGGAAATCTTAGATGTCTTCCACTATGTATTTTCCTATATAAAGGGTTCAACTAAATCCAGAAAAGGATGATGTATTTTTGAGAGCTGAAAGAATTTTGAGGAGAGAGAAACTCAGAAATAAAGTTGTATTTCTGAGTTTTGATATTTCTTGTAAATCTTCCTGAAAGTGAATTAATAAAAGTGTTGTTGTTCATCCATACTTATGACTTAGTTTTCATAGATTCTTGACTAGGGTGTAGTGTGGGAAATCCTGCAACTACATTTTGGCGCCCGAAACAGGGAGAATCAAGTTAAGAAATCTATAATTACAACTTGAAAATTTTAAGAAATTGTTAGAATTGAAGAAATGGTTAGAAGAAGAAGAAACACATCAGAACCACCAACAACTGTGAGGAGGAGTAAAAGACTTGTAGGTGAAGGAACAGGTGAATTAGAAGAATTTTTAAGAATAAGATCAGGTTGAAATAGAACAAGAAATGAAGCGGAAAATTCAATTCAACAGCCGAATCAACAAGCACAAACGCAAGATAGGGATGTGGATTATGATAGAGTGAGCGTACACACTTGGAGTTCGGATTCAATGGAAGAAGCAGAAAATCGACAATTAAGAAATGGAGAAGAATGAGAATGAAATCAAAGAATGGATGGAGAATTAGTTCATGTGGGATGTGAAAATGGGACAATAGATGATCTGAGGCAAAGAACACAGGAAGAAAGGAGATTAGAGGCGGAGGAACGTGCGAATCTAACAAGACAAAATCATGAGCTAAGAATGGAGAATTTGAGGTTACAAATAAGGAGGTCAAGAAGTACTGTAAGATCAAATTCAAGATCATTCAGGGAAGAGAGAAGGAGAAATTCCCCAATGAGAAATGTTAGAGAAGAAGTGCAAAATTTAAATGGAGAACAACGTCGTAGAGAAGAAGAGATAATTGGCGCTCGTTATAATCAGCGTGACAATAGAAATCAAGAGGGAAGAAACAACCAAATTGAAGAAGAGAATCCAGAGGGAGGTAGGAGGATATTGCATGAGCGAGAGAATCAAAGAAATCAAAGAATAATTGAAGAAGAAATTGAGAGATACTATGCTGAAAAATCGCGCTTGGCTTGCGAGAGAGAAAGATTAAGAGCAGAAGTAGAAGAGAAAGAATTTCGAGAGGCAGTACGACAAAATAACCATGAAAATCGAGAAAGAAGATGTACACAAAATCGCTATAATGATAATATTCAAGAGGAGTATGATAGGATACAAAGGAGAATAGAGAGACAACGAATAGAAATGAGGAGAAATGAAGAAATTCGCAGAGAAGAAGATAGGCAACTGCGATTTCAAGAGGATGGTGAAAGAGAAAATCGCAGAGAAAGACAGGATGATGATGAAGAAGGAGATACGCAAAATCTCGCAAGACAAGAAAGACAAGAACGCAGAAGAAGGGAAGCTGTATTAAAAAGGCCAATTGAACAAAACTCAGCTGAGAATGAGCAAATTTTGAGGGAATTAGCAGAAACGCGAGGAATGATAAGCAATAGAAGAGAAGGAGGTAGAAGGCAACTTGATGAATCTATTGAAGAAGCTGCGAGGACTCCATTTACTCAAGAAGTACAGTTAAGAGGGATACCTCCAAAATTCAATTTACCAGTATTAACCAGCATTTTTGATGGGACTACTTGTGCTGTTCAACATGTCAAAGCTTATGTTAGATGTATGCTATAGTGGGAGAATCATGATGTTGTGTTATGCAAATATTTTGCATCCAGCTTAACCGGCGAGGCGTTGAAATGGTTTGAGGGATTACCAAAAAATACCATAACTTCTTTTGATCATTTACAAGCTACATTTTTAGGAGCATATATTAGCAACAATTCATCGCGGCCGGGTATTGAAGATGTGTTTGGGATAAAACAGAGAGTTGGCGAGAGTCTGAAGCACTTAACTATAAGATGGAAATCAATGTGCAGTGAAATGGCTGGAAGAGTGGATGAAAGATATCTGATCCTATCCTTCATTAATGCAATGTTCGCGACTAATTTACTGTACATTCAGATTTTCAGAATCAAAAATACAATCACCATGACAGAATTGCGAGAACTACAAGAAGAATACATTGCTCTGGAGGAGAAACAAAATGAATGGAATCATACCCAATCGTGAACACCAGATCGCTGGCGGAAAGTGGAAGTTTGCTCCCTAAAATGATAAATAATGCAGCGAGCACCTCGCAATCACAACAAGAGAAAGTAATCATTGATAACCAACAAAAATTAATAGCGATGGGCAGTCGAGATCAGGAAGAATATGAAATGGAGAAGAATTATTATAATCGCGGTGGAAATAATAAGATTCAAAGACTAGATCAACCTCAAGAAACTTATGGTGGACAAAGGCAGAATAATTTTAGAGGACAAAGTAATCAGAGAATAATATGGGAAGAAATTAAGATGCCAGCTCTCAATACCAGCATAGAAAAGATTTGGGAAGCTATCATTTTGATGGAAAATATACCCTCTCCGTGGAACATGGGAAAAGAACCCCATCCAAACAATCGAAGTCAAGAATTCTGTCCTTACCATCATTTTCATGACCACTCAGTAAACGATTGTAGGAATGTGAAGAGAATAATCTTGAGGATGATTGATCAGAGAAAATTAAATCATTTTCTAGTAGGGCATCCACAATCTCAGCAATTACCGCCAACACCAGAAACTCGCAGAGTGAATGCTGTAAAAGGAGCAGAAACATTCGTAATAGAAGTTGGGGCTAAAGCAAAGAATTTGTTTTTTAATTCTATAGTGCATTCAAACAGAACTATAGAGGATTTCCATGATAATATTTTGAGCAGGGTCTTCGCAAGAGACACATATGGAAAAGAGATATTGAATATCGCGAGAGCCTCACCATTAGAGGAGTGGCAGAGACAGACTATATCTTTCACTGCACAAGAAGTACCAGAGCCTGGTGAGCAGCATGATAACCCATTGGTAGTAAGGTTAGAAATAAATCCCAAGCAAGTAGAAGAACAAGATGAAGAAGATGATACTGAAAATGAAGATTCTTGGGAAATCAATAGAGTTCTAATAGATACAGGGAGCTCAGTTGATATATTAATTTATCATACCTATAAGACCATGGGCAGGAAAGACGAATATCTAATTCCATCAACATACAAAATCTATGGTTTTAATGGCACAACTAACAAACCAAAGGGGGAAATTGAAATGCAGATACCGTTACAGGGAATATCTTCAAAAATATTATTATGCGTCGTAGACATCGAATCACCTTACAATGCCTTGATAGGACGACCTTGGTTACATGGGATATTGGGTGTTGCCTCCACTTATCACCAATGTATCAAATTTCCTCATCCTAAAGGTGTTGGAATTATTATGGGAGATTGGGGAGAAAGCAAGAAATGTTATGAAATCGACATAAAGTTTTGCGAAGAAAGAGTTGAAAAGAATAGCAATTGGAAGTGAAAAATTAAACAACAATAGATATGTGAAAGGTTAATGGTTGATACAATAGAACAACGAGAAGATGAAATGCTGCTAGACTAAGGAAGCTGCAAATTGGTGATTGATAGCGAGAGTATCGCAACTGAGAAAAGAGAAGAAAAGCGCAACAAGAGGGTTATGATGAAAGAATAGCGAGAAGATGAGGATGACAAATTAATGGTGAGAGTTTCATAAAGGAAGAAAAGGTAGCAAAACTCAGCAAAGAAATGACAACAGAGAGCAGTTAGTAGAGAGGTTAAGCAATGTCATTTTAAGAAATTTGAAGAAAATGTGCTAGAAAGGTAAGAAATACTGGAATATTGTAAGATAAAACAGTTAAAAAATTATTCTTTCTCTATCACAATTCATGCGAGCGTCATCGCCAGAGTAGCGAATAAAATTTCGCAGAGATTAAAAGAATGGGACGAACCTTTATGGCGTGCACCCTAGTTCGCGAATAAAATTTCGTAAGAGGCAAATGTAAGACCTAGTAGCGCGTCATATGAGGGGGTATCTCTTGACATGACTCAGCGATAAGGTTATACCGCTGCTGGAACATGAGTCATGCATATGATGGGGTTGAAGAAAACCTATTCGGGAGAGAGATCTTGGTTTTCCAACTATATAAGGTTATACCCTGGTTGGGCGACCGAGAATATCTTCCAAGAAGTGCAGAGTATGACCAAGGCGCCTAGGTACACGGATGAGCCAAGGGTGTCCGGAGCGTACGAAACTCTCTTGCCATCCTTGGTAAGTCTTGGCTACAATGCACTTGGCCTGAAGAAAACCCCATTTATGGTGCAGTCTTGTAACTATAAGCCATATAGGCATAAAGGACAAGAGGCTACGAACACAACTGGTTGTTGGCAAATCCGGATGGGGGGAGCTATACTTGTATGGCCGATGTCCCCTCCTTGAAGGGGCAACTAGGGGGAAGATAAGGGCGGCACCCTCCATTAGGGAGCTGATAAGTGTCTTAAGACGGCAATGTCATGGGGCTTTATGATCGCAAGATCATTTAGACCTGTCATATTGTCGCGTGATGAAAATTATACAAAGGCAAGAAGCCTAAAGAGAAAATGTTAAGATGAGATCAATGGGTTTTTGCATGAGAATGTAAAGACGTCCTGCGATTTCATCGCAATACGGCAATGTCAGGAGGCTTTGTTTTCACGAGAGAACTTAGACTTGTCATATTATCGCAGAGATGTTGAAAAATACTGATAAGACAAGATCAATGGGTCAATACATGCAAATGTAAAGATGCCCTGCGATTTTGTCGCAGAGAAATGAAAAAGTTGGCTAAATAAGACCTTTAACTAGGAAGGCATAATAACACCAACAGATTATTGCGATATTGCTCGCAGTATTTATAAGATTTGGACAAGATCTTGAGGCATAATTTAACGCTGATCTTGAGGCATAATACATTTTTACTTCAACTAATATTTAATCTTTATGCAATTTTCTCTTATCGCAGATGAATAATAGAGGCAAGTATGGGAATGCATATAATGGTGAAATTATTATTCATCTGTCATATGATAAAATTGCATTGATAAGTAACATACTTATATAGATCATTAAAAGATAACAGTTATATTGATTGTTTTTCAAAATAGAATTGTTTTCTGACTCATACAGGCAGAAGCAAAAGGAGTTTTTATTGGCGAAGAAACTCGCAGTTAATTACAAAAAAGAGGAAATAATTATACAAAGAAGACAAAAGAAGAAGAAAACTAATTAGACTGATCGCCATCTTCATTGTCAGATTTATTCTCTTCATCATTGTCAGATTTTTCTTAATCGTCAGAGTTTCCCTCTTGTTCATCATCACAAGTACTATCTTCATCGCCAGAATCCTCAGCTTCACTTTCAGAGATAGTAGGTCTTGGAATTTTTGCTGGGATCTCTTCTTCTAGATCAGGATATACAGAATGAGGGATATTATGATCATCACAGACCAACTTAATAAATGTATTGCGAGTAATAACAAGAGATCTGTTAAAATTCGCAGTAGTAGCGTTGAGACGGTCCTTTAATCTTGAATACTTCTCATCGCGAGCAGTAAGTTTGGTCGCGAGTTGATGTTTCTCATCTTCAAGTTCTTGAAGTCTCTCGCGATAATTCTTCTCAGCAGCTGCGAGAACGTGGCAACGAATTAGAAGCATTATCAGGAAGAATATTAAAATGAAAAGTTGGCAAAAATTGAACAAGTTAACAACCTTCTCTTTCAGAAATCATGTCTCTAATTAAAGCATCTTGTTCAGCTTGGAGACTAACATCTACACCTAAGTCATTCCTGGCGTTGTCAAGAACCTTCGCAGCCCAAGCAAACTCGTCATCGCTATTAATGAGGAGACGATATCGAACCTGACTCTCTCTCGCAAGAATTTCTTCATTCTCGCGTATAAGTTTATCTCTGTCCATTTGAACGTCAAGGAGAGTTTTATGGAAATATGCTAGGGTCTTGGATCCCTTTTTAATGGCAAGATCTTTCTCGTCAATAAGATCGCTATTCTTCTGTCTTAATCTATCTATTTCTTTCTTTGAATCAAGATAAAAGCGCCTATATTTATCAGTCAAGCCTAAATTGAATCTGTGTTCAATTTTTAAGAGATCAAATTTGGATCTAAGTTCATTTATGGAAAGAGATTTAATCTTATCATCTGAGAAATTACTTAAGGAATTATTAAGACAGGCAAGAAGAGTATGATCATCTATAGGTTCAGGAAAAGTTTGAAAGAGTATATCCTCGTCAGTAAGACCATAAATATCTGCAAGTTAAAAGTGGCCGCTCGAATAAGCTGCGATAAAATAAAAAGAATTAAAAAAGAAGGGAAATTAATCATACCATATAATTGTTGGTTAGCTTTATCAAGATCAGAGATCTTTTGCTTATTAACCGAAGATTCAGTCTCCAGCTATTTATTCTTCTTGCGAAGCTCAATAACTTCAGATTCTAATCTTTGTTTATCCTGGCGAAGTTTAGCAGCTTTTTCTTTAGAGCTGGCACATCTTTTATCTAAATCAGAAGCAACAGCAAAAGAAGCACTTCCAACCTGCGAAAGAAGAATATAAATTGAGATCTAGCGATGAAGAAAATATATAAACAAGCTGAAAAAAAAAATTACTAAGGCACCAAGAGAATTCAAGAGACTGGGAGTTAGCGATTTTGAGATTCCTTGGAGAGAATCATTATCCACCAGAATAGGGGCATCGCAAACTTTAGCGAGAGCTTGGGATATTTTCTCAATAATTTCATCCTCATCATTAAAAGTCATGCTATGGGAAATATCGCTAAAAATTCTAGACAAATGATTCATTGAATAATCAGAATCAGAAGAATTTTTTATTGAGGGAAAACCGCTAACATTAAAACCCTCGTCATTATTATCTTTATCAAGATCAACACTTGAATTTTCTGGAATTGTTTGAGGAGTTGAAGAAGAAGAAGGTTGTATTTTCGTTTTCTTCAAAGGAGGATCGCTAGGGTATTCACCGCAAGGAGCAGAAGGTTTCCCTTTAGGAGGAATAATATATTTATCTTGATTGCCAGATTCTCCATCATGAGGGGTAATAAGCTTTCCTTTAGCAGAGGCAGCAGATTTTCCTTTGCGATCAGTAGAAGATTTTCCCTTGGGTTTTGGTTCTAAGGGTTCAAGTTCTTTAATCTCCTGCGATCACAGATGAAGATAAGAAATAGGGGCAACAATATATTGTTAAAATTTACAAGGAAATATTTCTTACTTCATCCGTGAAAGATTTCAGAGCTAAGAAAGTGAAAGGTTTCCTGTGAGTTTGATAGCTGAGTTTCATTCTATCAATCTGAGAAAAATCAAAATAGTTAGCGAAAATATAAAAATATGAAGAAGATAGTGAACAATAATAATGCAAAGATTGAGAGGATACATACTTCTTTAGATCTTTCAGGCCAATTAAAAAACCAAGGCTGATACTCTTGAAGATTCACGGGCAATGCGAGAGAACCAGAGATATAATATCCTTCAAGAAGTAATGTAAAAATAAATCACTTGTCATCGCTATAATGGCGAGGGCCTTGATTGGTCTTTGTATGAAAATCAATATCTAACATGACAATTTTATCTTTAGCGATTTTATCTTTCTTCTGTAAGCAGAATCCCCAGCGAGTATGATCTCTTTTCATGGGAATTATGTCATAATTGATAAAGAAATTCTCCACAGTATACATCGCAGGAATGATGGGAACATCTTTGAATTCAGGATTTTTCGCATCATCGGGATAAAGAGAACCTTTATTAGCACCACGAGAGGCATATTCAAGTAATAATCTAATACAATCTCCGCCCAGGTGATACACTGCTCGTGAAAATTTCTCATGAGAAATTATTTGATAAAACAATGGACGTTCTGGGTCATAAAGTGGAACGGGGAGGCCAGCTTCAAGTTGACCTAGCGATACTATAATTTTGTTGCGAGAAAGTTGATGTTCAGAAAATAACTTGACAGAAAGTTCAGATTTAGAATCTTGACCTGGAATTGTTGACAAAGTAAAAACCTTGTTTTTGAGATTTTCTTTCATCTCGTTAAACGCAGTTAAATTTTTAGCACCAGTAACCACCATTTTTGAAGTATGGGAATGAAGGAAGAAGTTGAAAAGAAGAAAGAAATCGCGAGAATAATAAATGCGCAATTTATGGAAGAACAGTAAAGTTGCATAGAAGAAGAATGAAGAAGAAAGTAAAAGAGAAAAAGAAAAGAATGAAAAGAGTATTTATAGAAGAAGAAATTTCTCGAAGAAGATGAAAGTAATTAATGCAAAGAAAAGACGTGGGTGGTCAGATTGCAGCGGTTAGAGGAGACGTGTCAAAATTTTATTAGAAGAAAAGATTCGTGAAAACAGCTAGAGAAAGACGGAGAAATCTGAAAAGATAAGAAATTATGGCATATTAGATTCTCATATCTTATCTTCTTCGCAGAAAAGACATGAGAAGAGGCAAGATGTAGGACCAGAATATCGCCAAAACGATATTCTCACAATGGAAACGACACTTCTGCGAGAAGCCCAAACATTTCTACAAGTATTAACAACACTTTGACGAGAATGTCGCAAGATTCTTCAAAAACATTTGGAGAGTGTCACAAAAGAGTGATGTAACGATTAACGATTAAAGATATATGAAGAATAAGTCTGCTTCACGATGGTTATAAAGTTGGCGATGGTGAAGACTAAAGTTATGGCGATGAGATCGCAGAGTAGATCCGAATTAAGGGGAAATCTTAGCTGTCTTCCACTATGTATTTTCCTATATAAAGGGTTCAACTAAATCCAGAAAAGGATGATGTATTTTTGAGAGCTGAAAGAATTTTGAGGAGAGAGAAACTCTAGAAAGAAAGTTGTATTTCTGAGTTTTGATATTTCTTGTAAATCTTCCTGAAAGTGAATTAATAAAAGTGTTGTTGTTCATCCACAATTATGACTTAGTTTTCATAGATTCTTGACAAGGGTGTAGTGTGGGAAATCCTGCAACTACATGAACCATTGCTGTTTTATGTGAATCGCGGAGACTGGACATGAATCATAAAATATGGTTGTGCTGGAACTGGAGCCACCATACCTATCATGCAGTGAATAGATCTAGATAATTAAGAAACCAAAACATACACGAAGGTAGTGCAGTTGAGCACAAGTCACAGTAGTGTCTTAAAGTCGCAGTAAGTATTGCAATACACCATATGAATTCTCTACGGGTGTGGGTGAAGAATATTTTCCTCTTGACTGATAAAGATCAGGTAGATATCAATAATTATTTGATGGGGTAGACATTGCTGCCAGCATTTATTTTGTATGGACAACATTTGGAGATCCTACTCAAATTCATAAAAATATAAACCACAAACCGTACTTCAAACTACGGGAACAAATGACTCCTGCATAGAAAGTATTACCTGTGGGATATGATCCTTGGACTAAAGGAGTGGGATTTATGGAAGCTTCATTGATAGTGGCCGTGTTAAGTTCCATAACTTGGTGACCTGGCATTGAATATCCCTGAAGTGCCGTATAGACATGACTACCAGGAAGAAGCTGACTTAACTGGCCATACGGGTAGATGGCTGTATTATCAGGTACCTCGTATATTTAAAGGACTTGCTGTCGCATATTCCCTTGTACAATGTGTTTGCGAGGATATTTGTCCAATCCGATAAAAAAAAAAATCAACAAAAAATCAGGGAAGACACAAATAATGTGGTGCATAACTCATCGTGATCCCATAGGCTTTACAATCTCTGTCAATTCTGAAAGAATATAAGCCACCTTTATCAACATTAGGTACTTAAATGATTTCGATGCATGACGTGCATTCAAAGACTGAATAAGAAATCCAACATTGAACACAAGAAGATCTCCTCACCAAATTTCATGACATTACCTAATCACCTAAAAAATGTTGTTTGGGAAAAGAGTGATTTAGCCCGTTACTTAGATAACGTTGGATTCAAATAGAGAATACTCCATTAGGAAGAAAGCTTAATATAAAAACATAGTTTAATGTCTATTTGTAACATAAAAGTCTAAAATGAAAAGTCAACGCAAAGTTATGGTAATATCATGAACAATAGTAAAGTAAAGAGACAATTCCGTACACTCTCGTGAATCATAAAATCTACTGCAATAAATACTGCCATAGTTCTGAACTTCTGATCATCAAGTAACTTTTTTAGGGTTAACCTATTTATCAAATCATATACTATTGCAAACTTAATATCAGCAATTACTCCAAAGAAAATCAACTCACATCATAATTCATAAACCACGTATTGAAACCAATAATAATTTTCAACCTTTTTGTTGATGAGAACCAAGTCATGCACATACGATCCATGTGAACCCCAAAAAGAACATACATGCATATATGCACACACCATTATTACCGCTGTATCTAGCTACTTAGCACATACATTCGTGTAAATTGTATATGAATTACTAATATAGTGCATTTAAAGCCAAGTTGAATAATGTAGTGCATAACTCATTGTTATAATTTAAAACAATTGTAGTTGCAGAATATCCTACAACTACACCCTCAGTAGAATTGGTAAATTTAAGAAGTTCATGATGATGAATAACAATTTTCTTATTAATGCTCTCAATTGATCACAAGAAATATCTAAATGGAACTAGAATAGTTACAACTTTCTATATTCTCTCTCCTTTAGTATTTTTTCACACTCACCAAAAGAACCTCTCAAATTTAACATTTGAACCACTATTTATAGTGAAATCTTTACAACTGTAATATCCTGCGAGGTATCATAACTTATGATCGCAAGTTTATTTTATACTCGCAAACTTTTCATTCTTCTCTTGTGTTTCTTCTATCATCGTGTTATTTCTTGACACTTCCTCTTATAGTCGTTACTATATTCGCAACCCTTAATCTTGCGATATTCGGTACCTACATCTTGCCTCTTCTCATGTCATTTCTGCGAAGAAGAAATGTCATGAGAACCTCTATTCTCGTAAATTTAATATAGTTATCATCACCTGTTAGATTCGCAACACGTATTTTTCTCTTTCATTAAAATTTTGACACGTTATTTCGTAACCGTCCTTCTCAACCGTTCACGTCTAATCGCATTGATGAATTTTTACTTCCATCAAACTCTCCCTTCTTTATAAATACTATCTTTTTATTCTTCTTTTTATTCTTTTATTCTATTCATCTTCTTTACCACACTTGCTTCTGCAATTTCTTCCTTTTTTCTCCTATTACGATTTCTTATCTCTTTCACTTCTCTTCCTCTCTGTTTTTCTATCTTTCATCCAATGGCTCCAAATAAGAAAACTATAGAACAACTTAATGCAGAGTTTGCTGATAGAGATCTCGTCCTTTCTGAAATTGATGGTCATGATAATAAGTCCTCTCTCTGTATGGAACTCTTTACTGATCTTCATTGGGATGATCGGAAAGTTTTAGTCTCACGAGGCCAAATCCTCGCAGGTCTCCCTCTTCCTCTTTATGACGTCCATCTTCCTTTATTCTATGAAATTATCTCCCATCCAAATTTCTCTCGAGCCATTCATCAATTGACTGGTGATTTTATTCGCATTCTGGTTGAATTCGCAACTCGTGCTGCAACTGGAAAATCTTTATATCCAATTGATCTTAGGAAACCTGCATTTAGGGATGTAGAAATTGTTGCTGCAAATTATACAGTCGACAACTTCTTCAAAAATTATACATTAATTCCTGCGAAGAAGGAAGGTAAGTGTTGGGGTGTTCGTCTTCATCGTAAAGCTAATATCGCAGAAGATGATCTTCTTATGCACGATATTGATTATGCCTCAGGAAATAATAAAACCCCTCGTCGTTCTCATGATGAAGATTGGTATAAGTACCCTTTAGCATTATAGGGTTCTTACATTTCTGGGATAGTTGATCTTCCTGCGAACCTTCGTGATCGTAACTATCAACCTTGGGTCTTTTCTTTGCCTAACAAAGATAAAGATGTATGTATCTCCATTCCCTTACCTTCTTGTTATTTTTCAATTTGTTTTCAAATGAGATAAGAAACACTTTTATATGTATTCTAAACAATATATTGTTGCCTCTGTTTTTTATCTTTATTTGAATTTATAGACTCTTCCTGATTTTCCTGGGACCGTTGCGAGTAAAGATAAGAACTCAACTTCTTCTGAAATGCTATCCGTGAGACAAAGAACGCTTCGTTCTGCGACGAATACCAAACCTTCTGATGAAGAAAATACTCTTCGCAAAGGAAAGAGGAAGCTTTAGGATGTGATTTCTGCAAAGAAGAGGAAGAAACTCCCAACCAATACTTACTCCAACGTGATTTCCTCTAGCAAGAACGTTGACGGAGAACAAAGTGATGAAGATGATAAATTTCCTGAGAAGGGTCTTAGCTCTAATTCTAATACTATTTCTGATAGGGGATATGATGATGACAATGATGAAGAAGATGAAGACTATATTAATGCAGAAACTTTTGAGTCTGCAATGATTCAAGTTTCTGAGGCTTTTCTCCACTCTTCTCGTGGGTTAGGAAACTCTCCTACTGCGAATGCTCGTAAATTTATTGTGAAGGCTTGCAAAGTTCCCACTGTACTCAAAAATAACTCACTTAATGGAATTTCAAGATTCGTATCTCCTGCTAAATTATACGCTTTGGGGAGTATGGTAAATTTCTTTTCTATTCCTTGTTTATTTCCATTATTTCATTGATTTTTAATCCTTTTTATTTATTCAGGTTGGGAGGGTCAGCTGCGCAGCTGCTTCAAATTGGGAAAGGCGTCATTCCATTGTTGAGAAGAAAACTTTAAGCCGTTGTAAGAAGTTGGAAATTGAGAATTCAAAACTTCATCAGCAAATAAAGGATTTGAATATTGATAATGCAGAATTAAATTCCCGTTGCGAAGATAACCTACAATCTGCGAATATCGCAGCTGGAAATTCTTCCCTTCTTGAGGAGAATAATCAATTAAAGCTTGAAAATACTTCTCTTCGTAATGATAAGAAGCAATCAAAAGGTAAGTTCGTGTATTACGACTACTTTAACTCCGTAATTTGCTAACCGATTTCTTAATTCCTTCCCTTACTCTTTATTTTCTTATCCTGTAATTACTGCAGAAAATTATGCGAAGATGAATGATGATCTGAAAACTATTCTTGCCGCACGTAACCAGAAGATTCGTGATTTAAAATCTCAACTTCAAATTTCTCGGGACAATCATAATTTAAATATCAAGCGTTTCCGAGCTAAACTGACTCGCAAGATTTTTGAAGACAGCCAAATTCCTCTCAAGAAGTATCAGACACTCCTTTTTGAAGAAATTCCCAATGATACCCCGTATTTAGAAATTTCTGATAGTGAAGCTGAAGATGATATCTCCGAAGAAGAAAAAGAAGATCATTTTGATGAAGATAAATCATCTTCAAAATAGTTTTAATCCTTTCTGTATATTTGCTTCAGTCCTTTTATCTTGTTTACTTGAGTACTGCACTTTTTAATCCATCAACAATTTTCTTTTGAAATTTAACTAGTACCAATGTCTTAATTTTGCGATGATAAATTGATGTTTAACTGAATGCTTCCCTCTGTTTGCATGACTTGATCATATGGAGAGAAATAATATAGAGAAATAATATATTTTGAAGACCTAACTTAGTATTCCTTTTCCCCTTATTATTGCTCTTCAAGTGATCAATCCTTATTTTAAGTATCTAGAATATCTACCTCAGTTTAAGTTGCGAAGCTTCAAGATTTTGCGAAGTATATATGAAATCTTCCCCTTGAAGTATAAGTATTATGAATCCTCCTTGCAGAATTACGAAACATCCTTGAAAAAAGTATAAGAAGTATGAAATATCCTTGAAGAAGCATAAAAAGTATGAAACATCCTTAAAGAAGTTTACGAAGTATGAAACACCCTTGAAGAAGTATAAAAAATATTCACTCTATGAAGAAACATTCAATGTTTGAAGAAATATAAGAAGTATTGAATCTCTGAAAAAGTATAAGAAGTATTGAATCTTTGAAGAAGTATAAGAAGTATTCAACCCTTATGAATATTATTGCGAACAAAATTGCTTCTATGCTTATGAATTCTTTATATATATTCTCATAAAAATTTTCCAACAATATTGATGGAATTGATTTCATTAATTGTTGTGGTCTTATCATGCCTTCCTAAGTAAAGGTCTTATTTTTCCACCTCTTTTTGTGATGATATTTTTGCGATAATATGACAAGTCTCAACATTCTTGCGAATATACAACCTCGTGACATTATCGTCTTGCGATGAAATCGCAGGACGTTATCACTCTTTCATGTAATAACCCATTGATCTCATCTTAACTTCATTGTATGTAACTCTGCGAATATGTATATATATATATTATTTATATATGTATATATATATTTATTTATTTATTTTTATTTTATATTCGCAGAAATATGATTGTTGCACAAATATGACAATTCTTTATGTTCTTGCGACAAGAAGCCTCATGACATTTGCGTCTTATAGCACGTATCATCTCCCTAATGGAGGGTGATGCCCTTTATCTTCCCCTTGGTTGCCCCTTCAAGGAAGCGTACATTGACCATACAAGGTTAGCTCTTCCCATCCGGTTTTGCAAACAACCAGCTTTTGATCGCAACCTCTTATCCTTTTTGCCTATAGGGCTTATAGTTACGAGGTTGCACCCTATGGGGTATCTTTGGGCCAAGTGTATCATTTTCCAAGACTTGTCAAGAATGGCAGATGTGCTTCAAACCCATCAGGCACTCTTGACTCAACCGTGTACCTCGGCGCCTTGATCACTTTCTACACTTCTTGAGAAAGACAGTATGCCTTAGTTGCCCAACCTATATCCTGGTACATCGCAAGATTAGGTTGAGAATCCAAGGTGTCTAACCCGGATAGGTACCCCGCTTTTGGGTTGTACCCCGTAATATCCATGTACTCAGGTTCCTTGGTGGTGTTCCGGTTTCCCTGAGCCATGCTTATAGGTACCCCCTTAAATGACGTACTTTAGGACTTTGCCTCTTACGAAATGTTGCTTCGCGAACTAGGGTGTACGCCACAAAGGTTTGCCTGTGTAAAATTTCTGCGGCTCTCTTTCTTTTTTGAAAGCTAATCACAGTTTGTGGTCTTTTATTCGCAAGTAATTCTTGCGTCTTTCTTTAATGAAAGCTAATCGCAATAAGAATTTTAAAAATTCGTAATTTTGTTAAGCTTCGCGCGAGCAAACCATATTCGCAAAATGTTTCATGAGTTTTATGGATAATACCTTTTTAAATACAATCTATTCCAGGGTCGACCAAGTCTTAAACCCATGTCTCTCCCTTTTGGATCCATCAGCCGATAAGCTCCACTTCCTACAACCTCTTTGATGACATATGGTCCATCCCATTTTGGTGCTAATTTTCCCCCATTTTCTTTCTGGTAGGAGGTGTTTCTCGCATAACCAAATCCCCTGGTTTGAACTCACGTTCAATAAATCTCTTGTTATATTCTCGAGCTAATCTTTCCTGATAAACTTTCATATATCGCAACACCTTTTCTCTCTTGTTTGGATTTTGATATTTCTTGCATTAGGGTTTGTCATCATACTTGGAATGAATGCAAAAGCATCTACGAGTCGATTGTATTTCCTTGTGATATGCCTCCATTTTAGCTTTGGTATCTTCGCAGATAATTCATCAACGAGTTTCTTGTATTTCTTCAAGGAAAACTCATTCGTGGTATATTCCCCTTTAATTTGACAAATTACCAACTGAGAATCACTTGTTATTCTTATACTTTCAAGCTTCTTTTCTATTGCGATCTTCAATGCATGCACTACAGCTTCGTACTCTGTTTCATTATTCGTAGATGCAAATTCCAGTCTGAATGAAAATGTTGTTCTTTCTCCTTCTGGTGAAATGAACACAACTCCTACTCCATTCCCCTCACTGTTGGATGATCCATCTACTAGAATTTCCCATCTATTTGGTTCTGTTAACAAATCTTTTGGATTCCCAAATTCTTCTTCAACATCCATCATCTCTTCTACTGCCTCGTCTTCTTCCAAAGGAAATTCTGCCAAAACATCTGCGATAACTTGTGATTTTTGCGATGATAATACTTCATACTTTATCTTGTAATGGTTTATTTGTGCATTCCACCTTTCTATTCTTCCTGATCTTTTTGTGTTCTTCATGACTGACTCAATTGGAACTTTGGTAACCACTTTTATCACATGTGCTTGAAAGTATATTCGCAATTTGAATGATGCATAAACCAGAGCTAAAATTAACTTCTCCATTTTAGAATAATTCCTCTCTGCTGTATTAAAAGTTTTGCTGATGTAGTAAATGGGCCTTTCTACTCATGCGTCCGTTCGCAACAAAACTGCACTTAAAGCGTATTGAGTTGTTGCGAGGTATACCAATAATTCTTCATCTTTCTCTGGTTTCTATAATATGGATGTATTCGTGAGATACTCCTTGATCCCTTGAAAATTTTTTTCACATTCATCAGTCCATCTGAATTTTGATCCCTTCTTAAGTATGTTGAAGAAATGTTTGCACTTATCTGACATTCGCGAAATAAACCTTCCAAGTGAAGCTAAGAGTCCATTCAGCTTTTGCACTTCTTTTACTGTTGCAGGTGTTGGCATGTCACGAACTGCTTGTATTTTTTCTGGATCAACTTGTATTCCCTCCTTTGATACTATGTATCCCAAGAATTTTCCTTATGCAACTCCAATTATATATTTTTCAGGATTTAATTTGATGTTGAATTTTCTCATTTGTTCAAATATCTCCTTCAAATCTTGCACATGATCTTTGGCTTCTTTACTTTTTATTAACATATCGTCTACATACACCTCTAAGGTTTTATGTATCCACTTTGCGAACACCTTTTCAACCATTCGTTGATAAGTAGCACCCGCATTTCGTAAACCAAATGGCATCTTCACATAGCAATATAAACCTCTTGGAGAAAAAAATGCAGTATGTTCTTGGTCTTCTTCTGCGAGTGATATTTGATTGTACCCTTTATACCCATTAAGTGAAGTGACTCTGTCATGTCGTGCAGCTGATTCCACCATTTGTGGTATATCTGGCAATGGAAAACTATCTTTTGGACATGCTTTGTTTAGATCAGTGAAATCTATGCAAATCCTTATCCCTTTATTCTTCTTCGGAACAATGACCATATTCGCAATCTATTCTGGATATTTTGCTTCTCTTATGATTCCCGCATCCAACATCTTTTGCAATTCTTCTTCTATTTGTGTATGATAATTTTGCGAAATCTTTCTAATTCTTTTCTTAAATGGTCTCACACTTTTATCTATGTTCAATCTATGACATGCCACTGATGAATCAATTCCTGGTATTTCATCTACACCTCCTGCGAATATATCTTTGTATTCTCGTAAGAGATCAATAGTTCTTTTTTTTTCTTCTTCGTCCATCTTAGTTCCAATTCGCAAGATTAAAGGCTCTTCTTTACTTCCAATATTTATTTCTTTGGTTGGTTCTGCTGCGACATAACTAGGACTTTGCTCTCCCATAGGTGTTGGCTCTTTGATTACTTTCATCGGCTCTCCTTCTTTTTATGGGATCTCACTTGGTATTCCTCTTCCTTCTTTTGCTCTTATTGTGTACACCCTGAACTCTTCTTCCTTTTTTGTTTCTCTCGCAAGTTTTCTGCGGAACTATTTCTTTCTGGCTCTTCCTCCACACTGTTTTACTTCAGTCTGATAACAAAATTTTGCACTATCAAGATCTCCTTTTATCTCTTGTATTCCGCTTGGTGTAGGAAACTTAATTGATTGATGTAATGTCGAAACAACACCTTTAATCGCATGAATCCATGGTCTTCCTATCAACATATTATATGGAGATTCCATATCTATTACACATAAAACTATGTGTGTTTCAATTTCTCCCAGCGATACTCGTAACATTATTTCCCCTTTGGATTTTGTTGCAGATTTTCCCAATCCATGGATAAGATATTCTGAATTTGTAATTTCTTCATCTTTGATCCCCATCCCCTTAAGTGCATGATAGAATATAATATCAACAGAACTCCCTGTATCAATCAAAACTCGGTTTAATTTTCATTTTTCTATAGATTTTGTAGATTTCTTCTCTTCTCGCATGATCGGGATTGTGACTACTAATGGTGAAGTATGGTTCAAGTCTTCATTTGGAATTTCTGCTACTGAAAACGTGATTTTCTGCTTTTCCCATTCTTTCAAAGTTGTTATCTTCTCCACCTCCATGATCTTTCTTCCTCTACAATCTCGTTTGTGTATTTTTCCCTTTATGTTGTTATGAAATTCATCAATCATTGTCTTTGTGATCATATTACATTCTTATTTTTTACAACTTTCATCTGCTGATTCCATTTGATCTTCAAATTTCTGCTATGATGATCAACAGAAATCCCTGTTTCTAGCGCCAATTATGTAGTTGCATAATATCCTACAACTACACCCTCAGTAGAATTGGTAAATTTAAGAAGTTCATGATGATGAATAACAATTTTCTTATTAATGCTCTCAATTGATCACAAGAAATATCTAAATGGAACTAGAATAGTTACAACTTTCTCTATTCTCTCTCCTTTAGTATTTTTTCACACTCACCAAAAGAACCTCTCAAATTTAACATTTGAACCGCTATTTATAGTGAAATCTTTACAACTGTAATATCCTGCGAGGTATCATAACTTATGATCGCAAGTTTATTTTATACTCGCAAACTTTTCATTCTTCTCCTGCGTTTCTTCTATCATCGTGTTATTTCTTGACACTTCCTCTTATAGTCGTTACTATATTCGCAACCCTTAATCTTGCGATATTCGGTACCTACAACAATGTTACTAAACAAATATGTCATGTTTAATGGATTTTATATGAATTTAGATTAATCTTATATATAGGCACTAATCATGTAGGCACTAATTGTGACAGTGCTGCCAATGATGTAGGCACTAATTATGATAGTATAATATATGATAGAAGCTGCAAAACCTTATATAGTACAAATATGATAATATAAGGTTTTTTTGTTACTACTCTGTGTGGATAAATCACATGGTTCCCATCCTTCTCATCCTGGCGTTGTTGCGCTACCAATATTAATTAACAGTTGATGGGTTAGTAGAATACCTTCAACTCCAACGGCTATGCCTTCAAAAACTGAATGAAACCAAAACGCACCTACCCGAATTAAATGAAGAACTCTATAACAGAACTTCATCTGGTTGAATATGCACTGACGGCAGAATCTTGCTTCTTTAAGAACAAAATACACCTAAAGCGTATAGCCAAGAGTTTATTCATCCATATCTTATGTTGGAGTCCCACTCTGAGAGAATTGTAGGATCTGAATATCGCAAGAAGGACGCATTTGCGAAATATGATTAACAACACCTTGCGATTATCGCAGGATGATCTGAAGAATGACGCAACAAATGACGATAGCAGAAACATGAGAAAAGTGTGATGATTCTGCGATGGTTGGAGTGTTTGCGAAGATTAACAATGTAACTCTTGCGAGAATATCGCAAGTCATATTAAAAATTAAAGGACAGATTATCTATCATCCACTATGTAAATCCCTATATAAAGGGTTGAACAGGCGTAAAGGGGGAGAGATCTTTTTCGAGTGTTAAGCAGGTCATTTAGGAGAGAGAAAGTAAAAAGAGTGATTGTATTCTTATTTTCTTCCATTACTTGTAACATTTCTGTTAATCAATTAATAAAAGTGTTGTTCTTAATCTTCAAAATATGTGTTGGTTATGATGAATTCTTGTGAGGGGTGTACTGTAGGATTTCCTGCTACTACATATTGGCGCTAGAAACAGGGATGGATTGAAGATTGTAGAAATTATTGTGAAAACTGTCTAAATCAAGAAAATGATAGAAGAAAACAACAACTCAGCTGGAGAAAGGATAATTAACATCAATAAAGATGAAAGAAGGTTGGAGTGCAACGTAATCACAAAAACGATGGTTAATGAATTTCATCAGAACATTAGAGGGAGAATAAATAAATGAGATTTTGAAGGAAAGAAGATTATGACGGTAGAAAAAATATCTCCATTGAAGGATTGGGAAAAGCAGAAAATTACGTTCACAGCAGCAGAGATACCAAAAGAAAATTTGAGCCACACATCTCCTTTGGTAATCACGATGAATGAATTAAAAAGAAAAAAGAAGAATCAGCGAAATCTATGGAAGAATGGGCGGTGAATAGAACTCTAGTGGATACATGGAGTTCAGTGGATATAATGTTTTATCATGCATACAAAGGAATGGGATACAAAGATGAAGAAACGTCTCATTCAACATATCATATTCATGGTTTTGGAAAATCTACAACTAAACCAAAAGGATAAATAGTAGTAAGAATTTCGCTGGGGGAAATTGAAACACAAATAACTCTTTGTGTGGTGGATATGGAATCGCCATATAACATGTTGTTGGGAAGACCGTGGATACACACAATTAAAGCCGTAGCATCAACGTTACATCAGTGCATCAAATTTCCAATGCCAAGCGGAATTGGTGAAATAAGGGGAGATATTGATAATGCAAAATCATGTTATCAAATTGAAGTAAAACATCATGAAGAACGTCCAAGAAAGCTAAAGCTTTGCAGAAAATTGGCGAAAGAAGCAAAGAAAGAAGAAGAGTTTAAGATTTACATGATTAGAGCAAAAGAAGGGCAATGAATACCCAGCGAGATTTCAGAAGAAGGAAACGAGTTTTCGAAAATAATAAAAGAACCAACACCAATGGAACAACCTAAGGCTAGCTACACTACAGTAGAACCAACAAAGGAAGGGAATATTGGAACTAATGAAGAACCCAAAATACTAAGAATTGGGACCAAGATGGAGGCAGATGAAGAAGAAGGAACTATTAATCTCTTGCAAGAATATCGAGATATTTTCGCATGGAACATGGATGAAATGCCGGGAATAGATCCATCTGTGGCGTGTCATAAACTGGAAATTGACAAAGGTGCAAGACCATTTAAACAAAGGATAAGAAAAATCGCAATAACATATCATTCCCAAATAGAAAAAGAGTTGCAGAAAATGCTTGATGCAGGAATTATAAGACAAGCCAAGTACCCGGAGTGGATAGCAAACATGGTTGTAGTCCCAAAGAAGAACAAGGGGATAAGGATTTGTATAGACTTTACTGATCTAAATAAAGCTTGTCCGAAAGATAGTTTTCCATTACCAGATATCCACAATTGGTTGAATCAGCAGTAGGTAATGATAGGATATCTTCCTTAGATGGGTACAAAGGTTATAATCAGATTCCTCTCGCTGAGAAAGATCAAGAACATACTGCCTTTTTCGCACCAAGGGGATTATACTGTTATACAAAAATTCCATTTGGTCTGCGAAATGCGGGAGCGATATATCAAAGAATGGTGGAGAAAGTGTTCGCAAAATGGATACATAAAACACTAGAGGTATATGTAGATGATATGTTAATAAAAAGTAAAGAAGCAAAGAATCATGTACAAGATCTGAAGGAAATATTTGAACAGATGCGACAATTTAATATTAAGGTGAATCCTGAAAAATGCGTTTTTGGAGTTGCGTCAGGGAAATTTTTAGGTTACATTGTATCGAAGGAAGGAATACAAGTTGATCCAGAGAAAGTGCAAGCAGTTCGCGACATGCCAACACCAGCGACAGTAAAGGATGTACAAAAATTAAATAGGCTCTTAGCCTCACTGGGGAGGTTCATCTCGCGATCATCTGATAAATGTAAACATTTCTTCAGCATACTAAAAAAGGGAACGAAATTTAAATGGACCGATGAATGTGAGAAAGCTTTCCAAGGCATAAAAGAACATCTAATGAATATATCTATTTTACAAAAGTCAGAACCAGGAGAAGAGTTGTTGATTTAACTTGCGACAACTTCGCATGCATTAAGCGCTGTATTATTGCGAGTGGATGCAGGAGTGGAAAAACCAATTTATTACATCAGCAAAACATTCAATGCCGCAGAAAGAAATTATTCATAGATTTAAAAGCTAATTCTAGCTTTGGTATATGCAATATTTAAGCTTCGCATATATTTCCAAGCACACAAAGTCAAAGTATTAACAAAAGTACCAATTGAATCGGTAATGAAGCACTCAAAGAGGTCAGGCAGAGTCGAGAGGTGGAATGCACAAGTAGGGCATTTTGAAGTAAAATATGAAGTATTATCCTCGCCAAAGTCACAAGTTGTCGCAGACTTTTTAGCAGAATTTCCTCTAGAAGGTGATGAAGTTGTGGAGGAGATGATGGATATAGAAGAAGAGCATGGAGATCCAAAAGACTTGTTAACAGAACCAAATAGATGGGAAATATTGGTAGATGGATCCTCTAATGGAGAAGGTAATGGAATTGAAATTTTCTTAATCTCGTCAGAGGGAATGAAGATGGATTTTTCATTTAAATTGGAGTTTGCATCCACTAATAATGAAACAGAATATGAAGCTGTAATACATGCCCTAAAATTCACAATATAAATGAAATTAGAAAATGCAAGAATTACTAGCGACTCGCAGCTAGTAATTCTCCAAATAAAAGGAGAATACACAACAAATGATCTTTGAAGAAATACAAAAAGCTTGTTGAAGAATTGTCAGCGAATATCCCAAAAATAAAATGGAGGCATATATCAAGGAAAGATAATAGGCTCGCAGATGCTTATGCTTTCATTTCGAGTATGATGACAGATCCAACTGCGGGATGCATAAAAATCCAGACACTCATATCTCCATCAATCAATAAAGAAGAGAAGAAGAGGTGGATGTAATGATAATAGAAGGTGGAGAAGAAAACCCAATAGACAATATCGCAGACTGGAGAACAGAACTTCATGCATATTTAGCAAGAGGGGAAACACTAAGAAATAGATTGGAGGCACACAAATTAAAGAGTCGTGCAACAAATTATGAACTGGGAGATGGAATATTGTATCGAAAGTCATTTAATGGGCCATCACTTAGGTGTCTAACATGAGAAGAATGAGAAAAGGTGTTAAAAATGTTACACAGTGGAGACGCTGGTAATCACAGTGGAGGAAGATCTTTGGCATATAGAACAAAAATGCAAGGCTATTATTGGCCGTACATGCATGAAGATGCGAAGCAACTATTAAGAAGTTGCGAAGATTGTCAGCGACATGGAAAGAGAATACATGCACCAGGAGCACCATTGTAATCCTCAACTAGTGTATGGCCTTTTGGGAAATGGGGGTTGGATATTGTGGGACCATTTGTACCCGGTTCTGGACAAAGAAGATATTTGATTGTCGCTACAGATTATTTCACAAAGTGGGGAGAAGTAAAGGCCATACAGCATATTTGTGAAAAGATATTTTTACATTCATATTTGAAAATATAATTTGCAGATTTGGAATTCCTGCACAGCTGGTATCTGATAATGGAAAGCAATTTGAAGGACAGAACATAGAAATGTTACTAAATGCGTTTAAGATCAAATGCGGAAAATCAACACCTCTATATCCGCAGGCCAATGGGAAGGCAGAAGCAACAAATAAGACAATCACAGATATATTAAATAAGAAATTGGAGGGACATCACAGGGCATGGTGTGAACAGGTACATAATGTCATATGGGCCTACAATACAACTAGGCGGGAAGCTCACCTTTCTTTTTGACATATGGAGTTGAAGCTGTGTTACCAACAGAAGTTGCTATCCCAACAACAAAAAGAGAAGCTTGGGAGAAAAACATCAGTGCAGGAATGATATTGACCAAACTTAATGAAATAGAAGGAAAGAGAGAAAATGCGCTACAACATATGGAAAATTATCAGCGAAAATTAGCCCGAGAGTACAATAAGCGTGTCAAAAGGCGTGAATTTCAACCAGGTGATTTAGTACTGCGGGAAACACCTGTATACCAGCAAGAGAATGGAGGAAAGTTAGCGAGAAAATGGGATGGGCCTTACATCATTAAAGAGATAATTGGAAACGGGGCATACAAGTTGATGGATCCTGAAGGAAGAGATGTGGGTAAGAGGTTTGGCAGACCATGGAACATATTATATCTAAAAAAATATTACCCATAAGAGGTTTTGCGAAGAGATGAATTGCGAAATAATGTATAATTAAAATGAAATGGATGAATACAAATTTTTTATGAAAAAGAAGATGCGAGATTTAAAAATATCAAAAGAAAGAATGAAAATAAGCGAAAATTTCGCAAGAAATGATCTTTAAGATCCAGAATGGGACGAACCTTTATGACGTACACCCTAGTTCGCGAATAAAATTTTACAAGAGGAAAATGTAAGACCTAAAGTACGTCATAGAAGGGGTTATATGTAACATGAATCAGCGATAAGGTTACACCGCTGCTGGAACCTGAGTCATGGAGATTTGGGGTCAATGAAAGCCTATCCAGGAGAGACACCTTGGATTCTCAACTTGAGCATATGACTTGAGTTGGGCGACTAAGGTAATAAGAGCTCTCTTAAGGGGTGCAGAGTATGACCAGGGTGCCGAGGTACACGGTTGAACCAAGAGTGCCCGGGGCGTATGAAACTACCCTGGCCATTCTTGGTAAGTCTTGGCTATGATGCACTCGACCCGAAGAAAACCCCATTTAGGGTGCAGTCTCGTAACCATAAGCCGTATAGGCAAAAGGGATAAGAGGATACGAACAAAAATGGTTGTTGTTAAGACTGGATGGGAGGAGCTAGTCTTGTATGCCTGATGTATGTCTCTTTGAAAGGGCAACCAGGGGGGAGATAAGGGCGGCACCCTACATTAGGGAGCTAATAAGTGTCTTAAGACGCAAATGTCATGAGACTTTTTACTCACGGGAGTATTAAGACTTGTCATATTTGTGTAACATTCCTGAAAAGGCAATAATACAAAAGAGAAGATAAGACTAGATCAATGGGTTATTGCATGCAAGTGTAAAGACGTCCTGCGATTTCGTCGCAAGACGGCAATATCATGGGGCTTTAATTTCGCAAGAAAACTTAGGCCTGTCATATTGTCGCAACAAAAATATAAAAGAATAAAAAGTTAAGGCAACATCAATGGGTTTCTACATGAAAATGTAGAAACGTCCTGCAATTTTGTCGCAATACAAAAGATGGCAAAATAAGACCTTTACTTAGGAAGACAAAACAAGACCACATAATAAAATATTTTTTTTTATAAAATACTAATTCTTTTTCATGCAGATAATATTTCACAAGAAAGATAATGAGAGGCAAGTATGGGAATTAATAAATAAGATGTCATTATCTTTCTCGCAAGTTCTTAAAATATCAAAAGCAAAATTGATTCCAAAAGAGGTCCAAAGTACATTGTTCGCAAGAGAAGAAAGAATAATTCAAGAAAATAAAACTAGAACTCAAATTTCAATATTTTCTTCACCAGCTTTATCTTCTTCGCCAACCTTATCGTTTCCATCAACTTTATCATCTTTGCCAGTGGTTTCCCTATTCTGGTTAACTCTAGCTTCTTCCTCATTTGGCTGATTACCAGCAGTTGTTTCATCGCCAGCGGCTGCTTCTTTAAGAGGACCTTCTTCTTCTTCTTCGCTACTTTCATAGCCAAAATCATTTTCAGCAGGACGAGGAACTTTGTCATCATCTACTTCCAGAGGTTTAACTGTTGTTAGAGGAAGAGAATTGGACAGTAGAAAATCATTCACAAGAGTTTGATCTCTAAGATGGACTTGGCGAAGAAAAGCCCTATCACGGTTTCTAATCTCCATATCCTTGAAATAGGCAAGGTAGTCATATTCTCATTCTGCTCGATCGCGAGAACGGGCAAGATGAGCAGTGAGCAATGCATTCTCTTTCCGAACCTTAGCAAGTTTAGAATCCAAAGTAGAGACGGAAGATTGAAGTTTTCTTTCAGATTCTGTGAAGTTAAAGAATACAAAAAATTTAGTGAGATGAAGAATTCACATAATAATATTACAAGCAAAATTAAGCAAGGAAAAATGGTTGAGGCAGTCCAAATGACTACCTTCCTTTTGCGAAATTAGATTTTGAATTAAGGCCAAGCAATTATTCTCCCACTGGTTCATTGCATCATCAAATTCATCTCCGACTAAACCTTTCAGGCGATACCTTAGGTTCTTTTCCTTAGAGAGGAGGAAAGTGTTTTCTTTCGCAAGAGAGGAGTAGGATTCTTCTAATTTGGAGTATTCTTCTTGGAGCTGGCTTGCCTTTACACTTAAAGCTATTCTACCTTGCATAAGCGTATTTTTCTCAGCAATAGATGATTCAGTTACTTCTTTAAGTTCATTCTTCAACGAATGTAGAGATTGTTCTTGCTTATCACACACTTTTTGAAGAATAATTAATTGTTGCGAGGAGATCGCCGTCTTCTTTAAAAAATCCCGTTTCTTTCGAGATAAGGTTTTGTTTTCATCTGATAAAGTGTCCATCGGCAAATACGCTTTGGTTAGAGAATAAGAGAGGCGAGATATCTCACTACTTAATAAGTTTTGTTCTTGCACTAATTGAGCATTTTCTTTGGTAAGATTATCTATTTGATTAATGGAATATGTATGAAGGTTATCTAATTGATTATATTGATCCATCCAAGCATCTATATCAGCGCGGGCTTCTTAAGCGATAGATTCAAATTGAAATCTCTCCAAGGATCGTTTCTGGTTTAAGGCTTAATGTGTGAACAAAAGATTTCAAAAGAATTGAAGAGAGAACATACAAAATTGTTTATAAGATAAATCAACAAAGAAGAAAAATAAGATTCTACCTTTTAATTCATTATTCTTTTTGCGAAGAAGTTCGCAATCCAACAAAATGTTCTGCATCTTTTGGTTTTCGAGATGGAAAGCATCACATTTTGAAGTTTTTGCTTGGAGAGATCCTTTTAAGTCTTTAATTTCTTTCTCCGAAGATGCTTGTGAAGCCATCTTCCCAGAACCAAAATATCTACCCAAAATCTCGCAGGTCCCAAATTTGATAGAGTCAACAGAAGATATTCTAACATCATCTAAGATATCAGCTAAAGCTTTAAAGGCAGTATCTATCTTGTAGGATCAAGATATCGCCACAATAATACTTTTGCAAGATTTATAAACAAAATTTCTGCAAATTCTTCAACAACACACTGCGAGTGTCGCAGAATGACTCGAAGAATGACATAACGGATGATGGTAACTGAAACACGAGAAGAGCATGATGCACCTGCGAAGATTATATCATCTGAGAAAACAAACATTACAACTACTGCGAGAGTATCAAGAGTCAGATCCGAAATTAAAGGATAGCTTAGCTGTCATCCACTATGTAACTACCCTATATAAAGAGAATTAATAGACTCAGAAGAGAGAGATCAATTTGAGACTGTTGGGAAAGTTTTGAGGAGAGAGAAAGTTTAAGAGAGCGGTTGTATTCTTGATTTCACTCATTTCTTGTAATATTTCTGAGAATTAATCAATAAAAGTGTTGTTCTTAATCTTCAAATATGTGTTGATTATTATGGATTCTTGTGAGGGGTGTAGTGTAGGAATTCCTGCAACTACATAATGGCGATGGAAACAGGGACTTTCTGAGCAAAGATTGAAATTGTGATTTGTAAGAATTTGAAGAAATTGGAGAAGATTTTCACGTGATTTGCTATAATACATCAAAATTGAATGAATAGCTAGAAGAAGAAATACATCAGAACAACCAACAACCGTAAGGAGGAGTAGAAGACTTGCTGGAGAAGAGACACATGAAGTAGGAGAATTTTCAAGATTAAGAACAAGGAGCAACATAACAAGGAATGATGGAGAAAATCAAGTTCAACAACCAAATCAGCAAACACCGATACAAGATAGAACTGTGGATTATGACAGAGTAAGTGTGCATACTTGGCGATCAGATTAAATAGAAGAAACAGAAAATCGACAATTAAGAAATGGAAGGCGAGAGGGAAGAATCAATAAGTGGTTAGAGGATTAATTCATGGAGATGAAAAAATGAAGTAGAAGAGACTTTAAGACAAAGAATACAAGAGGAAAGGAGATTAGAGGCGGAAGAACGCGCAAATTTAACAAGACAAAATCACGAGTTAAGAATGGGGAATTTGAGATTACAAAATAGAAGATCAAGAAGTACTGCGAGATCAAGTTCAAGATCATTTAGAGAAGAAGCAAGGCGAAATTCCCCTATAAGAAATGCTGGAGAATATATTCGAGAGGAAATGCAAAATCCAAATGAAGAGCAGCATTATGGAGAAGAAGAGATGATTAGTGATCGCTACATTCCACGTAGTGAAACTTTGGATGATAGACGTGATAATATAAATCAAGAGGGTGGAAATAACCAAGATGGTGAAGAAAATCGAGAAGAAGGTAGGAGAATATTACATGAGAGAGAAATTCAAAGAAACCGAAGAATAATTGAGGATGAAATTGAGAGACATTATACTGAACAAGCACGTCTAGCTTGCGAAAGAGAAAGATTGAGAGCAGAAGTGGAAGAACAAGAGTTTCAAGAAGCAATACGTCAGAATAATCATGACGAGAAAGGAGACGCGCAAGAAATCGCAACAATGATAATATCAATGTGGAATATGATAGAATATAAAGGAGAATAGAAAGACAACGAAGACAAATGGTGAGAAATGAAAAAAATCGCAGAAGAGAAAATGGAAGGCATAATCATTTGCGAATTTAAGAAGGAGGTGAAGAAGAAAATCGAGGGAAAAGGCAGAATGAAGATGCTGAAGAAGAAGCACAAAATCTCGCAAGGCAAGAAAGACATGAACGCAGAAGAATGGAAGCTGCACTGAAAAGACCAATGGAGCAAAATTCAGCCGGGAATGAACAGATCTTGAGAGAGTTAGCAGAAATGAGGGGAATGCTAAATAATAGAAGAGAGAGAGGCAGAAGGAAACTTGATGAGGCCATTGAATAAGCTGCGAAAACTCCATTCACCCAAGAAGTACAATTAGGAGGAATACCCCCAAAATGCAATTTGCTAACGTTAACCAGTATCTTTGATGGAACTACTTGTGCTATTCAACATGTCAAAGTTTATGTTAGGTGTATGCTACAGTGGGAAAACCATGATGTTGTATTGTGCAAATATTTCGCATCCAGCTTAACAGGTGAGGCGCTAAAATGGTTCGAAGGTTTACCTAAGAACACTATAACTTCTTTCAATCATTTGTAGACCACATTTTTGGGAGCATATATAAGTAACAATTCTTCGCGACCTAGCATTGAAGATGTATTTGGATTAAAGAAAAGGGTTGGTGAAAGCTTAAAACATCTAGTCATAAGGTGGAAAACAATGTGCAGCGAAATGGCAGGCCGCGTGGATGAGAGGTATCTCATTTTATCATTCATTAATGCAATGTTCGCAACCAATCTATTATACGTCCAAACCTTCAGAATCAAGAACACCATCACAATGACAGAACTGTGAGAATTGCAAGAAGAATACATTGCCTTGGAGGAGAAACAAAATGAGATGGAATCATACTCTATTGCGAATACCAGCTCAATTGCAGCAAACGCAAGTCTACTTCCCAGGTTAGTAAATACAATAGCAAGCACTTCGCAGGTGAAGCAAGAAAAGAGTATGGATGGTGGTCAACAAAAATTAGTAGCTATGGGGGAGCAGAGATCAAGAAGAGTTCGAAAGGGAAAGAAATTTTTTCAATCGAGGTGGAAATAATAAAATTCAGAGGCTTGATCAGCCGCAAGAGACTTACGGTGGTCAGAGACAAAATTATTATAGAGGGAAAGGAAGTCAGAAGATAATATGGGAAGAAATTAAGATGCCACCTCTAAATGCTAGCATAGAGAAAATTTGGGAGGCTATAATCTTAATGGAAGACATACCCGCACCATGGAACATCGGAAAAGAGCCACACCCAAATAATCGAAATCCAGAATTTTGCTCTTATCATCATTTTCATGGTCACTCAATAAATGAATATAAGAATGTAAAAAGAATCATCTTGAGGATGATAGATCAGGGAAAATTAAACCATTTTCTAATAAGTCATCCACAGTCTCAACAGCTACCTCCAGCCCCAGAAATTCGCAAAGTGAATACAAAAAAGGGAGGAGAAACGTTTGTGATAGAAGTTGGAGCAAAAGCGAAGAATCTATTATGTAACTCCATCATACATTCATACAAGACTATATGAGATTTCCACAACAATGTTTTTAAGCAGAGTTTTCGCGAGAGATGCTGATGGGAGAGAAATAATGAATATTGCGAAAGCTTCGCCAATAGAAGAATGGCAAAGGCAAACAATTTCTTTCACTGCACAAGAAGTACCTGAGCCTGGCGAGATGCATGACAATCCATTAGTGGTAAAATTAGAGATAAATCCAAAACAAATAGAAGATGGAGAGGAAGATGAGGATGATAAGGCCGAAGACTCGTGGGAAATTAATAGAGTTTTAATTGATACGGGGAGTTCTGTAGATATCCTGTTCTATCACACTTATAAAACAATGGTAGGGACAGATGAGGATCTAATACCTTCAACCTATAAAATCTATAGTTTCAATAGTACTGCCAATAAACCTAGAGGGGAAATCACTATGCGAATTCCATTGAATGCAATATCTTCTAAAATTCTATTATGTGTTGTCGATGTTGAATCTCCTTACAATGCCTTGATTGGCCGACCTTGTCTGCGTGGCATTCTAGGTGTAGTGTTAACTTTCCACCAGTGCATTAAATTTCCTCATCCCAACGGTGTTGGAGTCATAAAGGGAGATTGGATTGATGGAAAAAAGTGCTATGAAATTGATATGGAATCTTGCGAGGAAAGGGCTGCGAAGAACAGAAATTGGAAATATAGTATCAAACAAAAGCAAATAAGTGAAAGGTTGATGGTTGATACAGTAGAGCGGCGAGAAGAAGGAATGCTGCGAAATCAACATGTGCTGAAACCAATAGATGGTGAGCGTCTCGCAGATATAGAAATAATAGCAAAGCGCAACAAAAAAGCAGAAGCAGAAAATAGTAAGTAGAAAAGGTAAAATTTCTAAATCGTGAAATACAAGAGATGTATGAATGATTTGTTGGAGACATTTTTACAAAAGTGTATTTTGACTCAATGAAAAAGATGAAATTGAAAAATCATACAAGAGCTGAAATGCAAAAAGAGAAAATCAAAGAATAACGACATATTAGAATGGGACGAACCTTTATGGCGTACACCCTAGTTTGCGGATAAAATTTCGCAAGAGGCAAATGAAAGACCTAAAGTACGTCATATAAGGGGGTATCTCTTTGCATGGCTCAGGGATAAAGTTATACCGCTGCTGGAACCTGAGTCATGGAGATTTGGGGTCAATGAAAGCCCATCCAGGGGAGATACCTTGGATTTCCAACTATATATATATATATTAAAAGTTGGATTTCCAACTATATATATATATACCTTGGTTTCGTCGTTGGAGAGCATCACTATTGATCTTAAATCTCAACCGGATAACCAAGAATTGCCATTAAAGCGAAGGTAAACCTCAAAAGAGAAGATAAAACCACCAAAATGGTGTAGATAAGTAGAAACCATAATAAAAAACAAACTAATATACTAACTAACCTATGTAGATGATGTCGATCCACCATTTTAGTTAGCCATATTATGTTTGTTACCAAATTTAAACTTGATGTCATCTTCTACTATGAACTTTATGTGATTTCAGAATCGAAATAGTTATACCTCTTTCATTCGTATCAAGTAATCCATTGTATATCCCAACAATTCTTCTACAACAATTCCTTTATTTTGTCGTTTCCGGACCATCAATAGCCATTATTGTCAAACGCAATCTGTCTAATTTTTGTTGATGTTATGTATTTGCAATGTTCATTTTTCTTAAATAAATATATTAGTTGTGGAAAAAAAAACATAAGTATTACATCGGGTCTAAGTTACCATATCCAATATACTCCGGACATTGCTTTTGGTGCCTTGTTTCCTCAAATTCCTCGTTGCATTCTAGACAATACATGCAACACCAATCATTTGCGAAGTGAGCTATTTGCGCAAGTGTGGTCAATGTATCCCTTTCCTGTAATAATAATAACAACACGTCAATTTTTTTCAAGGCATCCAATTGTAAATGGTATGAATCTAATAGATTTGAATTATACCTCAATCTTTGATATCACCTTCTTCTCACATAACATAGAAATTGAGGAAGGACAAATCTTGACCACTCTTTACATAGGCATAGTTAGCCAAACTATATTTTGCAATTGTCTTACGTGAAAATTAATATTAATCCATATTTTAGCCAGCTCCTATCGAAGCTGATCTAATTAGTCCTATAGAAATTTAATCTTAAATTTTTGACCTTATCTCTTAACCAAATTATTGAAGTATTTTCTATAATCTTCTGTTTTGTGTGATCTACCCATCTGTGTCTACTCTACCTTCTAACCCAGTGAATGAAACCTATAAATATTGATCCGTAATTTGATATTGTTGATTTGTCATCAAGAGGTCGCATGATTTGAGAATGTAAAATATAAAAAATATTCTATAAACATCGGAGGAGAAATTTAGATTTATGATTTAGAGTTTTTATATCGGGAATTGAGTGAAAGTTGTTGTCTTTGTAGGTAGTTGTCGCGAAACAACTCGACATTGATGGTCTTTCAGGAAAAAGAATGTAATAGTACTTGAGAGAGCGGTAATGTTCTCTTACACGGGTACACCAATTTCCTTTATATAATACGGGTGATCAAACAGTCATTATCATATTGTCTTATACGTTCCGATATCATCCTCGAAATATTTGGTTTTTGTCCTTATCAATCGTGCTAAAAACAACCAATTACACCTATCACAATACAATGTTGCATGTTTTGTGAAGATTATTTTTTTACTTGGTCAATAAAACTCACTAAAAAGAAGAAACTATTATTATACACTACTATTACCAACTCCCACCACCATAAAAACCATCCACCGCCACTATTTATTCCACCAGTAGTAATGTTACCGCCTCCATCATTCACAAACACGCGCCACCCTTTATACTAACCATATTTCCACTATCACCATTAGAATTAATATAGCTTTTAGTACAATTGTTTATTAATAAAATTATGTATTTATAGGGCTTAACCCGTGTTGTAATGGCACGGGCATGTTTATTTATCTTTTGGTATTCATGTCGTCCAATATGAACAAAATAAAACTGTCTGGCATGCATACCCATGCAGTTTAGTTTCGACTTTCAATTACTTTTAGTCATCAAACTTTTCATGATAAACAGATTGTACAGAAATTCTACACTCACTGCGGGTTTGGATCCCCCAGTGTGTACCGCAAGAGGCTGCGGGTAGGGCGCACCCTAACCCGGGATGGGTTGGGGTGGGGCCTACCCTGTCTCATGCTATATATATATCACAACATCCCAACCTGCCGTGAGTTTCAAGTTTTCGATGATTATAAAGCCCTTGCAAATTGTTGCATGCTTCGTTTTTTTTTTTTAATGAACTTAAAGATCAAGGAAATTTAATTAATACATTTTTGGTGATTTATTTTTATGATGTAAACAACTTTTGGGAATTGGCATAAAGCACCAAACTGGTATAAATACATTTTTAAATAGACATCTAGAATGGAAAAAAAATCTAAAATTATAATTGCATCTCTTAATAATTACAGGAATATGGGAGAGGGATGTAGATTTCCTAGGAGAAAAAAATAGTTAAGCAATTTTTATATACATATTAACTCTAAGAAGGATTCAAGCTTATATAATATATACCATAATCTGATGTCTTTAACTACTTCAAATAATACACACTTCAGCATGCTAAACTGATGCTATCATAGAGATGCTGAGTATATATAGTACTATGGCACCAAACCAAATTCCTACGATCAACTATTATTTATACTTCGAATGTGGCCCAAAGAACACGTTTTATAAGAATTTTTCCCAGCAATAGTCCTCGGAGGAAAGAAACTATAACTCCACGTACCACAATCTCATGAATAAGAATAAACCAAAAACGAAACTTTTTTTCCCCACGCAAGTCAGGGTAGGTTAGAATATTTATCTCATGGAAATATAGAAGATTTTACGCCGGCTTGCCAGAGCCTCGACACAACCCACATAGGTAACGAATAAGAATAAACATCATATGCAAACAATGTAAAGAAAAGAAAAATTAATTAAGAAAGACTAAACAAATGTCAGGAAAGTTCCCGAAATTGCAATATCCACCATGGTATATAGGACATAGCTCAAGCAAAGTGAAATTATTTTTTAATCCTAACCCATTTGGACATGTTAATGGGAAAACCAAAAGTGATAGATTGAAACACCTTGCAAAATATAGAGCTTAAAATATCATAATCCAGAATGATCGTGATTACATTAGTGCAAAAAAGAATTTCATAATCACAATACCCCAACTTTGTGCTCCTTTTTTCTACAGTTCAGTATGACTCCCTTGGTAGATTTTATTGAACCCTGTAATGAATTACATCAATAAAGGAATTTAAAAACAAACATTATATACGACATAATAATACACCATGGAGGATGTAAAGATTTTATACTGATAGCAAGCCACTTTATGTCCCATAGAAAAACTTTCACTTAGCTCATATTGGTGTGTTCTGACATCAATAGGGATAAGATACACCATTACAGTGTCCTGATCTACTCCTGCCTGAAAGAATGACTAATTCAACAAACAAAATTACAACTATCTCATTTTAGATGTAAAGATTAAAGCTGAAATACAACTATATGCACGATAGATCTTAATTGACAATGACCATTCTAAACTAACCTTAGACTTCAAATGCCATTAATATGTAAATGTCATTTACCGCCGCAGAAAGTTGCATAGGAATATGTGTTTCATAGTTCATACTATCCTAGCTACTCAAAAGCTATAAGTAATCATATTATGCCGCAACAAAAGTAAAGTGGGATAAAGTTTCGACGACCTGCACATGAATCAACAATAAATTATTGGTTGGCGCTCCACTCGGTATATCATTCATGCACCAATTAATTTTGCGAAGCTAAAAATAGTGCAGGACAAACTGATAATCACAAAGACGTTGCGTTTGTTTGATTCCAGAATTTCATCATCGAAAATCAAGCTTGAACTGGATGAACATGACCTGGTTGTATATGCCTGAACTCTTTGTCAAAAATGAAACGACATTGGCAGCTTGTAAATAGTAAGAGGATTCATGTTATGCTAATTAGAAAACCTTTTTCTACTTAAAACCAAATGCATATACAAATTTTTAGACATACATAAGTAAATACATGAATTTCTCAATAATCACAAATTTCTCATAGTTTCAAGGTTAGAGAAGTTTGCAATCAAGAAGTAAATGAAATTGCAAACCTTTTTTCTAATGCTAACCATTTCATTTTGTAGTCAGCCTTTGTAAATTATTTACTTACCTTACCTTGATCTCACCGTGCCGGAACTGATTTCAAGGACATTAGTAGGACTAATGATGTCTGTGAAGAAGAACCCACATGCATACAATCAATAAATTCGGCATTCATTCAATTATACTGATTTAAAATCCAAAAAAAAAACCTAAACACTTGAAAACATGCAACCCTTTGATTTATCCATAGTTGTTTTGTGATTAACTTTTACACGGGTAATCCTCAACAAATATAATTTTTGAGATTCATTTTCAACTGATCCCGATTTGGTGGTTACTTCCATTCTTCCACGGAAGAAAGACAAACTTCTCATATTTCATTTCATTGAATTTCGACATCACCAACGAACACTATTACCGGAATCCACAATAAACTTGTCATATTCCCCTTCATTCTATGACGACATCACCACTGAACTCTTTAATCCTAAATCAGTTACAAAATCATGCATTCACTATAAACTTGCAAAAGGTTTTACGCTTCCCATAATAAAAAACAAAAAAATATATTTAGGGGGTTAGAATTTTCAGTTGAATTTGGGGTATCAATTGAGAAAGTGAAAAGATTAAAGGTAACAACTGGATGTTACAATTCTGAATATTGCTGGTTCACTTTTTCCCTGATAAAAAATTAAAAATTCACTTGAGATTGGGGTTTCATTTGAAAAAGGATTTTGCTCCCTTCGAATTTCTCAGTAGAAATTAGAAAATGAAACCATACAATACCTAAGACTTTCATCCACTCAAACGAACCATCATGGGCCTAACAAGTAAAGGTATGTAAAATTGTGTTTCATGTGATCATCCAGTCGTAGATTTATCTATTGTGGGGATAGATCTAGACCTCTAATGGATCAAAATTCTGATTTCAGGGAATCAAAGAAGTAACGCTAACACTGACATTCCTTTTTTAATCTGGACATCTAATCAGAAAATTTTACTTGAAACCAGCACATATTTGATTCAATCGCAAAATCATACCTGTAATTTGGTTTTGTTCCCAACAATTTGTGATTGATTTTCCTGGGAACCAATCCGGATATCAAAATCATGTAGAAAATCACCAAGATTAACATGGTGATCAAAAGTAATCCTATGAAAGGAACCTGCGTGTTCCATGTTTAACGACAACAAAGAAGAAGACTGAGTGATCGAAAGGGAAGAAGACGGGAAGACAACCAAATAGTTTCTCCTCTTAGTTCTCTCTCTACCTCTCCTTCCCAATTTTGGCTATGAAAAGTGGGGAGCTGAAACATCACCTAAGCCACACGTGTGAGCTGACTCTAGATCATGCCTAAACATCACCTCTCAACCGTAGATTTATCTTTGTCTGGACAAATCCTGACCACCACTAACAAAGGCAAACTTATCCAAACCTTGTTTTATACTAATGATATATATATATATATAAGAGTGTATATATATATAAGAACATTGTATACATAAGAGTATATATATAATGCATCCTACATGACTGAATTTAGGTTTTCTGATCTACGGTATCTAATAAGTATAGTATTTTCTTAATGGATTTGGACTATCCAAAGAGAAGACACGTGATAGACGCAAACATGAAAGTGAATATTGGTCACATATAATATTTTTAAAATTCTGGATAAATTCCAAAGTTATCCACCATAAGAGAAGACGTAAGAACCACAATAGAAGCTCCCAATACACATGGAAATTTTGCATGTTTAGCTTAGAACTTTCTGACGACAATTTGGTAATCTCATATTTTGTCTAATCCCCAAGATTTGTTTTAGACTTAGGACTCAAATGAATACCGAAGATTCATTACATTCTCTCCTCTCTCAAACCCCTCTTTCCTCCTCACTCAAACCCTATCGCCTCCATCCTTGACTGCTCAGATTTGGTCCTAAGGGATTGGATCTGAGCAAGTATGTACATTAGATTATTGGGTATGTTATAGAGGTTTAGATGGTAGCCATGGATATCTCTTCAATTTTCTGTATTAAATAAGATGTCCCCAGTTTTTCATGGTATTTGTTTCGGTTGATTTTCAGATTTCAACATCCCTTTCAACCATCTCTCACTTTCTTAAGAAGAAAATGTTTCCAATTTCAGTGGTTCATGATGTGGATCATATACGTTGAGTTTCATATTTCAAAATCAAAATCAAGTGAGAACAACATATGTCAAGGCTACAAAATCAAGTGAGATTTCTGTAATGGTTACTGATACAACGGTGGACTACAAATGGTGGCGGCAGTGATGTTGTTTCACTTAGGGTTACATCTTATTTTTAGGGTTACATCTTATTTTTACCGTAAATAGGTTGTTTCCATTCGATATAGTCTACTGTGATTGTTAGTAACGGGTCTTGGGATTTGATAAGGTTTTGTCTCTTGGGCTTTGTTTTTCATACAGTTTGTAAGGGATTCATTTGGACCTTTTGGGTGTCTCTTTAATCCTTACTCTTTCATTTGGAAGTTTTGGTTTAATCTTGTAATCCATTCTTATTTCTTCAATATAATCTCCATTTCCCAATAAAAAAAAACTTTACATTGAATTCAAACTAAGGTTAAAAGCCATGTGTATCGGATTTCTAGAGGGTCTTAGCGTTTTCCATCATATTACTGCTAATAACTGAAATGAAATTTCAGTTTTAGTTTGTTTAATACTCTTTACCAACATCGCAACGTGGTGTAAAAAAGAAACAAATTACCTCCTATACTGAGTAGTACAACCGTTGCCACAGTAGGAGGGACGACCGAAGAAGAATCTGAAGATGGTGTTTGTCTGCGACTACTTTTTCCCCGTTTCAGAAAAAATTGATACTTTTGTTTAGTTTCAGAAAAAGTGATACTTTCGCTCTGTTTCAAAAAACGGAGCAAAAGTATCACTTCTCCTGAAACGGAAAGTGAAAATATCACTTTTCCAGAAACGGAAAATTAGTCAATCCATAAACCAAAATATGGTTGCATGATGTGTTATGCATCCTTTATGGTGGTTTTCATAATGGCTATGCATTCAATTTTCGAAAATTGTGCCTAAAGTGAAAAAATCACTTTTCTTAAAACGGAGGGAGTACATTTTTTTTAAAGCATGTAGCATACGTTTTATTATTTGCAATGGAAAATTAGTTGATGTATAAACCAAAATATGGATGCATAATATGTTATGCATCCTTTGTGGTGGTTTGTATAATAGTTACGCATTCAATTTTCAAAAAAATGTCCACAAAAGAATTAACACCTCCGAATTTTTCGTAAAAAAACTAAATTTGATATTGTTGTTTGTACTAGTTCCGTAGAATTTTTTTATAAGCTTTCCAACGAGATAAAATTTGTAAAATTTCAAGGCACGGATTTTTAGATATGTTATATTAAAGTTTACATTCCAATTATACCCCTAAAAATAGGATACACAAGGAATTATAGTAATTGGACTAAAAGGAATGGACAATTTTGTCTAATGAAAAAGTAACCATGGATACGGAAATTTCCAATCTTTTTATCAAATTGAACATTTGTGTTACTCTTCATTTTACAAAAAAGTGGTCATAAAACGGACTCCCTCCCTTTGGGCCCTCCGGTCGGTCGGCCCAATTAGCTAAAAAGAAAACCATAAAAGTCACTAATTAATGGAAGATGTACTTTAACAAGACCTAAAGACCATAACCCTTCTCATACTGTAATGTCAAAATTAGCTACCGGAATTAAGACAACCTACTATAGTAAACAATCCAAAAAGTCTGAAAACCCTGCAAGCTCTTTGTAATATAGTTTTCCACTGCCAAAAGAAACAAACTGATGCATATGGGGCCGCATTGCCTTGGATGGGAACACCATGGGGACCTTTTCAAAGCTCTTCACAAATACTCGAGGCTACACTTCCTTGTATGAGGCCTCATTATAACCAGTCAAGTTTGAAGAGCTCAAGCGAAAGCCTGATTTCAATTCAGCAACTGAACGCAAGTATTCGGCTGAGAATTATTTTTCTACTGAAATAATGTTGTCAAGAGAACCTGCAAATACTGAAAACTGACCCAAGCAAGTGTTCTAAATACCAAAGAAGAGTGAAGCCTACCCGAACACCATAAACGTTAAATTATCATCCACAATTGACAATGTGGAACAAAATAAAATTTCTAAATAACTCAAATATGAGTTGTGCATCTATCATGTATTAATGTATTAACCAAGCAAATGGAATGTGCTTCTATAAATAACGCAAGTGGAAACAGGTGGAAACCGTGGTTGTTTTCAACTAATACTGAGCTAGTATTTACACATTTAATATCACCATTTTCAAAAGCAGCGTAAATTAGATGTACAAATACTAACCCAATTCAGTTAGCAACTGCTCCTTCTAAACTTGCAAAAGAAATTTTGAAAATGGCAACGTTGTTATATGTTTCATTGTTTTGCAAACACTTGGAGAAAATATTGGAGAGTTAATACTGTCTTTATTCAGGCCGAGTTATCAATTATGCGCAACAACATACACTAATCAGTTGCACTTTTCAGTTGAAATAAGCCTGAAAATGTTTCTGCAAGTTAAATGTTTATCGGATCTCAATTCTGACTATTAAGATCCGAGTTTCAACAAAAAGCACATGGAAATCTCTACAGCCAAGTATTACCTGGATGGAGAAATGGATATAAGTCAATCTCCAATTTCTAAGATAACCGAATGCATATAATACTATATTATCCAAAGTGAGCCCATCAGATCTTGTAAGAGAGTTTTTGGGAGATCAATATCTTGAATTACAAAATAAACTTTGAATGCTAAAATTACATAGAAAAAAAATTAAGTTTTCATGTACTTTCCCTTCAAACTAAGAGAAAAAAAGTTGGGAATAATTACCTCCAATAAATTAGGATCAACATGGAACCCGTAAGCATTAATATTACCTTTTCCCTGATCCATCATGTCTTATTGCATTCTATACAAAAGTACAAAAAAAAATAACAATACTTAAGAATGCAAAATTCGCAAACATGCAACAATAAACACAAAGTTCAATATATCCAGTGGAATTAGAATTATAATAGATAACACATTTCCAGAATTACATGTAATAAGTAATGGAGTTACCTGTTTTTTTATTTCTCCTTTGGTGGTTGTATAAACAAGTCCCTGTAAGAAGATAATGCCCAAATCTGGTCACTGGGTCTTACGGGATGTTGTAAACTTTGACTTTGTTTTCTTTCGAATCCTTGATTCTATAAACCACATTCACTAAGTTTTAACGACTCTATATCCTCCAACTTTGACTTCGTTTCCTTTTAAATCCTTGATTCTGTTAACCACATTCACTAAGGTTTAAACCACACTCATGTTGCATAAGATATGCCTTCCTAGTATCTTTTTTGGATCGCTTATCTCTCTTAGGAATCTTATGATCTTTTTATGATCTATACTTTTCAAAGCAACAAATCAAGTATAATGTAAGTAAAGTGATTCAAAGGAAAATCAAATAAGATGCCAATGCCAAAGAATTCCTAAAACCCTAGCCATGTGTCGTTTAGGTCGGCATTAAGTTCAGCTAGGCACTGCAAAAAAATTATTTAATATATATGGTTCACCTTGAAGTAGAGTGAGGAAGACATAAATAACTCCAACGAGCATATATAGTACACACAGTGGGTTATATAGAAATTTTTTGGACATAGTTTGCAGCAATGGACAAATACCTAGGAAAATATTTAACCGAATTAGTTTAGTTATCAACTGTATAACTGTATTAAATTAATATGTAATGTTTATTCACAGTGTCCAATGAAGGAAACAACCAACAAAGAATAAGCAAATAAATACTAAATAATTCAGTTACAAAGATGGTTTTCCCTTTCTAGAACCTATGTCATCACGTAGTTGTAGCAGATGCCGGTGACTGCATCACTTGTATCCATGGAGAATGATGAGACAAATCGATGATACATGAAATAAATTCTCTCGCTGAAATTAGAGAAGAAATTTTACAGTGAACCTGTTTCTAATAACCTATTATCACCTTCTATATATCATCAAATTCCAATTAACGAAATCTTTAAATTTGAAACGTTATCTGCGGAGATGGAATACTCATCGTATAGGCATAGCAACTCCAAAATGTTGTTTTCAAGCGTCTAAGAAGTGAGTCATACATATGATATCAATCCAAACAGATGCATATAATATACATGGGAAAGTCTCTTTCAGATCAATCTAGCTAAACCAAGACGCAATTACTGTATTAAAAAATACATTCACTAAAACTAAATCAGCTAAAGCTTGTGCAAACTGTGAATGTAAACAAGTGAGGGTGGTTAAAAACACTAAAGAGAAAATTCTTCATTTTTTTGAAAGAAGAAGAAAAAAAATTGAAGCAATCATATGAACTGAAAACCACAAACACGACTTTGACCAATATATGTATACTGGAAATAATGTAAATAAACACAAATTAAAAGCTACTTAAGAAGTAAACTTCATTAGGAAACCAACCTAATATATCAAAGTGAAGTCTAACCTTCTAGACCAATCTGCATTGCCCAAAGATCCTTCTAGCTCTTTTACCCTCAACATGAGCTATATTACTAAATGAGAGCTGCTAGCTGGTGGTGCAAAGGTTCAGTAAGCATTGGCTCTAATCGTTTATCTATTTTACCTTCCCATCAGTCCTATCTGAGCCTGTGGCTTCGCATTTCTTTTTGGTTGATGCAATGGCACCTGCTTTTTTATCTAAAACTGTTTAGCATATCAAGAACAATAATCAATTGTGCAGAACTCATTACAACTATTCCAAACATTGAATACCTACTCTAGGAATATCTATAACATGAAACATGATAATTCGTCAGATGCTTCTACATGGAAGTAACTTTTTTTTGACCATACAATAATTCATTCTTACATTGTGGAACCCGGTGACTATAAGTTACTTCTCTAAGAAAGAAAAGAGGCAAACAACCGCACTACTATTAAAAGTAGCAATGAAGGATTTCCTACATTTTGCACCCAATCTTACTAATATAAAGAAAATAGGTAATTGTTTGGTGAAGCCTTATTTTGGTGAAGCCTTTTCACATGACAATAATACCCCCATTAAATAAGCCTTTAATTAATGTTTGTATATTCACAGGAATGCCATTGTTTTAAAAATAGATCAAAAAAATTTAAACTTAGATATCTTTAAAAATACATATCGGATTTTTGTAAAATTAGTATATTTGGAAAGCTCTTTGAATTATCTACATAATGAGTACAAACAAGAATATTAAAAAAAAATTCATTATTATCAAATTTGGTGTTATTAAAAGAATTAAATTCAAGCATGTGCATCGCAAATGGGGTATTACTAGTAAGAGAAATGATTATTTGTACAAAAAAAAGGAAGTTGTGAGCTAACAAAGAGCTTGAAAAGATAATAATACCTGACTCTACTTGCTACCTAAAAGGCAAAGCAGAACGTCTAGAAAAATGACACATAGGTCATATTTGGTAGTGCAGTATTTCAAGAATATTTTTGTATGACCCTTATATTTCCAGTTACAGAGTTAACAAATCATTTTAATGTCCACTATATGTCTAAGAAAAGTTAGATTACAGTAAACATCAAGATGGTGAAGAATTGATCCAAAAAAAAATAAGATAGTGAATCCATTTAATGTACTGCTACCAACCTAGTGGATGGCACTTAATAAATAGAAGTAAACTTTAACAGTACTCAAAAATGTATTCACAAACATGACACGTACACTTTACTTCGAAATTCTTACTAATGACTATACTATTTTAATCTATAAAATTTACTAAGACAGACTCCCATCAAATGGCACCTAAGGTCCAACATACCGCCTGCAAACAATTTAGAGATTCAATTATGTTCTGGATAATAACATATATACTATGCAATGCATATATCTTATTGTGGATATCCTCAATTATGCATATTCTAGCAGTTAAGCTTTGGAGTCTATCCTCCAAGATAGATACAAATAAAAACTGTAACTTTTCTAAAAAAGAATGAACCCGAACCAAAAAAGTAGAAATTGATCCTATAATTCAATGAAATGAGTGAATATAATACCTGCAACTTTCATCTGCGGGAATAATAACAAACAATACAACAACATTCAATAGTCTCAAAACGAATTTCTTTTTCCATTTTCCTAAAAAAAAGGAAAAAAAGAAAGTTAGGTTACCGTAAAAAAATAAAAGCAGTTCAGGATATAAACGATACTAACATACATTATACATGTAATCAGTAAGAAAACTAAAGACTTATTTAGTTAATAGTACTGCCAAAAATACTGCAACTGTATTTTCATATGCAATCTCCTCCATGATGGAGAATATTCGCATAACAACTTTGGGCACAAAGGGTGTCGGTGTACCTTCTTTCCAAGTATAAAATGGACAATATTGGGGACCCTAAAGATGGCCAATAACACTAACTACTAAGTTAACTTGAAACCATAAACGTTATCAATTACAAGTACAGAAATCCAGTAGAAATCATTCTGTATCAAGTCAAGATTACCATAGCCTCGGAACAAACCACAGGAATTTAAAGTACCTCATTGAGAAGTTACGTCGGTCTCTGACCTACCTCAGCCGCAACCAATGCTTCCACCGGACTCCCGTGTTGAAAAATCCAAACTAATATGATCTTCCGCATCCCCGCAAAGAATAGTAATTCAACAAAAATGACCATAAAAAGCATATTCTTTCTGGAATCTAACAACAATAACAGACACAGGAGCACCCGTAAAGATCAAAATTCATCATGTCACTGTCCTTAGAAGATTAGAAAATCTGTTTTATTGAACACCAACGTTTCATATTGGTACATTTGACTCACCTAGGGTTTAGAATGACGATATCCTTTGGAAACGCCATGTCATACATCGGTGTATCCGCAACACCCCACTGACCAACACATAGCTGTTACCTGCATTTCCATTCGAGCATTACAACTGTTAGAATAAGGATCATATACACATTTAAACAATGACAATTAAAAATACTTGTAAAATAATAAGCTTAATTCTTTTTTCATGAAGCATGACCAAGAGAGTATAGTCCTCAAATCAAAATATATAAACTTCAAAATCCCATAGAAAACAAAAATTAAATCACACGAAGAAAAACAAAGTTGTAATACCATCTCCAAGCTCAAAGAAGTGTATTGCACTTCTTGATAGGAATAATAGTTTCACCAGTATCAATACCACTCTTTCGTAATTGGTTGTTTGGGTTCTGAATATTGTCAATGTTATATACGTTCTTCTCCATCAATAAAATCACAAAAGCAAATCAAAACTTAGAATAAGGAAATTAAATCATGTATTATAGAAGAACCAAAATCTATAAGGGTTTAGTTTGTTAATCTGGGTTATTGGAATTGCATCTTGGATTGTTATTTCCCTCTTTGTTAATTCGCTAGACCTGACCTGGCTATCGAACCCTACCATGGTAATATATGAGACAGACTCCAATTTTCCTATAGCATCTGCACAAGAAACTCTGATTGTTATTTCCATATTTACCATTGGTGTTGGAAAATTCAAATATCTCATCTTAGTGTAGGACTGATCTGCAACCTGATTCGGTCACTCGACATAATAAGGTATCCAATCCAAGTCTTACTCAATACGTACTCTGACATACTATTACATAAAACATAAAACTAAAATATGGAAATAATCAAAATTGCAAGTCAACTGAACTGTATGCAGCAAATCAGAGATATACATCTTCAATATACCTTGAAATTTTGCTAGAGGATATATTTCAAATGCTTCTTATGACCTCAACTCCAATTTATCTTCCGGTTGTCCCCAAATATAACAAAACAACAATAAGAAAAATATTTATTAGAGAAGCTGGTGCAGATTTTAGATGGTAAATTCCCTAGCTTCACAAATAATTTAATGATAAGTACATAATTGCTACAATTGTTAAGAACCCACTGATACTGTACTCCTAATTACCAAAAAAAAAACATATATTGAAAGCAAAGAGGACAGATAGAAATCAAATTCATACCTGGTTGAGAATTCTTATTTGATTACATGTCAACAAATCAATAAAATAGTGAGTCAAGATCACATAATAGATGGGAAAGAAAGATATCAGAAGTGAACGGGGAAATGGAAAAAACCATACCCGTTTCAAATTAATCAGTATGATATGCTTGTGTTTTAATGTTGTTAAATATGAAGTAACACCATGTGTATATTACATGTGAACTGGGGTTAGTAAGTATAGGTTCGCCTGCAAGTTCATCCGTAGCCTGCTACTGTTGGAGCTCTGCCACCTGTAGCTGGAAATGGCTCATTTGGATTCACCTTCATCATCGGGTTTACCATATGTTGATGCACTTCCAGTATGGTATTTATCGACAACTCCATATTTATCTGGTCGTCATGTGAAAGGTCCTCAAGACTATATGCCTATTGCTCTTAACTGCACCACAGGCTGGAATACTTACAATGTTAGTAGCTAATCTCTCTAAATTAAGATAAAATACTGATTTCGATATCCTAGTATTATCTTTATGCTTTCTGATATTTTCTTTATTTAGATATGAATTTCTTATTAGTTGAGATTGTTGATGTAATATTATTTGTCTACATGCTAAACTTCTTCCATAGATGGGCTTGTTGTTTGTTTTCTTTCCTAGGCATTCTAGTCACAAAGTAAATCTATTTCTGGAGGTTGATATAATACATAAGAAAAAATCAAGAAAGTGTAAGGATCAAGAGAACCTTATTTCCAGAAACCCCAATCAAAATCGAAAAGAAGAGAAAAAAAAAAGCTTCATTAAATGAAACCGTATGTTTCAATTTCTGAAATCATTATTATTACCAAAACCTTTTTTTACCTAGGAAATCCCTTCAAGTTCAACATAAGCCTAATACGTACCTTGTTTTGCAGCATAAGAAGTATTAGTCACGTTAGGTCCCTCAAAAAAATGCTTTCCTCAAATTTGATCATACCTAGATTTAGTCAAGTACTGAAGTACGCCTTAGTATTTTGTAGAAATTTAAGATCAAAAGAAAAATTCTTACAATAGTGTTTGAATTGTACAACTTGAGCAGTCTTATCCAGAGATAAGACTTCAATGTTCATATAACATCTGCACATAATAGTTCTGTCAGGGTGCACAATGTATTACCCAAGAACACTGCTAAGCGCCACAAAATTAACTTAGCGAAGCTTGTGACATTCTCGTACGTTTTGTTTCTTCTATACATGCTTGAACTTCTTCCTACTTTTTTCTTGCTACTTTAGTTGTAGACGACAATCAATTCCATCACAAATAATAATTAAATTTACAAACTGTAGACATGAATATTGTATTAGTCCTCATCATATCCATTAAGCTGATTTGAATATCAATTTGCAAAATATATTGTTTTTCCTCTTCTAGATAATTCGTATTTAAAAATAAACATCAATCAGACAAAAACCATAATCAAACCCAGAAAATTAAACAAGCAACTTAATCAAAACCTATCCGGGAAAAAATAGATACAAACTACTTCAACACGTGAAATTTAGGTTGAAATTGAGATAAAAGTATGGATTTGATGCAATTTTTTTTTTTTTTGAATTAGGGTTTCTGCGAGAGAAGAAAAGTTCCTAGCGTTGCAGAGAGAAAAAATAAGGGAAAGTTTGGTAAGAAATTCGTTTTTTATTAAAGTACGAAGAATGTCAGGACGGACTCGATCTTTCCTGACCGTCGAAGTCAAAAATCGTAAGCTTTTTGGCTGTCCAAGTCAAACTCCATCCGGATGATCCCGACCGTCGGATGATAATTTTCGGTAAATCTTGTCCACTATTTGACTCTTTTATCGATGAGACAAAGTACACTTTTTTTTCTAACAATGATTAGGTTAGTTTTAATTTAAATTAAAGTAAAAGGTAAATGTATAATTGTCTAACTTTAGGACACCCCTTATAAGTATAAGGAGGTTGGCCTAATAAAACCGTAAGCTTCCTGGCCATCCAAGTCAAACTCCATCCGGATGATCCGGACCGCCGAATGATAATTTTCGGTAAATCATGTCCACTGTTTGACTCTTTGATCAAGGAGACAAAGTACACCTTTTTTTTATAACAATGACTAGGTATCACCGGGACCTTACGACCCCGGCTCAACCTTTGTATAACAAAAAGAGAGAAACACATAAAACAATGTAATTTAATTTCATATAAAAACCTATTCATATGAAATTATAGATAAACTAATAACCTATTCATAATAACCTTTAAACATAAAACTATAGATAAACTAATCAATATAAACTAAAAGACCAATAAAATTAAAAAATATGGCCTGAACCTATTTGTAAAAGCTAATACTCAAAACAGTAACAAAATCATGTAACCTTTCTATTCTTAAAATAAATAACTATAGCTAAAATCATGTAACCTTTCTACTCTTCATCTTCATCATCGGAGTTCACCTTATTTTTTAGCTTGCGTCGAGTCTTCTTGGCAGGTGTTTCTGGCTGCTTTGCCCCGCTGTCGTCAGTTAACGCATGTTTCCTACCCCTCTTAGAGGTTTCCTCTTTATCATCCTTTGCTATATTTGGATCATTCTTTTCGAGTGCATCCTGCAGAAAAGGGATTTTTACATGTAAGAATGACTCATATTTGTAAATAGTAGTGATCCATTAACAACTGATTGCAAAGTTACATTGTCTTCTGTATCAGCATCTGAATCGTCCAGTTCATCTTCTGGCTTGAATACTTTTTGGACTGTAAAATTATCAGATTGATTCTTATATTATATTCCTAGATTACTAACTTGAAAACAAAGGCGCAATCTTTGATTCGGTCGAACCATCCGCGTGCCTTTTCTCCCTTGTTAATTTGCAATTGAAAATAAATGTTATGGTTAGCATGGTTTAGAATACACTTATGCATATTAAAGAGAGTTGTCTATACTAATATTAATCACCTTATTGCATTGTTCTAGGTAATCTACATGTTCTTTTGTAGTGCATCTCATTATTTTTTCAGAAGTCTCTCCCATTACTATGAATACTCATTTCTTGTCCCATCTTTTACAGTTAAATTTAATTTATACCTCTGTATATAACTGATGTGTTAGTAAGTATCGATGTATTCTCCATCCATTTATTAAAAATTCTTGTTCTTACCAAGGTATGTCTTTTTCAAATTCTCATTTGCAGTTTTCACACCAAGGTTTTCTGTCGTAGTCGTACTCTACCTTCTCCTTGCATATGCTGCATGCCATGTAGTACCATTCATGGTTGTATAAGCCCAGTACCCTTGCCTCGCAGGTGAATGTGTTACCCTGATATTATTTGAAGAAGCACATATATTATGTTTTATTTGTTAATAATCAGGATAAAAATATATCTAAAAACACACATACCATATTTTCAATGTATTTTATCATGTGAGTTGTTTCTCGAATAGTCTTCTTATGTTCATTGGTATCATCCGGCTGTGGATTGTTGGTCATTGTCACTCCCTTGTATCCATATTTAAGCCTGTGTAAAATTGTGTCGCTGTTTTAGCAGTTAAAAAAAAGACATAATACTCTTTTTATTATTGACAATTACTTTGTCCCGAATTCATCGACTTCCAGCACTTCTAGATGTATCAATACCTTAGAGGAACTAATCTCTCTCGTATGCGTCAAAAATAATTTCACCTTTCTACTTAACTAAAATGAATGAAGTATGTGATAAGAAAGAGTTCGTTTCCACAGAGAGGCAATTGTTGTTATGCAAATTTCAGTTTCTTAGTAACCAATTGGGAGGATTTTGATTTATCAAAGTAATAATAAAAGTAATCAATAAGGAGAAGATATTGGTCAGTACCCTTGCCTCGCAGGTGAATGTGTTACCCTGATATTATTTGAAGCAGCACATATATTATGTTTTATTTTTTAATAATCCGGATAAAAATATATCTAAAAACACGGATACCATATTTTCAATGTATTTTATCATGTGAGTTTCTTCTCGAATAGTCTTCTTATGTTCATTGGTATCATCTGGCTGTGGATTGTTGGTCATTGTCACTCCCTTGTGTCCAGATTTAAGCCTGTGTAAAATTGTGTCGTTGTTTTAGCAGTTAAAAAAAAAGACATAATACTCTTTTTATTATTGACAATTACTTTGTCCCGAATTCATCGACTTCCAGCACTTCTAGATTCATCAATACCTTAGAGGCACTGATCGCTGTCGTATGCGTCAAAAATAATTTCACCTTCCTACTTAACTAAAATGAATGAAGTATGTGATAAGAAAGAGTTCGTTTCCACAGAGAGCAATTGTTGTTATGCAGATTTCAGTTTCTTAGTAACCAATTGGGAGGATTTTGATTTATCAAAGCAATAAAACTAAATTGAAAGCAAAGTAATAATAAAATTAATCAATAAGGAGAAGATATTGGTCACGAGATAGTTTCATTCACAAACATGTATTTTCATCAATGACTAGAATTGGTATTTTAATCTCTCATTTACTAAAAGTCCTAGGATACCTTGATCGCAAGTATATCCCGCTAATTTCCTGATTTCATCACAAACACATTAAAAGATGCACATGTGAATTCTACCTAGAAATCAACCTAAAGTGTAAAAGAACAATTAAGTTTAACTCCCTAAGAGCAATAAGATCTATGAAATAGACTAATCAATGCAGACGAATGTGTAAGAGCACTAATCCGTTTTAATAAAGGTTATGATTCATATGCAATTATAAATATGTATCACTACAAGTAATAACCACACTATGTTACTTAGAATCAGGGATAAACAACTTTTTCGTATTGAAAACCCTAATATAGCTCTAGAAATGAATGCAAATCGGATTGATTACGGACTCAACCAAACAAACAATCAAATCAAATAACAATATTAATAATGAATCATAAACAATAAATTACTGAGACAAAACTAATGCATTGAATCAAATAACATGTTGAGAATTTAACTTTTCCATAACCAATATTAAGTGTTTAGCTACTCATAGCTTTTGGGTTCATCATATTCATAATCAATAATAAAAATAAAATGAAGAAAAATAATGAAAGCAAACCCTAGTCGCTGCTCTCCTCCAAAACTACCAGTAGAAAATACGTGATCCCAAAAAAAATAGAAACTTTTTCCTTTTGTAGCTTTTCATCTTTCCAAAATTAGGTCTTCAAATCCCAAAGTCCAAATGATCCAACAGTAAAATGTCCACCAAGCCCATAAGTGAGGAATACCCATGTAAGAATTCTGCCAAAAATTTATCGCCGGAAAAATGGTATCATCGTCGGAAGTTGGCCAAATTCCGGCCAGAAAAGTATCTCAGGTGACCGGCAAAGTCCACCCGGTCACCGGTCATAGTCAATCAACTCGGTCAAGGCTCAACCGAGTCAAGTATGAGTCAGATCAGCTAACTCATCTGAGTGGCTGAGTTGGTATTGGCCAAGGCCATTGCACTGGCCAAAGCTCTGTTGCACAATCATTATGCTTCCAGCCATGATGGCCCTGTATGTTGCATACCTGACTGACAGCTTCTTCACTTGCAACTCCAACAACACCTGCAATTCAGTTCCTTGAACAGCCCACCTGCAACAGTATTAGTTATCGGCTGCGACTTTACTAACACCTTGAAATCAGACTAAACTCCACCATCCAGCTGCCATTTTCACAAAGCCATAGCACCACAACCCATGAAAATCATCACAACCATCTTCATACAACAGTACCAACATTCTCTATAACTGCAATTTCAGATTCAATCATTAAGCATTGCATCACTCTCACAACTGCATCATTCCCTTTTCATCCCCAAGACCTCAGTTACCACCGATATCAAATCGATTTCCATATCTGAGTTGCATATGCAACCCATCTTCTAATTCTTCTTCCTCAATCCCTTAACAGCAACATATTCACAAATTCTGCTTCCTGAACTCGAATTGAGTTCACTGTTCCATGTTACCACCAACAACAAGCACACACAACTTCAGTTCACATGCAAATAACTGCCATTAGCACCAACTCAGTCTGTACACTACCATTGCAGCTTCATTATCTCCCCGACTTCATCCAATCTCTGCAATCCCATCTCAACCACCAGATTCCACAATACCAACCTAACATTCATCTACACAATGATTCATTCACCTCAAAAATATTTTCACATTCTAGGCAGCAGCAGTAATATCGATTATCTGTAGCTTTATCATTCCATAACCATCACTGCAAACTCTTGAGTCACAGCCAACATATCTGTAACTATAGCACTTGCACTTACTCCAATTCAGCCTATGCTTCACTGCAATTCATGCATTCTTTCCTTGCACTGCTAACTCGACTCCAAGAGCTTCAGGCACCATCTCAGAACCTTCATTCATGCACCTACTGACTCAGATGCCACCAACTTGGATTGTAACAGCCAAATGCATTAACCTCTTCTCAGCCTTACATTAGGTTTCTTCTCTGCTGCAGCACTTCATTGAAATAGCCCGCTAACACAAGTTACTTTCTCCTAGCCCAGACTCAACCTGCAATATTCTCAGCTGCATCACATAAACCTTCTCTGTGTTCACCCTTGGAAACATTAGCACCATCACTCCTTGGAACACAACAACCCAACTGCAACTAGCTTCATTGCTTGCTTCCATCTCAACCATTTCTTCAATTCAATTCCTTCCTTGCATCTGACACCTGTAATGTGTCATATCCTAGCATACATCTAAGATTAACAAGCCTTTCATAAGTGATTTAAGATTTTTCAAAGTTTTCGTAGTAGTAATTATGATTCTTTCTCTCAGACTTGCGAAGATTAAATTTAAAGGTTTAAGGAAATAAAAAACAAAGGAGAGAGTTACTGGGCCTAGGATTCCACCGAATTCATATCAATAGGTTCACTTTATTTATTCTCAACAATTAAAGCTCAATAAACAAAATAACCCCGACTCTTATTTTTTCCAAGGTAGACTCTCAAAAGATTAATTGTATCCCCTAAGCATAGATTATCTAAACAAAGCATAACCTATCTAATTGAATGACAAAAAATTTAATCAAATCATAATTCTATTTTAATTAATGCAAAAGTCATATAGAAAAATAAAATAAATTCACCCATGTGTGAAGTTCGACTTCCTCCGTCGACCCATTGTTGGGGTTTAGCTTCTCATAATGAAAACACACTCGAAGATATAATTAGCTCAAATGGTGTTTTTATTGAAGAAAACTAATAATACAATGAATTCGCAACGATATAGAGCCGTTACAAAACTGTTACAATGTTGCTACAGAAAACTATTATTTTGTTTTGTCACAGAAAACTGTCGTTCATGGAAGACACAGTGACAGTTTTAAACGACATACTACAAATGTAGTCTGTTCTTCTTCTTCTTCTTCTTCTTCTCTGCAGTAGCAGAGAAGTTGCTCCGCAACTCTCTGTTCTTCACCCCAAACTATCGATAGCCTATTGAATGATTCCCAATGTCTATTTATAACCTCACAGGACTAAGAATCTCCCGTAATAACTCCAAAACTTCACATAATCAATGCCGTATAAGTCCCGGGAATAATTTCTTTATTCTTCCCCTCTTCACGCGTATTTTGTTGGTTGTAAAACTTTCCAAACTTCCCGTGAGAATCAAACAAAAACTGACAGAAAATCTTCTCTCATTACCATGCAAAATCTCCTAAAAATAAATACCAAAAACCCGTGAATATCTTCTCCCTGTTTTAAAGTAACTACCAAATATAACAGAATATCTTCTCCCATTATCTTCATTTATATTCTCATAATCACGTTCTAGACAGATTCGAACTCTCCAACACGTTCCTCACACGCGATCTTCTCAAAATCTCGAGAATATTTCTCACTCCTATGTTTACTTTGAATTGGATTATCCATCCCATTCTATTCGAAACCATCGACCATACCATTCCTGTTTGGTCCAAACAGGCCCAAAGAAACCAAAACCAGTTGTCGAATCTCACCGAAAATTGTCAAAATTCCTAACAGAGTTATCGCAGGAAGAAAACTCGACAACCTGTTCAAGCATTAAATCCACCATTCTAGCCAATTCTAGTCCAAACGACGACCATTACCAGCTCTGTTAATCCAAAACAAACAAAACCAATGAGTTTAGGCCCTTGAATCTCCCTAAAACATGATTAAAATTCGTACCCTAATTCTGCCAGTTCAAGAACTAGTTTCCCGCCAAAATCATTTTTCATGTTTTGCTTCAAACAATCAGTATAGCCAAATTTGATCCATTTCAAAGACTTTACCAAGCATGTTTAACCAAAAGGAGGATACCCATTTAATTTCAGTCATTAAGTCTCATTCGAACACCTCCAAAAGCTAAACCCTAAATCTGCTGCCATATTCCCGCCAAAACTGAAATTCAAATTGTTGAAGATGAAGTGCCCTGATCCAAACACGGGGGACTTTAACAACTGGATGCATGGGGGTGCCCTTATCCAAAATGGGGGTGCCTTTAACACCTTTTCTGGGGTGCCTTTGACACCTTTTCTGAGGTGTTTCCAATATATTTCTGGGACGCCTTTAACACTCCTTCGGGGTGCCTTGAGTACTTTTTCGAGCAACTTTCTCCATAAGAGCTTATTTGATAAAAACACCTACAAACAAGATTATTAGTGATAAAATGAGTCCTAGCTAATGCATTTATGGGTGAAAATGCGTCGCACTTTCGTGCTCATCAATAAGCACCATTACCCATCTACAATCTCTGTAGTTGCAGGAATTCCTACACTACACCCCTGATAAGAATCTACAGAAATTGAATTATGTTTGAGAATGAATTACAACACTTTTTTATTATTCTAACTTTTTGAATTCTTTACAAAAGACATAAAAACTCAGAAGTACAAATTTCTTTCTAGAGTTTCTCTCTCCTCAAAACCTTATCAACTCTCCAAAAGACATCATCCTTTTCTGAACCTAACGAACCCTTTATATAGGGTTTTACCTAGTGGATGACAGCTAAGTTTTCCTCCTTTTTCGAATTTACTCTGTGATCTCATCGTGATTGCTATAATATTCTCTCTCGCAAAATTGATAACCATCGCGGGATAAACATACTCTCTTTGTATTTCTTCCATCGTCAGCTTCTTTTAGATTCTTCTGTGACACTCGCGAAATATTGTTAAAGAGTCTTCTGAGACGCTCGCAAAAGTGTTGTTAATATCGCAAAAATAGTATTGTAGCGATATTCTGGTCCTACATCTTGCCTCTTCTCATGTATTTTCTGCGAAGAAGAGAAGATCATGAGAACTAATACTCGCAACTCCTTTCCCTCTTATATTTTCTTCTCGACAAGGTTCCGTTAATCTAGCCTTACCGCCTACACGTGTTGTTTAGCCCTCTTTTTACTGACACGTCTTTGCTTAATAAGTCAACTCCTTTTTGCCTATAAATGGTAGAGTTAAATTTCAGAACTAATTTTCCTCTTCCGATTCTTATCTTCTTCGTCTTCCGTCTGCAAATTTTCTTCTTCATATTCTCCTGCTACTGTTTTAATGGAGTCACCAAGGTATATTTATTGACTTATGATATTTATCTAAACCAATTTTTATTTATATTCTCCAACCTTTCTTATTTGATTCTTCATAACTTCCATGTTATATCTTCTTTTCAGCAGAACTATCTCTAACACACAATCCACAACTCAAAACCCTAATGTTCGTAAAAGTCCAGCTGAGAAGAAGAAGAGGAGTTCTGCGAATGATAAGGTAGTAAGAAACACCCTCTATTTTTTAATAACAATATTGTTGCCTCTGTTTCTTATCTGAATTATTATTCGCAGAATGATGAGAACTCTGTTAAACCTCCCAAGAGATCTCGCCACTTTAAGACTCTTGGGGATAATCTCGTTATTCCCCCGCTAACATCCGCGAGGGATACTTCCACATTGTCGCAACCAAATCTTTCTTCTTTTGTCTGCGAGGATATCACTTCTCATACTTCTACCTCTTCTGACCCTTTGACGAATCAAGCTTCTAAAATTGTTGTGACTGAGACTCCTTATAGTCCTCTACTGCCTTCAACTGTTGTTTTTCCAAATCCCCCTCCTCCTGACAACTCAACCATCGTAAATGATTCAAATCGTCAACTTGCTCTCGTTACTACTTCACCTTCTACACCCCTTCCTTCATTAAATGAAACTTTTGCAGGTGTTGATGTTGCTTTTAAAATTTTGTCCAATATTTTAGACAATGCTAGAAAGTCTTCTACTGATCCCCTCCAATATGAAGCTTGCGAGACTCTACTCAAATATTTTGGCTCTGATTGTAATGCTTCACGAGCATCTATGGAAAATGAGGTTGAAGCTCTGAGGAGAATCCTTGAAGTCAAAACTGCTGAATGCGATACTTTGAATCATATGCTCCGCAATTCTTCTCTAGACTGCGAGAATCTTTGCAGAAAAAGTGACGAGCTGAAAGGTACATTTTTCTTGCCTCTTCTCTTTTGTTTTTCTGTTTTGCTTTTATATCTTCTGTGCTCAAGTCTTTTTCTTAAATTCTTGATTCATACATTAGTTTCAAATCGGACTCGTTTCATGGAAAGACTTAAGTTTGAATCTATTGCTGATGAAGCTCGTTTCGAAAGAGATTCTTGGATGGACCAGTATAATAGATTAGATAATCTTCATACATATTCGATTGATCAAATAGATAATCTTACTAATGAGAATAATCAATTATCGCGAAGTCAAAGTTTATTAAGTAACGAGATTTCTCGTCTCTCATATTCGTTAACCAAGTCTAACCTGGCGGTAGAATCTTTATCAGATGAAAATAGAACTTTATCCCAAGAGAAACATAGATTTTCAAGCTTGATGGCGATTTCTTCGCAGAAATTGAGTAATCTACAAAGGATATGTGATAATCAGGAGCAATCTCTTCGTTCCATTAAAAATGAGCTTAAGGAAGTAACTGAATCATCCGCTGCTGAGAAGGATAAACTTATCAAAGGTAGGTTAACTCTTAGTTTGAAGGCCAGCGAGCTTCAAGACCAGTGCTCCCAATTAAAGGAATCTCATTCTTTATTAGCAAAGGAAAAACTTGTATCTACGCACTAGAGAAGAAAACATGAAATCTCGTCTGAAGGGTGTGGTTGGCGATAAATTCGATGACGCTATGAATCGATGGGAAAACTGTTTCTTTACATTAATTCAAAACTTAACCTCGCAGAAGGAAGGTAGTCAATTGACTGCCTCTCTCTTATTGATCTTTCTGTTCAATTTTGTGTTATATTTCTTGCAAAATCTTTGACTAAATGATCTTTTATCATTTTTGTCACTCGCAGAATCTGAAAGAAGTCTTCATTCTACCATTGCTGATCTTACCAACAAATTGGATAAAGTTCACAAAGAGAACAAGTCTCTTCTTTATAATTATCTTGAAGCCCGCGACAAAGCAGAAAGAAGACTTGATTATCTCGAGTACTTTAAAAATATAGAGATTAGGAATCGTGATAGAGGTTTCCTTCGCAAGGTCCACCTCAGTGCTGAAGTTCTTGTGAACGAGATCCTGCTCTCCCATTCTCTCCCTCCTGTATCTATTCCTCCTCTAAAGGTTGATGATGATGAAATTCCTCTTCCCATGGATGAAGATTTAGAGTTTACTAATGATGAAGAAAATATCACCTAAGAAGATGGTGAAGAAGAAGAAAGAAGTCCTCCCAAAGAAGTAACTGCAAGTGGCGAAGTAATCGCTGATGAAGAATCAAAAGAAGAAGAGACTCGTGGTGAAAAATATGCTGATGAATTTGATAACTCTGGCAAAAATAATAAATCTGACGAGCAAGAATAATGAATTTGGCGAGGCTTGAACTTTATTTTTGCTTTCTTTTCCTTTTTCTTGCGAGCGATGTAACTTTTGAAACCTTTTTAGAATTTAACTTTCAACTTAGTTTACTTTGAATATATTCAAGAAAGATAATGAAATGTTACTTCTCCATTCCCCTATTTACCCTTTATTATCTTTCTTGAATAATTCACCATTTTCAATGAATACTGCTGCGATGTTCTGAAAAATTCTGAAAAATTTGCCTTCTTATATATTGCTCTGCGATGAATGAATATTTCCTGCAATCTTAAAATAAAATAGTTAATTGGTAAGATTATTCTTTTGGTCTTATTTTGCCTTTCTAATTAAAGGTCTTATTTTGCCAAACTTTTTCTGTCTGCGACAAAATCGCAGGATTTCTTAACATTTGCATGTAAAGACCCTTTAATCTTGTCTTATCCATGTTCTTTCAAAATCTCTGCGACACTCTTGCAATAATTTAACCTTATGACATTGCCGTCTTGCGATGAAATCGCAGGACGTCTTTACACTTTCATGTAAAAACCCATTGATCTCATCTTAACATTTCTCTTGTGGCTTGTTGCCTCTGTATAATTTACATCACGCGACAATATGACAGGCCTAAATGTTCTTGCGATCATAAAGCCCCATGATATTGTCGTCTAAAGACACTTATCAGCTCCCTAATGGAGGGTGCCGCCCTTATCTTCCCCCTGGTTGCCCCTTCAAGGAGGGCACATCGGCCATACAAGACTAGCTCCTCCCATCCAGATTTACCAACAACCAGCTGTTTTCGCAGCCTCTTATCCTTTATGCCTATATGGCTTATAGTTACAAGACTGCACCCTAAGTGGGGTTTTCTTCAGGCCAAGTGCATCATAGCCAAGACTTACCAAGAATGGAAAGGGTGTTTCGTACGCCCCGGGCACTCTTGGCTCATCCATGTACCTCGACGCCTTGGTCATACTTTGTACTTCTTGGAAGAGATTCTCAGTCTTCCAACCAGGGTATAACCTTATATAGATGGAAATCCAAGATCTCTCTCCCGGATAGGTTTTCTTTAACCCCAACATCTGCATGACTCAGGATCCAGCAGCGGTATGGCCTTACCCCTGAATCATGTCAAGAGATACCCCCTCCTATGACATGCTATTAGGTCTTACATTTGCCTCTTGCGAAATTTTATTCGCGAACTAGGGTGCACGCCATAAAGGTTCGTCCCATTCTATTAATCTCTGCGAAATTTGTATTCGCTTTTCTTGCGATGATGCTCGATGTTCTTGTTGTGCTTTGTTATCAGAAGAATTTTTCAGTTGTAAATAGAGATAGAAGAATTTATTACCTATTTCATCATATAACATACCAGTATCTCTTATCTTGTAGAAGATGTCATTGATTATACCTTTTCAGAAATAATCTATTCCATGGTCTATCGAGTCTTTGACCAACATCTCTTCCTTCAGGATCCATTAGTTTGTATGCCCCAGTTCCAACGATCTCTTTAATGATGTATGGTCCATCCCATTTTCTCGCCAACTTTCCACCATTCTCTCGCTGATAACTTGGTGTTTCTCGTAGCACTAAATCGCCAGGTTAAAATTCACATTTCTTAACACGTTTGTTGTACTCACGAGCTAATCTTTGATGGTAATTTTCCATATGTTGCAATGTTTTTTCTCTTTTTTCTTCTAATTCATCCAATTTATTTAAAATCATTCCAGCACTTAGATTTCTTTCCGAAGCCTCCCTTTTTGTTGTAGGAATAGCTACTTCTGTTGGTAACACAGCTTCAACTCCATATGTCAAACAAAAAGGTGACATTCCAGTAGCTTCTCGTCTAGTTGTATTGTAGGCCCATATTGCATTATGTACCTGTTCACACCATGCTCTGTGGTATCCTTCTAGCTTTTTTTTTAAGATGTCTGCAATTGTCTTATTGGTTGCTTCAGCTTGACCATTTGCTTGTGAATATAGAGGAGTAGATTTTCCACACTTTATCTTAAATGCATTGAGTAGCAATTCTATATTCTGCCCTTTAAATTGCTTTCCATTATCAGATACCAACTGTGTTGGAATCCCGATTCTGCAAATTATATTATCAAATATGAATGTAAAAATATCTTTATCACGAATATGTTGTACTGCCTTTACTTCTCCCCATTTTGTGAAATAATCTGTTGCGACAATCAAATATATTTTTTGTCCAGAACCAGGTACAAATGGTCCCACAATATCTAACCCCCATTTCCCAAAAGGCCATACACTTGTTGAGGATGATAATGGTGCTTCTGGTGCATGTATCTTGTTTCCATATCGCTGGCAATCTTCACAACGCCTTGAGAGTTGTTTTGCATCTTCATGCATATATGTCCAGTAGTAGCCTTGCATTTTTGTTCTATATGCCAAAGATCTTCCTCCACTGTGATTACCAGCGTCACCACTGTGTAACATCTTCAATATCTTTTGTCCTTCTTCCCTCGTCAAACATCTTAGAGATGGTCCATTAAAAGATCTGCGATATAATACTCCATCTCTTAAATCATAATTGGTTGCCCTACTCTTTAATTTATGTGCTTCCAATCGATTTCTTGGGATTTCTCCTCTTGCCAAGTATGCATGAAGATCTGCTCGCCAATCTGTGATATTTCTCGCTGTCTCTCCTTCGCTAGCTTCTACCATCATTACATCTGTCTCTTCTTCTTCCTTGTTTACCGACGGAAATGAAAGTGTTTGAATTTTTATGCACCTTGCCAATGGATTTGTCATCATACTAGATATGAAAGAAAAAGCATCTGCAAGTCTATTATCTTTCCTTGATACATGTCTCCATTTTATTTTTGGAATTCTCGCAGATAATTCTTCAACAAGTCTTTTGTATTTTCTCAAGGATGGTTCATTTGTTGTATATTCTCCTTTTATCTGGCGAATAACCAATTGTGAATCGCTGGTGATTCTCACATTTTCCATATTCATTTCTATCGCAAATTTTAAAGCATGGATCATGACCTCATACTCTGTCTCATTATTAGTTGACGCAAATTCAAGTCTAAATGAAAAAGCTGTTTTTTCTCCTTCTGGCGATATGAAAACAACTCCAATTCCATTTCCTTCTCCATTGGATGATCCATCCACTAATATTTCCCATCTATTGGGTTCTGTTAGTAACTCTTTTGGATCTCCACATTCCTCTTCTACATCCATCATCTCTTCCACAACTTCATCATCTTCTAAAGGAAATTCAGCTAAGAATTCTGCGATGACGTGTGATTTTGGCCAGGATAAAATTTCATATTGAATATCAAAGTTTCCTACTTGTGCATTCCATATCTCAACTCCGCCTGATCTCTTTGAATTTTTCATTACTGACTCAATTGGTACTTTCGTTAACACTTTGACCTTATGTGCTTGAAAATAGATGCGAAGTTTGAAAGTTGCATGTACCAATGCTAGAATTAGTTTCTCAATCTTTGAATAATTTCTCTCTGCAGAATTGAATGTTTTACTGATGTAATAAATTGGTTTTTCTACCCATGCATCTACTCGCAGCAACACATCACTTAGCGCATATGTGGTTGTTGCAAGATAAATCAATAATTCTTCTCCCGGTTTAGCTTTCTGTAGAATAGTTATGTTCGTTAAATGTTCTTTTATTCCTTGAAAAGATTTTTCACATTCATCTGTCCACTTGAATTTTGTTCCCTTTTTGAGTATATCGAAAAAATGTTTGCACTTGTCTGAAGATCGCGAAATGAATCTTCCTAGCGAGGCTAAGAGTCCATTTAATTTTTTCACATCTTTTACCGTCGCAGGTGTTGGCATATCGCGAATTCCTTGTTCCTTTTCTGGATCAACTTGTATTCCTTCTTTCGATACAATATACCCCAAAAATTTCCCTGAAGTTACTCCAAAAGTACACTTATCAGGATTCACTTTAATATTGAATTGTCGCATTTGATCGAAAATATCTTTCAAATCTTGCACATGATTCTCAGCTTCTTTGCTTTTGATCAGCATATCATCTACATACACTTCTAATGTTTTGTGGATCCACTTTGCAAACACCTTCTCCACCATTCTTTGATACGTTGCCCCAGCATTTCGTAAGCCAAATGGCATCTTTGTATAACAATATAATCCTCTTGGAGCAAAAAATGTGGTATATTCTTGATCTTCTTCAGCGAGAGGGATTTGATTATATCCTTATTATCCATCCAACGATGATATTCTAGAATTTCCTACTGCTGATTCAACCATTTGTGGGATATCTAGCAATGGAAAACTATCTTTAGGACAAGCCTTGTTTAAATCAGTGAAATCTATACAAATTATTATCCCTTTATTCTTCTTTGGGACCACTACCATATTTGCAATACACTCTGGATATTTTTCTTGCCTTATAATTCCTGTGTCGAGCATCTTCTGTAATTCTTCTTCTATTTGAGAACGATATGTTGTTGCGATCTTCCTTATTCTTTGCTTAAATGGTCTTATGTTTTTGTTGATTTCTAATTTATGACATGCTATTGACGGATTTATCCCTGGCATCTCATCCATGCTCCACGCGAAGATATCTGCATACTCTCGCAAAAGATTTATAGTTCTTTATTCCTCATCTGCCTCCATTATAGTCCCAATTTTCAGCATTTTAGGATCTTCTTTACTCCCAATATTTATTTCCTTTGTTGGTTCTGCTGCAATATAACTGGCTTCAGGTTCTCCCATTGGTGTTGGTGTTTTCATAATTCTCGCGAGTTCATCTCCTTCTTGTGGGATTTCACTGGGTATTCCATTTCCTTCTTTTGCTCTTATCGTGTAAACTTTAAATTCTTCTTCCTTCTTTGTTTCTCTCGCCAATTTTCTGCGAGCCTTTCGCAGTTTTGGACGTCCTTCATAATTTCTTACTTCAATTTGGCAACACAGTTTCGCAAAATATGTGTCTCCTTGATTTCTCCAATTCCACTGGGTGTAGGAAACTTGATGCATTGATACAACGTCGATGCTATAGCCTTAATTGCGTGTATCCATGGTCTTCATAATATCATGTTATATGGTGATTCTACGTCTACCACACATAACGTTACTTGTGTTTCAATCTCCCCTAGTGGAATTCGTACCATTATCTCGCCTTTAGGTTTTGTTAAAGACTTTCCAAAGCCATGAACATGATATGTTGAATAAGACATTTCTTCATCCTTATATCCCATTTTCTTGAAAGTATGATAAAATATCATATCTACAGAACTTCCTGTGTCCACCAAAGTTCTATTCATAGACCATTATTCTTCTACAGATTTTATTGATTTCTCATTTCTCATTGGTATAGTGGTTACTGTGACCACCAATGGAGATGTATGACTTAGACCTTCTTCTGGTATTTCTGCTGCTGTAAACGTGATTTCTTGCTTTTCCCAATCTTTCAATGGTGATATTTTTTCCACCCTCATAATTTTCCTTCCTTCAAAATCCCGTTTGTGTATCTTCCCCTTAAGATTTTCACGAAATCTATCAATCATTGTTCTTGTTACCATATCACACTCCAATTTTCTACAATCATCTTTGATTCTGATCATTCTCCCTTCAATTATCTCACCGATTTACTTAATGATTTCCTTAATTTTGAACAATTCTTATCTTCTTCTTCACTTTCTCTTCAATTTTTGTTAATTCAATCCCTGTTTCGGGCGCCAAAATGTAGTTGCAGGAATGCCTACACTACACCCCTGATAAGAATCTACAGAAATTGAATTATGTTTGAGAATGAATTACAACACTTTTTTATTATTCTAACTTTTTGAATTCTTTACAAAAGACATAAAAACTCAGAAGTACAAATTTCTTTCTAGAGTTTCTCTCTCCTCAAAACCTTATCAACTCTCCAAAAGACATCATCCTTTTCTGAACCTAATAAACCCTTTATATAGGGTTTTACATAGTGGATGACAGCTAAGTTTTCCTCCTTTTTCGAATTTACTCTGTGATCTCATCGCGATTGCTATAATATTCTCTCTCGCAAAATTGATAACCATCGCGGGATAAACATACTCTCTTTGTATTTCTTCCATCGTCAGCTTCTTTTATATTCTTCTGTGACACTCGCGAAATGTTGTTAAAGAGTCTTCTGAGACGCTCGCAAAAGTGTTGTTAATATCGCAAAAATAGTATTGTAGCGATATTATGGTCCTACAATCTCTATTCAGTCCCAACTCATCCCCAGCCATCCCAACTTCTTCACTATTGCTTCTAATCTTCAAACTCAGAAACCCATTTCTCCTGATTGATTATTCTCGGATTCAACTCAATCACTGCAACTCTAATTTCTCCCACAACATCACCACTAAGAATCTTTTGCCATTTCAGTCCTGCTAGCAACTACAACCATGAATTACCATCATTCAAATTCAAACCCATATTCTATCTTCCAGTAACTAGTTCTTGTGCTCATCATCTCATCAACCGAACTCTAATTTCTTCAGCTGAGTTCTCAATTGAGAGTTCAAATTCGACAAAACCCTAATTCAGCTTCATGTCTGCAACTTCAATTCCCAGTACCACCTATAATATAACATATCCAACCAACAATAACTCAGAAAGCCATCTTCAATTCGAGCATCAATTTCTTGTATTTCATCAGCAAATCTCTTTTATCTTAAATTTCTTTCAACTTGTTCATCACTGCTACTTCAAGTGCAGAAAACCAATCACAACATCAGATCCATGGAAGCATCAAAATTTCTTCATCTCTTCTTTCTCTTCTTCTAAGTTTATCTCAGCCACAACCGTCTTTTTTGAATTTTAGGTTGAGTAAGAAAGAGAAACAGTAAGGCAATGATAAGAGAATTATTTCTCTCTGATTTTTAGGGTTGTGTAGGAATAAGGCTAGTCGATATATCCACCCTTGTGAGGTAGATAAGGGGTACCCAGATGATAAATTGCTTGTCGGTTCCAGAGAACTGGCATGCCTATTCTCTTTCTTTCTCAACCGTAGCTAGCTTCGCTCGCCTGTGAATTGGTTTTTTTGCTCCTTTTCGCTCCAAATGAAAGTTTTCTCCTTCTTTTGCTCATAATGACTCAAAAGTACCTATGACACTCCAAAGCAAACATAAGATACATATTTTACAAGAAAACTAGTAGAGAAAGCATAAACATAGATAATAATTAAGGTGTTTATAACACCTATCAGGCACTGGTAGTAGACAATGCAAGTGTACCTATTGCAAGGTATAATGTTCTAATTTATGTCATAAAAGAAAATTATAACATTGAAATAGATATGTTGTTTTATTAGAAACGGATTACAAACCTTGAAATTCGCTTACAAACGTTCCAGTAATGATAACAATTATTATAGTATTTGTGTTTTCCTCTACATCATAATCATCTGTAAGTACTGAATATCGCAAGATAATAGGTCACGAGTATCGTAATAAATAAAGGAGAAAAGAATTATAAAATGTTATGATGATAGAAGAAGCGCGGAGAAATATGAAGTTTTGCGAGGATGAAATAATTTTGCGAGTATAAGTTGCGATACTTCGTAACTCATGAACAGCTGTATAAATTTTACTATAAATAGGAGTTCAAATGTAAAATTTGAGAGGTTCTTTTAGTGAGTGTTAGAAAATATTTTAGGAAAGAGAATAGAGAAAGTTGTAACTATTCTAATTCCATTTAGATACTTCTTTGTGATCAATTGAGAACATTAATAAGAAAATTTTTATTCATCATCAAGAACTTCTTGAGTTTTTACTAATTCTATTGAGGGTGTAGTTGTAGGTTATTCTGCAACTACATAATTGGCGCTAGAAACAGGGACTTGAGAATTGTGGTAGCCTAAATTTAAGGGAATTGTGGAAAATTTGAAGATCAAATGAAGTCAGTAGATGGAGATGGCAAAAAAAGAAGAATGTAATATGATCACAGAGACAATGATTGATGAATTTCATAGTAATATGAAGGGAAAAATATACAAGCGAGATTGTAGAGGAAGAAATATCATGGAGGAAGAAAAGATGACAACTTTAGAAGAATGGGAAAAGCAGAAAATCACATTTTCAGTAGCAGAAATTCCAAATGAAGACTTGAACCACACTTCACCATTGGTGATCACATTGCCAATCATGCTAGAAGATAAGAAAGCTGAAGATAAATGGAAATTAAACCGAATTTTGGTTGATATAGGGAGTTCTGTTAATATTATATTCTATCATGCACTTAAGGGGATGGGAATTAGAGATGAAGAAATCATAAATTCAAAGTGTCTTATTCATGGATTAGGGAAATCTACAACAAAATCTAAAGGAGAAATCGTGCTGCGAGTATTACTAGGAGAAATCGAAACACGTGTAATATTGTGTGTGATAGATATGGGATCTCCATATAACATGCTGATAGGAAGGCCATGGATTCATGCGATCAAAGCTGTTGCTTCGACATTACATCAAAAAATCAAATTTCCTACACCAAATGGAATTCAAGAAATAAAAGGAGATCTTGATAGTGCCAAATTTTGTTATCAAATTGAAGTAACACAATGCGGAGGAAGAGCAAGAAAGAAACAACTTCGTAGGAAACTTGCGAAGGAAACAAGAAAAGAATAAGAATTACGAGTGTATACAATAAGAGCAAAGGAAGGGAGAGGTATACCAAATGAAATTCCAGAAAAAGAAGGGGAACCAGCAAAAATAATTAAAGAACCAACACCTATGGGGGAGCAAAGTCCAAGCTATGTTGCAGCTGAACCAACTAAAGAAATAAATATTGGAAGTAAAGAAGAGCCTTTATTCTTACGAATTGGAACTAAGATGGATGAAGAAGAAGAAAAAGGACTACTGATCTTTTGCGAGAATATAAAGATATCTTCGCAGGAAGTGTAGATGAGATACCAGGAATTGATCCATCAGTGGCATGTCATAGATTGAATATAGATAAAAATATAAGACCATTCAAACAAAGAATAAGGAAGATATCACAAAATTATCATGTACAGATAGAAGAAGAATTACAAAAGATGTTGGATGCAGGGATCATAAGGGAAGCAAAATATCCAGAATGGATTGCGAATATGGTCATTGTTCCGAAAAAGAATAAAGGAATAAGAATTTGCATAGATTTCACTGATCTAAACAAGGCATGTCCCAAAGATAGTTTTCCATTACCAGATATACCACAAATGGTGGAATCAGCTGCAGGTCATGATAGAGTCACTTCAGTTGATGGATATAAAGGGTATAATAAAATATCACTCGCAGAAGAAGATCAAGAACATACTGCCTTTTTTGCTCCAAGGGGTTTGTATTGTTATGTGAAGATGCCATTTGGTTTGCGGAATGCGGGTGCTACATATCAACGTATGGTTGAAAAAGTGTTCGCGAAGTGGATACATAAAACTTTGGAGGTATATGTAGATGATATGTTGATAAAAATCAAGGAAGCTAAAGACCATGTGCAAAATTTGAAGGAAATATTTGAGCAAATGAGAAAGTTCAACATCAAATTAAATCCTGAAAAATGTATAATTGGGGTTTCATCTGGAAAGTTCTTGGGATACATAGTATCGAAGGAGGGAATACAAGTTGATCCAGAAAAGTTCCAAGCAGTTCGTGACATGCCAACACCTGCAACGGTAAAATAAGTACAAAAACTAAATGGACTCTTGGCTTCACTTGGGAGATTTATTTCGCGAATGTCAGATAAGTGCAAGCATTTTTTCAACATACTTAAGAAGGGAGCAAAATTCAAATGGACTGATGAATGTGAAAAAGCTTTTCAAGGAATCAAAGAATACCTCGCAAATACATCTATACTACAGAAACCAGAGAAAAACGAAGAATTATTGGTATACCTCGCAACAACTCCATATGCTCTAAGTGCAGTTCTGTTACGAGCAGACGCAGGAGTAGAAAGGCCCATTTACTACATTAGTAAAACCTTTAATGCAGCAGAAAAGAACTATTCTAAAATGGAGAAGTTAATCTTAGCCTTGGTTTATGCATCATTCAAGTTGCGAATATACTTTCAAGCACATGTAATAAAAGTGGTAACCAAAGTCCCAATTGAATCAGTCATGAAGAACACAAAAAGGTCAGGAAGAATAGAAAGGTGGAATGCACAAGTAAACCATTACAAGATAAAATACGAAGTGTTATCATCGCAAAAATCACAAGTTGTCGCAGATTTTTTGGCAGAATTTCCTTTGGAAGAAGATGAAGCAGTAGAGGAAATGATGGATGTTGAAGAAGAATTTGGAAATCCAAAAGACTTGTTAACAGAGCCTGATAGATGGGAAATTCTGGTGGATGGATCATCCAATAGTGAGGGAAATGGAATTGGAGTCGTGTTGATTTCACCAGAAGGAGATAGAACAACATTCTCATTCAGACTAGAATTTGCATCCACGAACAACGAAACAGAGTACGAAGCTGTAGTGCATGCATTAAAGATCGCAATAGAAAAGAAGCTTGAAAGTATAAGGATAACAAGTGATTCACAATTAGTGATTTGTCAAATTAAATGGGAATATACCACAAATGAATCTTCTTTGAAGAAATACAAGAAACTCGTTGAGGAATTATCTGCGAAGATACCAAAATTAAAATGGAGACATATATCAAGAAAATATAACCGTCTCGCAGATGCTTTTGCATTTATTCCAAGCATGATGACAAATACAAATACAAGAAATATCCAAATACAAACAATTCAAAACCCATCAGTGGACAAAGAGAAAGAAATTGAAGAAGCTGTTGCGATGGAAGTAGAAAGAGAGTTATCAAACAACATCGCAGATTGGAGAAAAGAAATTCATGAATACCTCGCAACAGGAGAAACATCCAGGAACAGACTAGAAGCACATAAACTAAAGAGTCGTGCAACAAACTATGAGTTGCGAGAAGGAATTTTATACAGAAAATCTTTTAGTGGACCACCTCTCAGGTGCTTAACTCGCGAAGAAGGAGAAAAGATATTGAAGATGTTACATGGAGGAGAAGCTGGAAATCATAGTGGGGGAAGATCTCTAGCATATAGAGCAAAGATACAAGGATATTACTGGCCTTATATGCATATAGACGCAAAATTGTTCGTACCAAGATGCAAGGAATGCCAACGACATGGTAAAAGAATTCATGCACCAGGGGCTACATTAACTTCTTCAACAAGCTGCTGGCCTTTTGGTAAATGGGGGTTGGATATTGTTGGACCATTTATACCTGGATCTGGACAAAGGCGATACTTGATAGTTGCAACAGATTATTTCACGAAGCTCGCAGAAGTAAAAGCAGTACAACATATTCGTGATAAAGATGTTTTTACGTTTATATTTGAGAACCTCATTTGCAGGTACGGGGTTCCAAAGACAACTAGTATCGATAATGGAAAACAATTTGAGGGGCAGAATATAGAGATGTTACTCAGTGCTTTTAGAATAAAATGTGGGAAGTCAACCCCGTTATATCCACAAGCTAATGGACAAGCTGGAGCAACAAATAAAACAATCGCAGATACAATCAAAAAGAAATTAGAAGGACATCTCAAAGGGTGGTGCGAGCAAGTACCTAGCGCAGTCTGGGCATACAATACAACTAGAAGAGAAGCAACTGGAATGTCTCCTTATTGTCTAACATATGGAGTAGAAGCAGTATTACCCACATAGGTTGTAATTCCAACAACAAAGAAAGAAGCTTGGGAAAGAAATTTAAGTGCGGGAGTAATATTAAGAGAATTGGATGATTTGGAAGAAAAAAGAGAAAAGGTGTTGCACCATATGAGGATTTATCAGGAACGATTAGCTCGAGAATACACCAAGAGAGTCATTGAACGTGAATATAAACCAGGTGATTTGGTCATGCGAGAAACACCTCGATATCAAAAAGAAAATGGAGGGAAATTAGCACCAAAATGGGATGGACCATATGTTATTAAAGAAGTTGTAGGAAGCGGAGCTTATCGGCTGATGGATCCAGAAGGGAGAGACATGGGTTTGAGGCTTGGTAGACCTTGGAACAAACTATATTTGAAAAGGTATTATCCATAAAACTCATGAAATTTTTTACGAATATTGTTTGCTCGCAGGAAATTGGAAAAAGTTACGAATTTTCAAAATTTATATTCCGATTAAAATTTCATTAATTTGCGAATAAAAGACCGCAATCTGTGATCAGCCTCCAAAAAATAAAGAGAGCCGCAGAAAATTTTATACAAGCAAACCTTTGTGGCGTACACCCTAGTTCGCGAAGCTATAATTCGTAAGAGGCAAAGTCCTAAAGTACGTCATTTAAGGGGGTACCTATAACGTGGCTAAGGGTAACCGGAACACCACCAAGGGCCCTTAGTACATGGTAAAAATTTTGGGGTACAACCCAATAATGGGGTACCTATCCGGGTTAGACACCTTGTATTCTCACCTAATCTAACGACATTACGCAATATAAAATGCGGTGTAAGAAGATTTAGGCTGGGCGACTAAGGCATACTGTCTTTCCCAAGAAGTGCAGAAAAAGATCAAGGCGCCGAGGTACACGGTTGATTCAAGAGTGCCGGGTGAGGTTGAACCACATCTGCCATTTTTGACAAGTCTTGGAAAATGATGCACTTGGCCCAAAGATACCCCATAGGGTGCAACCTCGTAACTATAAGCCCTATAGGCAAAAAGGATAAGAGGTTGCGATCAAAAGCTGGTTGTTGGCAGAACAGGATGGGAAGAGCTAACCTTGTATGGTCGATGTACGCTTCCTTGAAGGGGCAATCATGGGGAAGATAAAGGGCAGCACCCTCCATTAGGGAGCTGATAAGTGCTATAAGACGCAAATGTCACGAGGATTCTTGTTTGCGAAAACATAAAGGCTTGTCATATTTGTGCAACAAATGAAGTTCTGCGAGCCTTCTAAAAAAAAAAAAAAAAAAAAAAAAAAAAGAAAGAAACAAAGAAACAAAAGAATAAAGAACTCGCAGAACATAATAAAGTTAAGATGAGATCAATGGGTCGATACATGAAAGTGTAGAGACGTCCTGCGATTTCATCGCAAGACGGCAATGTCATGGGGCTTTATGTTCGCAAGAATATTTAGGCCTGTCATATTGTCGCAACAATTCCTGAAGAGGCTAAAATACTATACAAAGAAGTTAAGATGAGATCAATGGGTTTTTGCATGAAAGTGTAAGAACGTCCTGCGATTTCATCGCAAGACGATAATGTCACGAGGTTGTATGTTCGCAAGAATGTTCAGACTTGTCATATTATCGCAAATAATTAATATAAAAGAGGTGGCAAAATAAGACCTTTACTTAGGAAGGCATGATAAGACCACAGAAATTAATGAAATTTATTGCATCAATATCATTGAAGAAATTTTACAAGAATATACATCAAGATATTTTGAAGAGAAGACAGCACTGGCAATATCATTGAAGAATTTTACGAGAAGTCCTATCAAAAAAGGACAACATCATTGAAGAATTTTAATGAAGACTTAACAAAAGATGCGATTATGATAACAATCAAATACAGATAAGTTCATATTCGTAAAAGTTTACGAGAATTACATACTTCTTATACTTCTCCATATATTGAATATTTCACAAAAAGATTGAATACTTCTTATAATTCTTCAAGAATATCTCATATTTATTATACTTCTTTAATGGATATTTCATTTGGTGAAAGTTAAATAATCATTATACTTCGTCATATGTTACATAATTATTCAAAGATCGAATACTTCTTATATTTCTTCATTTGATGAATTGAATAATTCTAATACTTTTTATATCTCTTCATTTGGTGGATCGAGTACTTCTAATACGAAAAAGGGAATTGTGTATTTCTAATAATTCATTTGGTAGATCGAATACTTCTAATACTTCTTATATCTCTTCATTTGATGGATTTGGTACTTCTAATACTTCTACAAAGGTTGAAACTTCGTAAGATAAACTGAGGCAGATATTTTAATACTTCAAACAATGTTTAATCATTTAAAGAGAAATAATAGGGGGAAAAGGATATACTAAGCTTTATCTGTGAGTTATATATTATTTCTCTTCACATGATCAACTACATAATTTAGTCAAAGAAAGGTTAAATTATCTTCGCAAAATATCAAAAAGAAAGGATATATCATCTTCGTAAAATATCAAATGTACTTCTCAAAAAATAGAATTGTTCGCAAAAAAGGAAACCAACGGTAATTAAGGGAAGGAATTCAGAAGAAAGAAAGAAAGAAAGGAGAGCCAATGATAAATTGAACAAGGAATATTATCATGCTTCATCAACACTCTGTCTTTGGATCTTTAAGATCAGAGGGTCATTAGCAGCCTTCGACTTTTGCGAGATATCATCCTTGGAAGAATATGCAGCAGGGACATCTCCTTGAGGAATAGATTCTTTCTCATCATCAAGATCTTCATCATCACTCTCATAATCGAAATCACTATCAGGCTCACGAGCAATTTCATCGTCAGATATCTTCAGAGGAGTAATCTTTACAGGAGGCAAGCCTCTTGATAAGAGAATGTTATTCGCAAAGACTTGAGCTTTCAGGTGACTTTCACGAAGTATATCCTTTTGATGATTGGTATCTTCGATATCCTTGGAATAAGCAAGATAATTGAATCTCCGAGTAGCACGATCACGAGAGTTGATTAAGCGAGTAGAAAGCAAAGCATTCTTCTTACGAAGCTCAGAACAGGAGGCTTCTAATCCAGCTTTTGCATTACGAAGGTGGTTCTCAGATTCTGCAAATAAAACAAAGTTCAAAGAATAAAATTTGCGAGTATAACGAAATTTAAAGATGTACCAGAGGCAGTCAAATTTTAATGACTACCTTCTCTTTGCGAAGTAAGAGATTGAGTTAAAGATAGGCAACAGTTCTTCATCTGATTCATTGCATTATCAAAACCATCACCAACTAATCCTTTAAGTCGAGATTGAAGCTTTTGATCTTTAGAAAGGAGAAAATTTTTATCCTTCGCAAGTTTGGCATTAAGACTTTTTAATGACGAGTAATCTTCTTCAAGTTGATTCTTCTTAGCACACAAGACTATATTCTTATTAATAAGGGAATTCTTCTCAACAACAAAAGAATTTCTTTCAAAGATTCGAAGACTTCTTTAATTCCTCAAGTTCACCTTTCAACAAAGAAAGAAGATTTTCTTGATCGCAACATTTATTCTGAAGAGTCTTTAATTCTTGCGAAGAAACAATCATTGTATTCAAAAACGAACATTTCTCTTCTGATAAGGTTTTGTTCTCTTCTAATAAGGTTTCTATTCTCAAATTAGCTTTGGTTAAGGAAGAAAAAAGTTGAGATATGTCATCATTCAAAAAATTTCGATCATATATTAATTGAGTATTCTCTTGAAAAAGAGCATCAGAGTTGTCAAGAGCACACGAGTAAAGATTAGATAAATGGGAGAATTGGTTTGAGAGGCTTTCATGCTTGGTTCGATATTCTGTTGCATCTGATTCATGGTGAAGTACCAATCTTCTACATTTCTGGATGGATTCTATAAAGGGGAATGGGTTTTAATGGATGTTTCAAGCATATGAAGAATATAAATAAATAAAAGAGAAAATATGAAGATAGTAATCATACCTTTCAGTTCATCATTTCTTTTGCGAAGAATCGCACAGTCCGGAGAATTATTCTGAAGATGATGATTTTCTTTACGAAGATCCTCGCATTCTGCTTGAGAAGCTTTCAAAGAATGGCGAAGTAATTCAATTTCTTTTTCCAAGGATTGACGTGAAGAAGAAATGTCTGGATTGACGAAATTATTCAGAACTTCGCAAAATTCATATTGCGAACGAACATTAGTAGATTTCGCAGTATTGGTCAAAACCTCAGATAACATTCGGAAAGTTGAATAAATTCCATCTCGAATTTCTTGAGGAAGAGGAGAAGAATTTGAAGGAATAAGAGCAAGCTGCAAATTGTCTGGAGAAATAGCACTCAAAGGATTTGGGGATAAGACAGGTTTTTCTAAAGAAGAAGTTGAAGAAATATTTTGCGAGGGTTGTTTTTCAAAAGAAGAAGTTGAAGAAATATTTTGAGAGGGTTGGTCTTGAAGAAGTGTTGATAAATTGACATTGATAGGAGATTGAAAAGCAGGTAATGGAGTAGAGGCAGGAGTATGTGAAGAAGCATTTTCACGAGGAGGAGAGGAAAATTCCTTATCAACTTCAGGAAGGAAATCATCAATCGGAATTAATGGTGTGGGTTTAGTTATTCGAGATCTCTTGCTTGGATTTGGTTTTTCGTCAACCTGTGAATCAAAATGTAGATTAAAAACTGAGGCAACAATATATTGTTCGGGAAAGAAGACAGAGTATTTTAACTACCTTTTGATTCTCAGATTTTCTTCTTCGTGGATTAAGGCTTGGATTATTTAGTTGAGATTTCATCTGAGAAGTTATTTTGCTGAAATTAAACAAAATCAGATAACAAATTATACAGAAATTAAAGAGGAGAACAAATGAAATACGCAGAGATAGAGGGAAATTACCTTGGAGAACTCATGAAGATACAGTAGAAGAAAAAATTGCAGAGAAAATAGTGATAGAGAGTATGAGTAGAAGATAGAATTGCGGAAATAAGAAGAAGAAAAGGAAGAGAATATAAAGGAGTTATATAAGGGAATAACTAAAAAAGAACGGTTACAAAAGACGTGTCAAAATTTCAAAAGACTAAGTAACGGTTATGTTCTCACGATCATTTCTTCTTCGTAGAATTGACATGAGAAGAGGCAAGATGTAAGTACTGAATATCGCAAGATAATATGTCACGAGTATCGTAATAAATAAAGGAGAAAAGAATTATAAAATGTTACGATGATAGAAGAAGCGCGGAGAAATATGAAGTTTTGCGAGGATGAAATAATTTTGCGAGTATAAGTTGCGATACTTCGTAACTCATGAACAGCTGTATAAATTTTACTATAAATAGGAGTTCAAATGTAAAATTCGAGAGGCTCTTTTAGTGAGTGTTAGAAAATATTTTAGGAAAGAGAATAGAGAAAGTTGTAACTATTCTAATTCCATTTACATACTTCTTTGTGATCAATTGAGAACATTAATAAGAAAATTGTTATTCATCATCAAGAACTTCTTGAGTTTTTACTAATTCTATTGAGGGTGTAGTTGTAGGTTATTCTGCAACTACATCATCTATAGATTCAGAACATTCACCCCACATAGTGACCTTCATATCAACGCTTCTGTTTCAACAACAGAAATTAGTAACAAACTTATTTTTTCTTTAAGAAAATACATTCGATAATTGTTAGTTTATGGTTGCATACTGTTAGTTTATTTGTGTTCCATGTATGATGTTTTAACTTGAAGTTATTAGGAAGTTAAAAACCCCTTATTTAATTTGGTAATAGTTTTTGTGTGACCTTTCAAGTAAGGGTTACCTACTTTGTATCTTCGATGACTATATCTCTCCTCTGAGTCTCTTCTGTTCCCTCTTGTCCATTGAATTTAATCCTAGTAATACCTGAAACATATGTCAGTCTTCCAATGGCATCTACAAGTAGCAATAATATTAATTATAAGTATCTTATATATGTTGTATGTAAATCACAAACGTAGTTCGGATCTTACTTAGATAGAGTGTTCTGTCGTTCAGTTTTTTAGATATACTTTTGAAATCTCTTTTTTGGTTTAGTTGTGAAATGAATTTTCCTCTTACGTCTGCATTAAGACAGTTAAATTCAGTTGTTATTATTATATTGACAAACCTACTAAGGATTTATTTAATTAGTAGCACGTTATAGTTCCTGAGTTACCTATTAGGATTCTATTTTCAATAATATCTGACTTATCAATATCCTGAATCTCCGTGTAGCTGAAATTATTCCTTAGAAACTTGTTTTTGTAGTCAATGAAGTTATGCGTATGAGTAGACTTCGTGAAATACAGATGCATGTATTCTTTGTAACTCTTAACCTTTAAGTTCCGTAAGCAGATTGTGTTTTGTTCTTATAATCTTTATCTGTGGCATACGTAATACTGCGGCATAATAATTGCTCTCATTCGATCTCCCTGCATAATAGTTTTATGAATTCGAGTTGTTGAGTAACCCAGATGAATTTAATTTTTGTTTTGTAAAAATACAGATGAATGAGAAAAATTTAATAATAATCTAATTAGTGCATTTACTTACATTAGAATCAATGAGAATCATTATTAGTGCTTTCGCTCCGTCAGAAGAATACCACATTGATATGATTCAAACACTGATCACATGTATGCAAATCCCTTTCTTCAGGGATGATATACCGTATGATCTAGGAATTTTGTTGTAAGGTTTACTTGTATACCTTAGATCATGCGCTATACGGTTGTATTATGTGGGTATAATAAAACAAAAAGTTCATAAGAATATAGCGAGTATCATCGGGAACAATATAGTATTAAAATGATCTAAAGAAGCAGGTAAAACAGAAAAAGTATTATTCACCTATGTTTTCCTTATCTGTGATATGCTTTCGTTTTCCCTTGACATCTATTAATTCGCAGTTAGAAACAATATAGTCCATTGTTTCTGTTGTTTTCCGGGTTCACGATGTTGCAGGCCAAAATGTAATGAATAAATATTTTTGAATAAGATACATTATTTACATGCTTGAGAATTAGAATAGTTAAGCAGCAGTATCAAATCAAACCTTGTTAATGCTTTGTGTATTTTCTTCCGACATGTTTACCTATTCTGTCCTTATTAATCACTGTAATAAGCTCTGTAAGAAACTATAAAATCAGATGATTCCATCAAACTATAAGAGAAAAAATATTCTATCAAAAATAAGAGAAAAAAATAAAGATAAGTACCTTGGGAATTCTTCTATTTTTTGACCTGCAAAAGTGTCTTTGATATATGTCCAGTGTAAGCCATTGTGTGTCCTATATATAGTTTTCAAAAAACCCGGTTAAGGAAATCAATGTTTCCATAGAATTAGAATTCTATTAACTTTCCGAGGAAGTAAATCAGTGTCCTAAAATAACTCAATCTTGTTTTCCCTAACTTATTTAGAACCCCCCCCCGGGTATTTGAATTTCTTTAGTAGTTTCCTGTAACGTGGCCTTTGTCGTCCAACACCTTAAGCTACCAAAAATCCTCAAAGCCTCAAGTATTCAGGTCCTCAAGTTGCAAGAGATCATACAACAATATGTAATAAACTTCAAACATGCTTCAACAGTGTATAATCGAAGTATTAAAACACTGCCAAAGTCCTCCAAAGTGCACCAAGTTCTAATGCCAATAATTGCAAATGACCACATAACAAAGTCACATGGAACTTCAGTGTTCTGAAGAAACTGCAATGAGATCGGGCAAGGTGTAGCATGATAATGGAATAAAAATCATGTCCCTGATCTACATTGTCTCCCTTTAGTTAGTTCCACGCTTCTTCAACATTATAACCATCTACCAAAACAAATCACACCTATCGATTCAGCTATAAGATTCACATTAAATAAACCCTAATTTAAATTCGTTAACATAAATTTGAATGATTTCAATCGAAATCGAAATTCATTACTTTCATTGCATCTTAACTTGATACTAAGATTTGTTTGACATGATCATGGAAATCAAATAATTTGAATATTTTATAAAGACGTATTTTAAACAGATTTCAATCTGTAATGACACCTTTTGTCTAGTTTCTGAGATCACATCTGATCATATGTGAAATGGTTTTTATACAAAAAAATGTTAGTCTCACTAGAATAATCAGCCTAATACGCACCGATTGGGCTAGCAAATTGTTTTTTTTTTAGCATACAAAGAAGAAAGTTAAGCTGTTACAAAATAGAACATAACAACATTGCTTGGGATATTGGATCCAGTCCATCAAGCTTGGACATGATGAATAAAGGCATAAGCATTAGAAAAATATAAAAACAAATTTATAATCTAATGATAACGCCAAATAAGTTCACAGAACAATATAAACCAAAAGGACTAATAAAAAATTTGTCTGAACTTAAATGTAAAAGCCAGTATTCAGAGTAGTAATAAAATCATGTAAGATTCCTATTTTCATAAAATCATTGGTATCCTAATCTTCATCTTCATCGTCAGAGCTCACCCTATTTTTCAGCCTCCGTCGAGTCTTCTTTGCAGGGGTTTTTGTCTGCTTTGCATCGCTGTCATCAATTAACGCACGTTTTCTACCCCTCTTAGAGGTTTCTTTTTTCTTATCCTTTGTAGTATTCTTTTCGAGCTCTGCATCCTGTAGAGAAAGGGATTTTTACATGTAAGAGCTATTCATATTTGTAAATAGTAGTGCTCTGTTAACAACGGCTTGCAAAGTTACCTCGTTTTCTGTATCAGCATCTGAATCGTCCAGTTCTCCTTCTGGCTTGAATACCTTTTGGACTGTAAAATTGTCAGATTGATTCTTTACATTGTATTCTTGGATTACCAACTTGAAAACAAAGGTGCGGTCTTTGATTCGGTTGAACCATACGTGTGCCTTTTGATAGGTATCTAAAGCACCTATATATTTATCTATTGTTTTCTCTGCTAGTTTTCTTATAAAATTATGTATCTTATGTTTGCTTTTGAGTTTTATAGGTATTTTGGAGTCACTTGGAACAAAAGAAGAAGAAACAGCACAAAAATCTCATCTCATGTGCAACTGATGTTGGAGGCGGATCATTTCTCATTATTTGCTTTTATTTCTTTATTTCTGTCTGAAAAGCGTGTCGGCCTTAGTGATGCGATTTCTGTCTGAAAAGCACGACCGCTTTAGTGATGAATAAAAATTGAAGAGAAGAAGTGAATATGATGAGTAAAAGACGGCTGTTGTTGGTGGAGGAACTCGAAAGGAGGACAAAGCATACAATTTGGAGCAAGAAGGGCGAAAGCGTTCAACCACGAGTGCTATGTGGAGCTAAGTCAACATAAGGGCTGACATTTGGCTGGCCTTTGTCTTATTTACGAGTGCCTAGAGTCATTCTGGCTACCCCTTATCTATCCCACCAGAGTGGTTGTATCCGGTCTACTTACTACACAACCCTAAAATTCAGAGAGTAATCATTCTCTCTTATCTTTAGCCCGTCCACTCCGCCTGATAACAACAGGGTCACCATTATAGATCAGAGAAATCGAGAGAAGCAGAAATTCAATAAAATTAGAGTTGGAGATCGAGAAATTGATGCTTAGAAGAGTTACAGGAATGAGAAGAACAAATTGGTTCTATTGAATCAAGAAGTAGATGAGAGAAATCGATTAACCTGGATTCAAATTTGTGGTTGCTGTTGAGAATCAACAAGGAGTGAAGAATTGAAGACAGGGTTTTGGTCGAATTCTGTCTTTGAGTCTGAGATGGGTTTGAAGATGAATTTGGGTTGGTGGGTGTTGAACTGCAGTTGAGCTCTGCAGGTAAGTTATTTTTGTAGACTTGAATTTACCTAGATGTATGCCTAGGATTTCACATGTGATGATATGAAATGGGAAAAACAAGAAGAATTCAAGCACGGTATGATCGCAGCATATGGATTCAAATTTGGGTTCAAAATAAAGAGCTGTAGAATGGAAGTTGCAGATGTGTTGTTGTGCTCAAAGGTGGTGAACTAGGTGATACTGGTGTTACTGCCAAGACTAAATGGCACCTGATGGACCTGTACTATGTTCCCTGTGATGGTGAAGCTGTTGGGAGGTGGAATAGATATTACTAAGCAGTGGTACTGATTGATTGCAGCCAGGTGATGTTGCAATGGTCAATTGTTGTTGGTAATTGAGCAGGGATCAGAGATGAATGTATGTTTACAGGCTAGGTTCGAGACAATGGAACTGATGGACTGGTGGTTGAAATAAAGTGAAATTGCAGGTGGACTAGCTGGGAAGATGGACAAGGCTTACAGGGGAGCTGATACTAGGTTAGGTTGCTTGCAGTGACAATGCAGTTGTAATGGTGAGAGCAGGGCTGTGTTGCTGGAGTCTTAGGCGTGAGGTACAGATGATATAAGCAATTACAGGTGGTAGTTGCAGTGAATGTTTGAGCTCATGTAGCAGATGCGGCGTAACCGAATTGTTGGAATGAGGAGACGAGAAGGATATCGGATGAGTTGCTGTCAATCTCAGAGATGGAGGAGGCTATGCTCGCTGCTGTGGATCGAATGCAGTTATGGAAATGAGGAGTGGCAGCTGGATTGTAGTTGCAGTATGAAGTAGCTGTGTTGCTGTTGGTGGAGGTTATGGAGCCAAGGTGGTAACTGGTGCTACTTATTGCAGGTCTATGCAGCTGGAGCTTATATGATTTGAGCTGGTTATGAAGTGCAGATGATACAGGGAACTGTAAGTACAGGATTGGTGGCTCTGAAGTGTCAGCGACAATGCATTACAGGGAAGGATCGAACATCTGTTATTGGTTGTGGAGGTACACAAGAAGTGGAATTTGAAGCTGATAAGGCAATGAGTTGTCAAGGTTTTTTGCATTGAACCAAGGCTAAGCTACTGGAGTGAGAAGTCTTGATGCTGTGTATATGAAGCTACAAGCAATGGGAACTGCAGGCAGTCTGGAGGTTTTGAACTACATGAGATGCAGTTGAGAAGGGAGTATTTGAACTGTGCTGGTTGCAGGCTATGGCATAGCAACATTGCAGCTGGAGTGAAATTCAAATGGTGGTACTGAAATTACAAAAGAAGCAGTGTAGCAGGTGTTCTGGTGCTGATATTGAGAGATGTTATACATCTGGAGAAGCTACAACAGTGGAAGGAAGTGATGATTGCTGGTGCTCAGGGTGCAGAACTGAAGTGCAGGAATGATGCAGTTGTAGTATGCACAGCCATCCTGGCCGGATAGCACAGCTCTGGCTTGCAACATGGCCAAGACCAAACCCAGTTAGACTAGTCAGTGAGCTGACTCATTCTTAACCAGCCCTGACTCAGTCACTGTTAGTCAGCCGTTAACTTTAACGGCTGACAGTTATCTTTGACCGGTGACCGGGCGGACTTTGCCGGTCACCTGAGATACCTTTCCGACGATATTTCTGGTCAACTTCCGGCACTTTCACCAGTTCTCCGGTGACTTTCTGGGACCTCCGTTGGTACTTTTTGGGCACATTTTATACATGGGTTTCTCTTGTGTGGGCTTGGTGGATATATTGGACTTGGACTTTTGAGACTTAACCTAGTTTTGAAAGGGGGAAAAGCTACAAAAAGGGAGGACTTCTACAACTTTGTTTATCACGTATTTTATATTCTACTTGGAGTTTTGCAGAGAGATGAAACTAGTGTTTGCTTCCTTGTTAATTTTCATCTTTTTTACATTATTTCATTTATTATATTTGATGATGAACTCCATTATTATGAGTAACTAGAACTCTTCTTGATTAAGGGCGATTTCGAAGCCCGAAATATGAATCTATAATTGATGAAATAACTTGTTCTCTTGCATTTATTTATGTTATTGATTGATTTTCTACTATGCTATTATTGTTTATGGATTATTTGTTAAGGGTTTAAGTTCGAAATTGAATCATTAATTTTTAATCTATTTGCTAGTTTAGATTTTCTTCGACCCGTAATTGTCTAGAGAAGATAAACACAAGTAGCAATATGTGGGTATTGATGATGGGACTTTGTTAAGTACCCATATGTAGAAATAAACACTAGTAGGTGATTCATGCTTTTGAGTTCATCATTAGGAGCAACCTTATCTCACAGAACTTAGAGCATTTGTTTAAGTCAAACCTAGTAAGCGTACCTCTAGGAAACTTGGCAAGTAGGAACCGGTAGTCGAGCGCTTCCGTATCCGGTGAGCTAAGAGATAATAACAGAATAGTTGAGCGTACTAATTATTCTAGGGTTGTTAGCAACATGATAATGTGAAGAACGTAGCTATCTATCAATTTGGTTTGAATTTCGTGGTCTAGAATGAACCTTTAATCAGTTCCATCTCATATTTGAATACAATTTACTATTTTTAGATTTTCTACAACACAATCATCTTTGCTAAGAGTATTTGCATAACAACTTAGACTTCATACCTCCCTTGGGACGATCCTACTTACATTATACTACTTTCTAGTTAAAGAGAAGTAGAGAAATTTATTTTTGCGAGTTCGACGCCTCGCCAAAATTGGTGTCGTTGCCGGGGAGGCAGTGGCGAGTTTAGTTGTTATTTTTATTCTTAGTTGTTACTTTTGCTTTTATTTACAATTTATGTTTACTTATTCAATCTCTTAAGAATCTGATTTTCATGTACGATTTCTTTGGTGAATGCGTGGAGAGGGCAGACCAAGTCCTATTGGTATATGTCTTCGTTCAGGCACTTTACTAAAAGATTTCATTCGAGCAATCAACACTAGTTCTACACCAAGTGAATTCTCAGACTCGGACGAAGAGGAAGACAACACAATGGGAGCTCGACCGCCTGCTCCAAGAACACTCAAGGATCTCACTTCTCCAAACCTTGACCATCAGTTTTTATGTATTCAGCTGAATGGAAACATTGAGTTGAAGCCGCAATTGATTAACTTGCTGCCCAAATTCAGAGGTTTATCGGGACAAGATCCTAATCGTCACTTACAACAATTCCATCATGTTGTAACTAGTATGAAGCAAGCAACTACAGATGCAGATATGGCTATGATGACAGATTTTCCTTTCTCCCTTTTAGATACTGCAGGAGAATGGTTCTTTTGCTTACCCGCTGGAAGCATAACCACATGGAATGGGATGAAGAAATTGTTCCTTGAGAAGTATTTTCCAGCATCAAAAGCAGATGTGATTCGCAAGGAGATTTGTGGTATTAGGCAAATATCGGGAGAGACTCTCCATGAGTATTGGGATCGCTACAAGAAGCTTTTAGCTAGCTGTCCACACCACCAAATCAGCGATCAACTTGTGATTCAATATTTATACGAGGGGTTGCTTTCTAATGATAGAAATTTGATTGATGCCGCAAGTGGTGGTGTACTTACCAACAAAACCATTGCGGAAGCTACAAGTTATTGGAGAATATGGCTGCGAACACTCAACTATTCTACACTAGAGATGAATCAATGGTAAGGAAGGTGAATGAAGTTGGCAATTCTTCACACTTGGAACAGAGGATGGGCAACATGGAGAGGATGATGCATCAAATCGCTGCAGCTGTCATACTATCATCATCATACACCGAAGATGTTGAGCAAGAAAATGTCATGTACCAAAATCAGCAAAGGCCGAGATATGATCCATACTCTAGCACATACAATCCGGGTTGGAGAGATCATCCCAATTTCATCTACGCCAACAAGCAAGCGGCAGTTCCCAATCCCCCTTTTAATCAACAAGGTGGGTACCATTTCTTGCAAAATCCATGTCAAGAAACTCAAGGCACGAGTATAGATGACAAGTTGAATCTCATTCTCAACACAATGGTGCAAGATAAGCAAAAGTCAGAGATGGATATGAAAGACATACGAACACAAATGGGTCAATTAGCTACTGCCGTGAGCAAATTGGAAGCACAAGCAGAGGGAAAACTTCCTTCGCAAATAGTAAATCACAAGGAGAATGCCAATGCTATTGAGTTACGAAGTGGGAAGCAAGTAGAGAAACCGGAAACATCACCGGCGTCCAATGAACCTGATTTGGAGAAAGAAGAGGGTGAAACAGCCCCTAAAAAGGCTGACCCGGTAACAAATTTTAACTCTAAAACTCATGTTTCTACTTATGTTACTACTCCTCCTTTTCCTAGCAGGTTGGAAAAGTCGAACAAGGAGACATTGTACCAAGAGATTTTGGAAATCTTTAAGAAGATTGAAGTGAACATTCCACTCATCGAGGCGATAAGGCAAGTTCCGCGCTGGGCAAAGTTCTTGAAGGAATTGTGCACTAACAAGCACAAATTGACCGGTAATGAAGTGATGAGTGTGGGGGAGAATGCTTCGTCATATCTTCAAAAGAAACTCCCACCTAAGTTGAAAGATCCCGGTAGTTTCACTATACCATGCACTATTGGTAAAGTCAGGTTTGAGCGTGCTATGCTAGATTTAGGAGCATCCATTAATGTTATGCCTGCCTCCGTTTATGAATCATTGAAACTTGGACCCCTTAAAAATACCGGTATTGTTATACAACTTGCTGATAGGTCTAATTCTTACCCGAAAGGGGTTATTGAAGATGTTTTGGTGCAGGTTAATCAACTCATATTTCCAGCAGATTTTTATGTTCTTGACATGATGGATGAGGATTCACCATCGACTACCCCCTTGCTGTTGGGTAGACCATTCATGAGAACCGCAAGAACCAAGATTGATGTTTTCAAAGGAGCTTTAACTATGGAATTTGATGATGAGATCATAAGTTTCAATATCTTTGAGGCTATGAGATATCCTAGTGATGTGCATTCATGTTTTTCTATTGATGTTATTGACTCTCTAGCTCAAAAGATGTTTGAATTAAATGGTGATGATGCTTTAGAAAACACCATAGTGGAAGGTTTAGGTTATGGGAAATACAAAGACATTGAAAGTGAATTGTCTTGATAAGTGTAGAATACACCTAAATTACTATTTAGTAGTTTATGCTTTCTTTGCTATTTTTCTTGTAAATTATGTATTTTACGCGTGTTTTTGAGTTATTAGGTACTCTGGAGTCACACGGAGAAAAGAAGAAGAAATCGCTCAATTTGAGCTGAAAGGGAAAAATTGTCATTTCACAGGCAAACACTATCGGGAGACGAGCCACGGTTAAAGGGAAACTCTCTCAGAGGAGTATTAAAAACAGGCCAACTGAGGTTAAGAGATGACCACATGTTAAAGGGTACCCATTTAGGATGGCCCTTATCTAATGAGTGGGGTGGTCCATATCCTAGGGTGTAATTATCTAACCCCATCTCAATAACCCTAAATCGAGAAACTCTTCTCGAATCCATCTCATTCATTCTTTACATCTGAAATTGAGAAGAAGCTGCACCATTATTTCCGAGATCGAACAGAGAACATCTGAGTCTGCGGCGCTGTAATTGAAGTGGTAATGGTGATGATTAAAAAGGATTTTGAGAGATTCTTGAAGAAAGGAGTTTGTGAAGACTAAAGATGAACTGAATCTGTGAGTTTGTGTGAGATCGTATCTGAGAATGAAATTGGGGATCGCTGTTGTGAAGAGTAGATTGGGTTTTAAAGCTCTCTGAAGAGGAATCAAAGATGGGTCTGTGTAATTGAATCTGGTGGAGGAATGGAGCGTTCTTGAACTGTTATGATACACAGGGAGGATGGAATTGGGAGATTTGAGTTTGGATGGTGCTAATGGTGGTCGCTGCTATAACAGATTGAGAAGCAGATACTGGTGGTTGAGAAGGATATGATAATGGGTATGTGGATATGTTGCTGCAGTTACAGAGCTGATGGAATTTTAGTTATACAAGAGCAAATGGGTTTTGGTGAACTGAATCAGGTAGAAAATAGTGGTTGTAATGGTTACAGTAGCAGGGAATTAAGATGGAGGAAATGGTGTTGATGGTGAGTCTCTGCAATAGAATCTGTGAAGACTGAGATGCTACTAAGAAGAATTGGGAATGAGAAACTGATGGAGAAGTGATGCTGTTACAGGGGATGTTGTAATGGACTGAATGGGGTTGTGGCTTGATGAAATTGATGCAAATGAAGTTGCAATAGATGTATGTTAGGTTTGTGAATGAATGTAACAGGAGAAGACTCAAAATAGTGGCCTGAATTTGGCTTGGAAATGCCCAGAAAACAGACAGAACTCTGGCCAAATTTCTTCTCTAGCGAGTCCGATGACCGATCCAGAGATTCCGATGACCGGTCCGGCGATCCAATTCAGATGATTAAGACAGCTGATTCGGGCTGACTAAGACTTGAGCTGACTACCTCCCCTTGACCCGCTGACTAACAGTTTGACTGACGGTTGACTCATTTGACCGTTAGTCATAACGGTTGACTGACAGAATATTCTTTGACCGGGGGAGAATTTTCAGGTGGCCGGCGACGACGGATTCCGGCCAAAAATCCAGTTTTTCGGCGAGCCAAAGTTGCAGAATTTTGTGTGGATTTCTCTCATGGGATGTGAAGAGTTGGACTTGGAATTGAATGAAGAATTCGGCTTGGATTTGGAAAGAGGAGATGGAAGATTTGAGAAAGGCTTGGATTTGGAAATTGAGCTACAAAAGAAAAGGGATTCTATTCCTTGGAAGATATGGAGGACATTGAAGCCTATAAATAGAGAAGTTCTCTACTTTTCTATACACACTTCCACACTTCTTTACACTTCCATACACTTAGATACACTTTTGTGCACACTTTTGCACACTTCTACACACACAACACTTTTCTTTTCTTTATTCTTTGTGTGAACTCCTTAACATGAGTAGCTAATTTTATTGATTGAGGATGAATTCCTAGTTCTTAATATATGTTTTGAGTTTTGTTTCAATTCTACTTTGAAGTTTTCACATGATTATCGTTTGTTTTTACTATTAGGAATGTTTATACATTCATGATTGATTGATAGGTTGTTTAGAGTGCACGCTAAATTGATTTGTTAATTTAATCTAAAGCTAGTGAAAGTTAGGGGATAAGTAATCGTTTCTTGACTATTTACATAAGTAGCAAACACGAGACCTTGCGGAGGGATTCCGTGGAGCAATTGTGTGTAAAAACAACGTTAGCAAGTGGACCTTGATCTAAGAGTCTAACTACTAATATCAACCTAATAAATTCATAAATCATAATGCGTTTAACTAAATTACATCTTGAGTGATCTACTACTAGGTGGTTTGGTGAATAGAATCCGGTAGTCGAGAACTTCCGTATCCGGTGATATAAGGGATTTTGGGGTTAGCACTGATCTAGCTGCTATACCTACGGTTGGTGATAATTTGTGACTAATAAGAAGTGGAAAAGAACATAACTTTAATCATTGTTTTGCAGCGAAGAAGGATTCCTTGATCTAATCTCTCTTATTGATTTCCTTTATATTTTTAATTGCTTTATTTACTTTTTGTGACAATTCAACCCCCCTTTGTTTGACAATTTTACAACTAGAATCTCGTGCTCCTCGTGGGATCGATCTTGACTACCCTATATTACTTGTTAATTAGGTAGTAAAATATTAATTAATTTGTTGTGGTTACGACACGCATACATGTCTATTTGTGATGAGCTTAAAGAGGCTGTTTTATCTCTTAACTCATTACAAGAAGTTCCACAAAATTATAATGAGTCTTATGTTTCTTTGCCGTTTACTAATGAGAAACTTTTACCGTTGATTGTGCAGGCACCTACTCTTGAGTTGAAACCTCTTTCGGATCACCTTAAATACGTATATTTAGGCTACAATGAAGAGTTACCGGTGATCATTGCCAACAACCTCACCGAGGTGCAAGAGGAGAAGCTTATTCGAGTGCTAAGAGAGCAAAAGTCTGCCATTGGATGGACCATTGCCGATATTAAAGGAATCAGTCCTTCCACATGTATGCACCGAATACATCTTGAGGAGGGGGAAAAACCAACAAGAGAAGCTCAACGTCGCTTGAACCCTCCAATGATGGAAGTAGTCAAGAAAGAAATCCTGAAGCTGTTGGATGCCGGGATTATCTATCCCATATCCGATAGCAAATGGGTGAGCCCGATTCAAGTCGTTCCAAAGAAGTTCGGAATCACGGTGGTTTAAAACGAAGACAATGACTTGGTTCCAACTAGAATCCAGACCGGTTGGAGAGTTTGCATTGACTACCGAAAGCTCAACTCTACCACCCGAAAGGATCATTTTCCTTTACCATTCATTGATCAAATGCTTGAAAGGTTGGATAGACGGGCTTACTATTGCTTCCTTGATGGTTTTTCAGGTTATAACCATCTTGTAATAGCTCCGGAAGATCAAGAAAAGACGACGTTTACTTGCCCTTTTGGCACTTTTGCGTATAGACGTATGCCATTTGGCTTGTGCAATGCTCCAGCCACTTTTAAACGTTGTATGGTAAGCATATTCTCAGATTATGTGGAAAGCATCATAGAAGTGTTTATGGATGATTTTAGCGTGTATGGTGATTCTTTTGACAAATGCTTAGATAACCTTGCACTTATTCTTAAACGATGCGTAGAAACTAATCTCGTGCTTAATTGGGAAAAATTTCACTTCATGGTCACTCATGGGATTGTGCTAGGCCATGTTGTATCTTCTAAAGGGTTAGAAGTTGACAAGGCTAAGATAGATTTGATTCAGAACTTACAATACCCCACAAATATGAGGGAGGTTCGCTCTTTTCTTGGTCATGCATGATTTTATAGGAGATTCATCAAGGATTTCTCCAAGATTGCAATGCTCCTGTGTATACTTTTGCAGAAAGATGTGGCCTTTGATTGTGACAAGGAGTGCAAGTAATCTTTTGACACCTTGAAAGAGTTGTTAACTACCGTACCAATTATCAAACCACCCGATTGGATCAATCCATTTAAGTTGATATGCGATGCAAGTGATTATGCCGTTGGAGCCGTGTTGGGACATCGAGATGGTAAAGTTCCATATGCCATTTATTATGCTTCTAGAACTCTCAACGGAGCACAAATCAACTACTCCACAACTGAAAAGGAGATTTTGGCCATAGTGTTTGCACTAGAGAAGTTTAGATCTTATTTAGTGGGTACAAAGGTGGTTGTTTTCTCCGACCATGCTGCACTTCGATACTTGCTAACAAAGAAGGATGCTAAGCCAAGGCTCATAAGGTGGATACTCCTTCTTCAAGAGTTCAACATGCAAATCAAGGACAAGAAGGGCAGTGAGAATACTGTAGCGGATCATCTAAGCAGCTTGGTTGTGTCCGAAGAAGCGATTCCTTTGCATGATAGCTTCCCGGATGAGCAACCTTTTTGCGGTTGGTGGCACAACTCCATGGTACGCTGATATTGTTAACTTCTTGGTGATGGGACAAGTACCTAGTTCCTTGTCTACATTCCAAAAACAAAAGCTCAAGAAGATTTCCAAGCAATATATATGGGATGAACCTTATTTGTGGAAGCATTGCTCCGATCAAATGATTTGCAGGTGCGTACTTGAATCCGAGTTCCAATCAATTCTGAAATTTTGTCACTCATATGCTTGTGGTGGCCATTTCGGAGCCAAGAGGATAGCCCTCAAGGTTCTCGAAAGTGGTTTTTATTGGCCCACATTGTTTAAGGATGCATATTTGTTTTGCAAGTCCTGTGATAGGTGTCAAAAGACAGGCAACCTTGGTGCTAGAAACCAAATGCCGCAAACACCAATTCTCGCTATTGAGATTTTTGATGTTTGGGGTATAGACTTTATGGGGCCTTTTGTGAATTCCAATGGGAAATTTTTTATACTTCTTGTTGTAGATTATGTTTCTAAGTGGGTGGAAGCTAAAGCCACTCCCACCAATGATTCTCATGTTGTTTGTGAGTTTGTGAAGGAACATATCTTTTCTAGGTTTGGAACACCTCAAGTGGTTATTAGTGATGGAGGCTCGCACTTCAAGAGATCCTTTCACGCTCTTCTAAAGAAGTACAACATTTCTCATAAATTTGGCACACCGTATCACCCACAAACGAGCGGTCAAGCTGAAATTTCCAACCGGGAGATTAAGTCCATCTTAGAGAAGACGGTGAACGTTACAAAGAAGGATTGGAGTTATAGACTCAATGACGCTTTGTGTGCATATAGGACAGCTTATAAGACACCCATCTGTATGTCTCCTTTTAGGCTCGTCTATGGTAAACCTTGCCATATTCCCGTCAAACTTGAAAACAGAGCTTATTGGGCTATCAAGGTATGTAATATGGAATTAGATGCAGCTGGTGAACATAGGAAACTTCAACTCAACGAGGTAGAAGAGATACGAAATGATGCATATGAAATTTCACGCATTTATAAAGAAAAGACCAAAGCTTTCCATGATAAGATGATTTCCCGAAAGAGTTTTGACGTAGGGCAGAAAGTACTTTTATTCCATTCTCGTCTTAAATTGTTTCCGGGTAAACTTAGGTCCAGATGGGTTAGACCATTTTTTGTTACTAATGTGTTTGCGCATGGTGCAGTTGAGATTACTAGTCCCAAAACAGGGCTGATTTCCAAGGTTAACGGCCATCGCTTGAAACCATACTATGAGCAGTTTGTGACGGAGAATCAGGATATGATCACATTGAGTGATCCACTCCCTCTGGAGGAGTAATTGGAGCTGAACGTCGAGCTGACGACGTTAAACCAAGCGCTAAGTGGGAGGCAACCCACCGGTTTTGTATCTTTACCTTTATCTTTTTATTTTTCAGCATTTTATCTCTTATTTTTCTTTGTTTTTGCATATCATTTGTGATTTCCCACCTTGAACTTTACTTTGAAGGGCTAAATTTTACATTGAGGACAATGTAAAGTTTAAGTGTGGGGGAGAATTTATATGTTTGTATAGTTTATTTGATGCTTTGTTTGATTCCTTTAGTACAAAAAAAAATCAGAAAAATAGAAAAAGAAGAAAAATTATGCTTTATGAACTTCAAAATCTAGAAACTTGTGCCGTTAGGATGACACTACCATACAAGTAAGTGGATGAAACCATTTTGATTACAGGAGTTGAGGAACCTATTAATTGAAAAGACGAACATAGCTCAGAAATTATAAATTATATGTTAGTTGTTACCATATCTCGGAATATCACCATATCACCATATCACATTCTATTTTTATTTTTCCATATTTATCTATTGTTTTCTAAGTGTTTTGGTGGGTCACTAAACATCGAGTTGTTATTACTGCTAGGATGAAATAGAGTGATTGAGTTGCTAAGGAAAAAAAAAAAAAAAAAAAAAGAGACCGACCAATTAGACCAAACGGAATAAAAATGACACTTGAGAATAACAGTATGTGTGAACCGTAGCCCCTGTCTCTGTCTCCTAAAAAAGCGTGGAATGCAGGATCCAAGGCAACTATCATGTACCTGCTGACAAGAAGCATGCGCTTGGATCCAAAAGATCGAATCATGCAGTCAAAAAAAAAAAAAAAAAAGTGAAAAAGAAAAGAAAAGAAAAGAAAAGAATTTTATTTGGTGAATAAAGTCACTCCTGGTTCCCTTGTATATGCCAGTGATTTGATGTAGAAATAAGTTTGTTGACCACTGGTTCCCTTGTATATGCCAGTGTGTTGACACTAGAATTGACCAGTAGCTCAATCCAATAGGATAGGTTCATCTTGGCGGTGACCTTCAGACAGATATGGGAAACACCGATCATTTGTAAACATTCGCCACATCTACCTCTATATCCATCTTCTTAATCTTTTCATTGTGATTGTGGTTAGTCAGATTCCGAGTATTGTGGTTTGTTCGACTTTCTAAGAAAAACTTTATGCACTTATATATGAACTGAATTTGCACAAGGTACCTCCTCCTGTAATCATTTTTGGATTCATTCATAGACTTTTCACAGGTAAAACTCGTCCACTAGGGACACCTAGGGGTTCAAAGGCCTGTTATTCATTCTTAGAGTAATCGTAGCCTCGACGAGATGGATTTGTATGTATCTTTTAGAATTATTTTGTTTGATTTGCTCGAGGACTAGCAAAGTCTAAGTGTGGGGGAATTTGATAGGTGTTTAAAGCACCTATATATTTATCTATTGTTTATGCTTTCTCTGCTAGTTTTCTTGTAAAATTATGTATCTTATGTTTGCTTTTGAGTTTTATAGGTATTTTGGAGTCACTTGGAACAAAAGAAGAAGAAACAACGCAAAAATCTCATCTCATGTGCAACTGATGTTGGAGGCGGATCATTTCTCATTATTTTCTTTTGTTTCTTTATTTTTGTCTAAAAAGCGTGTCGGCCTTAGTGATGCGATTTCTGTCTAAAAAGCACGACCGCTTTAGTGATGAATATAAATTGAAGAGAAGAAGTGAATATGAGGAGTAAAAGACGGATGTTGTTGGTGGAGGAACTCGAAATGAGGACAAAGCATACAATTTGGAGAAAGGAGGGCGAAAGCGTTCAACCACGAGTGCTATGTGGAGCTAAGTCAACATAAGGGCTGCCATTTGGCTGGCCTTTGTCCTATTTACGGGTGCCTAGAGTCATTCTGGCTACCCCTTATCTATCCCACCAGAGTGTGTATCCGGTCCACTTACTACACAACCCAAAAATTCAGAGAGTAATCATTCTCTCTTATCATTATCCCGTCCACTGCGCCTGATAACAACAGGGGCACCATTATAGATCAGAGAAATCGAGAGAAGCATAAATTCAATAAAATTAGAGTTGGAGATCGAGAAATTGATGCTTAGAAGAGTTACAGGAATGAGAAGAACAAATTGGTTCTATTGAATCAAGAAGTAGCTGAGAGCAATCGATTAACCAGGATTCAAATTTGTGGTTGTTGTTGAGAATCAACAAGGAGTGAAGAATTGAAGACAGGGTTTTGGTCGAATTTGTAGTTGGAGGTATTATAAAGAAGCTAGGATTTGTCTCTGAGTATGAGATGGGTTTGAAGATGAATTTGGGCTGGTGGGTGTTGAACTGCAGTTGAGCTCTGCAGGTAAGTTATTTCTGTAGACTTGAATTTACCTAGATGTATGCCTAGGATTTCACATGTGATGATATGAACTGGGAAGAACAAGAAGAATTCAAGCACAGTATGATGGCAGCATATGGATTCAAATTTGGGTTCAAAATAAAGAGCTGTAGAATGGAAGTTGCAGCTGTGTTGCTGTGCTCAAAGGTGGTGAACTAGGTGATACTGCCAGGACTAAATGGCACATGATGGACCTGTACTATGTTCCCTATGATGGTGAAGCTGTTGGAAGGTGGAATAGCTGTTACTAAGGAGTGGTATTGATTGATTACATCCAGGTGATGCTGCAATGGTCAATTGTTGCTGGTAATTGAGCAGGGATCAGAGATGAATGTATGTTTACAGGCTAGGTTCGAGACAATTGAACTGATTGACTGGTGGTTGAAACAAATTGAAATTGCAGGTGGACTAGCTGGGAAGATGGACAAGGCTTACAGGGGAGCTGAGACTGGGTTAGGTTGCTTGCAGTGACAATGCAGTTGTAATGGTGAGAGCAGGGCTGTGTTGCTGGAGTCTTAGGCGTGAGGTACAGATGATATAAGCAATTACAGGTGGTAGTTGCAGTGAATGTTTTAGCTCATGTAGCAGATGCGGCGTAACCGAATTGTTGGAATGAGGAGACGAGAAGGACATCGGATGAGTTGATGTCAATCTCAGAGATGGAGGAGGCTATGCTGGCTGCTGTGGATCGAATGCAGTTATGGCAATGAGGAGTGGCAGCTGGATTACAGTTGCAGTATGAAGTAGCTGTGTTGTTATTAGTGGAGGTTATGGAGCCAAGGCTGTAACGGGTGCTACTTATTGCAGGTCTATGCAGCTGGAGCTTATATGATTTGAGCTGGTTATGAAGTGCAGATGATACAGGGAACTGTAAGTACAGGATTGGTGGCTCTGAAGTGTCAGTGACAATGCATTACAGGGAAGGATCGAACATCTGCTATTGGTTGTGGAGGTACACAAGAAGTGGAATTGAAGCTGATAAGGCAATAAGTTGTCAAGGTTTTTTGCATTGAACCAAGGCTAAGCTGCTGGAGTGAGAAGTCTTGATGCGGTGTATATGAAGCTACAAGCAATGGGAACTGCAGGAAGTCTAGAGGTTTTGAACTACATGAGATGCAGTTGAGAAGGGAGTATTTGAACTGTGCTGGGTGCAGGCTATGGCATAGCAACATTGCAGCTGGAGTGAAATTCAAATGTTGGGACTGAAATTACAAAAGAAGCAGTGTAGCAGGTGTTCTGGTGCTGATATTGAGAGATGTTATACAGCTGGAGAAGCTACAACAGTGGAAGGAAGTGATGATTGTTGGTGCTCAGGGTGCAGAACTGAAGTGCAGGAATGATGCAGTTGTAGTATGCACAGCCATCCTGGCCGGATAGCACAGCTCTGGCTTGCAACATGGCCAAGACCAAACCCAGTTAGACTAGTCAGTGAGCTGACTCGTTCTTAACCAGCCCTGACTGAGTCACAGTTAGTCAGCCGTTAACTTTAACGGCTGACCGTTATCTTTGACCGGTGACCAGGCGGACTTTTCCGGTCACCTGAGATACCTTTCCGGCGATATTTCTGGTCAACTTCCGACACTTTCACCAGTTCTCCGGCGAATTTCTCGAACCTCCGTTGGTACTTTTTGGGAATATTTTATACATGGGTTTCTCTTGTGTGGGCTTGGTGGATATATTGGACTTGGACTTTTGAGACTTAACCTAGTTTTGAAAGGGGGAAAAGCTACAAAAAGGGAGGACTTCTACAACTTTGTTTATCACGTATTTTCTATTCTACTTGGAGTTTTGCAGAGAGATGGAACTAGGGTTTGCTTCCCTGTTAATTTTCATCTTCTTTACATTATTTCATTTATTATATTTGATGATGAACTCCATTATTATGAGTAACTAGAACTCTTCTTGATTAAGGGCGATTTCGAAGCCCGAAATATGAATCTATAATTGATGAAATAACTTGTTCTCTTGCATTTATTTATGTTATTGATTGATTTTCTACTATGCTATTATTGTTTATGGATTAATTGTTAAGGGTTTAAGTTCGAAATTGAATTGTTAATTCTTAATCTATTTGCAAGTTTAGATTTTCTTCGACCCGTAATTGTCTAGAGAAGATAAACACAAGTAGCAATATGTGGGTATTGATGATGGGACTTTGTTAAGTACCCATATGTAGAAATAAACACTAGTAGGTGATTCATGCTTTTGAGTTCATCACTAGGAGCAACCTTATCTCACAGAACTTAGAGCATTTGTTTAAGTCAAACCTAGTAAGCGTACCTCTAGGAAACTTGTCAAGTAGGAACCGGTAGTCGAGCGCTTCAGTATCTGGTGAGCTAGGAGATAATAACGGAATAGTTGAGCGTACTAATTATTCTAGGGTTGTTAGTAACATGATAATGTGAAGAACGTAGCTATCTATCAATTTGGTTTGAATTTCGTGGTTTATAATGAACCTTTAATCAATCCCATCTCATATTTGAATACAATTTACTATTTTTAGATTTTCTATAACACAATCATCTTTGCTAAGAGTATTTTCATAAAAACTTATACTTCATACCTCCCTTGGGATGATCCTACTTACATTATACTACTTTCTAGTTAAAGAGAAGTAGAGAAATTTATTTTTGCGAGTTCGACGCCTCGCCACCTTTTATCCCTTATTAATCTTCATTCGGAAATAAATATTATGGTTAGCACGGTTTGGAATACACTCATCCATATGGAAGTCACTTGTCCACACCAATATTTCGTTACCTTATTGCACTACTCCGTGTAATCTACATGTTCCTTGGCAGTACATTTCATTATTTTTTCTGTTATCTTTCCCATTGTTGTGAGTACTTCAGTTTCTGTTCCATTTTTTACCGAAAAATTAAATTTGTACCTGTGTATATATTCAAGGCATCGGTAAGTATCGATGTATTATCCATCCATATATTAAAAGATATTATTATTTCTTACCATGGTATTTCCTCTTCGAATTTTCCATCGCACTTCTCACACCAAGGTTCTTCGTCTCCGTCGTACTCTACCTTCTTGTTGCATCTGTTGCATGCCATGTAGTACCATTCTTTGTTCTCGACCAAGCCCAGTACTGTCGCCTACCCTGACATTTACTCAAAGAAGCACATGTTTAGATATTATGTTTTATTCGAGGAGGTAAAAAAGTACAACCAAATAAAGGCATACCATATTCTCCGTGTACTGTATCATGTCAGTTGCTTCTTGTATAGTCTTTCTATTTTCATTTGGATCATCCGGTTACGGCGTGCCAGTCATTATGACATTATTGTCTCCTGATTTAAGCCAGTTTGTACATATGTTGTGGACATCACCCCTGCAGTGAATAACATGGAACAATCAAACAAAATTAAACTAAAGAAACCAAACAAAACAAAAGAACGGTATTTTAGGTTTAGGGTCCGTAAAGAATCGATAGTTGGGAGAAGAAATTGAATTTAGTCAGGGTATCAGCCAATAAGATATATAAAGTTACCATTAGGCAGCAGAAAATTGAAAAAACACCGATTTTTTTGAAAAAACAGTGGTAATTAGAGAAGATGAGAAACATACCGGAAATGTTCAATTTTGACTGAGAAGGAGCTTCCATTGGACTGTAAATCAGTATTGAACTATAAATCAGTCTTAACTAATCTTAAGGATGAGAAAACCCTTACGTCAACCATTAACCATTAAAAGGTATGAGTAAAATATGGTAAAACTCAACTATGCCCCTGTTATTATGGTAAAACTTTTGAGGGAGATGATATATTTATGCTAAATATGTGAGGTGATATATATATATATATATATATATATATATATATATATATGTGGTAAAAATCTTGAGTTTAAGAAGTATGGCCCTGGTTTCGTGAATTTGGGGATTTGTAAAAACACAACCTATCATTCTCAGTCGTCCAAGTCAAAGCTCGATCCGGGTGCTATGGGCCGCCAGATTACCCTCTCTGGTAAATCCTGTCCACCGATTGACTCTTTGATCATAAAAACAAAGACCACCTTTTTTAAAACAGTGACTAGGTATCACCGGGGCCTGACGGCCCCGACTCAACCTCTTATTACTGTGTTAAGTTTACATAATATATTTCTTTAGAATCTCATCATTAAATCGCTGGTGCTTTTTTTCGAAAGTACAATATGAAACTTTTTCTTGGAAAAACAAATGTGATTCACTTAACATGTTATGAGTCTAATCTACGTCCAAGCTCCTTGTTTAGTAAAACCAATTGGTATATCAGCCTGTTTAATTTGGAACTTAAAAAGTATTCCAATTTATAACCAATTTTATTTGGGTAAAAGAGGTTTGATCCTCAATGATATTCACATGTTATTGTTAATTTAGTGAAGATATTACTCTTTGTGAATTTAAGATACTCCTCGATCATGAAAACGCATATTAGACGGCCATTAATGATGCAGCATATTTCATAAAATAAATGTCGATAGGCAAAAAGTAATGTAATATTGTTTCTTCGTATCACCCAAAGATTGGTGTATATGCTTCAAGAAAAAATAGGTTGTATAATATTTCAAACCTAAAGAATTTGGTTAGTTTATATCAGATTAGTATATACTTAAAAGTGTATATGATAGCACTTCATTTTGAATTGAGTTTGAACAATAACTCATTGAATAATACTCCCTACGTTCCACTATTAATTGACCTAGTTCATTAAACAAATCAGTTTTAAAGTAGGTCAATTAATAGTGGGACGGAGGGAGTATGATTCTATATATAAATTTGTGAAAACTCATTAACAAAATTGTGGCTAAAATATTTGACCCTTATAAAAGAGGAAAACAATAATTCCAAATAAAAAAATAACTAAAATCCCTAGATAGGTACATAGTATGTGTTAATTAAAATAAGACATGTAAAACAACCATAAAGTTTAATGTAAAACGTAGCATGACATTACCTTTTAATCATATTTGACTTTTGCTAGTCATTTAACCCGAAATCAAAACTAAATGTATTTAAATTGCGTTCAGCTTCCCTTATTGTTTCTTTATTTCTATTATATAAACTATATAAGACCTTTTTTGCATATTTTCATTATTTCTCGATCCCAAATTCTATCCATGTTTACACTGTATTTTTGTTGTATATATTCTCTGAATGTTAATATCTTACGTTTTTTTTTTTTTTGTTCATCTTTGGAATAACAGTTCCTATATAAAAATTAATTGGGATGCTGCTTTTGATGAAATTACAAAAATAATGGGCATTGGACTGATAAGTCGAAACTTTGCAGGTAATTCAGATGGAGTTAGATGCTGCAAAAGCAAAGCCTTAGACCCTGAACAAGCGGAGGATAAAGCTGTGCTGGAAGCTACATTATGGGCCAAGAGAAAGCGATACAGGAATGTGCACTTAGAAGGAGATTGCTTAAATGTTATTAAGGCATTTAATGGAAGTTTGGAGTCAATAAAATGGACCACAAGAAACCTAGTTACTTATTGTGGCAATGTTTTGAATTCTTTTGATAGTTGGATATGCACTCATGTGTAGAGAGATGTGAACCATGTTGCCCATTCATTGGAAAAACATGGTAAAGAAATTAGGTCTGAAGTAGAATGGCTAAGCCATCTTCTAACTGGGTGATACAATGTATCCAGAGGGATGAACTGAAGTAATTCTTTCTGATTTTTATCAAATTTTCATATTAAAAAAAAAAGAATAACAATTCCTAAATTCTTCTATTTGTTCTTCAGATCCATGGTTTAAAAAAAGACTCATAATATGATGCTTTGCATATATCTATTATGTTACTTGTTTTCTATTAGTGAAGTCAATTCTCCGCCTATTTCTTTTAGTATTTTATTTTTCAAAACGATGTTTGGAAATAAAAATTATTTATTTTTTTAACGCTTCAATAAAGTAACTATAGTTCTTTTGCATCCGGCGCCTCATTAGACTCAGAATATTTTATGATAATTTTTCCTCACTGAATATTCTTCAAGCATTTTACTGCCATGTGACAATAGATGAGTTGCGAAATGTCTTCCTACATTGTTGATTTCGTCAGTGTCATCCAATTATAAGAATTGACGAAACATATTTCCATATAATTAAAATTATATTAATTTCTTCGATTAAGGAAATCAGTTTCCTAAGATAACTTAAATTGTTGATTTTATTTTTTAGTATTCGGATTCCAAAAATAGTACAACTAAGTTTACTTGGATTTTTTGGCGCGATATTGCCCATACCAAAATAGGCTAGTATTTAACTGTAGCCCATTAGAGATGACTCTACTATATATGCATACCCGACCTTTACTCGATTATTACCAAACATTTTCCTTAAAAAAATAACATTACCCAACATTTTTTAAAATCTAATTTATTTGAACCTTAATACTACTACTTATAAAAGAAATTAAGTGAGAGGAATCCAGTGATGAATCCATATTATGGATATGGAGTAGATGTTTGACTCTATCCTTCGAATATTTAGTATCACACTTTTATTTCCATAAAAAAAGGATTATCTAATATGGAATCACTTAATTTATTTTAGGTTTTAGATTAAGAATCTTGTATGGAATCACTTAATTTATTTTAGGATTATCTAATATGGAATCACTTAATTTATTTTAGGTTTTAGGTTAAGAATCTTGTATCTTGAATTGAAGATTGATTTAGAAAAATCCTCCAAGGAATTTTAAAGAGTGTTTCTAATATATGTTGCTTGGATTGCTAGTAATGGGCATGAAGGAAATTACCTAGTAAAATTTCAGAACTGTTGTCGTAAAATTTTTAAATATGAGTACTATTGTAAATAGGGCTGCACATGGGCCGGTACAGTACGGGTTTTCACAGAACCCGACCGGTACATGTACCTTCTAGTGACCGGTTCCATGTTCTGAGTACATGTACATATACATGATCCCGAACTTTACCTGTCCCGGTGGTATCGGTCTGTTTCAAAACCGGTACCGAGTTTTTACCTGCAACCTAGATCACTTCCACTGATAACTCGGTTTCATTCTTTTCTTTAACATAATTCATCACTCACAACAAACAAAAATGCAAACCCAATACTCGTCTCTGATATGAACAACAATGAGATCTTTTTTCCCTGATTTAAATTCCAAATTTTCTTATTCTTGTTGAATCTATCAACAACCTACAACAACATTGAAATCAAACTGGTTTCTCAGCTAAAACTCTGATTCCTTTCCTCTCACGTCTGCAGAACCCATTAGTTCATTGTAGCAGTAACTTCAAACCCTTGCCAAATATTCTCAGATCAACAATCCGTCAAATCCCTTCATCTCTCATGAACCCTTGTTGTGAATCAATACAACCAACCTAAAATTCATATCGAATACCCATGTTCCTCCTTATCTCAATTACAAAACCTAGATTTCAATTCCATCTGGATTCGATAATTCTTCTCAATCATCTTCAATTAACAACATCGAACATTTTCTTCTTTGTTCTAAATCATCTTCAATTAACAGCATTGAACATTTTCTTCTTTGTTCTAAATCATCTTCAATTAATAACACCGAAAATTACAACATCGAACATTATCTTCAATCATTATAGGTTTCTCTCGGCTGTAGAACGAAATTGGGGAAGAACATAAAAATGAAAAGTGAAACTTACATAAGACTATATATTTAACCTAAAATGATCAGCTATTATTAGATAACCTTTAGATGAACGGCTAGGATCTAGGATATATATAAGATCAAGGGATAAGTTTAACCGGGCTTCTAGGTACCGGTACAGACACGAATAGGCTCGAAACCGTTCCCTATACCCACTCCTCTACTTGTTCTAGTTTTTATTCCCATTCCCTTTACCGCATACGCCGGTTCTGGTACGATACCGGGTCGGGTTTTTCGATTCCAATAAGGTTCACCGATTCCGATATAGGTTTTGTGCAGCCCTAATTGTAAAGGTATTATGATACATGGGTTATCAAAACTGAATAATATGTTGTCAAAATCTATATTCTCTTGGATTCAACCATTATATTTTTAAACATTATTTTGATATTTAGAATTTTACATTCGTGTACCAATGAACTCATTTTTATTTTGGTACTATTTCAAGGGTCTGAGATGATGTCAAGTGTGCTTGCGTTCCGGGGTAGTTGGTGCAAATTATATGTCTAAATGATTTACCTTATCCTTGCCACTATTACAAATCCTGTTAGCCCAACCTTTTTGGTTAGTGGGTTTAACAGAAGTTTCAAGGGAAGACAACTCAGTGAACTCATATATTTAAAACTAAGTGCTGATGGGACATAAATGTATTTAGCTTAGTTCGATCCTTTATTGCAAACATTACCAAGGTATACATATGTGCTTATTTGGCTAAGTAAAATCCTTTGTGATGGACATTATAAATTTGCAGTTCATAACAATTGAAAACGATATTGTCCTTAAGTATATGCCTGATTACTCCAACTCAGAAACTAAAAAATGCATATACCTAAGCAAATCCATAGAATAGTTGAAGGTATGTATAAAGTATTCAGAGTTTTCTAGAAGTTTTTTTTATAATTTTTTGCAACATCATAGTAATATTTGGTAATCTAATTATTTGGTAATCATTGATTGGTCATGGTAATGTTTCTACTCAAAGACAAAAATATTATTGTTCGTGTTATTATAACTTTGGTTTTCAAGCTAATCATCAGGTATGAACTTATCCTAGTATTTTTTTCTCAATCTCTAACTTATGTTGCAGATATAAAGTTGTATCCCTTTTAACTATATTGAGTTACACATGCTTAGTTTTAGATTAAGGTTTAAATTTTAGACCTTATGTCCATAATAATATGAATGTTTCAACACATTAGGCGAAGTCTCTTATCGATATCTAATTTAATCTACAACATGTACATAACCATTTTTCAAAATATGCAATTCAGTACAATCAATGATTTTGCAAAATAAAATTTACTTGATGTGTTAGGTATTCATGTAGTTGGAGTCATGAGATGGGTGATTAATCCGAGATATTCTGTTAACAGGGAAAGTCTTGTGAACAAAGTTAACCTAATGTGTCAATATTTTACACTTGGGTAGACGTTCTAGCCTTCTTAGGTTTGTTCTTATGTCATAGAATTATTTGTGCGCTCAATATATATGCAGAAAAATAACTTAAATCATTTATATCTATGGGAGTTTTAAACTACAATAATAAAGCAGTTTTGTAAAATTAAACTTTCATTTATAATCCAGTTAAACATTATAGGTGAATGCCAACAATGTTGGCGTATAGTTTTCTGCAGTAGTATTAACCGTGTCCATTGACTTAGTTGCATCATACACGATTCTTTGTTGGCCTGAAAGATGAATAGACAATCGAACTTCATTAGATTCTTTTTGATGCATTGAATGATCGTATAAACGCTGGGTAACCTTAAGTGGACCAATGTACTATTGCACCCCACTCACACTCACCAACAACTAGTGTTGCATGATTGTGACATTTATAGATATATTTGTATATAAATTTAACATCCCTTACACCCCAACAGATCTCAACATTAGTATGGCAGTTGAACATCCTAGATAAATATGGGTTGTACTGAACAACATTTGTGTTGTTCGCTTTGTATCTCCTGCGGAAAATCAATTCCTTCCCATTATTACGACGGTGATATATTGGATATCATATGATGTATTCTCTCGGTATGTTTCATCGGATATCATCTGCTACATTCTCCATTCTTCAGCATATGAAGTCCACATCACATGGATCATGTACCATGCATTTCTTAACAATCTCAAATAAAACTGGATCAGTATTTTGATCCATAAATTCGGTACACACAAATTTATCAACACATTTAACTGTCTTCATTCTTTTCTGAATTCAAATTGGCAAAATGTGATGTTATTCCAGTCTTTGTCTAATTTTTGATATTTTGTGAACTTTGTGTATATTCTCCATTCTTCAACACATGTATCAGATATATGATCCTATTGTAATGATCTTTAATCCAATATTTTTTAGATTCATAAAACTCGATCGAATATAATATTGTGAAATCGTGGTATCATACATATATTGTTCTCCACGTAAATCCCCATCCAATTTATATTTTTCACAGGAATCCATCGATTTTCTATTAAGGAAATAAGGGTTCCATGTGTAGGATTCTTTAATTTGCTTAGACGTACCCAATATTAGTTAATTGATCACGCTTTATTCTTTATTTATTGCACTATTTTGATCCAAAGTTTGAATTATCTTGTTGTGGAAATCTATTATTGTTCTAAAAAACAATATCTTTTATTGTTCTCAAACTTCACTTGTTGTAGTAAGAAAACTCTATTATTTTCCGGGTTTATGTAGTAGTAAACCTTGTTATTCTGTTGGTTTATACATCCTATTTTTTATGTCGACTTGTGATTCGTATGCTTGAGTATTTACGAAATTCTAAATAATTTTGGAAATCGTCTAGTTTAGGAAACTATGTAGATTGTACTTATGTATATTTGTGTTATGCATGTGTATTATGTAAAATTTTATTTTTCACCTCGTAATCTAGTTCACTAAACCTGTAACTTGATTTTAATGATCGAAATTAACAAATTTCACAAAGTCACACGACAAACAATTACTCGATAAATTCTTAAAAAAAGGTTATTCATCGAAACCCAGACATTGTGTTTATATGGGGTAAAGAAAAAGCTATAAATTCTGAAGCTAATCCAGTTGTATTGGCTGTGAATTATCTCCTTATCTTTAGTCTGTAATTTTTGTGTCCCGGAAGTGTCGGAACTCTTAAAAAAAAGTATTGCAGATATGTAATAGGCACTAACACTTCAACCATCATTTCGTCAATCCATTGTTGATTTTCCACATGTGCTTGAATTCGATTTGATGCAACCACTTATCCTCTATTGCACTGTTAAATATCCAAGCATCTTGAGAAACTATACTCGGTTATTATGAACATTGCTTTTCCACCTCCGTAAGTCTGATTTGTTGTTGGGAGTATTGATCCTGTAACTTGATCTTACTCATGGAAATTGAACAAATCTCATAAACCATAGGATAAGCAGTTACTCGAATATCTTTCTCCTGTTGGTTACAGCAAGTAGTTGGAGATTGATTGAACTACGATTAGTGGTCTAAGATGTTGGGATCACACTTGAATCTGGAGCTTTTGTAAGATTTTCGAAGTTTTTCACTATTTTAATTCGTTTCACTAAGTTATCTTTCTTGCTCGATAAGCAAAATCTTATAAAGATACTCGATCAGTATACCCTAAGTAAGCGTAGTTGTAGGAAATCCCACACTACACCCTTGTTATGATCTTGCTGTATTCAACTCACAATTGAAGATTAAAAATGACACTTTATTATTTTGTTCTCAGAAATGTTTACAGAAATGGAAGAATTCAAGATTATAACTATTCTCTTGAAGTTTCTCTCTCCTCAAGACTTTCTCAACTCTCAAAAATACATCATCCTTTTCTGGACATATTAGGTCTATATTTATAGGGTAGTTACATAGTGGATGAAATCTAAGTTTTCCTCTTATTTCGGATTGGTTCTGCGATTGTACCGCGATAGTTACGAAGTTCATTCTCTCAAGCTTTGTAACCATCGCGGGATAAACAGGCTTTTCTCATGTTTTCTTCAATTGTCAGTTATTACGTCACTCTTTTGTCTGCTTTTGTGACACTCGAAACGTGTAGTTAAAGAGTTTGCGGTGATGCTCGCTGGGAAGCGTTTTTTATCTCGCCAAGAAGTATTGTAGCGATATTTTGGTCCTACATCTTGCCTCTTCTCATGTCTTCTTTGCAAAGTGGAGAGTATATGAGAATCTTCAATTCTTCAAAGTTCTCTCAGCCTCTTGTCTTTCCATATTTTATTCTCGACATTGCTCAGTTAATTTAGCTTAACCGTATACACGTGTTGTAAATTCATCTTTTTACTGACACATCTCTACTCAATAGGTTATTCCCTTTTGCCTATAAAAGGTAGAGTTAGACTTCAAAACTAATTTTCTTCTTTTATTTCTCTATCTTCTTCATCTGTTTATTTTATCTTCCGTATGCAACTCTTCTTCTTCTTCATATTCTCATGCTACTGTTCTAATGGAGTCATCAAGGTATGTTTTTTGATTATAATCTTTATTTGATTCAATTTTTACTCATATTCTTAGATTTTCTCCATTTGATCCTTCATAACTCCCGTATTATGTCTTTTCTTTAGTGGAACTATCCCTAACACTCAATCCTCAGTTCAAAACCCTAATGCTCGTAAAAGGCCAACTGATAAGAAGAAGAGAAGTTCTGCGAATGATAAGGTGGTAAGAAACACATCTTATTTCTTAATAACAATATTATTGCCTCTGTTTAATCTAAGTTATTATTCGCAGAATGTTGAGAACATAGCTAATCCTCCCAAAAGACCTCGTCAATTTAAAGCTCTTGAGGATGATTTCACCATCCCCACGTTAACATCTGCGAGAGTTACTCCTACACCCTCGCGATTGGATCCCCTTTCTTTTATCTGCAAGAATACCGCTGCCAACACCTCTATTTCTTTTGATTCTTTGACAAATTAGGCTCCTGAAATTGCTGTGACTGAAATTCCTTCTAGCCCTTTATTTCCTTTAACTGTTGTTTTTCCCAATACTCCTCCTTCTGATAATACAACCATCGCAAATGACTCAAATCTTCAACTAGTCCTCGTTACTACTTCACCCTCTGCATCTCTTCCTCCATCAAATGAAACCTCTGCATCAACCTTAGCATGAGTTGATGTTGCTTTTAAAATTTTATCTAATATTTTAGACGATGCTAGAAAATCTTCTACTGACTCTCTCCAATATGAAGTTTGCGAGACCTTACTCAAATATCTTGGCTCTGATAATACTGCTTCACGAGAATCTTTAGAAAATCAAGCTGAAGCTCTAAGAAAAAGCCTTCAAGTCAAAATTTCTGAATGTGATACTCTGAACCATATGCTTCGCAATTCTTCACTTAACTGCGAGAATCTTCGCAGAAAAAATGATGAGCTGAAAGGTACAATTTTCCTGCCTCTACTCTTTTGTATTTCTGTTTTGCTTTCATATCCTCTGTACTCAAGTCTCCTTCTTAAATTCTTGGTTCATATATTAGTTTCAAATCGGACTCGTTTCATGGAAAGACTTAAATTTGAATCTATTTCTGAAGAAGCTCGTGTTGAAAGAGATTCTTGGATGGACCAGTATAATAGACTAGATAATCTCTACATCTATTCGATCGATCAAATAGATAATCTTACTAATGAGAATAATCAATTATTGCAAAGTCAAAATTTATTAAGTAATGAGGTTACTCGTCTCTCATATTTGTTAATCAAGTCTAACTTGGCGATAGAATCTTTATCAGATGAAAATAGAACTTTATCCCAATAGAAACATAGATTTTCAAGCTTGATGGCAATTTCTTCGCAGCAATTGAGTAATCAACAAAGAATATGTGATAATCAAGAGCGATCTCTTCGCTCCCTTAAAGATAAACTCAAGGGAGTAACTGAATCATCTGCCGCTGAAAAGGATAAACTTATTAAGGGTAGATTAACTCTTAGTTTAAAGGCCAGCAAGCTTCAAGACTAGTACTCCCAATTAAAGAAATCTCATTCTTTATTAGCAAAGGAAAATTCGTATCTACACTCCAAAGAAGAAAACATGAAATCTCGTCTGAAGGGTATGGTTGGCGATAAATTTGATGACGCTATGAATCAATGGGAGAACTGTTTCTTTACATTAATCCAAAACTTAACCTCTCAAAAAGAATGTAGTCAATTGACTGCCTCATTTGTTGATCTTTCTGTCAAATTTTACGTTATGTTTCTTCCGATATCTTTGTCTGAATAATATTTAATCATTTTTGTTGCTCGCAGAATCTGAAAGAAATCTTCATTCTACCATCGCTGATCTTACTGATAAATTGGATAAAGTTCGCAAAGAAAACACGATTCTTACTTATGATCTTATAGAAGTTCGCGATAAGGCAGAGAGAAGACTTGATTATCTCGAGTACTTCAAAAATATAGAAATTAGAAATCGTGACAGAGGTTTCCTTCGCAAGTTTCACCTTAGTGCTGAAGTTCTTGTGAATGATATTTTGATATCCCATTCTCTCCCTCCTGTATCTGTTCCTCCTCTAAAAGTTGATGATGATGAAATCCCTCTTCCCATGGACAAAGATTTTGAAGAAAATGTTGAAGAAGATAAACCAGAAGAAGAAGAAAAAAGTTCTCCCAGAGAAGGAGAAACTTGTAATGAGAAAAATGCCGGTGATGTTGATAATAACAGTAAAAATCCTAAGTCTGGCGAGACCCTCGCTGAAGCTTGAATTTCATTCTTACTTTCTTTTCCTTCTTCTTTCTTACGAGCAATGTAACTTTTGCAACTTTTAGAATTCAACCTTTAATTTTTGTTTACTTTGAATATTCTCAAGGAAGATAATGAAATCTTATTTATTCATTCCCCTACTTGCCCTTCATTAATTTTCTTGAGATGTTGAATTATTTCCTGTATTTGCTTGAGAAAGTAGGAATATATCGGCGATGTAATGAATTTTTACGATATTCTGAAAAATTCCGAAGAAAGTTGCCTTCTCATATATTCTTCTGTGAGGAACAAATATTTCCTACATTCTGAAATAGTTAATGTTTAATATTATTCTGTTGGTCTTATTTTTCCTTCCTAGTTAAAGGTCTTATTTTGCCAAACTTTTTCTTCCCCGACAAAATCGCAGGACGTCTTTACATTTTTATGTAAAAACCCATTGATCTTGCCTTATCCTTTATTTTTCGAATTTTCTGCGACAATATGACAGGTCTATATCCTTTTGCGAGAACAAAGTCCTATGACATTGCCGTCTTGCGATGAAATCGCAGGACGTCTTTACACTTTCATGTAAAAACCCATTGATCTCATCTTAACTTTTCTCTTTTGGCTTGTTGCCTTTGTATAAATTTCGTCACGCGACAATATGACAGGCCTAAATGTTCTTGCGATCATAAAGCCCCATGACATTTCCGTCTTAATACACTTATCAGCTCCCTAATGGAGGGTGCCGCCCTTATCTTCCCCTTGGTTTCCCCTTCAAGGAGGGCACATCAGCCATACAAGACTAGCTCCTCCCATCCATATTTTCCAACAACCAGTTATTTTCGCAGTCTCTTGTCCTTTATGCCTATATGGCTTATAGTTACAAGACTGCACCCTAAGTGGGGTTTTCTTCGGGCCGAGTGCATCATAGCCAAGACTTTCCAAGGACGGCCAGGGTAGTTTCGTACGCCCCGGGCACCCTTGACTCAACCGTGTACCTCGGCGCCTTGGTCATACTCTGCACTCCTTAGAAGAGGTTCTTAGTCGTCCAACCAGGGTATAACCTTATATTGTTAGAAATCCAAGATTCCTCTCCTGGATAGGTTTTCTTTAACCCCAACATCTTCATGACTCGGTTTCCAGCAGCGGTATAACCTTATCCCTGAGTCATGTAAAGAGATACCCCCTTATATGGCGCACTATTAGGTCTTACATTTGCCTCTTGCGAATTTTTATTCGCGAACTAGGGTGCATGCCATAAAGGTTCGTCCCATTCTATTAATCTCTGTGAAATATTTATTCGCCTTTCTTGCAATCATGCTCACAGTTATTTCGTTGCTTTGTTATTAGAAGAACCTCTCAGTTGTAACCGATTTTTTTTTTGACATACCTGTATCTCTTATTTCGCAGAAGTTGTCACTGATAATACCTTTTCAGAAATAGTCTATTCCATGGTCTGTCAAGTCTTTGACCAACATCTCTCCCTTCAAGGTCCATTAGTTTGTATGCCCTGGTTCCAACTATCTCTTTAATGATATATGGCCCATCCCATTTTCTCGCCAACTTTCCACCATTCTCTCGCTGATAACTTGGTGTTTCTCACAGCACTAAATTGCTAGGTTGAAACTCACGTTTCTTAACACGTTTATTGTACTCGCGAGCTAATCTTCGCTGGTAATTTTACATATATTGTAAAGTCTTTTCTCTTTTTTCTTCTAATTCATCCAATTTATTTAAAATCATTCCAGCACTTAGATTTCTTTCCCAAGCCTCTCTTTTTGTTGTAGGAATAGCTACTTCTATTGGTAACACAGCTTCAACTCCATATGTCAGACAAAAAGGTGACATTCCAGTAGCTTCTCGTCTAGTTGTATTATAAGCCCATACTGGATTATGCACATGTTCGCACCATGCTCTGTGGTATCCTTCTAGCTTATTTTTTAAGATGTATGCGATTGTCTTATTAGTTGCTTCAGCTTGACCATTTGCTTGTGGGTATAGAGGAGTAGATTTTCCATACTTTATCTTAAATGCATTGAGTAGCAATTCTATATTCTTCCCTTCAAATTGCTTTCCATTATCAGACACCAACTGTGCTGGAATTCCAAATCTGCAAATTATATTCTCAAATATGAATGTAAAAATATCTTTATCGCGGATATGTTTCACTGCCTTTACTTCTCCCCATTTTGTGAAATAATATGTTGCGACAATTAGGTATCTTCTTTGTCCAGAACCAGGCACGAATGGTCCCACAATATCTAACCCCCCATTTCCCAAAAGGCCATACACTTGTTGAAGATGATAATGGTGCTCCCGGTGCATGTATCTTCTTTCCATATCGCTGGAAATCTGCGCAACGTCTTGAGAGTTGTTTTGCATCTTCATGCATATATGGCCAGTAATAGCCTTGCATTTTTGTTCTATATGCCAAAGATCTTCCTCCACTATGATTACCAGCATCACCACTATGCAACATCTTAAACACTTTTTGTTCTTCCTCCCTCGTCAAACATCTTAGCGATGGTCCATTAAAAGATCTGCGATATAATACTCCATCTCTTAGCTCATAATTGGTTGCCCTACTTTTTAATTTATGCGCCTCCAATCGATTTCTTGGGATTTCTCATCTTGCCAAGTATGCATAGAGATCTGCTCGCCAATCTATAATGTTAATGTTGCTCTTTAATTCTTCTTCGCCAACTTCTACCATCATCACATCTTCCTCTTCTCCTTATTTGTTTATACACCTCGTAGATGGATTTGTCATCATACTGGATATGAAATCAAAAGCATCTGCGAGCCTATTATCTTTCCTTGATATGTGTCTCCATTTTATTTTTGGAATTCTCACAGATAATTCTTCGACTAATCTTTTATACTTTCTAAAAGATGGTTCGTTTGTTGTGTATTCTCCTTTTATCTGGCGAATAACCAACTGTGAATCGCTGGTGATTCTAGTATTTTCCAACTTCATTTCTACCGCAAATTTTAAAACATGAATCACGGCCTCATATTCTGTCTCATTATTAGTGGATTCAAATTCCAATCTAAATGAAAAAGCTGTTTTTTCTCCTTTTGGTGAAATAAAAACAACTCCAATCCCATTTCCTTTTCCATTTGATGATCCATCCACCAATATCTCCCATCTTTCGAGTTCTGTTAATAGCTCTTTTGGATCTCCATGTTCTTCTTCTACATCCATCATCTCTTCCACAGCTTTATCATCTTCTAAAGGAAATTCATCTAAGAAGTCTGCGATAACTTGTGACTTTGGCGAGGATAAAAATTCATATTGGATATCAAAGTGTCCTACTTGTGCATTCCATCTCTCAACTCTGCCTGATCTTTTTGAATTTTTCATTACTGATTCAATTGGCACTTTTGTTAACACTTTGACCTTATGTGCTTGAAAGTAGATGTGAAGCTTAAAAGTTGCATGCACCAACGCTAGAATTAATTTCTCAATCTTTGAATAATTTCTCTCTACAGAATTGAACGTTTTGCTGATGTAATAAATTGGTTTTTCTACCCCTGCATCTACTCGCAGAAACACAGCACTTAGCGCATATGTGGTTGTTGGGAGATAAATCAACAGTTCTTCTCCTGGTTCATCTTTCTATAAGATAGTTATGTTCATTAAATGTTCTTTTATTCCTTGAAAAGCCTTTTCACATTCATCTGTCCACTTGAATTTTGTTCCCTCCTTGAGTATATCAAAAAAATGTTTGCACTTGTCTGAAGATCGCGAGATGAATCTTCCTAGCGAGGCTAAGAGTCCATTCAATTTTTTCACATCTTTTACCGTCGCAGGCGTTGGCATATCGCGAATTGCTTGTACTTTTTCCGGATCAACTTGTATTCCTTCTTTTGATACAATATACCCTAGAAATCTTCCTAAAGTTACTCCAAAAGTACACTTATCGGGATTCACTTTAATATTAAATTGTCGCATTTGATCAAAAATCTCCTTTAAATCTTGTACATGATTCTCATCTTCTTTGCTTTTAATCAGCATATCATCTACATACACTTCTAATGTTTTGTGGATCCACTTTGCAAACACCTTCTCCACCATTCTTTGATATGTTGCACCAGCATTTCGTAAGCCAAAGGGCATCTTTGTATAACAATATAATCCTCTTGGAGCAAAAAATGCGGTATGTTCTTGATCTTCTTTAGCGAGTGGGATTTGATTATATACTTTATACCCATCCAACGATGATATTCTGGCATTTCCTGCTGCTGATTCAACCATCTATGGGATATCTGGTAACGGAAAACTATCTTTAGGACAATCTTTGTTTAAATCAGTGAAATCTATGCAAATTCTTATCCCCTTGTTCTTCTTTGGGACCACCACCATATTTGTAATCCACTCTGGGTATTTTGCTTGCCTTATAATTCCTGCGTCGAGCATCTTCTGTAATTCTTCTCCTATTTGAGAATGGTATGTTGTTGCGATTTTCCTTATTCTTTGCTTAAATGGTCTTATGTCTTTGTTGATTTCTAATTTATGACAGGCTATTGATGGATCTATCCCTGGCATCTCATCCATGCTCCACGCGAAGATATCCTTATATTCTCGCAAGAGATTTATAGTTCTTTCTTCCTCATCTTCCTCCATTCTAGTCCCAATATTCAGCATTTTAGGCTCTTCTTCACTCCCAATATTTATTTCTTTTGTTGGTTCTGCTGCAACATAACTGGCTTCAGGTTCTCCCATTGGTGTTGGTGTTTCCATAACTCTCGCGAGTTCATCTCCTTCTCGCGAGATTTCGCTGGGTATTCCTTTTCCTTCTTTTGATCTTATCATGTAAACTTGAAATTCTTCTTCCTTCTTTGTTTCTCTCGCCAATTTTTTGCGAGCCTTTCGCAGCTTTGGACGTTCTTCACAATTTCTTACCTCAATTTGGTAACACAATTTCGTAAAATCTGTGTCTCCTCTAATTTATTCAATTCCACTGGGTATAGGAAATTTGATGCATTGATGCAATGTTGATGCTACAGCCTTGATTGTGTGTATCCACGGTCTTCCTAATATCATGTTATACGGTGATTCCATGTCTACCACACATAAATTTACTTGTGTTTCAATCTCTCCTAGCGGAATTCGTACCACTATCTCGCCTTTAGGTTTTGTTAAAGATTTTCCAAAGCCATGAACATGATATGTTGAGTAAGACATTTCTTCATCCTTATATCCCATTTTCTTGAAAGTATGATAAAATATTATATCTACAGAACTTCCTGCATCCACCAAAGTTCTATTCATAGCTCATTTTTCTACAGATTTTATTGATTCTTCCTTTCTCATTGGTATAGTGGATACTGTGATTACCAATGGAGATGTATGACCTAGATTTTGTTCTGGTATTTCTGCTGCTGTAAATGTGATATCCTGCTTTTCCCAATCTTTCAATGGTGATATTTTTTCCACCGTCATAATTTTACTTCCTTCAAAATCCCATTTGTGTATCTTCCCCTTAATATTTTCATGGATTCTATCAATCATTGTTCTCGTTACCATACCACACTCCAATTTTCTACAATCTTATTTGATTCTAATCATCCTTCCTTCAAATATCTCACTGATTTGCTTTATGATTTTCTTAATCTTGAACAATTCTTATCTTCTTCTTCGTTTTTTTCTATGATTTCGCTAATTCAGTCCCTGTTTTGGGTGCCAAAATGTAGTTGCAGGAAATCCCACACTAAACCCTCGTTATGATCTTGATGTATTCAACTCACAATTGAAGATTAAAAACGACACTTTATTATTTTGTTCTTAGAAATGTTTACAGAAATGGAAGAATTCAAGATTATAACTATTCTCTTGAAGTTTCTCTCTCCTCAAGACTTTCTCAACTCTCAAAAATACATCATCCTTTTCTGGACATATTAGGTATATATTTATAGGGTAGTTACATAGTGGATGACAGCTAAGTTTTCCTCTTATTTCGGATTGGTTCTGCGATTGTACCGCGATAGTTACGATGTTCATTCTCGCAAGCTTTGTAACCATCGCGGGATAAACAGTCTTTTCTCATGTTTTCTTCAATCGTCAGTTATTACGTCACTCTTTTGACTGCTTTTGTGACACTCGCAAAGTGTGGTTGAAGAGTTTGCGGTGATGCTCGCTGGGAAGCGTTGTTTATCTCGCAAAGAAGTATTGTAGCGATATTATGGTCCTACAGTAAGATTGTCAACCGTTGTTAGGAGAATATTTTAATGCTTTTTCTCTTCCCTGAAAACAGTTGTTTACTTTGCTAATCTTCATCAAAACTGAAAATAAGCCGATCGAATAAGAAAAAAGGAAGTCAAGACTATTGGAAGTAGGATTATTAATAGAAATGTACACATGCAATTTCTTTAGTTCAATATCTGGTTGCATGATAGGTAAATTAGAAGATAATCGGCCATCTTTGCTCATTTAACCTTTGAAAAGATAGAGCTTCTGCTCTATCTATCTACATTGCATTATCTACCAGTCATACATGATCCCAATATCAATGAAGGTGGCATTTAACATAACAATAACATATCAAATAGTTGTTACCTGTTAAAATATATGGCTAATATTACAAATAAATTTCATGATTAAACCTTTTATTATTACATAATTAACAAAATAAAGATACATTGTAGCCTAACCAGAAACCAAGGCCTTAACGCTGGCGATATAAATAGGCCCAGAACAAATTTAACATTGAACTAAAAAAAAAAACATGCTCTAGAACTTTTAGAATAGAAACCTGACCATGTATGCATATGATGTCTTATATTATCGCATGAGTTTTTACAAACAAATAACCAATGATACCACTTATAATCATGACCACAGGTAGTGTAAAACCCCACTATTCACAATATAATATGGCTCTATGCTTATGCTTATGTTAAAGTATGCTTCGATCTTATAATTAATTATGAACCATCTAATATATCCATCCATATCACATTTCATTGTTGTTGTAGTTATTATTTCTTTTTCCTTACTTTATATAAATTACAATGTCATATGTTTGGTTGGCCTAGCTATGTCCAGAACTGAGATGCTTGTGGTTGAGATTCTGACGAATCAAGCAGCTCTTATTTTTATATGATGACTGAGTAAATTCCAAGATGAGTATTACTTTCACCTTTATACCAACATCACACAAGTGTTCCGCAGTAAATTGGTTTTCCATCTCTTGATTCATCACTTTTAGTCTTATTATTGCTCTCTTCCCAACAAAAAACCTGGTAAGTACTTCTTCATCAATCTCTTGATCCCCAACTTTGTTACAACTAATCTTATGATATACGTAAGCTCTACTTGATTTAGAATATCTTTGAGATACATATGCACTTCTTCGTCAAAATTTTTGGAAGTGAAAGATGTAGAATTCATGCTTAAGTATACACACTATCCTCTTCGAAACAGGGGAACCATGTGCCTATTTATTTCAAGGACTTTATCAGTGTGAGAGACATTCTTCTGAGATGAGAAAATCACTCTCAGTTGATAAAAATAGATGACTCTCTTTATGAGTAATGATTGTTCCATGAATCCCCCCCCCACCCCATTAATGTGATTCAGAAGATTTCATAGGTGTCGTCTTTCTATCATGCCTGCGATTCAGAAACAATCCATATATTAGCAAAAATCTAAGATTATTATGTATCTATGTGACCAAACACCCAAATAACTCAATGTACCTTTCAAAACAACGAAAGATAAATTGAAAAGTATAACCTTACCACCAGTTTACTCTTGAGAATGAAAATAATCCTACACTCTTTGTAAATTTGTCGACGTGTGATTCGTATATATACTATCCCTTAACCCGTGTCGTAACGGCACGGGTCATGATGTTGGTTCATTTTTAACATATCGTATAATTTGTGTCCCGAATACTTATCAACTCCTTATGATTTAATATGTGTTTGTCATAAAAATAGTTGAGATTTTCCTTTCTATTTTTCTTTGTTTTTTCCTTTAATATTTTACCGCCGGAGATTTGCTCAAACGAAAGAAATATAATCTTAACTTTCAGACACTTTTTAATTTAGGTCCATTGCTTATAATGAGATAATGCTCTACATGAACATGTAAGTTTAAATATTTTTTTGGAAATATGTCGTCAGCAGCGCTCATCTCAGTGAAATTAACTAATCAATATCGTCCATAAAATTCTCCACATGCTCCTTTTTATCTCCAGCTGACTCATCTATCATGGTCATGTTGTCGATCCTCCAAATAGGCAGAGAATAGTATTTTTTTGATGAAGCCTCCATCGTCAAAAATACCACCTATGGAGGTTCTGTCGCCGGATAAGTTGATGAAGAAGATTCCGATGTAGATTCTGTCGCCGGAGACAACCAAGATGAAGGTTTCGTCGTTGGAGAGCATGGAGAGCATCACTATTGATCTTAAATCTCAACCGAATAACCAAGAATTGCCATTAAAGAGAAGGTAAACCTCAAAAGAGTAGATAAAACCACCAAAATAGTGTAGATAAGTAGAAACCATAGTAAAAACCAAACTAATCTACTAACTAACCTATGTAGATGATGTCGATCCACCATTTTAGTTAGCCATATTATGTTTGTTACCAACTTTAAACTTGATGTCATCTTCTACTATGAACTTTATGTGATTTCAGAATCGAAATAGTTATACCTCTTTCATTCGTATCAAGTAATCCGTTGTATATCCCAACAATTCTTCTACAACAATTCCTTTCTTTTGTCATTTCCGGACCATCAATAGCCATTATTGTCAAACGCAATCTGTCTAATTTTTGTTGATGTTAAGTATTTGCAATGTTCATTTTTCTTAAATAAATAGATTAGTTGTGAAAAAAAAAACATAAGTATTACATCGGGTCTAAGTTATTATATCCAAAATACTCCGGACATTGCTTTTGGTGCCTTGTTTCCTCAAATTCCTCGTTGCATTCTAGACAATACATGCAACACCAATCATTTGCGAAGTGACCTATTTTCGCAAGTGTGGTCAATGTATGCCTTGCCTGTAATAATAATAACAACACGTCAATTTTTTTCAAGGCATCCAATTGTAAATGGTATGAATCTAATAGATTTGAATTATACCTCAATCTTAGATATCACCTTCTTCTCACATAACATAGAAATTGAGGAAGGACAAATCTTGACCACTCTTTACATATGCATAGTTAGCCAAACTATGTTTTGCAATTATCTTACGTGAAAATTATTGTTAATCCATATTTTAGCCTGCTCCTATCGAAGATGATCTAATTAGTCAAATAGAAATTTAATCTTAAATTTTTGACCTTATCTCTTAACCAAATTATTGAAGTATTTTCAATAATCATCTGTTTTGTGTGATCTACCCATTTGTGTATACTCTACCTTCTAACCCAGTGAATGAAACATATACATATTGATTTGTAATTTGATATTGTTGATTTGTCATCAAGAGGTCACATGATTTGAGAATGTAAAATATAAAAAATATTCTATAAACATCGTAGGTGAAATTTAGATTTATGATTTAGAGTTTTTATATCGGGAATTGAGTGAAAGTTGTTGTCTTTGTAGGTAGTTGTCGCGAAACAACTCGACATTGATGGTCGTTTAGGAAAAAAAATGTAATAGTACTTGAGAGAGCGGTAATGTTCTCTTACGCGGGTACACCAATTGCCTTTATATAATACGGGTGATCGAACAGTCATGATCATATTGTCTTATACGTTCCGATATCATCCTCGAAATATTTGGTTTTTATCCTTATCAATCGTGCTAAAAACAACCAATTACATCTATCACAATACAATGTTGCATGTTTTGTGAAGATTATTTTTTTACTTGGTCAATAAAACTCACTAAAAAGAAAAAACTATTATTATACACTACTATTACCAACTCCCACCACCATAAAAACCATCCACCGCCACTATTTCTTCCACCGGTAGTAATGTTACCGCCTCCATCATTCACAAACATGCGCCACCGTTTATACTAACCATATTTCCACTACCACCATTAGAATTAATATAGCTTTTAGTACAATTATTTATTAATAAAGTTATGTATTTATAGGGCTTAACCCTTGTCGTAACGGCATGGGCATTTTTATTTATCTTTTGGTATTCATGTCGTCCAATATGAACAAAATAAAACTGTCTGGCATGCATACCCATGCTGTTTTAGTTTCGAATTTCAATTACTTTTAGTCATCAAACTTTTCATGATAAAAAGATTGTACAGAAAGTCTACACTCACTGCGGGTTTGGATCCCCCATTGTGTACCGCAAGAGGCAGCGGGTAGGGCGCACCCTAACCCGGGGTGGGTTTGGGTGGGGCCTACCCTGTCTCATGCTATATATATATATATCACAACATCCCAACCTGCCGTGAGATTCAAGTTTTCGATGATTATAAAGCCCTTGCAAATTGTTGCATGCTTCGTTTTTTTGTTTTTTTTTTAATGAACTTAAAGATCAAGGAAATTTAATGAATGCATTTTTGGTGATTTATTTTTATGATGTAAACAAATTTTGGGAATTGGCATAAAGCACCAAACTGGTATAAATACATTTTTAAATAGACATCTAGAATGGAAAAAAAATCTAAAATTATAATTGCAACTCTTAATAATTACAGGAATATGAGAGAGGGATGTAGATTTCCTAGGAGAAAAAAAAAGTTAAGGAATTTTTATATACATATTAACTCTAAGAAGGATTAAAGCTAATATAATATATACCAATTATGAAGTCTTTAACTACTTCAAATAATACACACTTCAACATGCTAAACTGATGCTATCATAGAGACACTGAGTATATATAGTACTATGGCACCAAACCAAAGTCCTATGATCAACTATTATTTATACTTCGAATGTGGCCCAAAGAACACGTTTTATAAGAATTTTTCCCAGTAATAGTCCTCGGAGGAAAGAAACTATAACTCCACATACCACAATCTCATAAATAAGAATAAACCGAAAACGAAACCTTTTTTCCCCACGCAAGTCAGGGTAGGTTAGAATATTTATCTCATAGAAATATAGCAGATTTTACGTCGGCTTGCCAGAGCCTCGACACAACCCACATAGGTAACGAATAAGAATAAACATCATATGCAAACAATGTAAAGAAAAGAAAAATTAAGAAAGAAAGACTAAACAAATGTCAGGAAAGTTCCCGAAATTGCAATATCCACCATGGTATATAGGACATAGCTCAAGCAAAGTGAAATTCTTTTTTAATCCTAACCCATTTGGACATGTTAACGGGAAAACCAAAAGTGATAGATTGAAACACTTTGCAAAATATAGAGCTTAAAATATCATAATCCAGAATGATCGTGATTACATTAGTGCAAAAAAGAATTTCATAATCACAATACCCCAACTTTGTGCTCCTTTTTTTCTACAGTTCAGTATGACTCCCTTGGTAGATTTTATTGAACCATGTAACAAATTACATCAATAAAGGAATTTAAAAACCGACATTATATACGACATAATAATACACCATGGAGGATGTAAAGATTTTATACTGATAGCAAGCCACTTTATGTCCCATAGAAAAACTTTCACTTATCTCACATTGGTGTGTTCTGACATCAATAGGGATAAGATACACCATTACAGTGTCCTGATCTACTCCTGCCTGAAAGAATGACTAATCCAACAAACAAAATTACAACTATCTCATTTTAGATGTAAAGATTAAAGCTGAAATACAACTGTATCCACGATATATATTAATTGACAATGGACATTCTAAACTAACCTTAGACTTCAAATGCCATTAATATGTAAATGTCATTTTCCGCCGCAGAAAGTTGCATAGGAATATGTGTTTCATAGTTCATACTATCCTAGCTACTCAAAAGCTATCAGTAATCATATTATGCCGCAACAAAATTAAAGTAGGATAAAGTTTCGACGACCTGCACATGAATCAACAATAACTTATTGGTTGGCGCTCCACTCGGTATATCATTCATGCACCAATTAATTTTGTGAAGCTAAAAATAGTGCATGACCAACTGATAATCACAAAGACGCAGCGTCTGTTTGATGCCCGAATTTCATCATCTAAAATCAAGCTTGAACTGGATGAACATGACCTGGTTGTATATGCCTGAACTCTTTGTCAAAAATGAAACGACATTGGCAGCTTGTAAATAGTAAGAGGATTCATGTTATGCTAATTAGAAAACCCTTTTCTACTTAAAACCAAATGCATATACAAATTTTTAGACATACATAAGTAAACACATGAATTTCTCAATAATCACAAATTTCTCATAGTTTCAAGGTTAGAGAAGTTTGCAATCAGGAAGTAAATGAAATCGCAAACCTTTTTTCTAATGCTAACCATTTCATTTTGTAGTCAGCCTTTGTAAATTATTTACTTACCTTACCTTGATCTCACCGTGCCAGAACCGATTTCAAGGACATTAGTAGGACTAAATGATGTCTGTGAAGAATAACCCACATGCATACAATCAATAAATTCGGCATTCATTCAATTATACTGATTTAAAATCCAAAAAAAAAAAACCCTAAACACTTGAAAACATGCAACCCTTTGATTTATCCATAGTTGTTTTGTGATTCACTTTTACACGGGTAATCCTCAACAAATATAATTTTTGAGATTAATTTTCAACTGATCCCGATTTGGTGGTTCCTTCCATTCTTCCACGGAAGAAAGACAAACTTCTCATATTGCGTTTCATTGAATTTCGACATCACCATCGAACACTATAACCGGAATCCACGATAAACTTGTCATATTCCCCTTCATTATATGACGACATCACCACTGAACTCTTTAATCCTAAATCAGTTAAAAAATCATGCATTCACTATAAACTTGCAAAAGGTTTTACGCTCCCCTTGATGAAAAACAAAAAAAATATATTTGGGGGATTAGAATTTTCAGTTGAATTTGGGGTATCAATTGAGAAAGTGAAAAGATTAAAGGTAACAACTGGATGTTACAATTCTGAATATTGCTGGTTCACTTTTTCCCTGATAAAAAATTAAAAATTCACTTGAGTTTGGGGTTTCAATTAAAAAATGATTTTGCTCCCTTCGAATTTCTCAGTAGAAATTAGAAAATGAAACGATACAATACCTAAGACTTTCAGCCACTCAAACGAACCATCGCGGGCCTAACAATTAAAGGTATGTAAAATTGTGTTTCATGTGATCATCCATTCGTAGATTTATCTCTTGTGGGGATAGATCTACACCTCTAATGGATCAAAATTCTGATTTCATGGAATCAAAGAAGTAACGCTAATACTGACATTCCTTTTTTAATCTGGACATCTAATCATAAAATTTTACTTGAAACCAACACATATTTAATTCAATCGCAAAATCATACCTGTAATTTGGTTTTGTTCCCAACAATTTGTGATTGATTTTCCTGGGAACCAATCAGGATATCAAAATCATGTAAAACATCACCAAGATTAACATGGTGATCAAAAGTAATCTTATGAAAGGAACCTGCATGTTCCATGTTTAACGACAACAGAGAAGAAGACTGAGTGATCGAAAGGGAAGAAGATGGGAACACAACCAAATAGTTTCTCCTCTTAGTTCCCTCTCTACCTCTCCTTCCCAATTTTGGCTATGAAAAGTGGGGAGCTGAAACATCACCTAAGCCACGCGTGTGAGCTGACTCTAGATCATGCCTAAACATCACCTCTCAACCGTAGATTTATCTTTGTCTGGAAAAATCCTGACCACCACTAACAAAGGAAAACTTATCCAAACCTTGTTTTATACTAATGATATATATATATATATATAAGAGTGTATATATATATATATATATAAGAACATTGTATACATAAGAGTATATATATAATGCATCCTACATGACTGGATTTAGTTTTTCTAATCTACGGAAGTATAGTATTTTCTTAATGGATTTCGACTATTATTGGCTATGAAGCACAGATACTTCAAAATTGGTGACGTATCCGTATCCGCTCCATATCTGTATCGGATACTTGGGGATACCTTGGGATACGTATCAGATACTCCATTTAAAGTGTTACCTTTTTTTAATTACAAAAAGGGCAGGGGATACTCCGGGATACCTCTCAGATACTCTATGAGGGGATATTTCCTATAATCTAACATTTATTTATTTTATACAAAATCTATATATTTATAAATTTATACATAAAATCTAAATATTTATAGATATTTGTACTCATGAACACATCGAATAATTATATCTAAACCTAATAACTTGTTGACTATAAAGAAAAAAAAAACTTGGTATTCATTTTTATGGTGCTTCAAAAAATAGAAGAAAAAAAAACGGTGTTAGAAAAATATAGCTTTAAGGCTTGTTGGGCAATCATGTTCTTTATGTTGTTTAGAGAGAAATTGGAGTACATATGATTTTATCCATTCAATTAACATAAGTAAGGCCGAAACCCAATATACTGAAAATTTAATATTTGCTCACTTTAATATATTCAAAATAGTATCTATCGGATTTTTTTATTTTATAATTTTTTAGTAGAATGAATTATTATTATATTAAATATTTTTTTAATAAATACATGTATCCCACCGTATCCCGTATCCCCATTTCATGAAAATTGACGAATCCCCGTATCAGTGTCACCGTATCAGTATCCCCGTATCAGTATCGGTGCATCATAGATTATTGAACTATCCAAAGAGAAGACACGTGATAGACGCAAACATGAAAGTGAATATTGGTCACATATAATATTTTTAAAATTCTGGATAAATTCCAAAGTTATCTACCATAAGAGATGACGTAAGAACCACAATAGAAGCTCCCAATACACATGGAAATTTTGCATGTTTAGCTTAGAACTTTCTGATGACAATTTGGTAATCTCATATTTTGTCTAATCCCCAAGATTTGTTTTAGACTTAGGACTCAAATGAATACCGAAGATTCATTACATTCTCTCCTCTCTCAAACCCCTCTTTCCTCCTCACTCAAACCCTAGCGCCTCCATCCTTGACTGCTCAGATTTGTTCCTAAGGGATTGGATCTGAGCAGGTATGTACATTAGATTATTGGGTATCTTATAGAGGTTTAGATGGTAGCCATGGATATCTCTTCAATTTTCTGGATTAAAGAAGATGTCCCCATTTCAATTTCTATGCAAATCTCACCTCAACCTCATCTCTGAACCTTTTAAGTACTAACGGTTCTTCAATCTCCCTATTCATTACTGTTTGTACCATAAGTAAAAATACCACTTAATGAGCCAAATTGATACTCGAATCATCTTTTGGTCCTCATCCAAGCCCGCTAACCAGTCAACCAAGGCAGTTCACTCGCCTGCACAGACCGGTCAATGGTCAAAGTCGGTAAACTATCAAAGTCATCATCCGGTCAAGAACAGTGGTCAAAGACAACGGTCGGTCAACAGTCAAAGTCAATGGCCGGTCAATAGTCAAGGTTAACCGTCGGTCAACTATCGAAGACAGTCGCTCTCCTAGCCAATTTTCGGTCTTGTAGCCAGCAACGCTGCTAAATAATTCCCAACCAAAAACTTTTCCGCACTGCCAACCAGTCTCCACCCATGCTGCCAGCCGACCTCCATCCAGTATGCCACTCAACCATGCTGCCAGCCGACCTCCATCCAGTCTGCCACTCAACCATGCTGCCAGCCAACCTCCATCCAGTCTGCCAGCCAATTATGCTGCCAACCAGCATCCATCCAAACTGCCAGCCGCCAGTCCAGCTTGCCAGCATGCAGAATTTATCATGAAGCATAATTGTGTTGTTTCATACATAAATCACCATGAAGGCATGCAGCATTAATTCCGGCAGTTTCAGCCATGCGGTACTGATTACAACAGTTTCACAGATGCAGAATTAATCCCAGTTATTACATATAGAATTGAATATGGAGGCATGAATGAGCAGTTAATGCAATTTATGTTTATGTTGAAATTAAATATTGAATTGTATAAATAGTGAGGAGCAGAAATCATCAAAGGGGGCTAGGAGGAGAGAAAACATACAATGTAATAGAAATATCAATAAAACATTTCTCCCCAAGGGGATTATCCCGTGGATGTAGGCAAACCATGCCGGACCACGTAAAACCCGCGTCTATCTTTGTCTTCTATTTATCCTTCAATTTGCCTCCTAACCCTAAAAACACACCCCAACTATCCATTCAATTGTGTTTCGTGCCCAAAAGTAATTTTGGGTACAAACATTGGCGCCGACCAAGGGGAAATACGAGAAAAGAAATCGTGTTTTCCCATTGAGAAAAGTTGTAGAAAATGCTTCAAAATCGTGTCCGTGAGAAAGCAGTTCGAGCATCTTGAAAAATCACTACTGCAATCCAGTTGATCGCAACTGCTGCAGTCCAGTTTGATCATAATAGTCGCATTCCAGCTGATCGCAGCTGCTGTTGACCGTATAATCGCATATATTGCAGTCAGTTGATCGCAACTGCTGTAATCCAGATTAGTTATTTCAGATTTGTTGAAGCTATTACCTGCGGAAACCACTGAAATTGCATCACTACGAAGTCTGATGAAAATGTTGCCAAAATGTTCGGTCCGCTGAAAAAGGTTGGAGCGGAATACCATCAAAACCGTTAGCAGTATGTACGATCTGATGCACGTTACATGGCGAAAAATCATTATTAAGACTGGTGAAACCCCCGCAAGAACGTTCGATCAACGGTGAAGGATGTCGTAAAAACATCACCAAAATTATTGTTGGATGTTCGATCTGCAACATGGCTTGGTACAATTTTGTTTCCAATCACTGCAGTCCAGCTGATCGCAGCTGCTGCAGACCAGTTAATTATAGTTACTGCAGTCTAGCTGATCGCAACTGCTGCAATCCAACATCGCAGTCGGGAGTCACCAAAGCTGACTCACTGCAAAAATCACCAAAATTGTTGTCAGGATGTTCGATCCGCAGCATGTTCAAGACCAAAGTTCAGAAAAATTTGCTTCTCAAATAACGCACTACCCACCTGTTCGAGTTTACTGTATATCAAAATCAATACCGTCATGATACCAAGGTTGTCAAGTTGTCTACATCTCAAGGTGCTTGAATACCCAATGGAAAACCTCCATAAAAGCATCTCAGAAAAATCCAGAAAGTGCCACAAAAGTGCGGGAAAATCATGGTGAAAATTCTAGGAGGAAAACGCAACAGTCCATCCAACCATTGCTAAAAACCCATAGGGCTGTTACAAGAAGTTTTCAAGGAAAAGACAACAAGTCAACGTAACCTGTCACCAAAAGTCCGAGACCATAGATCACAGTTCCAGAAATGTGTTGCGAAAGGTTTCAAAAAAAAAAAAAAGCCGGCGGCGGCAACGAGCGGCGACAAAAGCCGGCAAACCCTGTCGGCAAGATCTGTTCACCCACTTTAAATATTTCGTTCACCTACCCTAGTAGTCCGTCACCCACCTTAGGGTCCCTATCACCCACGTCAAGAAATTTTTATGCTTCGAGGTACATCAAGCTCCGATGTCTTTGCTTCCCCACCGCTGATGCATTGAGGTACATCCAACATTGATGTTTTTTTGTCACCTCAAACTTCAATTCTTAGGAAACTTTGACGCTTTGGGGTGCATCAAACTTCGATGTCCTTCGCTTAACGACCGATGATGCTTATGGGTACATCAAACGTCGATGTTCCCTGATATATCAAAATTCCATTCTCAGCAACAGTTCGATGCAAGGGTGGTACATCAATATTTGATACGCAGAACACACAGACCGTTGATGCTTTTTGGTACATCAAATTTGATACTATGCTTCACATCAAAATCCAAAGCCGGCGGCAGGACCCGGCGGCCAGCGGCTAGAAACGGCGACGGCGAATGGCGGCAGCGGCTAACGACGGCGGCGACGACAAACTGCGGCAGCGGCGAAAGCCGGCGGCAACATCCGAGCGGCAATCGGCGAGTTTTATCCGATCAAGGGTCGATTAGTCGGATGATGCGATTAGTCGGAGAAGATTAATTGGTGATATTGATTCAGTACAACGCGGCGCAAGATAATTCCATGCTCCCGATTCAGCGAAACTCGATGCAACTTAATACCGTGGCCCTAATCACATATAGCGCGGATCAACTTAATTTCATGGCCCTTGGCTGATTCCGCCCCATTTCTCTTGCCTTGCAGATATGTTCACCCCACTTGGGCTTGGTCTAAAAATTTGTTTCGCTGATATCTTCCTCGTCTCACTTCTGAATCGGATGATTTTTGGCTCGTTGCGATCGCATGTCAGTATCCTGGGACATGAAGGTAAATTTTTCAGTTAGAGAATAATATTTTTTGGTGAAATCAAGACATCAACATATTTAGAGCAAGGTGCTAACCAACCAATTCTTCGATAACTTCTTCTTCGTGCATCCAAACTGGGTGATTTTCTGCCCGTTGAGATCGTATGACAATTACCAATGTCGTGAAGGTGAAATTTCAATTTTCGGAGAAAATTAAATTTTTAGAAATTTAAAATGACAGCACCAGAAACGGTCACATTCAATCACCACCGAAAATACTGCAGTCCGGTTGATCGAAATGCTGCAGTCCTTTTCCACAAAACTATTATAGTCAGTTGATCGAACTGCTGTAATCCATTTTTACAGCAACAACTGCTGGCCAGTTGATCGAACTGCCGCAGTCCTTTGTAATTACTACAGTCCAGTTGGTCGAACCTCACGAGTTCGTGAAGCTGTCTTCAATCCAATTTGGACTTAACTGGTGCATTCCAGTCCCATAGAAAAATCAATTTACTAAGTCGAGATGAGACGCTTAGGTAGCTATACTAATCATCGTCGCTGGAAAACACTGACATAGCCAGTGGGCATCCTAATCACTTCATAAACGAAGTCGCGGTAACATTTTCAATAAGGTAAGAATACAATTTACATATTTTTGCATCTTTTCATATAATCATGCATACTTTTGTTCAGTGAGACACCTGTAATATGGCGAGAACTTTCTCATGAGGAGATGCACACATTCCAATTCTGCACGCATCTGGAGTAGTGGGATTGGCCCCCCGCGCGAATTCCAGATAGCATACATTTTTAAATCCCATGCGCGAGCAAAATGCAGCAAGGCAGTGCACCCTTGTGCGAGCATTGAGCAGCATGACAATCACTATCTTCTGGGGGCGAGTTTCATATCACTTCAACGTGACTGACAATCGCTTGGGGGCGAGATATGTAACACCTCATGGTCTGAAAATACCTATTTTGGGGCGAGCTATGTAACACTCCATACACTTGGGGGCGAGTTACGTAGCGCCTGATGCAATGCGCGAATTAAGATTCTGAAAATCGAAACTTCAGGTAACCCGAACTTCTTAATCCTCCAATGAATTACATGATTAAGAGGGGGCGAGCATACAGCATAATATTTTTACGCAATTATTACAATCAGTAATGTTAAACTGCCATAGTTATGTTGATTGAATTATTGTACTCCAGTTCAAAAGTAACTGCTGCACTCTGTTGGACGCAACCGATCAGATCCGGTTACTATGAGTCATGTACTCGGTTGGACGCAAGCGATGCGATCTGGTTTTCGATTGGGCGTGGCGATCTTTGTCTAATTTATTTGCAACTGTTACACCTATGTTTATCGAACTTTTTAAGTCCAGTTCCCAAACTACTGCTACAGTCCAGCTGATCAAAGCTGCTGCAGTCCATCTAGGTTTGTACTCCTGCATCCCAGCTGATCGTAGCTGCTGCAATCATGTTCGCATCTCCTGCAGTCCAGCTGATCGCAGCTACTACAGTGAGGCTCGTCTTTCATGCAGTCCAGCTGATCGCAGCTGCTGCAGTGTAGCTTTGTTCGTTGCTGCTGTATTCCAGCTGGTCGCAGCTGATGCACTCCATCCATGCTCGCAGTTTATGCAGTCCAGCTGGTCGCAGCTGCTGCAGTGCAACTTTGTTCGTTGCCGCATTCCAGCTGATCGCAGCTGATGCAGTCCAGCTGACCGCAACTGCTGCAGTGTTTCTCATCGTTGCTGCAATCCAACTGATCGCAGCTGTTGCATTTCAACTTTGCTCGTCGCTGCTGCTGATCGAAGCTGCTGCAGTCCAGCTCCATTCGTCGTTCCTGCAGTCCAACTGACCGCAGCTGCTGCAGTGTTACTCGTTGTTGCTGCAATCCAGCTGATCATAGCTGTTGCAATTCAGTTTTGCTCGTCACTGTTGCAGTCCAACTTATCACAGTTGTTGCAGTCCAGCTTTGTTCGTAACTCTCTGATCGGTAATTAACGCATCTGCGCTGCGATGAGGCTCGCGATTCTGCGATCTGAGATGTCGCAACTGCTGCAATGCGATCGATCTTGCTACATTCCAGTGATCAAGCTTCTGATCGACTCCAGCTCCATTCGCAACTCCTGTCGGTGATCCAGTGATCTTTGCTGCTGCGGTTGATTTGCTCTTTCTTGTAGAGGACGATTTTTGTGGCCATCGCAGTCAAATCTTATGCAACTACCGCAGTTCAGTTTTACATCAGCGATAATCGCTCACTCATAATACCAGACTGCTCAAGCATCACGCTTCTTTTTCAGAATAGCTCAGCCTTTGATCCTGATTTTGCATACAACAGTGGTTTATGCTCAACTGTTTCCCACCAATCTCCCAATCATAATAGCCTCAATTGGGGGCATCTTGATTGTGATTTTCACAAACAACAAGGGAAGTTCGCCAATCACCTCAGTATCAATAATCCACACTTGGGGGCGAGTGAATTTTCTTAACCCCCAACAAGTTGGAGGTTAAGAGGGGGCGATGTTTGTACCACAAGTAAAAATACCACTTAATGGGCCAAATTGATACTCGAATCATCTTTTGGTCCTCATCCAAGCCCGCTAACCAGTCAACCAAGGAAGTCCACTCGCCTGCACAGACCGGTCAATGGTCAAAGTCGGTCAACTATCAAAGTCATCATCCGGTCAAGAACAGTGGTCAAAGTCAACGGCCGGTCAACAGTCAAAGTCAATGGCCGGTCAAGGTCAACCGTCGGTCAACTATCGAAGACAGTCGCTCTCCTATCCAATTTTCGGTCTTGTAGCCAGCAACGCTGCTAACCAATTCCCAGCCAAAAACTCTTCCGCACTGCCAACCAGTCTCCAACCATCTTGCCAGTAACACCTCCATCCGATCGCCACTCAACCATCTTTGCCAGCCGACCTCCATCCAGTCTGCCACTCAACCATGCTGCCAGCCGACCTCCATCCAGTCAGCCAGCCAATTATACTGCCAACCAGCATCCATCCAAACTGCCAGCCGCCAGTCCCGCTTGCCAGCATGCAGAATTTATCATGAAGCATAATTGTGATGTTTCATACATAAATCACCATGAAGGCATGCAACATTAATTCCGGCAGTTTCAGCCATGCGGTACTGATTACAAAAGTTTCACACATGCGGAATTAATCCCAGCTGTTACATATAGAATTGAATATGGAGGCATGAATGAGCAGTTAATGCAATTTATGTTTATGTTGAAATTAGATATTGAATTGTATAAATAGTGAGGATCAGAAATCATAGAAGGGGGCCAAGAGGATAGAAAACAGACAATGTAATAGAAATATCAATAAAAAAATTCTCCCCAAGAGGATTATCCCGTGGACGTAGGCAAACCATGCCGGACCACGTAAAACCCGCGTCTATCTTTGTTTTCTATTTATCCTTCAATTTGCCTCCTAACCCTAAAAACACACCCAACTATCCATCCAATTGTGTTTCGTGCCCAAAAGTAATTTTGGGTACAAACAATTACTTTATCATCTACATAATCAGTAAAATCATACTTTAATTTTCATCAATCAAAACCATACTGCAAACACCCATAAATTAGTGAAATCTTACTTTAATTTCAATTGAAATATTGCTTATACACCCATCTCATATATGGTTCATCTCCCAAACCCATCCCTTACATCTCCAACACCCCCGTCATACATCCCTTTCACCCATCTTTCATTTTCTTTTTGGTTCTAAACCGACATAGGTGTTGGTTTCTGAAGAAGAAAATGTCAAGTTTTTCATGGTATTTGTTTCGGTTGATTTTCAGATTTCAACATCCCTTTAAACCATCTCTCATTTTCTTAAGACGAAAATGTTTCCAATTTCAGTGGTTCATGGTGTGGTTCATATACGTTGAGTTTCATATTTCAAAATCAAAATCAAGTGAGAACAACATATGTCAAGGCTACAAAATCAAGTGAGATTTCTGCAATAGTTACTGATACAACGGTGGACTACAAATGTCTGCGGCAGTGATGGTGTTTCACTTAGGGTTACATCTCATTTTTACCGTAAATAGGTTGTTTCCATTCGGTATAGTTTACTGTGATTGTTAGTAACGGGTCTTGGGATTTGATAAGGTTGTGTCTCTTGGGCTTTGTTTTTCATACAGTTTGTAAGGGATTCATTTGGACCTTTTGGGTGTCTCTTTAATCCTTACTCTTTCATTTGGAAGTTTTGGTTTAATCTTGTAATCCATTCTTATTTCTTCAATATAATCTCCATTTCACGATCAAAAAAAACTTTACATTGAATTCAAACTAAGGTTAAAAGCCGTGTGTATCGTATTTCTAGAGGGTCTTAGCGTTTTCCATCATATTACTGCCAATAACTGAAATGAAATTTCAGTTTTAGTTTGTTTAATACTCTTTACCAACATCGCAACGTGGTGTAAAAAGAAACAAATTACCTCCTATACTGACTAGTACAACCGTTGCCACGGTAGGAGGGCCGATCGAAGAAGAATCTGAAGATGGTGTTTGTCTGCGACTACTTTTTCCCCGTTTCAGAAAAATTGATACTTTTGCTTAGTTTCAGAAAAAGTGATACTTTCGCTCTGTTTCAAAAACGGAGCGAAAGTATCAATTTTTATGAAATGGAGCGAAAGTATCACTTTTCCTAAAACGGAGCAAAAGTATCACTTTTCCTGAAACGGAATGTGAAAATATCACTTTTCCAGAAACGGAAAATTAGTCGATCCATAAACCAAAATATGGTTGCATGATGTGTTATGCATCCTTTATGGTGGTTTTCATAATGGCTATGCATTCAATTTTTGAAAATTGTGCCTAAAGTGAAAATATCACTTTTCTTAAAACGGAGGGAGTACATTTTTTTTAAAGCATGTAGCATACGTTTTATTATTTGCAATGGAAAATTAGTTGATGGTTATTCATTCAATTTTCAAAAAAATGTGCCTAAAAGAATTAACACCTCCGAATTTTAAGTAAAAAATCTAAATTTGATATTGTTGTTTGTACTAGTTCCGTAGGATTTTTTATAAGCTTTCCAATGAGATAAAATTTGTAAAATTCCAAGGCACGGATTTTTAGATATGTTATATTAAAGTTTACATTCCAATTATACCCCTAAAAAAATAGGATACACAAGGAATTATAGTAATTGGACTAAAAGGAATGGACAATTTTGTCTAATGAAAAAGTAACCATGGATACGGAAATTTCCAATCTTTTTATCAAATTGAACATTTGTGTTACTCTTCATTTTACAAAAAAGTGGTCATAAAAGGGACTCCCTCCCTTTGGGCCCTCCGGGCGGTCAGCCCAATTAGCTAAAAAGGAAATCATAAAAGTCACTAATTAATGGAAGATGTACTTTAACAAGACCTAAAGACCATAACCCTTCTCATACTGTAATGTCAAAATTAGCTATCGGAATTAAGACAACCTACTATAGTAAACAATACAAAAAGTCAGAAAACCCTGCAAGCTCTTTGTAATATAGTTTTCCACTGCCAACAGAAACAAACTGAGGCATATGGGGCCGCATTGCCTTGGCTGGGAACACCATGGGGACCTTTTCAAAGCTCTTCACAAATACTTGAGGCTACACTTCCTTGTATGAGGCCTCATAACAACCAGTCAAGTTTGAAGAGCTCAAGCGAAAGCCTGATTTCAATTCAGCAACCGAACGCAAGTATCCGGCTGAGAATTATTTTTCTACTGAAATAATGTTGTCAAGAGAACTTGCAAATACTGAAAACTGACCCAAGCAAGTGTTCTAAATACCAAAAAAAGAGTGAAGCCTACCCGAACACCATAAACGTTAAATTATCATCCACAATTGACAATGGGGAACAAAATAAAATTTCCAAATAACTCAAATATGAGTTGTGCATCTATCATGTATTAATGTATTAACCAAGCAAATGGAATGTGCTTCTATAAATAACGCAAGTGGAAACAGTGGTTGTTTTCAACTAATACCGAGCTAGTATTTACACATTTAATATCACCATTTTCAAAAGTAGCATAAATTAGATGTACAAATACTAACCCAATTCAGTTAGCAACTGCTCCTTCTAAACTTGCAAAAGAAATTTTGAAAATGGCAACGTTGTTATATGTTTCATTGTTTTGCAAACACTTGGAGAAAATATTGGAGAGTTAATACTGTCTTTATTAAGGCTGAGTTATCAATTATGCGCAACAACATACACTAATCAGTTGCACCTTTCGGTTGAAATAAGCCTGAAAATGTTTCTGCAAGTTAAATGTTTATCGGATCTCAATGCTGACTATTAAGATCCGAGTTTCAACAAAAAGCACATGGAAATCTATACAACCAAGTATTACCTGGATGAAGAAATGGATATAAGTCAATCTCCAATTTCTAAGATAACCGAATGCATATAAGACTATATTATCCAATGTAGTTGCAGAATAACCTACAACTACACCCTCAATAGAATTAGTAAAAACTCAAGAAGTTCTTGATGATGAATAATAATTGTCTTATTAATGTTCTCAATTGATCACAAAGAAGTATCTAAAAGGAATTTGAATAGTTACAACTTTCTCTATTCTCTTTCCTCAAATATTTTCTAACACTCACTAAAAGAAACTCTCGAATTTTTCCTTTGAACTCCTATTTATAGTAAAATTTATACAGCTGTTCATGAGTTACGAAGTATCGCAACTCATGCTCGCACAATTACTCCATCCTCGCAAAACTTCATATTTCTCCGCGCTTCCTCTATCATCGTATCATTTTATAACTCTTTTCTCCTGATACTCGTGAACTATTATCTTGTGATATTCAGTACCTACATCTTTCCTCTTCTCATGTCAATTCTACGAAGAAGAAATGATCGTGAGAACATAACCGTTACTCAGTCTTTTGAAATTTTGACACGTCTTTTGTAACCGTTCTTTTTTAGTTATTCCCTTATATAACTCCTTCGTACTCTCTTTCTTTTCTTCTTCTTATTTCCGCAATTCTATCTTCTACTCATACTCTCTATCACTATTTTCTCTGCAATTTTTTCTTCTACTGTATCTTCATGAGTTCTCCAAGGTAATTTCCCTCTATCTTTGCGTATTTCATTTGTTCTCCTCTTTAATTTTCGTATGATTTGTTATCTCGATTTTGGTTAATTTCAACAAAATAACTTCTGGATGAAATCTCAATTAAAGAATCCAAGCCTTAATCCACGAAGAAGAAAATCTGAGAATCAAAAGGTAGTTAAAATACTCTGTCTTCTTTCCTGAACAATATATTGTTGCCTCAGTTTTTAATCTACGTTTTGATTCACAGGTTGACGAAAAACCAAATCCAAGCAAGAGATCTCGAATAACTAAACCCACACCATTAATTTCGATTGATGATTTACTTCCTGAAGTTGATAAGGAATTTTCCTCTCCTCCTCGTGAAAATGCTTCTTCAAATACTCCTGCCTCTACTCCATTACCTGCTTTTCAATCTCCTATCAATGTCAATTTATCAACACTTCTTCAAGACCAACCTTCTCAAAATGTTTCTTCAACTTCTTCAATTGAAAAACAATCCTCGCAAAATATTCCTTCAACTTCTTCTTTAGAAAAACATGTCTTATCCCCAAATCCTTTGAGTACTATTTCTCCAGACAATTTGCAGCTTGCTCTTATTCCTTCAAATTCTTCTCCTCTTCCTCAAGAAATTCGAGATGGAATTTATTCAACTTTCCGAATGTTATCTGAGGTTTTGACCAATACTGTGAAATCTACTAATGTTCGTTCGCAATATGAATTTTGCGAAGTTCTGAATAATTTCGTCAATCCAGACATTTCTTCTTCACGTCAATCCTTGGAAAAGAAATTGAATTACTTCGCCATTCTTTGAAAGCTTCTCAAGCAGAATGCGAGGATCTTCGTAAAGAAAATCATCATCTTCAGAATAATTCTCGGGGTGTATGCGATTCTTCGCAAAAGAAATGATGAACTGAAAGGTATGATTACTATCCTCATATTTTCTCTTTTATTTATTTATATTCTTCCTATGCTTGAAACATCCATTAAAGCCCATTCCCCTTTATAGAATCCATCCAGAAATGTAGAAGATTGGTACTTCACCATGAATCAGATGCAACAGAATATCGAACCAAGCATGAAAGCCTCTCAAACCAATTCTCCCATTTATCTGATCTTTTACTCGTGTGCTCTTGACAACTCTGATGCTCTTTTTCAAGAGAATACTCAATTAATATATGATCGAAATTTTTTGAATGATGACATATCTCAACTTTTTTCTTCCTTAACCAAAGCTAATTTGAGAATATAAACCTTATTAGAAGAAAACAAAACCTTATCAGAAGAGAAATGTTCGTTTTTGAATACAATGATTGTTTCTTCGCAAGAATTAAAGACTCTTCAAAATAAATGTTGCGATCAAGAAAATATTCTTTCTTTGTTGAAAGGTGAACTTGAGGAATTAAAGAAGTCTTCAGATGCTGAAATAAATTCTTTTGTTGTTGAGAAGAATTCCCTTATTAATAAGAATATAGTCTTGTGTGCTAAGAAGAATCAACTTGAAGAAGATTACTCATCATTAAAAAGTCTTAATGCCAAACTTGCGAAGGATAAAAATTTTCTCCTTTCTAAAGATCAAAAGCTTCAATCTCGACTTAAAGGATTAGTTGGTGATGGTTTTGATAATGCGATGAATCAGATGAAGAAATGTTGTCTATCTTTAACTCAATATCTTACTTCGCAAAGAGAAGGTAGTCATTAAAATTTGACTGCCTCTGGTACGTCTTTAAATTTCATTATATTCGCAAATTTTATTCTTTGAACTTTGTTTTATTTGCAGAATCTAAGAATCACCTTCGTAATGCAAAAGCTGGATTAGAAGCCTCCTGTTCTGAGCTTCGTAAGAAGAATGCCTTGCTTTCTACCCGCTTAATCAACTCTCGTGATCGTGCTACTCGGAGATTCAACTATCTTGCTTATTCCAAGGATATCGAAGATACCAATCATCAAAAAGCTATACTTCGTGAAAGTCACCTGAAAGCTCAAGTTTTTGCGAATAACATTCTCTTATCAAGAGGCTTTCCTCCTGTAAAGATTACTCCTCTGAAGATATCTGACGATGAAGTTGCTCGTGAGCCTGATAGTGATTTCGATCATGAGAGTGATGATGAAGATCTTGATAATGAGGAAGAATCTATTCCTCAAGGAGATGTCCCTGCTGCATATTCTTCCAAGGATGATATCTCGCAAAAGTCGAAGGCTGCTAATGACTCCTCTGATCTTAAAGATCCAACACAGAGTGTTGATGAAGCATGATAATATTCCTTGTTCAATTTATCATTGGCTCTCCTTTCTTTATTTCTTCTGAATTCCTTCCCTTTATTACCGTTGGTTTCCTTTTTTGCGAACAATTCTATTTTTTGAGAAGTACATTTGATATTTTACGAAGATGATCTATCCTTTTTTTTTGATATTTTGCGAAGATAATTTAACCTTACTTTGACTAAATTTTCCCTTTTTGATCATATGAAGAGAAATAATATATAACTCACAGATAAAGCTTAGTATATCCTTTTCCCCTTATTATTTCTCTTTAAATGATTAAACATTGTTTGAAGTATTAAAATATCTGCCTCAGTTTATCTTGCGAAGTTTCAACCTTTGTAGAAGTATTAGAAGTACCAAATCCATCAAATGAAGAGATATAAGAAGTATTAGAAGTATTCAATCTACCAAATGAATTATTAGAAATACACAATTCCCTTTGTCGTATTAGAAGTACTCGATCCCCCAAATGAAGAGATATAAAAAGTATTAGAAGTATTCAATTCATCAAATGAAGAAATATAAGAAGTATTCGATCGAAGTATAATGATTATTTAACTTTCACCAAATGAAATATCCATTAAAGAAGTATAATAAATATGAGATATTCTTGAAGAATTATAAGAAGTATTCAATCTTTTTGTGAAATATTCAATATATGGAAAAGTATAAGAGGTATGTAATTCTCGTAAACTTTTACGAATATAAACTTATCTGTATTTGATTATTATCAAAATCGCATCTTTTGTTAAGTCTTCATTAAAATTATTCAATAATGTTGTCCTTTTTTTTTGCCAGAGCTATCTTCTCTTCAAAATATCTTGATGTATATTCTTGTAAAATTTCTTCAATGATATTGATGTAATAAATTTCATTAATTTCTGTGGTCTTATCATGCCTTCCTAAGTAAAGGTCTTATTTTGCCACCTCTTTTATATGGATTATTTGCGATAATATGACAAGTCTGAACATTCTTGCGAACATACAACCTCGTGACATTATCGTCGTGTGATGAAATCGCAGGACGTTCTTACACTTTCATGCAAAAACCCATTGATCTCATCTTAACTTCTTTGTATAGTATTTTAGCCTCTTCAATAATTGTTGCGAAAATATGACAGGCCTAAATATTCTTGCGAACATGAAGCCCCATGACATTGCCGTCTTGCGATGAAATCGCAGGACGTCTCTACACTTTCATGTAGCGACCCATTGATCTCATATTAACTTTATTATGTTCTGCGAGTTCTTTTTTCTTTTCTTTATTTCTTTCTTTCTCTTTTTTTTTTTTTTTTTTTTTAGAAGGCTCGCAGAACTTCATTTGTTGCACAAATATGACAAGCCTTTATGTTTTCGCAAACAAGAAGCCTCGTGACATTTGCGTCTTATAGCACTTATCAGCTCCCTAATGGAAGGTGCTGCCCTTTATCTTCCCCATGATTTCCCCTTCAAGGAAGCGTACATCGACCATACAAGGTTAGCTCTTCCCATCCGGTTCTGCCAACAACCAGCTTTTGATCGCAACCTCTTATCCTTTTTGCCTATAGGGCTTATAGTTACGAGGTTGCACCCTATGGGGTATCTTTGGGCCAAGTGCATCATTTGCCAAGACTTGTCAAAAATGGCAGATGTGGTTCAACCTCACCCGGCACTCTTGACTCAACCGTGTACCTCGGCGCCTTGATCGTTTTCTGCACTTCTTGGGAAAGACAGTATGCCTTAGTCGCTCATCCTAAATCTTCTTACACCGCATTTTATATTGCGTAATGTCGTTAGATTAGGTGAGAATCCAAGGTGTCTAACCCGGATAGGTACCCCATTATTGGGTTGTACCCCAAAATTTTTACCATGTACTAAGGGCCCTTGGTGGTGTTCCGGTTACCCTTAGCCACGTTATAGGTACCCCCTTAAATGACGTACTTTAGGACTTTGCCTCTTACGAATTATAGCTTCGCGAACTAGGGTGTACGCCACAAAGGTTTGCCTGTATAAAATTTTTTGCGGCTCTCTTTCTTTTTTGGAGGCTGATCACAGATTGCGGTCTTTTATTCGCAAATTAATGAAATTTTAATTGGAATATAAATTTTGAAAATTCGTAACTTTTCCCAATTTCCTGCGAGCAAACAATATTCGTAAAAATTTTCATGAGTTTTATGGGTAATACCTTTTCAAATATAGTCTGTCCCAAGGTCTACCGAGCCTCAAACCCATGTCTCTCCCTTCTGGATCCATCATCCGATAAGCTCCGCTTCCTACAACTTCTTTAATAACATATGGTCCATCCCATTTTGGTGCTAATTTCCCTCTATTTTCTTTTTGATATCGAGGTGTTTCTCGCATGACCAAATCACCTGGTTTATATTCACATTCAATGACTCTCTTGTTGTATTCTCGAGCTAATCGTTCTTGATAAATCCTCATATGGTGCAACACCTTTTCTCTTTTTTCTTCCAAATCATCCAATTCTCGTAATATTACTCCCGCACTTAAATTTCTTTCCCAAGCTTCTTTCTTTGTTGTTGGAATTACAACCTCGTGGGTATCTTGCTTTTTACTCCATATGTTAGACAATAAGGAGACATTCCAGTTGCTTCTCTTCTAGTTGTATTGTATGCCCAAACTTCGCTAGGTACTTGCTCGCACCACCCTTTGATATGTCCTTCTAATTTCTTTTTGATTGTATCTGCGATTGTTTTATTTGTTGCTTCAGCTTGTCCATTAGCTTGTGGATATAACGGGGTTGACTTCCCACATTTTATTCTAAAAGCACCGAGTAACATCTCTATATTCGCCCCTCAAATTGTTTCCCATTATCGATACTAGTTGTGCTTTAACCCCGTACCTGCAAATGAGGTTCTCAAATATAAACGTAAAAACATCTTTATCACGAATATGTTGTCTTGCTTTTACTTCTCGCGAGCTTCGTGAAATAATCTGTTGCAACTATCAAGTATCGCCTTTGTCCAGATCCAGGTATAAATGGTCCAACAATATCCAACCCCCATTTACCAAAAGGCCACTGACTTGTTGAAGAAGTTAATGTAGCCCCTGGTGCATGAATTCTTTTGCCATGTCGTTGGCATTCCTTGCATCTTCGTACGAACAATTTTGCGTCTGTATGCATATAAGGCCAGTAATATCCTTGTATCTTTGCTCTATATGCTAGAGATCTTCCACCACTATGATTGCCAGCTTCTCCTCCATGTAACATCTTCAATATCTTTTCTCCTTCTTAGCGAGTTAAGCACCCGAGAGGTGGTCCACTAAAAGATTTCTGTATAAAATTCCTTTCTCGCAACTCATAGTTTGTTGCACGACTCTTTAATTTATGTGCTTATAGTCTGTTCTGGATGTTTCTCCATTGCGAGGTATTCATGAATTTCTTTTCTCCAATCTGCGATGTTGTTTGATAATTCTCTTTCTACTTCCATCGCAATGACTTCTTCAATTTCTTTCTCTTTGTCCACTGATGGGTTTTGAATTGTTTGTATTTGGATATTTCTTGTATTTGGATTTGTCATCATGCTTGGAATAAATGCAAAAGCATCTGCGAGACGGTTATATTTTCTTGATATATGTCTCCATTTTGATTTTGGTATCTTCGCAGATAATTCCTCAACGAGTTTCTTGTATTTCTTCAAAGAAGATTCATTTGTGGTATATTCCCCTTTAATTTGACAAATCACTAATTTTGAATCACTTGTTATCCTTATACTTTCAAGCTTCTTTTCCATTGCGATCTTTAATGCATGCACTACAGCTTCGTTATCAAGAAAGAAGTTACATAGAAAATTACAAAAGTGAGAGTATACTTTAGTGTAACCTACAACTTTAAAGCATACATAAGATGATAAAATTATTATAAGAGAGTAACCTAAGAACTTTAAATTTTATTCTGCAACCATCCAAAGTGAGCCCAGCAGATCTTGTAAGAGAGTTTTTGGGAGATCAATATCTTGAATTGCAAAATAAACTTTGAATGATAAAATTACATAGAAAAAAATTAAGTTTTCATGTACTTTCCCTTCAAACTAAGAGAAAAAAAGTTGGGAATAATTACCTCCAATAAATTAGGATCAACATGGAACCCGTAAGCATTAATATTACCTTTTCCCTGATCCATCATGTCTTATTGCATTCTATACAAAAGTACAAAAAAAAATAACAATACTTAAGAATGCAAAATTCGCAAACATGCAACAATAAACACAAAGTTCAATAGATCCAGCGGAATTAGAATTATAATAGACAACATATTTCCAGAATTACATGTAATAAGTAATGGAGTTACCTGTTTTTTTATTTCTACTTGGGTGGTTGTATAAACAAGTCCCTGTAAGAAGATAATGCCAAATCTGGTCACTGGGTCTTACGGGATGCTGTAAACTTTGACTTTGTTTTCTTTTGAATCCTTGATTCTATAAACCACATTCACTAAGTTTTAACGAATCTATATCCTCCAACTTTGACTTCGTTTCCTTTCAAATTCTTGATTCTGTTAACCACATTCACTAAGGTTTAAACCACACTCATGTTGCATAAGATATGCCTTCCTGGTAGCTTTTCTGGATCACCTATCTCTCTTAGGAATCTTATGATATTTTTATGATCTATACTTTTCAAAGCAACAAATCAAGTATAATGTAAGTAAAGTGATTCAAAGGAAAATCAAATAAGATGCCAATGCCAAAGACTTCCTAAGACCCTAGCCATGTGTCGTTTAGGTCGGCATTAAGTTTATCTAGGCACTGCAAAAAAAATATTTAATATATATGGTTCACCTTGAAGTAGAGTGAGGAAGACATAAATAACTCCAGCGGGCATATATAGAACACTCAGTGGGTTATATAGAAATTTTTGGACATAGTTTGCAGCAATGTAAAAATACCTGGGAAAATATTTAACCGAATTAGGTTAGTTATCAACTGTATAACTGTATTAAATTAATATGTAATGTTTATTCACAGTGTCCAATGAAGGAAACAACCAACAAAGAATAAGAAAATAAATACTAAATAAATTCAGTTACAAAGACGGTTTTCCCTTTCTAGAACCTATGTCATCACGTAGTTGCAGCAGATGTCGGTGACTGCATCACTTGTATCCATAGAGAATGATGAGACAAATCGATGATACATGCAATAAATTCTCTCGCTGAAATTGTACAGTGAACCTGTTTCAAATGACCTATTATCACCTTCTATATATCATCAAATTCCAATTAACAAAATCTTTAAATTTGAAACGTTATCTGCGGAGATGGAATACTCATCGTATAGGCATAACAACTCCAAAATGTTGTTTTCAAGCGTCTGAGAAGTGAGTCATACATATGATATCAATCCAAACATATGCATATATACATGGGAAAGTCTCTTTCAGATCAATCTAGCTAAACCAAGACGCAATTACTGCATTAAAAAATACATTTACTAAAACTAAATCAGCTAAAGCTTGTGCAAACTGTGAATGTAAACAAGTGAGGGTGGTTAAAAACACTAAATAGAAAATTCTTCATTTTTTTGAAAGAAGAAGAAAAAAAATTGAAGCAATCATATGAACTGAAAACCACAAACACGACTTTGACCAATATATGTATACTGGAAATAATGTAAATAAACAAAAATTAAAAGCTACTTAAGAAGTAAACCTCATTAGGAAACCAACCTAATATATCAAAGTGAAGTCTAACCTTCTAGACCAATCCGCATCGCCCAAAGATCCTTCTAGATCTTTTACCCTCAACATGAGATATATTACTAAATGAGAGCTGCTAGTAACTTTTTTTTGACCATACAATAATTCATTCTTATATTGTGGAACCCTGTGACTATAAGTTACTTCTCTAAGCAAGAAAAGAGGCAAACAACCGCACAACTATTAAAAGTTGCAATGAAGGATTTCCTACATTTTGCACCCAATAAGAGAAATGATTATTTGTACAGAAAAAAAGGAAGTTGTGAGCTAACAGAGAGCTTGAAAAGATAATAATACCTGACTCTACTTGCTACCTAAAAGGCAAAGCAGAACGTCTAGAAAAATGACACATAGGTCATATTTGGTAGTGCAGTATTTCAAGAAGATTTTTTTATGACCCTTATATTTCCAGTTACATAGTTACCAAATCATTTGAATGTCCACTATATGTCTAAGAAAAGATAGATTACAGTAAACATCAAGATGGTGAAGAATTGATAAAAAAAAAATATGGTGAATCCATTTAATGTACTGCTACCAACCTAGTGGATGGCACTTAATAAATAGAAGTAAACTTTAACAGTACTCACAAATGTATTCACAAACATGACACGTACACTTTACTTCGAAATTCTTACTAATGACTATACTATTTTAACCTATAAAATTTACTAAGATAGACTCCCATCAAATGGCACCTAAGGTCCAACATACCGCCTACAAACAATTTAGAGATTCAATTATGTTCTGGCTAATAACATATATACCATGCAATGCATATATCTTATTATGGATATCCTCAATTATGCATATTCTGGCAGTTAAGCTTTGGAGTCTATCCTCTAAGATAGATACAAATAAAAACTGTAAATTTTCTAAAAAAGAATGAACCCGAACCAAAAAAGTAGAAATTGATCCAATAATTCAATGAAATGAGTGAATATAATACTTGCAACTTGTATCTGCGGGAATAATAACAAACAATACAACAACATTCAATAGTCTCAAAACGAATTTCTTTTTCCATTTTCTTAAAAAAAGGAAAAAGAGAAAGTTAGGTTACTGTAAAAAAATAAATGCAGTTCAAGATATAAACGATACTAAAATACATTATACATGTAATCAGTAAGAAAACTAAAGACTTATTTAGTTAATAGTACTGCCAAAAATACTGCAACTGTATTTTCCTATGCAATCTCCTCCATGATGGAGAATATTCGCATAACAACTTGGGGCACAAAGGGTGTCGGTGTACCTTCTTTCCAAGTATAAAATGGACAATATTGGGGACCCTAAAGATGGCCAATAACACTAACTAATAAGTTAACTTGAAACTATAAACGTTATCAATTATAAGTACAGAAATCCAGTAGAAATCATTCTGTATCAAGTCAAGATTACCATATCCTCGGAACAAACCATAGGAATTTAAAGTACCTCATCGAGAAGTTACGTCGGTCTCTGACCTGCCTCAGCCGCAACCAATGCTTCCACCATACTCTCGTGTTGAAAAATCCAAACTAATATGATCTTCTGCATCCCCGCAAAGAACAGTAATTCAATAAAAATGACCATAAAAAGCATAATCTTTCTGGCATCTAACAAAAATAACAGACACATGAGCACCCATAAAGATCAAAATTCATCATGTCACTGTCCTTAGAAGATTAAAAAATCTGTTTTATTGAGCACCAACGTTTCACATTGGTACCTTTGACTCACCTAGGATTTGCAATGACGATATCCTTTGGAAATTCCATGTCATACATCAGTGCATCCTCAACACCCCACTGACCAACACATAGCTGTTACCTGCATTTCCATTCGAGCATTACAACTGTTAGAATAAGGATCATATACACATTTAAACAATGACAATTAAAAATACTTGTAAAATAATAAGCTTAATTACTTTTTCATGAAGCATGACCAAGAGAGTATAGTCCTCAAATCAAAATATATAAACTTCAAAATCCAATAGAAAACAAAAATTAAATCACATGAAGCAAAACAAAGTTGTAATACCATCTCCAAGCTCAAAGAAGTGTATTGCCCTTCTTGATAGGAATAAGAGTTTCACCAGTATCAATACCGCTATTTCGTAATTGGTTGTTTGGGTCCTGAATATTGTCAATGTTATATACGTTCTTCTCCATCAATAAAATCACAAAAGCAAATCAAAACTTAGAATAAGGAAATTAAATCATGTATTATAGAAGAACCAAAATCTATAAGGATTTAGTTTGTTAATCTGGGTTATTGGTATTGCATCTTGGATTGTTATTTCCCTCTTTGTTAATTCGCTAGACCTGACCTGGATATCGAACCCTACCATGGTAATATCTAAGACAGACTCCAATTTTCCTATAACATCTGCACAAGAAACTATGATTGCTATTTCCATCTTTAACATTGGTGTTGGAAAATTCAAATATCTCATCTTAGTGTAGGACTGAGCTGCAACCTGATTCGGTCACTCGACATAATAAGGTATCCAATCCAAGTCTTACTCAATACGTACTCTGACATACTATTACATAAAACATAAAACTAAAATATGGAAATAATCAAAATTGCAAGTCAACTGAACTGTATGCAGCAAATCAGAGATATACATCTTCAACATACCTTGAAATTTGGCTAGAGGATATATTTCAAATGCTTCTTATGACCTCAGCTCCAATTTATCTTCCGGTTGTCCCAAAATATAACAAAACAACAATAAGAAAAATATTTATTAGAGAAGCTGGTGCAGGTGTTAGATGGTAAATTCCCTAGCTTCACAAATAATTTAATGATAAGTACATAATTGCTACAATTGTTAAGAACCCACTGATACTGTACTCCTAATTACCAAAAAAAAAAAACATATATTGAAAGCAAAGAGGACAGATAGAAATCAAATTCGTACTTGGTTGAGAATTCTTGTTTGATTACATGTTAACAAATCAATAAAATAGTGAGTCAAGATCACATAATAGATGGGAAAGAAAAATATCATAAGTGAACGGGGAAATGGAAAAAACCATACCCGTTTCAAATTAATAAGTATGATATGCTTGTGTTTTAATGTTGTTAAATAGGAAGTAACACCATGTGTATATTACATGTGAACTGGGGTTAGTAAGTATAGGATCGCCGGAAAGTTCATTCATAGTCTGCTACTGTTGGAGCTCTGCCACCTGTAGCTAGAAATGGCTCATTTGGATTCACCTTCACCATCGGGTTTACCATATGTTGATGCACTTCCAACATGGTATTTATCGACAACTCCATATTTATCTGGTCGTCATGTGAAAGGTCCTCAAGACTATATGCCTATTGCTCTTAACTGCACCACAGGCTGGAATACTTACAATGTTAGTAGCTAATCTCTCTAAATTAAGATAAAATACTGATTTCGACATCCTAGTATTATCTTTATGCTTTCTGATATTTTCTTTATTTAGATATGAATTTCTTATTAGTTGAGATTGTTGTTGTAATATTATTTGTCTACATGCTAAACTTCTTCCATAGATGGGCTTGTTGTTTGTTTTCTTTTATAGGCATTCCAGTCACAAAGTAAATCTATTTCTGGAGGTTGATATAATACATAAGAAAAAAATCAAGAAAGTGTAAGGATCAAGAGAACCTTATTTCCAGAAACCCCAATAAAAATCGAAAAGAAGAGGAAAAAAATAGCTTCATTAAATGAAGCCGTATGTTTCAATTTCTGAAATCATTATTATTACCAAAACCTTTTTTTTACCTAGCAAATCCCTTCAAGTTCAACATAAGCCTAATACGTACCTTGTTTTGCAGCATAGGAAGTATTAGTCACGTTAGGTCCCTCAAAAAATGCTTTCCTCAAATTTGATCATACCTAGATTTAGTCAAGTACTGAAGTACGCCTTAGTAATTTGCAGAAATTTAAGATCAAAAGAAAAATTCTTACAATAGTGTTTGAATTGTACAACTTGAGCAGTCTTATCCAGAGATAAGACTTCAATGTTCCTATAGCATCTGCACATAATAGTTCTGTCAGGGTGCACAATGTATTACCCAAGAACACTGCTAAGCGCCACAAAATTAACTTAGCGAAGCTTGTGACATTCTCGTATGTTCTGTTTCCTCTCTACATGCTTGAACTTATTCCTACTTTTTTCTTGCTACTTTAGTTGTAGACGACAATCAATTCCATCACAAATAATAATTAAATTTACAAACTGTAGACATGAATATTGTATTAGTCCTCATCATATCCATTAAGCTGATTTGAATATCAATTTGCAAAATATGTTGTTTTTCCTCTTCTAGATAATTCGTATTTAAAAATCAACATCAATCAGACAAAAACCATAATCAAACCCAGAAAATTAAACAAACAACTTAATCAAAACCTATCCGGGAAAAAATAGATACAAACTACTTCAACACGTGAAATTTAGGTTGAAATTGAGATAAAAGTTTGGATTTGATGCAATCTTTTTTTTTTGAATTAGGGTTTCTGCGAGAGAAAAAAAGTTCCTAGCGTTGCAGAGAGAAAAAAATAAGAGAAAGTTTGGTAAGAAATTCGTTTTTTATTAAAGTACGAAGAATATCAGGACGGACTCGATCTTTCCTGACCGTCGAAGTCAAAAATCGTAAGCTTCTTGGCCGTCCAAGTCAAACTTCATCCGGATGATCCCGACCGTCGGATGATAATTTTCGGTAAATCTTGTCCACTATTTGACTATTTTATCAATGAGACAAAGTACACTTTTTTTATAACAATGATTAGGTTAGTTTAATTTAAATTAAAGTAAAGGGTATATGTATAATTGTCTAACTTTAGGACACCCCTTATAAGTATAGGGAGGTTGGACTAATAAAACCATAAACTTCCTGGCCATCCAAGTCAAACTCCATCCGGATGATCCCGACCGCCGGATGATAATTTTCGGTAAATCATGTCCATTGTTTGACTCTTTGATCAAGGAGATAAAGTACACCTTTTTTTATAACAATGACTAGGTATCACCGGGACCTTACGACCCCGGCTCAACCTTTGTATAACAAAAAAAGAGAAACACATAAAATAATGTAATTTAATTTCATATAAAAACCTATTCATATGAAATTATAGATAAACTAATAACCTATTCATAATAACCTTTAAACATAAAACTATAGATAAACTAATCAATATAAACTAAAAGACCAATAAAATTAAAAAATATGGCATGAACCTATTTGTAAAATCTAATAATCAAAACAGGAACAAAATCATGTAACCTTTATATTCTTAAAATAAATAACTATAGCTAAAATCATGTAACCTTTCTACTCTTCATCTTCATTATCGGAGTTCACCTTCTTTTTTAGCTTGCGTCGAGTCTTCTTGGCAGGTGTTTCTGGATGCTTTGCCCCGCTGTCATCAGTTAACGCACGTTTCCTACCCCTCTTAGAGGTTTCCTCTTTCTCATCCTTTGATGTATTTGGATCATTCTTTTCGAGTTCATCCTGCAGAAAATGGGATTTTTACATGTAAGAATGACTCATATTTGTAAGAAACCTGTAAGGGATTTTTACATGTAAGAATGACTCATATTTGTAAGAAACCTGTAAGGGATTTTTACATGTAAGAGGGATTTTTTTTTTCTATCAAAAAAAAAAATGACTCATATTTGTAAATAGTAGTGATCCATTAACAACTGATTGCAAAGTTACATTGTCTTCTGTATCAGCATCTGAATCGTCCAGTTCATCTTCTGGCTTGAATACTTTTTGGACTGTAAAATTATCAGATTGATTCTTATATTATATTCCTAGATTACTAACTTGAAAACAAAGGCGCAATCTTTGATTCGGTCGAACCATCCGCGTGCCTTTTCTCCCTTGTTAATTTGCAATTGAAAATAAATGTTATGGTTAGCATGGTTTAGAATACACTTATGCATATTAAAGAGAGTTTTCTATACTAATATTAATCACCTTATTGCATTGTTCCAGGTAATCTACATGTTCTTTTGTAGTGCATCTCATTATTTTTTCAGCAGTCTCTCCCATTACTATGAATACTCATTTCTTGTCCCATCTTTTACAGTTAAATTTAATCTATACCTCTGTATATAACTGATGTGTTAGTAAGTATCGATGTATTCTCCATCCATTTATTAAAAATTCTTGTTCTTACCAAGGTATGTCTTTTTCAAATTCTCATTTGCAGTTTTCACACCAAGGTTTTCTGTCGTAGTCGTACTCTACCTTCTCCTTGCATATGTTGCATGCCATGTAGTACCATTCATGGTTGTATAAGCCCAGTACCCTTGCCTCGCAGGTGAATGTGTTACCCTGATATTATTTGAAGAAGCACATATATTATGTTTTATTTGTTAATAATCAGGATAAAAATATATCTAAAAACACACATACCATATTTTCAATGTATTTTATCATGTGAGTTGTTTCTCGAATAGTCTTCTTATGTTCATTGGTATCATCCAATTTGTGGATTGTTGGTCATTGTCACTCCCTTGTATCCATATTTAAGCCTGTGTAAAATTGTGTCGCTGTTTTAGCAGTTAAAAAAAAGACATAATACTCTTTTTATTATTGACAATTACTTTGTCCCGAATTCATCGACTTCCAGCACTTCTAGATGTATCAATACCTTAGAGGAACTAATCTCTCTCGTATGCGTCAAAAATAATTTCACCTTTCTACTTAACTAAAATGAATGAAGTATGTGATAAGAAAGAGTTCGTTTCCACAGAGAGGCAATTGTTGTTATGCAAATTTCAGTTTCTTAGTAACCAATTGGGAGGATTTTGATTTATCAAAGAAATAAAACTAAATTGAAAGCAAAGTAATAATAAAATTAATCAATAAGGAGAAGATATTGGTCAGTACCCTTGCCTCGCAGGTGAATGTGTTACCCTGATATTATTTGAAGCATCACATATATTATTCATTAATAATCAGGATAAAAATATATCTAAAAACTTGCATACCATATTTTCAATGTATTTTATCATGTGAGTTGCTTCTTGAATAGTCTTCTTATGTTCATTGGTATCATTCGGCTGTGGATTGTTGGTCATTGTCACTCCCTTGTGTCCATATTTAAGCCTGTGTAAAATTGTGTCATTTGTTTTATGATTAAAAAAGACATAATACTCTTTTTATTATTGACAATTACTTTGTCCCGAATTCATCGACTTCCAGCACTTATAGATGTATCAATACCTTAGAGGCACTGATCGCTGTCGTATGCGTCAAAAATAATTTCACCTTTCTACTTAACTAAAATGAATGAAGTATGTGATAAAAAATAATTCGTTTCCACGGAGAGGCAATTGTTGTTATGCAAATTTCAGTTTCTTAGTAACCAATTGGGAGGATTTTGATTTATCAAAGCAATAAAACTAAATTGAAAGCAAAGTAATAATAAAAGTAATCAATAAGGAGAAGATATTGGTCACCGGATAGTTTCATTCACAAACATGTATTTTCATCAATGACCAGAATTGGTATTTTAATCTCTCATTTACTAAAAGTCATAGGATACCTTGATCGCAAGTATATCCCGCTAATTTCCTGATTTCATCACAAACACATTAAAAGATGCACATGTGAATTCTACCTAGAAATCAACCTAAAGTGTAAAAGAAAAATTAAGTTTAACTCCCTAAGAGCAATAAGATCTATGAATTAGACTAATCAATGCAAACGAATGTGTAAAAGCACTAATCCATTTTAATAAAGGTTATGATTCATATGCAATTATAAAGATGTATCACTACAAGTAATAACCACACTATGCTACTTAGAATCAGGAATAAACAACTTTTTCGTATTGAAAACCCTAATATAGCTCTAGAAATGAATGCAAATCGGATTGATTACGGACTCAACCAAACAAACAATCAAATCATATAACAATATTAATAATGAATCATAAACAATAAATTACTGAGACAAAACTAATGCATTGAATCAAATAACATGTAGAGAATTCAACTTTATCCATAACCAATATTAAGTGTTTAGCTACTCATAGATTTTGGGTTCATCATATTCATAATCAATAATAAAAATGAAATGAAGAAAAATAATGAAAGCAAACCCTAGTCGCTGCTCTCCTCCAAAACTCCCAGTAGAAAATACGTGATCCCAAAAAAATAGAAACTTTTTCCTTTTGTAGCTTTTCATCTTTCCAAAATTAGGTCTTCAAAGCCCAAAGTCCAAATGATCCAACAGTAAAATGTCCACCAAGCCCATAAGTGAGGAATACCCATGTAAGAATTCTGCCAAAAATTTATCGCCGGAAAACTGGTGTCATCGTCGGAAGTTGGCCGAATTCCGGCCAGAAAAGTATCTCAGGTGACCGGCAAAGTCCACCCGGTCACCGGTCATAGTCAATCAACTCGTTCAAGGCTCAACCGAGTCAAGTATGAGTCAGATCAGCTAATTCATCTAAGTGGCTGAGTTGGTATTGGCCAAGGCCATTGCACTGGCCAAAGCTCTGTTGCACAATCATTGTGCTTCCAGCCATGATGGCCCTGTATGTTGCATCCCTGACTGACAGCTTCTCCACTTGCAACTCCAACAACACCTGCAATTCAGTTCCTTGAACAGCCCACCTGCAACAGTATTAGTTCTCGGCTGCAACTGTACTAACACCTTGAAATCAGGCTAAACTCCACCATCCAGCTGCCATTTTCACAAATCCATAGCACCACAACACATGAAAATCATCACAACCATCTTCATACAACAGTACCAACATTCTCTATAACTGCAATTTCAGATTCAATCATTAAGCATTGCAACACTCTCACAATTGCATCATTCCCTTTTCATCCTCAAGACCTCAGTTACCACCGACATCAAATCGATTTCCATATCTGAGTTGCAGATACAACCCTCTGCAACCCATCTTCTAATTCTTCTTCCTCAATCCCTTAACAGAAACATCTTCACAAATTCTGCTTCCTGAACTCGAATTGAGTTCACTGTTCCATGTTACCACCAAAAACAAGCACACACAACTTCAGTTCACATGAAAATAACTGCCATTAGCACCAACTCAGTCTGCACACTACCATTGCAGCTTCATTATCACCCCGACTTCATCCAATCTCTGCAATCCCATCTCATCCACCAGATTCAATAGTACCAACCTAACATTCATTTACACAATGATTCATTCACCTCAAAAATATCTTCACATTCTAGGCAGCAACAGTAACATCGATTATCTGTAGCTTTATCATTCCATAACCATCACTGCAAACTCTTGAGTCACAGCCAACATCTCTATAACTATAGCACTTGCAGTTACTCCAATTCAGCCTATGCTTCACTGCAATTCATGCATTCTTTCCTTGCACTGCTAACTCGACTCCAAGAGCTTCGGGCACCATCTCAGAACCTTCATTCATGCACCTACTGACTCGGCTGCCACCAACTTGGCTTGTAACAGACAAATGCATTAACCTCTTCTCAGCCTTACATTAGGTTTCTTCTCGGCTGCAGTACTTCATTGAAATATCCCACCAACACAAGTTACTTTCTCCTAGCCCAGACTTAACCTGCAATATTCTCAGCTGCATCACATAAACCTTCTCTGTGTTCACCCTTGGCAACATTAGCACCATCACTCCTTGGAACACAACAACCCAACTGCAACCAGCTTCATTGCTTGCTTCCATCTCAACCATTTCTTCAATTCAATTCCTTCCTTGCCTCTGACACCTGCAATGTGTCATATCCTAGCATACATCTAAGATTAACAAACCTTTCATAAGTAATTTAAGATTTTTCAAAGTTTTCATAGTAGTAATTAAGATTCGTTCTCTCAGATTTGCGAAGATTAAATTTAATGGTTTAAGGAAAATAAAAAACAAAGGCGAGAGTTAATGGGCCTAGGATTCCACCGAATTCATATCAATAGGTTCAATTTATTTATTCTCAACAATTAAAGCTCAATAAACAAAATAACACCGACTCTTATTTTTTCCAAGGTAGACTCTCAAAAGATTAATTGTATCCCCTAGGCATAGATTATCTAAACAAAGCATAACCTATCTAATTGAATGACAACCAATTTAATTAAATCATAATTCTATTTTAATTAATGCAAAATTCATATAGAAAAATAAAATAAATTCACCCATGTGTGAAGTTCGGCTTCCTCCGTCGACCCAGTGTTGGGGTTTAGCTTATCATAACGAAAACACACTCAAAAATATAATTAATAGCTCAAATGGTGTTTTTATTGAAGAAAACTAATAATACAATGAATTCGCAACGATATAGAGACGTTACAAAACTGTTACAATGTTGCTACAGAAAACTATTGTTTTGTTCTGTCGCAGAAAACTGTCATTCGTGGAAGAAACAGTGACAGTTTTAAACGACATACTACAAATGTAGTCTGTTCTTCTTCTTCTTCTTCTCTGCAGCAGCAGAGAAGTTTCTCCGCAACTCTCTGTTCTTCACCCCAAACTCTCGATAGCCTATTGACTGACTCCCAACGTCTATTTATAACCTCACAGGACTAAGAATCTCCCGTAATAACTCCAAAACTTCACATAATCAATGCCGTACAAGTCCTGGAAATAATTTATTTATTTTCCCCCTCTTCACGCGTATTTTGTTGGTTGTAAAACTTTCCAAACTTCCCGTGAGAATCAAACAAAAACTGACAGAAAATATTCTCTCATTACTGTGCAAAATCTCCTAAAAATAAATACCAAAAACCCGTGAATATCTTCTCCCTGTTTTAAAGTAACTACCAAATATAACATAATATCTTCGCCCATTATCTTCATTTATATTCTCATAATCACGTTCTAGACAGATTCGAACTCTCCAACACGTTCCTCACACGCGATCTTCTCAAAATATCGAGAATATTTCTCACTCCACTGTTTATTTCGAATCGGATTATCCAGCCCATTCTATTCGAAACCATCGACCATACCATTCCTGTTTGGTCCAAACAAGCCCAAAGAAACTAAAACCAGTGGTCGAATCTCACTGAAACTTGTCAAAATTCCTAACAGAATTATCACAGGAAGAAAACACGACAACCTGTTCAAGCATTAAATCCACCATTCTAGCCAATTCTGGTCCAAACGACGACCATTACCAGCTCTATTAATCCAAAACAAACAAAACCAATGATTTTAGGCCCTTGAATCTCCCTAAAACATGATTAAAATTCGTACCCTAATTCTGCCAGTTCAAGAACTAGTTTCCCGCGAAAAGCATTTTTCATGTTTTGCTTCAAACTATCACTATAGCCAAATTCGATCCATTTCAAAGACCTTACCAAGCCTGTTTAACCAAAAGGAGGATACCCATTTAATTTCAGCCATTAAGTCTCATTCGAACACCTCCAAAAGCTAAACCCTAAATCTGCTGCCATATTCCCGCCAAAACTGAAATTAAAATTGTTGAAGATGAAGTGCACTGATCCAAAACACGGGCGCCTTTAACAACTAGATGCCTGGGGGTGCCCTTATCCAAAATGAGGGTGCCTTTAACAGTTTTACTGAGGTGTTTCCAATACATTTCTGGGACGCCTTTAACACTCCTTCGGGGTGCCTTAAGTACTTTTTCGAGCAACTTTCTCCATAAGAGCTTATTTGACAAAAACACCTACAAACAAGATTATTAGTGATAAGATGAGTCCTAACTAATGTACTTATGGGTTAAAATGCGTCGCACTTTCGTGCTCATCAAATTCCCCCACACTAACATTTTGCTAGTCCTCGAGCAAAACAGAAAATTGACCCGCTACACAGCTGGTCATAAAATAAGAGAAAGTTAGACCCGCTACACAGCTGGTCATGACAAATGCCACATACACAAGACACACAAATATTTATTTATTTTATTTTTTTAGAGACCCGCTACACAGCTGGTCATAACATGCAAGGAAAAAGAAAAGACCCGCTACACAGCTGGTCATAACCCTAACAATCATAACATTTTTTTTTAGCTGGTCATAATAAGGAAATACATGAAATAGACCGAGTACACATCTGGTCATAAGACTAACAACTATAATAAAAAAAAATTAATTAATTAATTTTTTTGGACCCGCTACACAGCTGGTCATAATATTTATATTTTTATTATCTTTTTAGACCCGCTCAAGAGCTGGTCACAATACGCAAGAAAATTCCTGAAAAAATTAAAAGAAAAAGTTAATACCCACTCCCCCACACTTAAATATTACATTGTCATCAATGTAATTGAGTCATCCAACGTAAAATTAAGATGGGAAATTCAAAACTAAAAATAGAATAAACAAAAATAAAATAATTAATTAATTATACCTACTAGAATGTACAAAAACGGATCCTCATAAACTAATAACCTGAAAACTTGGGGATTGACCCAAAATACAATATTTATAAACGACAGGTTCATAATTATTTTATGAAAAAATGGGGACACTGAAACTGTCAGAAACCAAGATTTACCCCTAAACCAAGTTTTTACTACACATGGAAGTGCGTCAAGAACAAAATATGGGGATTCTATTGAGACTGGGAAATTTTAAACTGGCTCATGCACGATATCAGGAATAGGAAAATGTTCTGGGTACTTAGATGCAAAGCAATCCAACAACACTTTAGAAGCACACAATTCTAACCATAAATCAGGCAACTTTTGGAAGTCTAGGGGTTTAGAAACAACCTCTAAGTCGGGTGAATGATCTTGTGAGGCAGATTCATCTATGGAATTAGGCGAATCATCCACATGGTCATCTATATGTTCTGTTTGGAACAGAGAGTCACTACAAGACTGATCATCTTCATCATCATCATTAAATAATCTTTGGCATTCTAGAATTCTCAATATTTGTTCCAAACTAGGTGGTGTGTGTTTGTAATACTTTTCATATATAGTTTGATGTGATTCTTCACTTACCATTTGTGGAGCAAAAAATCCATACCATTGCCTACGCATATATTCAGCAAGCGTCATCTCAGATGAGGTTTCCTGATAATTTGACTTTTTACGCATATATTCCGCCAGCGTCATCGTAGGTGACGTCTCCTCAGAAGAAGTCACCATCCTCAAAAAGTCCCTGAAAAGAAATACAAAAAGAAACGCATAAAAAGGAAAAATAAAAAATAAAATGAAAAGAAAATAATGTACAAAATAAAAATAAAAATAAACCTAAAAATTAATCTAAAAACAAATCCCCGGCAACGGCGCCAAAATGATTTAAGATTTTTTAAAGTTTTCGTAGTAGTAATTAAGATTCGTTCTCTCAGGCTTGCGAAGATTAAATTTAAGGGTACATTATTTAAATGCCCCTATTATAGAGGCCCAACACAAATACCCTTATACAACAATATAAATACCCCTATCATTTAAATACCTTATCCATTAAAAAATAGATTACCTTAATACCCTTACTTATAATATTATTTTCATTTAAGAATTTTACCCATTAGAAAATAGATTTTTATATTATTTCACTCTTCATCACCAACAGCAGCGCCGCCACCCCCACCACTCCGCCGCCAACATTCCGCCACCACCGCCGCCGCTGCCACCACTACCACTCCGCCGCCGACACCACCACTCCGCCACTACCACCATTCTGCCACCACCATTCCGGCGCCACCATTTCGCCATCACCAACAGCACCGCCGCCACCACCACCACCACTCCGCCGCCGTCATCAATGTTAGGTGTCAACAATTGAAGATCCAAAAAATCAAAAGCTTAAAAATATTTGTCAAATTTGGTTGTTGATTCCATTTTTTTATTGTTAATACACAAATATTGGTTGTTGATACCATTTTTCTATTGTTGATACACAAACCTTGGTTGTTGACTCCCTAAACTAAGGTCGATTTCTATTGTTGATACACAAATATTGGTTGTTGATACACAAACCTTGGTTGTTGACTCCATAAACTAAGGTCGATTTCTATTGTTGATACACAAACATTTGTTGTTGACTCCTAACACTAAGATCAATTTCTATTGTTGATACACAAATATTGGTTGTTGATACCATTTTTCTATTGTTGATACACAAACCTTAGTTGTTGAATCCCTAAACTAAGGTCGATTTCTATTGTTGATACACAAAAATTTGTTGTTGACTCCTAACACTAAGATCAATTTCTATTGTTGATACACAAATATTGGTTGTTGATACCATTTTTCTATTGTTGATACACAAACGTTGGTTGTTGACTCCCTAAACTAAAGTCAATTTCTATTGTTGATACACAATTATTTGTTGTTGACTACTTACACTAAGGTCAATTTCTAAATCACATAATAAAATTCAAAATATAACACTACTATAAATCACCTAGCTATCCTAGGTGTTCAACTATAAGCAAGAAAACAAACATACTTTTTACGTATTGTTCTTTACACATGGAATTTTATCATAAGACACTTAGGTATTATGTCAGGAAAATAAGTCTCTTGTCTATGGAGTTCCGATAGACTTATCGTATTCGCATAATCAAAATATGGACTTACCCAAACATTTCTCCAATAATAGTACTAAACGTTCAAGTTGGTGAGCAAACATGGCACATCTTGTCAATATTGTCACTAGTCAGTATTACTAAAAATTTCTAATGATGCGAATAAACATTAATAATGAGGACTAATGGTGTTGTAATGCAAATGTAATAATAGTTGCATGTTCAATAATTTAAAAAAGTGTAGCAGAAAGAAATAGTGTTATATTGCTAAAGCAAGAATAGGAATCAAACCTTGTTAATTGCTCATCACCATAAGAAACCATCTCTTGGTCTTACCAGACCATATACATAAAGACAAACATTAGCTAAACATAAGGTACTACTACAACCACACCTTGAGGATTCAAGTTTAATTACAGTCACTAATAGTATCATATCCATAAATTGTAATGCATTTCCAGGGATCCCAATAACCTGCAGCGACACATTAAGTTCAAAACTATAAAAATTGGTTACTTTTCGTAACCAAGGACAAGTAGAACTTAATTCTGGTTTTAAGATCTAATTAGAACCATTGTACACCACCAAAATGCTACTTAGTATTATTACCTAAACTCAATAATCATCTACTGTACATGATTCAAGCTAGTTACTTTCTGAAACGTGCCGAAGGAGCAAGGTTGACGGTTGAATTCAGTTCCGGTCCTTTAGCCTGGATGATACCTTGTACAACCACAAATGAAACAACGAACACTAAATTACATATAATGTCATTTTTGATTCTCTTTACTACTTCTCATCACCAAAATCATCCTCAAAAAAACTCAACATAACTACACAAATCAAAGACAAAATCAAGAAAAATCAAATAAGGTACCCATTCACCTGTTATTGTTTGCTTTAGAAAATCCAAAATCTATTAGGAACGAGAATATGATAATATTTACAATCTCTCTTAGCTCATCAATATTTTCTATACTGTAATAAAACACCTCTTCCTACACTACCACGATCTCCACCACTATCACCTCGGTTATTCCCACCACCTTCTCCACCACCACTATTAAATGGAACAAGTCATTTACCATTGATAATATATAGAAAAATCATTGTCAAAACCAAATCAAACAAGATGAATACAAATCAAGTAAACATTTGAAACACAAATTATATAGAAATTACCGAAGATTGGAAACTGATTTGTTGAAATGGATTGAATCAAAATCCAAATTAAAATTATTAGGTATATAAACTCATTTAAACAGAATCGATTTCTTACCTATTTAATCTTCATGGTGTCCAGAATCACTAATCAACACGATCTTCAATAAAAGAGTCGAAAACGAATAGATGACGAAACCTAAAATTCGAAAACTATCAGAAGACGACCCTAAAAGTTGCAGCGATCAAATCACTCATTATCACATGATTTCGATTCTCACTAGTTTTAAAAAAATTCTGGATCTTGCAACGGAGGTGGTGGCAACGATGGCGGGGTTGTGCTAATCGCATATGTGAGGTGGTGGTGATACAGAAATAGGAGGAAAGAGAAGACGAGGTATTTTTTTCAGATATAAAATCAAAATGGAAATACGGTGTTCAGAACTTTAAGAATCTGGGAGGATATTTTGGGAATTATTCACGAAATGTTTTCCTTCCGGATTAGTTAGGGGTATTTGTGAAGATTGTATGGGCATTTGTGAAGGTGCAGTAAAAAGAGGGGCATTTATTTAATTCCCACTAAATTTAAAGGTTTAAGGAAAATAAAAAACAATGGCGAGAGTTACTGGGCCTAGGATTCCACCGAATTCATATCAATATGTTCAATTTATTTATTCTCAACAATTAAAGCTCAATAAACAAAATAACACCGACTCTTATTTTTTCCAAGGTAGACTCTCAAAAGATTAATTATATCCCCTAAGCATAGATTATCTAAACAAAACATAACCTATCTAATTGAATGACAACCAATTTAATCAAATCATAATTCTATTTTAATTAATGCAAAAGTCATATAGAAAAATAAAATAAATTCACCCATGTGTGAAGTTCGGCTTCCTCCGTCGACCTAGTGTTGGGGTTTAGCTTCTCATAATGAAAACACACTCAAAAATATAATTAATAGCTCAAATGGTGTTTTTATTGAAGAAAACTAATAATACAATGAATTCGCAATGCTATAAAGACGTTACAAAACTGTTACAATGTTGTTACAGAAAACTATTGTTTTGTTCTTTCGCAGAAAACTGTCGTTCATGGAAGAAACAATGACAGTTTTAAACGACAGACTACAGTTCTTCTTTTTCTCTGCAGCAGCATAGAAGTTGCTCTGCAACTCTCTGTTCTTCACCCCAAACTCTCGATAGCCTATTGACTGACTCCCAACGCCTATTTATAACCTCACAGGACTAAGAATCTCCCGTAATAACTCCAAAACTTCACATAATCAATGCCGTACCATTCCCGTGAATAATTTCTTTATTCTTCCCCTCTTCACGCATATTTTGTTGGTTGTCAAACTTTCCAAACTTCCCGTGAGAATCAAACAAAAACTGACAGAAAATCTTCTCTCATTACCATGCAAAATTTCCTAAAAATAAATACCAAAAACCCGTGAATATCTTCTCATTTTTTTAAAGTAAGTACCAAATATAACAGAATATCTTCTCCCATTATCTTCATTTATATTCTCATAATCACGTTCTAGACAAATTCGAACTCTCCAACACGTTTCTCACACGCGATCTTCTCAAAATCTCGAGAATATTTCTCACTCCTCTGTTTACTTCGAATCGGATTATCCAGCCCATTCTATTCGAAACCATCGACCATACCATTCCTGTTTGGTCCAAACAGACCCAAAGAAACCAAAACCAGTGGTCGAATCTCACTGAAACTTGTCAAAATTCCTAACAGAGTTATCGCAGGAAGAAAACTCGACAACCTGTTCAAGCATTAAATCCACCATTCTAGCTAATTCTGGTCCAAACGACGACCATTACCAGCTTTGTTAATCCAAAACAAACAAAACCAATGAGTTTAGGCCCTTGAATCTCCCTAAAACATGATTAAAATTCGTACCCTAATTCTGCTAGTTCAAGAACTAGTTTCTCGCCAAAAACATTTTTCATGTTTTGCTTCAAACTATCAGTATAGCCAAATTCGATCCATTTCAAAGACCTTACCAAGCATGTTTAACCAAAAGGAGGATACCCATTTAATTTCATCCATTAAGTCTCATTCGAACACCTCCAAAAGCTAAACCCTAAATCTGCTGCCATATTCCCGCCAAAGCTGAAATTCAAATTGTTGAAGATGAAGTGCCCTGATCCAAAACACGGGCGCCTTTAACAACTGGATGCATGGGGGTGCCCTTATCCAAAATGAGGGTGCCTTTAACACTTTTTTCGAGGTGTTTCCAATACATTTCTGGGACGCATTTAACACTCCTTCGGGGTGCCTTAAGTACTTTTTCGAGCAACTTTCTCCATAAGAGCTTATTTGACAAAAACACTTACAAACAAAATTATTAGTGATAAAATGAGTCCTAGCTAATGTATTTATGGGTGAAAATGCGTCGCACTTTCGTGCTCATCAATAAGCACCATTACCCATCTACAATCTCTATTCCGTCCCAACTCATCACCATCCATCCCAACTTCTTCCATGTTGCTTCTAATCTTCAAACTCAGAAACCCATTTATCCTGATTGATTCTTCTCGGATTCAACTCAATCACTGCAACTCTAATTTCTCCCACAACATCACCACTAAGAATCTTTGCTATTTCAGTCCTGCTAGCAACTGCAACCACAAATTACCATCATTCAAATTCAAACCCATATTCTATCTTCCAGTAACTAGTTCTTGTGCTCATCATCTCATCAACCGAACTCTAATTTCTTCGGCTGAGTTCTCAATTAAGAGTTCAAATTCGACAAAACCCTAATTCAACTTCATGTCTGCAACTGCAATTCCCAGTACCACCTATAATATAACACATCCAACCAACAATAACTCAGAAAGCCATCTTCAATTCGATCATCAATTGCTTGTATTTCATCAGCAGATCTCTTTTATCTTCAATTTCTTTCAACTTGTTCATCACTGCTACTTCAAGTGTAGAAAACACATCACAGCATCAGATCCATGGAAGCATCAAAATTTCTTCATCTCTTCTTTCTCTTCTTCTCGGTTTATCTCAGCCTCAATCGTCTTCTCTGAATTTCAGGTGGAGTAAGAAAGAGAAACAATAAGGCAATGATAAGAGAATTATTTCTCTCTGATTTTTAGGGTTGTGTAGGAATAAGGCTAGTCGATATAGCCACCATTTTGAGGTAGATAAGGGGTACCCAGATGATAAATTGCTTCTCGGTTCCAGAGAACTGACATGCATATTCTCTTTATTGATAAACCGTAGCTAGCTTCGCTCACCTGTGAATTGGTCTTTTTGCTCCTTTTTGCTCCAAATGAACTTTTTCTCCTTCGTTTGCTCATAATGACTCAAAAGTACCTATGACACTCCAAATCAAACATAAGATACATATTTTACAAGAAAACTAGTAGAGAAAGCATAAACAATAGATAATAATTAAGGCGTTTATAACACCTATCAGGCACTGGTAGTAGCCAATGAAAGTGTACCTATTGCAAGGTATAATGTTCTGTTTTATGTCATAAAAGAAAATTATAACATTGAAATAGATGTGTTGTTTTATTAGAAATGGATTACAAACCTTGAAATTCTCTTACAAACGTTCTAGTAATGATAACAATTATTATAGTATTTGTGTGTTCCTCTACATCATAACCATCTATAGATTCAGAACATTCACCCCACATGGTGACCTTCATATCAACGCTTCTGTTTCAACAACAGAAATTAGCAACAAACTTTTTTTTTTTTAAGAAAATACATTCGATAATTGTTAGTTTATGGTTGCATACTGTTAGTTTATTTGTGTTCCATGTATGATGTTTTAACTTGCAGTTATTAGGAAGTTAAAAAACCCCTTATTTAATTTGGTAATATTTTTTGTGTGACCTTTCAAGTAAGGGTTACCTAATTTTTATCTTTGATGACTATATCTTTTCTTGAGTCTCTTCTGTTCCCTCTTGTCCATTGAATTTAATCCTAGTAATACCTGAAACATATGTCATTCTTCCAATGGCATCTTCAAGTAGCAATAATATTAATTATAAGTATCTTATATATGTTGTATGTAAATCACAAACGTAGTTCGGATCTTACTTAGATAGAGCGTTCTGTCGTTCAGTTTTTTAGATATACTTTTGAAATCTCTTTTTTGGTTTAGTTGTGAAATGAATTTTCCTCTTACATCTGCATTAAGACAGTTAAATTCAGTTGTTATTATTATATTGACAAACCTACTAAGGATTTATTTAATTAGTAGCACGTTATAGTTCTTGAGTTACCTATTAGGATTCTGTTTTCAATAATATCTGACTTATCAATATCCTGAATCTCCGTGTAGCTGAAATTATTCCTTAGAAACTTGTTTTTGTAGTCAATGAAGTTATGTGTATGAGTAGACTTCGTGAAATACATATGCATGTATTCTTTGTAACTCTTAACCTTGAAGTTCCGTAAGCTGATTGTGTTTTGTTCTTATAATCTTTATCTGTGGCGTACGTAATACTGTGGCATAATAATTGCTCTCATTCGATCTCCCTGCATAATAGTTTTATGAATTCGAGTTGTTGAGTAACCCAGATGAATTTAATTTTAGTTTTGTAAAAGTACAGATGAATGAGAAAAATTTAATAATAATCTAATTAGTGCATTTACTTACATTAGAATCAATGAGAATCATTATTAGTGCATTCACTCCGTCAGAAGAATACCACATTGATATGATTCAAACACTGATCACATGTCTGCAAATCCCTTCCTTCAGGGATGATATACCGTATGATCTAGGAAATTTGTTGTAAGGTTTACTTGTATACCTTATATCATGCGCTATACTGTTGTATTATGTGGGTATAATAAAACAAAGAGTTCATAAGAATATAGCGAGTATCATCGGGAACAATATAGTATTAAAACGATCTAAAGAATCAGGTAAAACAGAAAAAGTATTATTCACCTGTGTTTTCCTCATTTGTGACATGTTTTCGTTTTCCCTTGACATCTATTGATTCGCAGTTAGAAACAATATAGTCCATTGTTTCTGCTGTTTTCCGGGTTCACGATGTTGTAGGCCAAAACGTAATGAATAAATATTTTTGAATAAGATACATTATTTATATGCTTGAGAATTAGAATAGTTAAGCAGCAGTATCAAATCAAAATCAAACCTTGTTAATGCTTTGTGTATTTTCTTCCGACATGTTTACCTGTCACAACTCCGTCCTTATTAATCACTGTAATAAGCTCTGTAAGAAACTATAAAATCAGATTATTCCATCAAACTATAAGAGAAAAAATATTCTATCAAAATATAAGAGAAAAAAATAAAGATAAGTACCTTGGGAATTCTTCTATTTTTTGACCTGCAAAAATGTCTTTGATATATGTCCAGTGTAAGCCATTGTGTGTCCTATATATAGTTTTCAAAAAACCCGGTTAAGGAAATCAATGTTTCCATAGAATTAGAATTCTATTAACTTTCCGATGAAGTAAATCAGTGTCCTAATATAACTCATTCTTGTTTTCCCTAACTTCTTTAGAACCCCCCCCCCCCCCGGTATTTGAATTTCTTTAGTAGTTTCCTATAACGTGGCCTTTGTCGTCCAACACATTAAGCTACCAAAAATCCTCAAAGCCTCAAGTATTCAGGTCCTCAAGCTGCAAGAGATCATACAACAATATGTGATAAACTTCAAACATGCTTCAACAGTGTATAATCGAAGTATTAAAACACTGCCAAATTCCTCCAAAGTGCACCAAGTTCTAATGCCAATAATTGCAAATGACTACATAACAAAGTCACATGAAACTTCAGTGTTCTGAAGAAACTGCAATGAGATCGGGAAAGGTGTAGCATGATAATGGAATAAAAATCATGTCCCTGATCTACATTGTCTCCCTTTAGTTAGTTCCACGCTTCTTCAACATTATAACCATCTACCAAATCAAATCACACCTATCGATTCAGCTATAGGATTCACATTAAATAAACCCTAATTTAAATTCGTTAACATAAATTTGAATGATTTTAATCGAAATTTCAAAATCATTACTTTCATTGCATCTTAACTTGATACTAAGCTTTGTTTGACATGATCATGGAAGTCAAATAATTTGAATATTTTATAAAGATGTATTTTAAACATATTTCAATCTGTAATGACACCTTTTGTCTAAGTTTCTGAGATCACATCTGATCGTATGTGAAATGGTTTTTATACAAAAAAATGTTAGTCTCACTAGAATAATCAGCCTAATACGTACCGATTGGGCTAGCAAATTGTTTTTTTTTAGCATACAAAGAAGAAAGTTAAGTTGTTACAGAATAGAACATAACAACATTGCTTGGGATACTGGATCCAGTCCATCAAGCTTGGACATGATTAATAAAGGCATAAGCATTAGAAAAATATAAAAACAAATTTATAATCTAATGATAACGCCAAATAAGTTCACAGAATAATATAAACTAAAAGGACTAAAAAAAATAAAAATTGTCTGAACTTAAATGTAAAAGCCAGTATTCAGAGTAGTAATAAAATCATGTAAGATTCCTATTTTCATAAAATCATTGGTATCCTAATCTTCATCTTCATCGTCAGAGCTCACCCTATTTTTCAGCCTGCATCGAGTCTTCTTTGTAGGGGTTTTTGTCTGCTCTGCATTGCTGTCGTCAGTTAACGCACGTTTTCTACCCCTCTTAGAGGTTTCTTTTTTCTTATCCTTTGTAGTATTCTTTTCGAGCTCTGCATCCTGTAGAGAAAGGGATTTTTACATGTAAGAGCTATTCATATTTTTAAATAGTAGTGCTCTGTTAACAACGTCTTGCAAAGTTACCTCGTTTTCCGTATCAGCATCTGAATCGTCCAGTTCTCCTTCTGGATTGAATACCCTTTGGACTGTAAAATTGTCAGATTGATTCTTTACATTGTATTCTTGGATTACCATCTTGAAAACAAAGGTGCGGTCTTTGATTCGGTCGAACCATCCGTGTGCCTTTTATCCCTTATTAATCTTCATTCAGAAATAAATATTATGGTTAGCACGGTTTGGAATACACTCATCCATATGGAAGTCACTTGTCCACACCAATATTTCGTCACCTTATTGCACTGCTCCGTGTAATCTACATCTTCCTTGGCAGTACATTTTATTATTTTTTCTGCTGTCTTTCCCATTACTGTGAGTACTGCAGCTTCTGTTCCTTTTTTTACCGACAAATTAAATTTGTACCTGTGTATATATTCAAGGCATCGGTAAGTATCGATGTATTATCCATCCATATATTAAAAGATATTGTTATTTCTTACCATGGTATTTCCTCTTCGAATTTTCCATCGCACTTCTCACACCAAGGTTCATCATCTCCTTCATACTCTACCTTCTTGTTGCATCTGCTGCATGCCATGTAGTACCATTCTTTGTTCTCGACCAAGCCCAGTACTGTCGCCTACCTTGACATTTACTCTAAGAAGTACATGTTTAGATATTATGTTTTATTCAAGGAGGTAAAAAAGTACAACCAAATAAATGCATACCATATTCTCCGTGTACTGTATCATGTCAGTTGCTTCTTGTATAGTCTTTCTATTTTCATTTGGATCATCCGGTTACGGCGTGCCAGTAATTATGACATTATTGTCTCCTGATTTAAGTCAGTTTGTACATATGTTGTGGTTTTAGTATATGTAATATAAACTATAAATAGTCATACCTTTTACTGTGTTCACTTACCGTTTCTTGAACTCATCGACTTCAGGTATATCCAGATTGATCAACACTCTGGAGGCAGTTGTGGTAGCTAACGATAGTACGCCTGTTTCAAGTTATAATTATTTGTCAGGTGGACATAAAAATTTCAATGTCGGCATGATCTATTTTTAATTAGAAAGGGACCACGAACTTCTAAACTCGCTTACAAACGTTCCAGTAATAATCACAATTATTGGATTATTTGCATGTTTCTCTAAAACACCTTCTTCCACGGATTTGCACCATTCACCCCATTGAGTAACATTCATGTCAATCCCCCTGTTTTAGAAAAAATTATATTAACCTTCAGTTGATCAAGTTTTTTAGTTAACAACCTATAAGTAATTTGCCTTATATTTAAATATACTTACTTCGTATCTTCGATAACTACGTCTCTCTTCTGAGATTCTCCAGATCCTTTCTGACCACCGAATATTACCGTACTAATCCCAGAGATGGATTTCAGTGTCTCAATAGCATCTACAGGTAATAATGCCATCGATTATATGAATTTTATGTTTGTCGCTTGGAAAACTAAAATGTGGTTCGGTTCTTACTTAGATAGAATTTGGTGTCATTCACTTTTTTCGATGCGCTTTTGAAATCTATGAAGTTAAATTTATGATCTGGAAAGTCTGGTTCGCCAATCTCCAATTGTTTCACTTTGGTGAACTTGTTAAACCACATAATGTGTTCGTATCCTATATAAATTAGAATATATATCAACAGATGGTATTTAAACTCCTTTTCATCCATTAAGTGCAGTTCCAGACCATACACTTTCTTTGTCTTTTTATTTCCCGATTTCCAAATCTTTAAAACCCTTGCCTTCATAAACACGATGAGTATTTTGTTTATATGCATAATAACAGTTACTATATCGTAAAGATTAATCAATAATTATTCCGAATCTTTCTTTGAGCTATCAGTATTTTCGCCGGACATGTTCTGTTGTGGGTAGGAACAATAGCTTCAGTCCCAGAACATAATAATAACCTCTATACTCAGTACTAAGCTCTAAATAATTATCTGATACAATCGGTGAAAAAAGTAAAAAAATAAGAAGATGAAGAAGCGTACCTTTGTAATCCTATGTTATGTCTTGCAAAACTTCCTTGGATATCATGTGCTTCGTCTTGCAAAAGAGTCTTGGGTTGATGCTCTATATATGCAATCGTGTGTCCTATATATATATAGGTTTTAGAGAACCCTTGTGAAGAAAAATAGTGTTTCCATAGAATTCTAGAATAACCAAGCTTGTATTTAGCTTTTCTAAATCCATCCCAACTCAAAATAAAGAAATCGTTATCCTGGGATAACTAAACTTGTATTAGATTTTCCTAAATCTATACCAACTCCAAATAAGGAAATCGGTGTCTTGGAACAACTAAACTTGTATTAGCTTTCTTAAATCCATACCAACTCAAAATGAGGAAATTGGTGTCCTAAAATAACTAAACTTGTATTAGCTTTCCTTATTCTATCCTAACCCTCTAGTTTGGATTGATGCGCATTAGTGAATAACACTATCACTTATTTTACTAAAATCTAGTTATTACCACAATATATGAGCATTAAGTAGAGCAGGGAGAAATGGTGTAGTAACATTAGTGAAATAGAATTGAGTACAGTCCCCTGACTTAGAAGTGATGCAGTTCGAATATGGTTATATTTATATATTGTTTGAATAGGTATAGAGTACTATGCCATAAGTATAGAGGTTCATGAGTTTATAGAAGAAGAGAGTTAGGATTTCCGTTGTTGGTTGGTTGTCGTAGCAGTAGAGAGTTAGGGTTACTATCAATTGAGGACGTAGTACATGTACTATCACACATGTCTCTTATCTAAAAACTAAAAGTTCATTTTCTAACATAAAAAATTTAACATGTATTTCAAGAGCATTCATGCATATAAGAAACTAACCATCATATTTTTGGACATGTACAAAATACATACTTTGAGACCCTGTAGTTCCATTTACTTCCTTTGTTTTTCTAGACAACATATGTAAATACCATTCCTAGACACATCTATAAAATACCAACGTTCTTCCCAGTTGATCTTATACATGTTTCTTGTTCTATATGATATTGGGCCTCTTTGGATTCTCCCATTTCGTGTACCATATGCAACCGGTAATTCTTGATCCGCAGTAGTTCGTCCAGTGCATGATTGAAGATGTGTATTGGCTTTTTTAGTCTTACACTATATCATTGAAATCAGATGGGCAACCTTTTATTTGTATCTTGTTTGGAGAATGTGTTTACTTTCATCGGCATTGTCACCGGCATTGCTGTTTTCTTTAGATCGGTGCGTGAAGCTGTCCAATCTTATTAAGATAGTTGAAGTAGGTGTTCGATGTCGCGTTTCAACAGTAAATTTATTATCAAAAGTTTAGATATCGCTTGCTTATGAATTCTTTAAGCCAAGTTAAAAAAAATCAGATATGCAGGGAAACCAACAATGTTGTTGATAAGTTTGACAAAGATTGGACATCTAGAGTTCGTGGAGGTGTTTGAATTGTCAGCATTCCGTGTTTTATTCTTAGTTTATGTAATATTGATGTTATAGGTGTTGCTGCGTCAAGTATTGTCAAAAGCTATTAATAAGGAGTTGATTTTATTATATGTGATGATTCTCCTTCGCAACCATATCATGCCATGTTTTTTATCTGTCTCTAGTATTCCTCTATCCGGTTAATAAACTAATCACATTAATATAAATTTTAAAGAGGACCAAAATTGTTCATAAATTAATAAAAAATCTGAACGAATAAACCTAAACTTAAAATATCATGATTGCGTCCAATATATTCTCAATCCAAATCTTCCATTGATTCTATCTCGTGAGAATCTGCTTTCCGGCTTATTTATCCTAAAAAAATATGTGCTGCAATATTATTTATTTGCTGGTCAATGATTATTATCCTATCGCCCTGGACTTCATCTCCATTAGATCCTAGCATGCCATAACCTCTGTAGATATATTTATGGATATATCGAACTGCTCTATTGTTTTTGGCCATTTTCCCTGCACATAAATTATTGGGAGAAACATAATGATTATTCTATATGCATAAATAAGAATAATAACAAAATTGAAAAGGTTACATAATAATCATCACGAACCTTGGTTAGTATTTTGGTAAACTTCGCCGGAAATGTTTGCCTGACAGTTTATATAGGAATTATAAGTCTATATTAGTTATTACGCCCTAAAGATTTACCTAATACACAGAGATAAAAGGGGGGAAAAGAAAGAGGGAAGAGGAGTACGTTGGAAATCATGTGCTTTTTCTTGCAAAATAGTATTGTGCTTATGTTCTGTATATGCGACGGTGTATCCTATATATAGGTTTCATAGTAGCGTTGTTTAGGTAATCAGTGTTTTCATAAAATCATTTTTTTATTGGGAATTCAATAAGGAAATCGGTGTTCTGGAATAATCCTAATTGGTATTAGCTTTCCTAAACCCATACTAATTCGATTTTGTTTATTTTAAGTGGACTTAAATTTGGGCGTTCCAAAATGTTGTGCATTGGTGATGAATGCGATCATTGATTTCATTACTTTTAGTCGATTTTAATGAAACCCGATTGTATGAAAACTTGCACCATATATCCTCACCAATTTGTACCTGCATCAGTTTGATTTTATATGTCTACGATGTGGCAGACCTCTTCTCCTTTGAGTTTGAGATTAGAGGTGTTATATGTAATTATGGGATTTTGGTTGTGTTATATTGTTGTGCACAATGACCATTTGAAGTGACTTAATATACTTAGCTATGTCAATATTCATAAGACCAAGGATAGTTATGTCATTTGGACTATATATTATCTAATCAGTTTGTTCTCCGTTCTTCATTTCTTCATTTTTCCTGAAACTCCATCCCAATTTCTTACGAAGGGGTTATAATCCATAAAAATTGAAACCATGATTATACACACAGTAAAGAGCTTGATTTGTCATTACAAACCAATGATTTGAAATGTTTATATTACATCCTTTCCCTCATAATTTTCTCCAATTTTCCCTAAATATGAAACCCTAATATTTTCTTCAATCAGAAAATCAAAATCATTTTCTTCTGAAATTTGTAGAAAAAAAGAAGAAGAAATCACTCATAAATGTCGCAACTTAACTCTTGATAAAACAGTAGATGGAATGGTGTTGGTAGTGATGATTTACCAATTACTACTACTTCAAATGATGAGCCCGTGGAGATTCAAAAAGGTATGTTGATTTTACTGTTTTTTTTAAGATTGGGTTTGTTGTTTAATCAGTTAAATAGTAAAAATAATGGAAGAAAATCATGAGTATTGATGGGTGGTGGTGGTGTTGGTGGAGGGTTTTTATCCGAAGATTGTTTTTTTTCACTCAATTGAATTGTTAAACTTGGAATCAAATCATAGGTATGGGTAGTTATGGGTGGTATTAGGTGTTGGTGGGTAGTGATGTGTTAAATAAGATGGTGGTGGTGGGTGGTGGTGGTGGATGTTCAGTTTTTTAATTGTAAAAAAGCTATGGGTTTGTTGTAATTTATATTAAATTTTCATATCTAGTTTACATATTTCATACATAGGTCTTTGAAATGTAATATTTGTTCATTCCTTTAGTCATTTGCGGTCTCTTGGAAGTGAACTGTTTCTGTTGTTATTGCTGATATTGTACTTCTAATAATATTGATGATGGTTATCTTTGTTTTCCTTAAGAATTTAGGATTATTATGGAAGCTCAATGCAAAGGTTTTATGGAGAACACAGTCTTAGACTGGCTAACCTGCTGGAATGTGCCACAGTACTGGGTTTCAAGGTGGTGGTCAGGAAAGAACTGCGTAAGTCTCCATATCTTTAAAATACAACACTACCAAAGATGATATTTATGTCATTTTTCTAGATGTTTTCTCTTTCCTTTTAGGTAGCAAGTAGATGGTCAGGTATTACCATGTTTTCAAGATCTCTGTGAGCACAACTTCCCTTTTTTTGTAAAAATAATCATTTCATTAGTTGGGTGCAAAATGTTGGCAATCCTTCATTGCAACCTTCAATAGTAGTGCGGCTGTTTATATCTTTTCTTCCTCGGAGAAGTAACTTATAGTCACATGGTTCCACAATGTAGGAATGAATTATATATTGTATGGAATTGTAGGAAAGAATATTGTCAGAAGTACCAATTGGCTTCTTTTATAAAGTCTCTGTTGGTCTGAAATGAATAAAAATATTTTTTTTAGACAAATCATGAATCATTGGATGTATACCATATGCATTGTTATGTTACTTTACTAAATGATATATTTGGGTTTTTTTTTTTTTTTTTGTTTTTGTTTTGTAGAGTTTTCAGTTGTTGCAGCATATCAGAGCTTGGATGAGTATTATATAGATTGTTTGGGGGCTGTATTATGCAACGAATTAGTGGGGCTATGGATGGTTATTATGCATGTCAAAATCTTCATTGCAGTTGTAGGTACATTTCCTAATCAATCTGTGTTGCTTTCATTAATAAACTTATGAGTCATTTTTGTTGATTCTTAATTGACTATGTAATTTGCAGCAATTGGTAAACTAAAAATCAATAAACTGTGTTCCTTTCATTAATAAACTTATGGGTCATTTTTGTTGTTGTCTTAATTGATTAGTAGTTCGTTGTAGTTAGTAAAATTAAAATCAATGACTACCCGTGGTCAATACCATTAGGATGTGTTGCTAGAAGGATAATTGACACATCTTTGAAATGTAATATTTGTTCCTTTCTTTAGTCATTTGCGGTCTCTTGGAAGTGAACTGTTTTTGTAAGTGAATTTTTAACTTTAGCAGGAATTTAAGACCTATGGCTAATCACAGTGTACGATGTTCATGGATAACAGATTGATAATCAATTAGTGATACCACTGGAAATTTAAATATAGAGGGAGTATAAAAGGGCAAGACAGATATCAGTAAAGGAGAGAAAGATAGTTTCTTTTGTTGTCATTTGCTTTGCTTTGGTTAATTATTGAAACATGAAATGAAAGGAACGGTTTGATCTCATAGGTGTGTACAAAATCATAAACTCTGTAAATTATCTGTTATTGAGAACTCATATTTCTCTTATTCAGATGTTTTAATTAAAGATTGCAACTTCGATCGAAAGTTTACTCTAAGAATGTTGAGCAATGGTGGGATGGTAAGTGCAACATTTCTTCCACTTGAAGAATGGTTGTTTCCGTTACTTTTGTTTTCTTATTGTTGATCATTCTTGAATGGAAACTAGTAGTTATGCATTGTCTTTTTTGTCTCTTCATTGGTTGTTAGAACACTTCCGCTGTCACATCATCTTTCAAAGACTGTTATACTTGATTTGTCAGTAGAAACTGGACAATTATATCGATTCGCTGATGCATATGATGAATTCACAGGCAAATCCTTTAACAAAAATATTCCAGGCTAATCAAATCTATGTTTATTATTCATGTGAATAAGTATATATGCACCAGAATGATGTTTTTCGTATTCATTTTGCAGAACAATTGCAAAGACCTCACTGCTGGGAAATGCAGAAATTCTACTTTATGAAAGAACACGCTATGCTGAGATACAGTAAGTTTCATTTTCTTTTTTCTGCATTAACTTTTTCACTCTTCCGAATATTCGTTTAGTCTAGGCCTCGATAGAGAAGTTGGCATGCCAGGGGTTTGTAGCCATTGTGTTATGATTAGAAAACTTAAAATTTTTTACTATGTTCTACATGTTTTGACCTTTTTTTTAGGTTGGCATTAATTCAAAAAAAAAAAAAGGTTTTCTCTGTGATTTTGTTGCATTTTACTCTTTATATATTTATGATTTCACTCTGTCATGTTAACTCTATTAATTGGAAGTTCAGAATCAAGAACAAAGATCACTAACAATATACTATACAAAGAGAACTATCCTTCTTCCTCAGCCTTATCTAACATTGAGTTTCTTTACTGTTAAAATGTGACCGTTGAATACAATGTGTAATACCTTTATAAGTTTACTACAAAGAAAATTCCAACCCTGGAGTTCGTAGTTTATTAGATTTGGTTTGTTCCTTGGATCTTTGTTCTCTGAGAACTCCAACCTTAGGATATTTTCTTTTGTATTTTGTCTTTTTTTATTTATTTTGTTTGATTTCTCCCTCATCTTCTTATTCATTGCAAGATTTTATATTTAATCACAGAGGTATGTCTCAAAGTACATGAATTCTGATTGAGTCCTGTTAATAGGAGGGAAAGTTCGTATTTGAGGAGGGATAAATTATGAGGAGGGAATAAAAATTATGAGGGAGGGATTTACTTCTTAAGTCAGGGATTAAATGTCCAACATATCTTTGAATTAATATGGTTTATCGACCCAAAAGGCTACAACTCCATCAACAAAACGATAGTAATTTTATCATGCTGATGTTCTCCTCTTGTTAACCTACAAAATCAAATCCCTTTAATGGGAATACACAATTTGTCCTTCATGATATAAAAACTATTAAGCTTTATCCGTTATGGAAGATGGAAACAAGTCTTGTCTTTGTTATTAGATCAACAACGTATTAGTTTTGATTAATGATTCTTAGGGTTTTTACTTTGAATCTGAAACTATCCAACGCTTCGGTGGGTACATCTGATGATCATTTAACATTTCGACTTTTATGAAATTTTATGCAAATGATTTGGGTAATTAAATAATATCCCATGAGTATTGTTGAATAGATTATTCCATTAAATTTTTTGATTTTTTCGGGAACATGAAGTATAAGTAATTCAGGGAAGGAAAGCGACAGTTTTCCTATTGAGGGTATGGTCGGGATTTTTAGTACAATTCCTTCTAATCATTTTCCTTGACTTTGACCAGGAATTGACTAGATTTTAGCTAGTTTTCTTCCCTCCTCAAATCAAATTTTTCCCTCCTAATAACAGGACTCTTCTGATTCACCAATTACTACTACTTCAAATGATGAGCCTGTGGAGATTCAAAAAGGTATGTTGATTTTACTGTCCTTTTTAAGATTGGGTTTGTTGTTTAATCAGTTAAATAGTAAAAATAATGGAAGCAAATCATGAGTATTGGTGGATGGGTGGTGGTGGTGCTGGTGGAGGGTTTTCATCCGAAGATTGGTTTGTTTCACTCTATCAATTGAATTGTTAAACTTGGAATCAAATCATAGGTATGTGTAGTTATGGGTGGTATTAGGTGTTGGTGGGTAGTGATATGTTAAATAAGATGATGGTGGTGGTGGATGTTCAGTTTTTCAATTGTAAAAAACTATGGGTTTGTTGTAATTTATATTAAATTTTCATATCTAGTGTACTTATTTCGTACAGAAATCTCTCTGGTTCTTTTCTCTGTTGCTTTTGTGGGTGGTGGCGGTGGATGTAACAGCAGAAAAAATTATCTTCGATAGTGTTTTTATTGTTCAGTTGAATGATTGATAAACTAATGGATACATAGCAATTGTTTGTGAGCAGTTCAATTGAACGTTGCACTCAGTTGTTGTTCAATTGAGTGATATTCAAATTTCTGAATGGATATATATCTATATTATAAGGGACAATGGTGTTTTTATATTTGGACGGAGATCTACAGTTTGGACACATTAAAGACGGCCCAGATTAAGGAACATATTTAAGTTATTCAATTAAATTTCTGGGACATAAAGAATGGTCCAGATTGAAATACATATTTAAGATTTTCAATCTATATTTTAGGCTTATAAAGAAGGGTCCAGATTAACTCACATTTTAATTTTACCAAACACAATAAATTCAGACTTTTAATGTGCATTGGTCACTCATTTATTTGGGAGTTATTCCTCTCACTTAATGTCAAACCGTTTCTTTTATTCTAAATTAAATACCCTTTAACTTAGCTCTTAACTTAATCCCTTTTATAATTAAATTCCTTTGTCAGATATTTATCCTTTGCATAACTCTATTCTCAAGGTATGATTCACTATTGTTTTGGTTGATTGAGATAATTGTTGTTAGCTTTTCCCTTTAATTTTTTGTTTAAAATCAATGGATACATGAAGTTTGATTTCTCTTTGTTTCTTTTCATTAATATTGTATTTTTTTTATCTTAATTTTCTTTTTCCATTTGCAGTCAAAAGATACTGATTAGATATGATTGCCATATGTTCATTTTATTCTTATGTTAGTGTTTTTATAATACCATACCAATTAATTTCTCTTTGTTTCTATGGACAGGAAATTTTCCAATTAGACTTTGACTTTTTCAAGCCAAAATCGGAGGATTTACATGGAGTGAAAATAAATGACGAAGAAAACGATGGTTTCATTGTTATGCCCTTAACTTGGGTCGGTAAATAACATTTTTTAACTATATTGCTACTATTGTTGGAGAGTTCAAACTCTTAGTTGGATTAGATTTGTGTACATGTTGGTATCAAATGGATCAAAGTTCCTTGATTATATTTGTCATTATTCTAATTCTTTGTATCATGTGATCACCTTGAAATTACATCACTTCATATTTATAACTTTTGAATGGTTTAAAAAGTGAATATTTGTGTATCTTAAATTCTTCATGCATAGTCAAATAATGGTTGTATGCAGTTGACGTCAAAAAATGGTTAGCATACCATCTTTTAATTTTGGGAGATTGTTTTTAATCAATGAAGAAATCGGTTTAGTGAGCAATGCAGTGATGCAAAATTTCTTTTTGTGGGATGCGTCATTATACCTATATGTTTGGACTACACAAACTGTCATTCCATGTATTTTATCATTGACGCAAATGAAAAAGTTTTGGTTTCCAGAAAGGTACAAGTCTAATTTTTTCTAGAAAATGTGGTTCATATGCACATATATGATTTCCATGACCAAATTGTCGAGTTTTATGAAGACTATCTTGGCTTAAGAGAGATTAGTGCATATGAACCCATCTATATCTTGCATCTAAAGATACCATGACTAATACTTGATACATCACGTACCTATCTTTTATTCTAAGCATATAATTTAGTATTTGAGCTTCTTCTATTTCATTGAAGATACCGACTATCTAGCCAAACTCTTATAAATATCTTACACTTGGTAGAAGTCGATTAAGGAATATTTTAATATTCAGCTGTAATGTCATGTTCATTTTGTGATAGCAATTATAAAATTATTGTTTTTTTAGGTCTCTTATGTACTCTTGGGTCAAGGTGTAATATTAGTTCCATTTGTAACTTTTTATACAATTGGTATTTAGATTAAGTCTCTTATTTACTTTTAGGTCTGAAATGCATATGCTGACAAAGAACGACTCTCCTACACATGTATCATTTATCGGATTTCTTTTGTTTGGATCTGCCATTTTATTTAATGCGAGTCTTTCATTATTTAGTAAGACAATAACTTTGTGTTATTGATTTGCAAGGAAAAGCATACTGGACATATGATGTATGCAATTTCATCACACGCATCAATTCGCTTCACATCACTAATATCCAAGGGAATGATGTAGGATTCAATGTTTTACATTTTTTTTTTGTTGGGTGTTTTTCAGATGTTAGTTTAAACCATAAATGTATAGTCTTTATAAGGAGGCTTCATAGTATAGTGTAACATCTCCCAAACCTAGAACATTGTAGGGAATGATGATTGTCAATTACCATATTTATGCAAATGACATGTTTAATGGCCGTAAAATGACTGACCGTAAATTATATTAACCAACGGATTAATTTTTTTTACCACAGGTTCGAGTATTACTAATGTGTAACCAGGCCAATTATACATTGATACAAGAACGCAGTCAATATTTGTTTTTGAAAATAGTCAGCAGTTCCAAGAATTAATGCAGATACAACACTTTTTAGGGATACGAAAGAAGGGTTCCCAACTCTGATTAAATATTTCAAAAATTAAAAAATTAATTGCACTAATTAGTTTTAATACAAAATGACAATCAATTTAAAAATTTAAACATAGGTCATATGTAACCAACACCAAAAATCATTTTCTAGACCAAAAAGCCCCTCCGTGTTTTCTTTATTTTGTCTGCATATCCGACAGATTTTAGTAGGTCCGGAGAACTCCAAGGGCAAATAGGTATCATGTTTTTTGTCTAAACAAAAACATCGATTATTCCTCATCTCCAAACCAGCGAAACACAACACCACCATTACCAGACCTCCATCAGTTTCATCTATCTTCGCCCACAAACCACCACCGGAAACATCATCGCCACCATTATAGAAAAACGCCACCACCACTTCCTTGCTATCTTCTTCAAAATCCACCACCACTTCAAATTCTTCGAAATTTACTTTTCAGAAGAAAAACAATTCTCTTCTATCTCTACTCCATCGACATCTCTTCGTTAATCCTCATTCCTTCTTCTCCGTCGAAATTTTTTGCTCGAATAAACTTTACTCAGTTTCGATTTCAGGGTTCTGGATTTTGATTTGATTGAATATTCTATCATCATCTGACCCTAAATTCGAAATTGGTTGAATTAGTTCCACATTTATTACTTTACAAAGAAACATCAACCATATGTTTTCGGGAGATCCCCAATTTAGTTTTTTCAAACCCGAAGATTGCAAACTTTAGACTTCGAATATTTTTTTTTATCAAAGAACAATTTGAGGTAAGATTAATAGCTTATGATAATTTAGTTTTTGGTATAATTTCCGCATCTTTACACTAGGCCTGATTTGAATTTGAGTCTCACTGCTGTTAAACCCTATTAGTTTCTCAATTGTTTGAAACTTGAAAGTTGAATCTATTTTTAAATTTTTCATGACAGAGTGTTATTAAGATGGAAATTTGAATGTTTTTTTTATAATGTATAAGTTCCATGGTGAGATAGAATGTTTAACAAGTTTCATGATGAATTTGGTTAATGCTTTTTGTTGGAATTGAATTCAATTGTTTTGGAATAGATTATGGGCGATGTTTATGCATGGGATGGATAAAATAAAAATTGAAATGCTTCAGACCCCAGTCTGCTAAGATTGTAGTTTATGGCGCTTCTTATCCTGCCATCTCCAGGTATGAACTTCCTTTTCTTTATGTTTCAAGTGTATTTTACCACCTTGCGTATCTTAAATAAAATGTTTTATCTTTTGATTTTTTTTCCTCTTGAAGTGTGTAAACCAGAATTTGGTTATTGAGATTACTTTAGTTCGTATGTTGGCCAAGGATTATAAGAATTGATGTATATGTATTACAGTGTATAGTGCCATAACCCCCTTATTTCCTGGAATTCTGTCTAGAAAAATATAATGTTCCTGTACCAATATGAATTAGGACCGGATGATTGATACCACATCATTTGATCTCGGACTCAAGATTAAAAATACTTCAGTAATCGAATCGTGGTGTTTACTATGATACTCTTAGTATGTTCTATGTGATGGAATAAAAATGTTAGCCATTATATTTGAAAGCTAGAATAATAATTGGTATTGAAGGGTAAAGATACCCACAAACCCGACAATGATCAATAAGAGGATTTGTGCATTCTTTACATATTTTATTAAAGATTCTATATTCCAATCTCTAGATGATCTAGATAAGTTAGATAGTTAAGATATTTGGTGTAGGTGGGTATGTATCAGCTGTCATAAACCCAAGCCAATTTAATTCGCCAATGTGTCAATATGTAAAAAAATAATTAAGAAATTAATAATCAAGTATCCGAAAATCAAATTCTATTTGAAGTTTACTGCAATATATTTTGCAGGGATCTTGAGACGGAACATCACAAAAAATTAAAGTTTACCGCGGTATATTTCGTAGTGGTATTGAAATGGAAAGACTCCCACATCGCGGGTGCGTCATTGCTAAGACTGTTCATATTTCCTTCGGAGAACAACTATCGGCTTTATCTTCTGCTGAAGTAGAAAGGAAGCTACTACTGGTGATTATGTTGTGTTGATTCTGAACATTTTCAATTGAACACAATTGTATAAGATATTACTACATTCTTTTATTAGTTTTTTGTTCATTTTTTGGTGGAGAGATAAGAGTATGAAATTAGGAAGATATTCGTGCCATTATGTTTTGCATCTCTGGGTTACCATTGAAAAACAAGAATGTTCTTTTACATTCATAATAATAATAAATTTTAAAATTATACCTATTTGGATGGTAAAATTTCTTCTTCCCCAAACACGATTTTGATGATGATTTGTTGATGATCGATCCGTTGAATTTTGTGGTAATTGAATTATTGTCCTTCCTTTTGATGGGTCTACACAAATATCCCTAATGGCATATTTAAAATTTTGTGTGAAAACATAATGTTTATAATTCCACATTTCACCTTTTAGTCATTTCTTCTTCTTCTTCCTTCGTATCTCAGATCTCAAATTTGAGAGAGAAACCAGAATCTCCATAGGCGCCTGCACCAATACCAACACCTTCACCATCTCCACCATCTTCATCGTCACCATCTCTGCAACTATCACCATCTTCGTCGCCGCCAACTGGTTCAGGATTCAATCGACAAGTATCGGCAACAAATGGGACTTAATTCTTTGAAGATTAATTTTCAAAATTAGAATCAACGAGATCGAGATTTTATTTTAAGATTTGATATCAGGTAATATTATTCCTCGACTCACCGGTGGATGCATGTTCGAATTATTGAAAGAAGATACTGATTTGGTATGTATGATTTTCAATTTTGTTGCAAAGATTTAAGATTTAAGAGATAGAGATTTCTATGATTGAATTAGAGATCGAGAAGATGTTGAGAGACAAAGCAAAAAAGTTGAGATGGGATTTCTGTGAAGATTAAGCCATAGGAAGAGAGAACAGATCGAGAAATAGAAATGTTGATGTTGATCTCAGAGATTACGGGACCTGGTGCTGTATGAATTGTGTAGGTTATGTTGAATGATGATTTTCATGGGTTGTAGATGAAATCGAAGGTTGGGTTTTGCTGATTTGTAGATTCAAAAACAAGGTTGCATTCTCGTTGATTACAAATCCAATTTAGTTACTTGTTCTTGGTAGTTTATTAGCGGCTTAGGTGTTCCTGAAGATTTTTCTTGGTCTCGGTGGATTCAATTCGGCTTCAAATCCTGCGAGGACAAACCTTATAACTGCTGCGATAATACCGCGGGTCAGATCCAAAATTAAAGGACAGCTTAACTGTCATCCATTATGTAACTACCATATATAAAGAGACCCAGTAGATTCAGAGGGGGGGATGAGTTTTTGAGCGTTAAGAAAGTTTTGAGGAGAGAGAAAATCCAGGAGAACAGTTGTATTCTTGATTTCCTCCATTTCTTGTAAACATTTCTGAGAATCAAATAATAAAGTGTTATTTTTAATCTTCAAATATGTATTGATTATTGTGAATTCTTGTAAAGGGTGTAGTATAGGTTTTCCTGCAACTACATTTTGGCGCCCGAAATAGGGATTAAATTAACGAAAATCATAGAAAAAGCGAGGTTAAAGATGAGAATTGTTCAAGATTAAGAAGATAATTTAACAAATTGGTGAAATAGTTTAAGGAAAAATGATTAGGGCCAAAGATAATTGTAGGAAATTGGAGTGTGGTATGATAACAAGGACAATGGTCGACAAATTCTATGAAAACATTAAAGGGAGGATACATAAACGAGATTTTGAAGGAAAGAAAATTATGACGGTGGAAAAAATGTCACCATTGAAGGATTGGGAAAAGAAGAAAATCACATTTACAGCAGCAGAAATACCAGCAGAAAATTTGAATCATACATCTCCTTTGGTAATTACGGTATCCGTTATACAAATGAAAAAGGGAAAATCAACAAGATCTACGGAATAATGGGCTGTAAACAGAACTTTGGTGGATGCAGGAAGTTCTGTAGATATAATATTTTATCATGCATTTAAGAAAATGGGATACATGGATGAAGAAATGTCTTGTTCAGCATATCATATTCATGGATTTGGAAATTCTTTAACAAAACCCAAAGGCGAAATAGTGGTACGAATTCCGCTAGGAAAGATTGAAACACAAGTAACACTATGTGTGGTAGACGTGGAATCTCCGTATAACATGATATTGGGAAGACCATGGATACATGCAATCAAGGCTGTAGCATCAACATTGCATCAATGCATCAAATTTTCTATGCCCAGTGGAATTGGAGAAATTAGAGGAGATACTGATCTTGCGAAGCTATGTTATCAAATTGAAGTGAGAAATTGTGAAGGGCGACCAAAGCTGCGAAAATCTTGCAGAAAAATGGCGAAAGAGACAAAGAAAGAAGAAGAATTTAAAGTTTACATGATAAGAGCAAAAGAAGGAAAAGGAATACCCAGTGAAATCTCGCAAGAAGGAGATGAACCCGCAAGAGTTGTGAAAACTTCAACACCAATGGGAGTGCCCAAAGCCGGTTACATCGCAGCAGAACCAACAAAGGAGGTAAATATTGGGAGTAAAGAAGAACCTAAGATACTGAAAATTGGAACGAAGATGGACGCAGATGAGGAAGAGCGAACCGTAAACCATGACATTATTTCTATGAAATTAACAACACTTCTGCGAGTAATTCTGCGAGTACTTATGCGATAATTTGCGAGTATCACAAGATAATTTAAAGAGTGACATAATAGATGACGATGGGAAAAACACAAGAAGAGCATGATGATCCTGCAAGGATTACAACACCTGCGAGGACAAACCTTATAACTGCTGCGATAATACCGCGAGTCAGATCCAAAATTAAAGGATAGCTTAACTGTCATCCATTATGTAACTACCCTATATAAAGAGACCCAGTAGATTCATAGGGGGGGATGAGTTTTTGAACGTTAATAAAGTTTCGAGGAGAGAGAAAATCCAAGAGAACAGTTGTATTCTTGATTTCCTCCATTTCTTGTAAACATTTCTGAGAATCAAATAATAAAGTGTTATTTTTAATCTTCAAATATGTGTTGATTATTGTGAAATCTTGTAAAGGGTGTAGTGTAGGTTTTCCTGCAACTACATTTTGGCGCCCGAAATTGGGATTGAATTAACGAAAATCATAGAAAAAGCGAGGTTAAAGATGAGAATTGTTCAAGATTAAGAAGATAATTTAACAAATCGGTGAAATAGTTTAAGGAAAAATGATTATTGCCAAAGATAATTGTAGGAAATTGGAGTGTGTTATGATAACAAGGAAAATGGTCGACAAATTCCATGAAAACATTAAAGGGAGGATACATAAACGAGATTTTGAAGGAAAGAAAATTATGACGGTGGAGAAAATGTCACCATTGAAGGATTGGGAAAAGAAGAAAATCACATTTGTAGCAGCAGAAATACCAGCAGAAAATTTGAATCATACATCTCCTTTGGTAATTACGGTATCCGTTATACAAATGAAAAAGGGAAAATCAACAAGATCTACGGAAGAATGGGCTGTAAATAGAACTTTGGTGGATGCAGGAAGTTCTGTAGATATAATATTTTATCATGCATTTAAGAAAATGGGATACAAGGATAAAGAAATGTCTTGTTCAGCATATCATATTCATGGCTTTGGAAAATCTTTAACAAAACCTAAAGGCGAAATAGTGGTACGAGTTCCGCTAGGAAAGATTGAAACACAAGTAACACTATGTTTGGTAGACGTGGAATCTCCGTATAACATGATATTGGGAAGACCATGGATACATGCAATCAAGGTTGTAGCATCAACATTGCATCAATGCATCAAATTTCCTATGCCCAGTGGAATTAAAGAAATTAGAGGTGATACCGATCTTGCGAAGCTGTGTTATCAAATTGAAGTGAGAAATTATGAAGGGCGTCCAAAGCTGCGAAAAGCTCGCAGAAAAATGGCGAAAGAGACAAAGAAAGAAGAAGAATTTATAATTTACATGATAAGAGCAAAAGAAGGAAAAGGAATACCCAGCGAAATCTCGTAAGAAGGAGATGAACCCGCAAGAGTTGTGAAAACTTTAACACCAATGGGAGAGCCTGAAGCCGGTTACATCGCAGCAGAACCAACAAAGGAGGTAAATATTGGGAGTAAAGAAGAACCTAAGATACTGAAAATTGGAACGAAGATGGATGCAGATGAGGAAGTGCGAACCGTAAACCATGACATTATTTCTATGAAATTAACAACACTTCTGCGAGTACTTATGCAATAATTTGCGAGTATCACAAGATAATTTAAAGAGTGACGTAATAGATGACGATGGGAAAAACACAAGAAGAGCATGATGATCCTGCGAGGATTACAACACCTGCGAGGACAAACCTTATAACTGCTGCGATAATACCGCGAGTCAGATCCGAAATTAAAGGACAACTTAACTGTCATCCATTATGTAACTAAACTATATAAAGAGACCCAGTAGATTCAGAGGGGGGGATGAGTTTTTGAGCGTTAAGAAAGTTTTGAGGAGAGAGAAAATCCAGGAGAACATTTGTATTCTTGATTTCCTCCATTTCTTGTAAACATTTCTGAGAATCAAATAATAAAGTGTTATTTTTAATCTTCAAATATGTGTTGATTATTGTGAATTCTTGTAAAGGGTGTAGTGTAGGTTTTCCTGTAACTACAACGGATGATTGTAACTGAAACACGAGAAGAGCATGATGATCCTGCGAAGATTGTATCATCTTCGAAAATTAACATTACAACTACTGCGAGAGTATCGCAAGTCAGGTCCGAAATTAAAGGATAGCTTAACTGTCATCCACTATGTACGTACCCTATATAAAGAAAACTAACAGACTTAGGAGGAGAGATCAATTGGAGAGTGTTGAGAAAGGTTTGAAGAGAAAGAAAGTTTAAGACAGTGGTTGATATCTTGATTCCTTTCATTTCTTGTAATATTTTTGAGAATTAATCAATAAGAGCGTTGTTCTTAATCTTCAAATATGTGTTGATTATTATGAATTCTTGTGAGGGGTGTAGTGTAGGATTTCCTGCAATACATATTGGCACTAGAAACATGGAGTAATTTCCCTTGTTTTTAGTGTGAAAATCAGTATTGAGATTTGGGAGAATTTGTAATAGTTGGTGAGAAGTTTCAGACGATTTCCAGCAATTCATTGAGGTTGAAGAGATGGCTAGAAGAAGAAATGCTTCAAGACAACCAACTACTGTCAGGAGGAGCTGGAGAAAGAAAAAATGAAACCGGAGAATCTTCAAGAATGAATGCAAGAAATGATGGAGAAAATCAAATTCAACGTACACCGGCGCAGAATAGAACTTTGGATTATGATAGAGTGAGTGTACATACTTGGCAATCAGATTCAGCGGAAGAAATAGAAGAGGAGCAACAGTTAAGAAATGAAAGACATGAGGAAAGAGCTGAAGAGGAAATTGGAGGAATAATTCATGGAGATGAAAGAATTGGAGTATTAGAGGCTACAGAGGCATCAAGACAAAGAATACACGAAGATAGGAGGTTAGAAGCGGAAGAATGCGCAAATTTGACAAGACAAAACCATGGATTGAGAATGGAAAACATGAGGTTACAAAATAAAAGATCAAAAAGCACTAGAAGATCAAGTTCAAGGTCAATCAGAAGAGGAGAAAGACAAAACTCACTTGTAGAAAATGTTGATGGAAATATTCGGTAGGAAAAACGTCGCGAAAATAGAGAAATGATTGAAGATCGTTATATTCCACAAGGAGAAATTCAACAAAACGAAAAAAACAATAGAGGTCAGGAGAATGAACAGCGTCAGGAAGGAAATAACCAAGATAGCGAAGAAAATCAAGAAGAAGGAAGGAGGATATTGCGTGGAAGAGAAATTCAAAGAAATCAGCAGATAATTGAAATAAAAATCGAGAGACATTATGCTGAACAAGCACGCTTAGCTTGCGAAATAGAAAGATTGAGAGCAGAGGTGGAAGAACAAGAATTCCAAGAGACAATTCGCCAGAAAAATCATGACAATCGAGAAAGAAGACGCGCACAAAACCGCAACAATGGTAATATCAACGAAGAATATGATAGGGTGCAAAGAAGAGATGAAAGGCAACAATGAGAATTGATAAGAAATGAACAAAATCGTAGAAGAGAAAATGAGAGATATAATGGTGTGCGAATTCATGAAAGAAATATAAGAGAAGATCGCAGAGAAAGACAAGAAGAAAATAATGGAGAAGGGAAACAAAATCTCGCAACACAAGACAGGCAAGAACGCAGGAGAAGAGAAGCGGAATTAAAGAGACCAGTGAGATCAACATCTGTGGTAAATGAATAAATATTAAGAGAAATGGCAGAAATGAGAGGAATGCTAAATAATAGGAGGGAAGGAGGTAGGATACAATTGGATGAAGCCATAGAAGAAGCTACGAAAAATCCGTTCTCGCAAGAAGTACAATTAGGAGGAATTCCACCAAAGTGCAGCTTGCCTGCATTAACCAACATCTTTGATGGGACAACCTGTGCAATTCAACACATTAAAGCTCATGTGAGATGTATGCTACAGTGGGAGAATCATGATGTTGTGTTGTGCAAGTATTTCACATCAAGTTTAACAGGAGAGGCACTAAAGTGGTTCGAAGGTTTACCCAGGAATACTATAACATCTTTCAACCATTTGCAGACTACATTCTTAGGGGCGTACATAACAAACAATTCCTCGCAGCCAGGCATAGAATATGTATTTGGATTAAAACATAGAATTGGTGAAAGTTTGAAGCATCTGACCATAAGGTGGAAGACAATGTGCAGTGAGATGGATGGACGAGTGGATGAGATATATCTTATTTTATCATTCATCAATGCAATGTTCGCAACCAATCTACTATATATTCAATTTTTTAGAATCAAGAATACCATCACAATGACTGAGCTGCGAGAATTGCAGGAGGAGTACATTGCTCTCGAAGAAAAGCAAAATGAAGTAGAATCTTATCCAATTACGAACACAAGCTCAAATACAGCGAGCGCAAGCTTATTGCCTAAATTAATAAATACAGTGGCGAGCACCTCGCATGCACAACAAGAAAATAAGAATGATAATCAACAGAAGCTGGTGGCTATGGGAATCAAAGATCAACAAGAATACGAAAGGAAAAGAAATTTTTATAGTCGAGGTGGAAACAACAAAATTCAAAGACTTGATCAGCCACAAGAAAGCTATGGGGGACAAAGATAGAATTATCATAGGGGATCAGGAAGTCAAAATATGATATGGGAAGAGATCAAGATGCCACCATTGAATGCTAGTGTGGAAAAAATTTGGGAAGTTATAATTCTAATAGAGAACATTCCGACGCCCTGGAACATGGGAAAAGAACCACTTTCAAGCAACCAAAGTCAAGAATTTTGCTCTTACCATCATTTTCATGGACATTCGACAAATAACTGCAGAAATATTAAAAAAATTATTCTCAAGATGATAGACCAAGGAAAATTAAATCATTTTTTAATAGGGCATCCTCAATCTCAACCCTTACCACCACCACCAGAAATTCGCAGAGTAAATGCAACAAAAGGAGGAGAAACATTTGTCATAAAAGTTGGAGCAAAGGCTAAGAATCTGTTTTGTAACTCTATTGTACATTCGTACAAAACAATTGAAGATTTTCACGACAATGTTCTAAGTAGAGTTTTCGCAAGAGATGCTGATGAAAGAGAGATAATGAACATTGCAAAAATATCGCCGCTAAAAGAATGGCAAAAGCAAACCATCTCTTTTACCGCAGAAGAAGTACCAGAGTCTGGCGAAATGCATGATAACCCATTAGTAGTGAGGATGGAAATAAACCCAAGACAAAAAAAAGGTGAAGATGAAGAAGAGGATGATGAGGCTGAAGATACATGGGAAATTAATAGAGTCTTAATTGACACGGGAAGTTCTGTGGATATCTTATTTTATCATACCTATAAGACTATGGGAGACAGAGACGAGGATTTAATACCTTCAACCTACAAAATTTATGGTTTTAATGGTACTGCCACTAAGCCTAAGGGGGAGATCACAATGACAATTCCATTAAAGGGGATATCTTCTAAGATTCTATTTTGTTTTGTCGATGTAGAGTCACCCTACAACTCTCTGATTGGTCGACCTTGGATACATGGTATTTTAGGTGTGGAATCGACTTTCCACCAGTGCATTAAGTTTCCACATCCTAATGGTGTTGGAATAATAAAGGGAGATTGGATTGAAGGAAAGAAATGCTATGAGATTGATGTGGAATCTTGCGAAGAAAGAGATGCCAAGAAGGGGAATTGGAAGTATAACATCAAAGAAAGACAAAGAAGTGAGAAATTGATGGTTGATTTAGTAGGACTAAGAGATGAAAGAGTGATGCGAAGCCAACGCCAGCTGAAAATAACAAATGATGAAAATGTCGCAGAATAAAATAGTGTAACAAAAAGCAACCAAGGAACAGAGGCAGAAAACAGCAAAGGTAAAAAATTCAAACTGTGAAGTGAAAGAAATATTGAGAACAAGAAAAAATGTGTATAATTGATTTGTTACAAAAATTTCAAAAAATTTAAAACTATATTTTGTTTAATGGTAAAAATGAGATTGAGAAATTACAACAAAAATGAAAGATATACGAAAATTTCGCAAGAAATGATCATTTAAGATCCAGAATGGGACGAACCTTTATGGCGTACACCCAAGTTCGCGAATAAAATTTCGCAAGAGGAAAATATAAGACCTAAAGTACGTCATAGAAGGGGGTATTTGTAACATGACTCGGCAATAAGGTTACACCGATGCTGGAACCTGAGCCATGGAGATTTGGGGTCAATGAAAGCCTATCCAGGAGAGACACCTTGGATTCTCAACTTGAGCATATGACTTGAGTTGGGAGACTAAGGTAATAAGAGCTCTCCTAAGGGGTGCAGAGTATGACCAAGGCGCTGAGGTACACGGTTGAGCCAAGAGTCGGAGCGTATGAAACTACCCTGTCCATTCTTGGTAAGTATTGGCTATGATGCACTCGGCCCGAAGAAAACCCCACTTAGGGTCCAGTCTCGTAACCAAAAGCCATATAGGCAAAAGGGATAAGAGGCTGCGAACACAACTGGTTGTTGTTAAGACTAGATGGGAGGATCTAGTCTTGTATGGCTGATGTACGTCTCCTTGAAAGGGCATCCAGGGGGAAGATAAGGGAGGCACCCTCCATTAGGTAGTTGATAAGTGTCTTAAGACGCAAATGTCATGAGACTTTTTACTCATGGGAGTATTAAGACTTGTCATATTTGTGCAACATTCCTGAAGAGGCAATAATACAAAAGAGAAGATAAGGCGAGATTAATGGGTCATTTCATGCAAGTGTAAAGACGTCCTGCGATTTTGTCGCAAGACGGCAATATCACGGGGCTTTAATTTCGCAAGAAAATTTAGGCCTGTCATATTGTCGCAATAAAAATACAAAAGAACAGAAAATTAAGGCAAGATCAATGGTTTCTACATGAAAGTGTAGAAACGTCCTGCCATTTTGTCGCAATAAAAAAAAAAGATGGCAAAATAAGACCTTTACTTAGGAAGGCAAAATAAGACCACATCAGAATACAAGAATAAATGTAATCTTACAGTTTATGATTACGAGATTATACAGAGGCAATTGCGATTTTATCGCAAACTACTTTACCAAACAAAAGCAATATGCTCAATCATTCATCTGGACACAAATAACAAAGGAAAGTATGGGAATGCATAAGATAAATTAAATGTTATTTGTTTCCATATGATAGATTTACGCAACTATATTTTGGTTAATCATATTGCAAGAGAGAAAATTTTGCTAACACATGCAGGGTGGAACAAACAAGAATTTATATTAAAGATTAGAGAGATCCACAAGTGACAGATTACAAGAATAAAAGATCAAAGAACGAATGTACAAGTATTACAAAAGGTCAAAGAAGAAAAGCAGAGTTATTTCTTGGTGATTCATCTTCTTCCTCATCAGATTCTTCTTCATTATCAGATCTTTCGTCTTCAGAGTTTTCTTCATCCTCACCAGCTTCACTGTCTGAAATCACTAAAGAAGGAACATTCTCTGGGACTTTTTCTTCAACGCAAGGATATGTAGACAGAGGAATGCTGTGATTATTACAAACCATCCTGATAGTGTTATTGCGATAAGAAATGACATCATACTTAAAATTGGCAATAGTAATCTTCAGTTGATTCTTCAATCTTGAACACTTATCATTGCGAGAAAAGAGATTCTTTGCGATATCCCCCTTTTCAACTTCTAATTCTTCAATTCTCCGACGAATCTTCCTTCAGATTCCGCGAATGTATAATGATGAATCAGTAATTTAGCGTAAATTTACAAAGGACAAGAAGTTAATAGGAAAGAATAGTTAACAACCTTCTCTCTCAGAAAGCATATCTTTAATCAAGGACGTATGGTCAGCGTGAAGACTAACATTTACACCTAGATTACTTCTGGCATCATCTAAAATTTTCGCATCCCAAGCAAATTCATCATCGTTATCTATGAGAAAACGAGAGCGAACTTGGTTTTTCTCTCAACAAGAGCTGTATTCTCGCAGATAAGTCGATCCATTTCAATTTGAATATCAAGAAGAGTTTTATGGAAATCCGCTAAAGCTTGAGCACCTTGTTTAGTGATGCGGTCTTTTACATCAATAAGATCACTGTATTTGGTTCTTAACATAGCAATCTCCTCTTTGGAATTAATGTAAAAGCATTTATACTTATTGGTTAGCCCCAAGTTGAATCTATGCTCGACCTCTAAAAGGAGATGTTTTGATCTAAGTTCATCTATAGAGAGGGGAGTAATTAGGTCATTATAAAAACTATTCAAGGATTTATTCAGATGTTCAAGAAAAGTAATGTCATCCATAGAATTGGGAAAAGAACGAAGGGTTGTAGCTTCATCAGATAGACCATAAACGTCTGCAAGAGTGGTTGATCAAATAAGATAAAATAGTAGGACAAAAGGAGGGAAAATTTCATACAGTAAAGTTGATTGTTCGCATCTTGGAGACTAGCAACCTTATTTTGCGAAGAAGAGAGTTCAGTTTCCAATCGCTTGAAGGTCAACAAATCCATATTCCAACTGCTCGCTAAGATTAACATATTCAGGTCTTAATTCTTCGTTTTCTTTGCAATGATTAATAGATTCAGATTTTAATTCTTCATTTTCTTTGCGAAGATTAGCATTTTTCTTTTCAAAAGCCATACGTCTTTTTTCCAGATCTGAGGCAACAGTGAAGGAAGCTCTGCCAGCCTGCAAAGAAAATAAAAAATTATTAGGATACATATGAAGGAGAAGGCAAAGAAAAGAAATGAAGGAGAAGGAGAAGCAAAGAAAAATTATGAAGGAGAAGGCAAAGAAAAATTATTAGGATACATAGTTAAAACTTTAAATATGAAGGAGAAGCAAAGAAATGAAAACATACCAGAATACAAAGTGAGTTCAGAAGGCTAGGAGACACTGATCTAGAAATCCCACAAAGAGAATCGTGGTTGACTAATATGGGAGCATCGCAGATAGTTGCGAAAGCCTGACATGCACTAGTAAGAACATCATCTCCAATACCGTGCATAGTATCAGAAAATATGCTGGACAATTGAGCCATAGAAGACTTAGGCTGAGAAGTTTCCTTCGCATAAGAAATATTATTGTCACTAGTATCATCCTCAGCAGAATTTTCACAAGAATGAGAATTTGAAGAAGAGAGAGAACAGGTTTTCCTTTTCTTTGAAGGAGGAGCAGTAGATTTCTCCTTATTAAGAGCATCTTTGTCATATTTCTCCTTGCGAAGAGCACCTTTGCCTTTCCCCTTAGTCTTCGCAACCTTAACGGGTTATCTTTCTTCAATAACCTTCAAACACAGATAAAGATAAGAAATAGAGGCAACAATATATTGTTAAGAATCATAAAGGAATATTTCTTACTTCATCTGTGAATGATTTAAGAGCTAATAAAGTATTGGGTTTCCCTAACTTCTTGTAGCTAGCTTTCAGCCTTTTAATCTGGTAAAATGGGAGTGGTCAGCGAGAGTACATATACAAGTATGAGGAAAATAATAATGATAATTTAAGCAAAAAAATCAGGAATATACCTCTGTATTTCTTTCAGGCCAACTGAACACCCATGGTTGGTACTCTGCGAGATTCGCAGGTAAAGCATGAGAACTAGAGATGTATTGGCACACTAAAAATAATGGGAAAATACACCATTTATCATCATTAGAGTAGCGGGGAGATGAATTGTTGCCCGGATGCCAGTCAATATCTAGCATAAGAACTTTGTCTTCAGCAACGTCATCCATCTTCTATAAGAAGAAACCCCAACAAGTGATATCCTTCCTCATGGGGATTATTTCATAATTCGCGAATAAATTTTCTAAAGTATACTTCACAGGAACAATCGGAATTTTAGCGAATTTAGGGTTCTTCACTTCAGGGGGTAAAGAGATTCCTTACTAGCACCGCGAGTAGCAAACTCAATCATCAAACAAATACAATCCCCACTCAACTGATATACAGCCCGCGAGAATTTAGCATGACAAAGTATTTCATAGAATAAAGGAAGTTCAGGGTTGTTGATGGTGGATTTTAGTTCAGGGATAAAGTTGTAAAATAAATTTTTTGTGTAACCATCCTGCAGAGGATGATATTATTTTATAAGTGATGAATACTTCTTCACTTTATTAATTCACCTAGAATGGAGCATGTAGCAACAATCCCCCGAATATTCTGTGAATTTTAGCATTATTGATTAATGCATAAAACGCCTTGTATTTCCTGTGTTGTTCCTAGCAGAACTCTTATTTTTGGTGCGGCATGATGAATAATTGTTACTCGCAGCAGAGTAGCATGAATATCCAAGTACCAACAGTGAGGCATGCACAAAATGCCCGTACAGGCTGTAAACTCTCGGTATGTTATACTAGCCAGATTGAGCATGTAACTCTCGGTGTGTTATACTAGCCCGATTGAGCATATAATTCTCAGTGTGTTATACTAGCCCGATTGAGCATATAACTCTCGGTGTGTTATACTAGCCCGATGGAGCATCTAGACGGTCCATAGCAGTCTAGAAACAATCACTATCATCCAACTTCACCAACGTGATTGGATGGCCCGGATCGAATCCAATACCCCCAAGAAGGTATTGGAACATTCACTGCCGACCCAACGTGAACCCCGCATGGCCGGCCTCCCAAAAGGGGTGGCATAGCTTGCCAAACCGTACAAACCTAGAAGAATGGACAAGAAACCCAAAATTAGGGTTTGCGGCACATTACATGTGTCGCAAAACGATCTCAACCATCCATCTTCGCAGGCATAGATGGAAGGTGTATATGTAAATTCAAAGGGCCCAGAGCATGTCAACACAATCACCGTGGGCCCGCCTACACACATGAAAAAATGGTCAGGACCAACCATGTTTGGTTGTCCCAATTCGTGCGCGCAAAACAATGCATGAAGGGTTTGTATCGATCACGAGCGTATGTTTTCTCCTGATCGAATGAAGGGCTTAGGAGACAACTGAGCAGGTCCAGTGAGCATCAACATGATCAACATGGAACCACCTATCTCCTCACCCGACCGACCAAGGCATATCATGCCTAGTTTCTGCAAAACGCACGCCCAAACTAGTGTGGTCGCGCTTCTCAAATCACAAACTGATCTCGACCACTCAACTTCGCCAGACAAATTGAGTGGCTTAGATCACGTTTCCATGGGACAGTCAGGTATAGGCGTGAATACCAGCTTCCACCTACACGCCAGACCAAACGGCCGAGACCGACCAAGGTTGGTTGTCTCGAAATGTGTGCCTTGAAGATATCATACCGCGCCCTTTAGGAATCCTTTACGGCATAGGATTTCTGTCGCAAATCGATCTCATCCACTCAAATTCACCGGTAAATTCGAGTGGGCTAGATAAAACCTTCGTGTGAAAGTGAAGCATGGACATGGACATCAGCATGCCGACTACATGCATGCCTAATCGGTCCTCCATGAAATGCCTCCCATACTTGGATTCGACCAAGCTGAAGGAGTACACTCGCGCACCTCCTAAACCCTGATTCGAGGGTCGCAGATGTGGGTCGCAAGTCATCTCGTCCGTCCAACTTCGCCATCTCGGACGGACGGCCTAGGATAAGAGTTAGGCGACCAGTGAAATATCACCGTGATCATCGTCTACCTCTCTACCACACCATGTGGTCGGCCAAGGGAGGATTTTCTAGCGCAGCCTTCAAACCCTCACGTGAAGTAGGCAGGGCATGGTGCTTAACAACGATGCTTCATATATTCCGAATACATTCGATGCATAACATGCATAGAGTACACACTATGCTTTACAAGTATCGAATTTCTAAATAACTTAGTTATTTAACTAGCATTACATGTTACCTTCTGTGGATCCCACGATCCACACACTCGAGACATCAATCATGTCACAAACTGGGGGATACACACTGGGGTATTGGTCTGGCGGTTTACAGCGTGCAACGCGCCATCACAAGAACGTGTCAGGAAGACATGGACGGTTAGTGATAATAGGAGAAGTGAGCAAGACTGATCGTGTGAAACTAACACACAACTCCACTACTCCATCATTCCATTTCCTCCACTTCCCACGAGAAACGTGAATAAGGCTCAAATGACTTGTATAAATAGGTTCTCCTCCCTATTTCCAATAGAGAGAAGACAACACAGAAACCAAGTGTTAATACGAAACGTATTCAAACACCCAGGGCCTATTTTCATTAATCGTAAGCCTGCTCACCTTTCTGTTACAAGACATAAACAAGCCTACACCTTTACAATCTCAACACCTTCTTCGCTTCCCTCCCTAAGATCAACCCCATCTCCTTCACTTTGTGACCAAAACAAGTCTGTAACGGCCATTTCTTGGTTTAGGCCAGAATTGTATAGATTGATCTCTTAAATCAAAATCACTCCCGTGCAGTGCATTTTTTTAGGGTTTAGATTCACTTCTCATCCACACACCCCAAATTACCAAAACCAGCAGAAGTAGTTTTCACCCATAAACAATTGGCCACCACAGTGGGAGATTAATCTCTCGGTTGTAATATCCAATTCTAAAATCTCATCTTTTCAATACCAGGTTCGATTTCCGCAATTTCAAGTGGGTAGATCTTAGGATCAGTTCAATCATAAATTTATTTCAAAATGGTAGAACTCAAGTCAGCAATCAATTGTGATGGAGCTAGTATGGATAACACTCCCGGTGTCGATGTACCTGTCAGTGGATCCACCGTGGTCAATACACCTCATGGAGCTGTCACTTCTACCACCAGCAGGGCAGGAGGAGATATCCCATTAGGAGCGATGCCTCCTGTCACCAGATCCAGAGCAACTGTAAAACTTGGAATTTCTTTGAGTGTAACGCCTCCGGTGGTTACCAGAGCAACAAATTCCAATCCTTCATCAGGATGAGTAGTTGAAGTAGCAAGAGGAGGACCATCTCCCATTACCATCGCATATTTGATGGAGAGGAAGGAATTCCTTGCTAAGACTCAAACGGATATGGCCGCAACTCCGAAAGAGGTACTCACTTTTCTTAAGACATTAACTGATCGATTTCCACAAGATCCACGACAGCTCCTAGAGCCAACAAGAAATGCATTTAATGCACCGGAGAATGTACTTCAGCGGCGCGGACCTACATGGACATGATCAAAGAAGCGACATCAGATATGAGTGGTCCTGTCATGGAGATTCCTACACTAGGGACTGATCCTCACAGCGATCTTCCTTAATTCAATAGTCTCACTATGAGCCAGAGGTCGGTGGATCAGGAAGTGTTTTTTCTAGTGGAAAATTTATGTGAACTTTTACACCTCTCGAAGAATCAGCGGGCAGAGACGTTTTGCTGCAATCAACCATAGGAAGGTCACAACCGTTCCCTACATGTCACCGCACACATCAAGGATTCAGAGTTCAAGACGGCCCTTATCGACGCTCCTCGGCAGAAAGAATCAGACAAGTTCGTTACGTCCCACTCCCCACGTGGGCGTCAATTCAAGAAGAAGAACGGATTGCATCATTGAGGGCTAAAACCCAAAATGCATCTTTGCTGACGAAGCATTCTTCTCCATCCTGTGAAGCCATGACCCACGTTCACAAGAAAAGGGAATGCACTTTTGTGACGAGTCGTGACCAGAAAGGGAAGATGGTATACCGATGCTTCCATTACCAATTAGCAGGGGAGAATGTTACCCAGTCTCTCCACCCAATGGAATGCTACAACAGCAACGAACCACAAGAACAAGTGCTAGATGCTCCACAACAGCTTCAAGATGGCACCAACTCCACAACTGATGAGATTAAAATAATTGAGGAATCTCCTAGGCCTATCTCCATCAGCTCAACCTTATGTATGGATTAACGCACGAAGCTCGTGGAACTTCTCAAAGAGTACTAGGACATATTCGCTTGGAGATATGAATAAATGCCGAATTTAGATGAAAATTGGTCACCTATCATCTACATGTCATACCTGGATCCAAGTCGGTTAAACAGTTGAAGTTCTGACACGAGGAAAATGGATAGATCAGGTGTTGCATAGACTTCAGAGACTTGAACAGGTGCTGCTCCAAAAACGATCCTCCTCTATCTAACATCGACATATTAGTAGATGTAACCAGCAGACATGGCATGTTCTTTTCCATGGATGGAAATAGCGGCTACAACCAGATAAGGATGTACGAGCATGATGCAAGTAAGATATCTTTTCGAACTCCTCTTGGAAATTTTTATTATACCATACTGCCATTTGGTTTAAAGAATGCCGGTGCAACGTATCAACGCTCTACGGTGACAATCTTCTACTGGAGCGGATACCTCAAGGGAGCATCCCCAAGAAGATAACGATGTCCACGCGTCATATCGAGCAAGATCCGGATGAGTCACTCTGTCATACAGTGGTGCACGTCTATCGTGCTATGTTGGAGAATCTGCGCTTTTGGTCATCCTTTGAGGCATTGAACGCTCATCTACAACAACATCTACCATGTTAGAAAGAACCAGTTTCGCCGAGGCAGTAAGAGGAAAACCACCGAGATACAACATCATGCGCGCCAACTCCAACTCCATTACCGCATACACGACTTCCACAATGATGAGACAGCGTCCAAGATATTCCATATAGGAATCGACAATGAGAAATATTAAGAGATGCTTTCAGAATTTCGTCTCCCATAGAAGAAGTAGTTGCGTTACCAAAGGAGTGTGATTGGGGGATTCTTAACGTGTTGTCCATCTCAAACATGGATGCAAGCACGCTATCATTATGATTCCAAGATGTTACACTCAAGAGAACATACATATTGTCAAAGATCGGTGATATTCCCGGATGTCTATGAAACGCAACATAGTAAAGACGGCCTCATGAAACCAGCGTGACAATATCTATCAAGTCGGAGGCTCAGTGGATACTCGTGAGTAAGGGACTGTCTCCCTATTTTTCATTCCAGAGGCAACATCAAGAAATCTATCGGTTCCGGTTTATCCCCCTAACAATGAGACGAGCTATACCACTATATGAAGACTGCCAAGTTCATGCCTGTAGCTATCACGCCTCTCCCTGCCAGTCTCTTCTGATCACAGATGCTCCCAGGAACTGTTGTTGCTCGTCGATTAATGTCATCTGGAGCTTCACCATATCAACGACCATTACGTACAAAAGACCCACCGGGCATACAAGATAGAGCCACGTAGACCACGCTTGGGGAGTGAGACTCAGCATGAAGTTCCTTCACCGTCAGCCAAGGACTTCATCAACACGAGAGAGACGATCAGTTGAGAAGCATGGAATTCGCAAGGGTAAATCGAACTGAAGAGGAAGCCACTTCAACGCTCCCTCCAGCAAAATAAGTTGCTTCGATGGTCTATTCAAGAGCCGCCTCAACGCTCTTTCAGGGAACCATGTTCGTTTCAGAATCCTGCTTTAATACTCTCCCCAGGATCCACCTCAACATTCTCACCAGAGGCAACTTTAACATAATCTCGATCCGTTTCAACACACAAGATACATCAATAATCTACGCTTTGGTCAAGTTATCTTTGATGTAATCATGTCTCAACATACATCTCATCCATCCTTCATAAGGGCCCAACGAAACATGACAAACCTTGAAGTCGATAGGAGAAGTGAAGCATGCTCCTAGGAGGACATGAACACAGCTGGAGCCACACCACGTTCGAACACACAAGGTTCATGTTTGGGCAAAGCAAGCACGCCTGGGTCCAACGTTCGAGCAAGACCGATGTTGGTTAGCAAGGCCGGTGTTAATCAGCAAGACCAGTGTTGGTCACAACAGCAAGGGTGTTGGCAGAAGTAACAAAGCTGGTGTACAGGACAAGGCCGATTTCCGGACGAAACAAGACATCAAGGCGTCGAGGCAGCGATGTCCGTCAGCAAGGTCGGGGTTCGTCAAGTCAGCAAGGACGATGTTGGTTAAGGGGAAAGTCTAGTGTTAGGTGAAGCAACAGGTTTTGATATTGGTTGAAGCAGAAATAGACGTCCCCAAGCAAAGCAGGAACGCGGCGGGTCCCACTTGATCAGGCAAAACCCCATATTGGTCGAAGCAGACACAACCAGTCCCAAGCAAAGCAGGCACGCGGTGGGTCCCACTTGATCAGGCACAACCAACCCCATATTGGTCGAAGCAGACACAGCCGGCCCCAAGCAAAGCAGGCACGTGGCACGCAGTGGACCCCCATTTAACCTAAGCAGGCACATCAAGCCCACATGTGATCAAGCAGGCGCAATATCCCCATGAACGAAGCAGGCGCAACAGTTCATCAATTAAGCAAGACCAACATCATGCTAGGAGAACGCTCGCCCTGACGTCTCTTGAACCTGACATGCTCGAAGGATAGGACGACCCGTCTCTCCTGGTAACATCTAACTTTGTCTCTTAAGTTTTATCTTTAACTGTCACCATCTCATACCTACCCCACAATAATGTAACCATTATGTGCTAGGCATGGGACTTAATGTTGATGGTGGATTTTAGTTCAGGGTTAAAGTTGTAAAACCAATTTTTTGTGTAACCATCCTGCAGATGATGAGATTATTTTATAAGTGATGAATACTTCTTCACTTTATTAATTCACCTAGAATGGAGCATGTAGCAACAATCCCCGAATATTCTGTGAATTTTAGCATTATTGATTAATGCATAAAACGCCTTGTATTTCCTGTATTGTTCCTAGCAGAACTATTATTGTTGGTGCGGCATGATGACTAATTATTACTCGCAGCAGAGTAGCATGAATATCCAAGTACCAAAAGTGAGGCATGCACAAAATGCCCGTACAGGCTGTAAACTCTAGGTATGTTATACTAGCCAGATTGAGCATGTAACTCTCGGTGTGTTATACTAGCCCGATTGAGCATATAATTCTCAGTGTGTTATACTAGCCCGATTGAGCATATAACTCTCGGTGTGTTATACTAGCCCGATTGAGCATCTAGACGGTCCATAGAAGTCTAGAAACAATCACTATCATCCAACTTCACCAGCGTGATTGGATGGCCCGGATCGAATCCAATACCCCCAAGAAGGTATTAGAACATTCACTTCCGACCCAACGCGAACCCCGCATGGCCGGCCTCCCAAAAGGGGTGGCATAGCTTGCCAAACCGTACAAACCTAGAAGAATGGACAAGAAACCCAAAATTAGGGTTTGCGGCACATTACATGTGTCGCAAAATGATCTTAACCATCCATCTTCGCAGGCATAGATGGAAGGTGTATATGTAAATTCAAAGGGCCCAGAGAATGTCAACAAAATCACCGTGGGCCCGCCTACACACATGAACAAACGGTCAGGACCAACCATGTTTGGTTGTCCCAATTCGTGCGCGCAAAACAATGCATGAAGGGTTTGTATCGATCACGAGCGTACGTTTTCTCCTGATCGAATGAAGGGCTTAGGAGACAACTGAGCAGGTCCAGTGAGCATCAACATGATCAACATGGAACCACCTATCTCCTCACCTGACCGACCAAGGCATATCATGCCTAGTTTCTCCAAAACGCACGCCCAAACTAGTGTGGTCGTGCTTCTCAAATCACAAACTGATCTCGACCACTCAACTTCGCCAGACAAATTGAGTGGCTTAGATTACGTTTCCATGGGACAGTCAGGTATAGGCGTGAATACCAGCTGCCACCTACACGCCGTACCAAACGGCCGAGACCGACCAAGCTTTTTGTCTCGAAATATGTGCCTTGAAGATATCATACCGCGCCCTTTAGGAATCCTTTACGGCATAGGATTTATGTCGCAAATCGATCTCAGCCACTCAACTTCACCGGTAAATTAGAGTGTCCTAGATCAAACCTTCGTGGTAAAGTGAAGCATGGACATGGACATCAGCATGCCGTTTACATGCATGCCTAATCGGTCCTCCATGAAACGCCTCCCATACTTGTATTCAACCAAGCTAAAGGAGTACACTTGCGCACCTCCTAAACCCTGATTCGAGGGTCGCAGATGTGGGTCACAAGTCATCTCGTCCGTCCAACTTCGCCATCTCGGACGGACGGCCTAGGATAAGACTTAGGCGGCCAGTGAAATATCACCGTGATCATCGTCTACCTCTCTACTACACCATGTGGTCGGCCAAGGGAGGATTTGCTAGCGCAGCCTTCAAACCCTCACGTGAAGTAGGCAGGGCATGGTGCTCAACATCGATGCTTCATATATTCCGAATAAATTCGATGCATAACATGCATAGAGTACACACTATGCTTTACAAGTATCGAATTTCTAAATAACTTAGTTATTTAACTAGAATTACATACTACCTTCTGTGGATCCTGGGATCCACACACTCGAGACATCAATCATGTCACAAACTGGGGGATACACACTGGGGTATTGGTATGGCGGTTTACAGCGTGCAACGCGCCATCACAAGAACGTGTCAGGAAGACATGGACGGTTAGTGATAATAGGAGAAGTGAGCAAGACTGATCGTGCGACACTAACACACAACTCTACTACTCTATCATTCCATTTCCTCCACTTCCCACGAGAAACGTGAATAAGGCTCAAATGACTTGTATAAATAGGTTCTCCTCCCTATTTCCAATAGAGAGAAGACAACACAGAAACCAAGTTTTAATACGAAACGTATTCAAACACCCAGGGCCTGCTTTCATTAATCGTAAGCCTGCTCACCTTTCTGTTACAAGTCATAAACAAGCCTACACCTTCACAATCTCAACACCTTCTTCGCTTCCCTCCCTAAGATCAACCCCATCTCCTTCACTTTGTGACCAAAACAAGTCTGTAACAGCCATTTCTTGGTTTAGGCCAGAATTGTATAGATTGATCTCTTAAATCAAAAGCACTCCCGTGCAGTGCATTTGTTTAGGGTTTAGATTCACTTCTCATCCACACACCCCAAATTACCAAAACCAGCAGAAGTAGTTTTCACCCATAAACAATTGGCCACCACAGTGGGAGATTAATCTCTCGGTTGTAATATCCAATTCTCAAATCTCATCTTTTCAATACCCGGTTCGATTTCCGCAATTTCAAGTGGGTAGATCTTAGGATCAGTTCAATCATCAATTCATTTCAAAATGGTAGAACTCAAGTCACCAATCAATTCTGATGGAGCTAGTATGGATAACACTCCCGGTGTCGATGTACCTGTCAGTGGAGCCACCGTGGTCAATAAACCTCGTGGAGACATCACTTCTACCACCAGCAGGGCAGGAGGAGATATCCCATTAGGAGCGACGCCTCCTGTCACCAGAGCCAGAGAAACTGCAAACCTTGGCATTTCTTCGAGTGTAACGCCTCCGGTGGTTACCAGAGCAACAAATTCCACTCCTTCATTAGGATGAGTAGTTGGAGTAGCAAGAGGAGGACCATCTCCCATTACCATCGCATATTTGATGGAGAGGCAGGAAGTCCTTGCTAAGACTCAAACGGATATGGCCGCAACTCCGAAAGAGGTACTCACTTTTCTTAAGACATTAATTGATCGATTGCCACAAGATCCGCGATAGCTCCTGGAGCCAACAAGGAACGCATTCAATGCACCGGAGAATGTACTTCAGCGGCGCGGACCTACATGGACATGATCAAAGAAGCGAAATCAGATATGAGTGGTCCTGTCATGGATATTCCTATACTGGGGACTGATCCTCACAGCGATCTTCCTCAATTCAATAGTCTCACTATGAGCCAGAGGTCGGTGGATCAGGAAGTGTTTTCTCTAGTGGAAAATTTATGTGAACTTTTACACCTCTCGAAGAATCAGCAGGCAGAGACTTTTTGCTGCAATCAACCATAGGAAGGTCACAACCGTTCCCTACATGTCACCGCACACATCAAGGATTCAGAGTTCAAGACGTCCCTTATCGACGCTCCTCGACAGAAAGAATCAGACAAGTTCGTTACGTCCCACTCCCCACGTGGGCGTAAATTCAAGAAGAAGACCGGATTGCATCATTGAGGGCTAAAACCCACAATGCATCTTTGCTGACGAAGCATTCTTCTCCATCCTGTGAAGCCACGACCCACGTTCACAAGAAAAGGGAACGAACTTTTGTGACGAGTCGTGACCAGAAAGGGAAGATGGTATACCGACGCTGCCATTACCAATTAGCAGGGGAGACTGTTACCCAGTCTCTCCACCCAATGGAATGCTACAACAACAACGAACCACAAGAACAAGTGCTAGATGCTCCACAACAGCTGCAACATGGCACCAACTCCACAACTAATGAGATTGAAATAATTGAGGAATCTCCTAGGCCTATCTCCATCAGCTCAACCTTGTGTACGGATAAACGCACGAAGCTCATGGAACTTCTCAAAGAGTACTAGGAAATATTCGCTTGGAGATATGAAGAAATGCCGAATTTAGATGAAAATTGGTCACCTATCATCTACATGTCATACCTGGATCCAAGTCGGTTAAACAGTTGCAGTTCAGACACGAGGAAAATGGATAGATCAGGTGTTGCATAGACTTCAGAGACTTGAACAGGTGCTGCTCCAAAAACGATCCTCCTCTACCTAACATCGACATATTAGTAGATGTAACCAGCAGACATGGCATGTTCTTTTCCATGGATGGAAATAGCGGCTACAACCAGATAAGGATGTACGAGCATGACGCAAGTAAGATATCTTTTCGAACTCCTCTAGGAAATTTTTATTATACCATACTGCCATTTGGTTTAAAGAATGCCGGTGCAACGTATCAACGCTCTACGGTGACAATCTTCTACTGGAGCGGATACCTCAAGGGAGCATCCCCAAGAAGATAACGATGTCCACGCGTCATATCGAGCAAGATCCGGATGAGTCACTCTGTCATACAGTGGTGCACGTCTATCGTGCTATGTTGGAGAATCTGCGCTTTTGGTCATCCTTTGGAGCTGTTGAACGCTCATCTACAACAACATCTACCCTGTTAGAAAGAACCAGTTTCGCCGAGGCAGTAAGAGGAAAACCACCGAGATACAACATCATGCGCGCCAACTCCAACTCCATTACCGCATACACGACTTCCACAATGATGAGACAGCGTCCAAGATATTCCATATAGGAATCGACAGCAGAAATATTAAGAGATGCTTTCAGAATTTCGTCTCCCATAGAAGAAGTAGTTGCGTTACCAAAGGAGTGTGATTGGGGGATTCTTAACGTGTTGTCCATCTCAAACATGGATGCAAGCACGCTATCATTATGATTCCAAGATGTTACACTCAAGAGAACATACATATTGTCAAAGATCGGTGATATTCCCGGATGTCTATGAAACGCAACATAGTAAAGACGGCCTCATGAAACCAGCGTGACAATATCTATCAAGTCGGAGGCTCAGTGGATACTCGTGAGTAAGGGACTGTCTCCCTATTTTTCATTCCAGAGGCAACATCAAGAAATCTATCGGTTCCGGTTTATCCCCCTAACAATGAGACGAGCTATACCACTATATGAAGACTGCCAAGTTCGTGCATGTAGCTATCACGCCTCTCCCTGTCAGTCTCTTCTGATCACAGATGCTCCCATGAACTGTTGTTGATCGTCGATTAATATCATTTGGAGCTTCACCATATCAACGACCATTACGTACAAAAGACCCACCGGGCATACAAGATAGAGCCACGTAGACCACGCTTGGGGACTGAGACTCAGCATGAAGTTCCTTCACCGTCAGCCAAGGAATTCATCAACACGAGAGAGACGATCAGTCGAGAAGCATGGAATTCGCATGGGTAAATCGAACTGAAGAGGAAGCCACTTCAATGCTCCCTCCAGCAGAAGAAGTTTCTTCGATGGTCTATTCAAGAGCCGCCTCAACGCTCTTTCAAGGACCTACATTCGTTTCAGAATCCTTCTTCAATACTCTCCCCATGATCCACCTCAACGTTCACACCAGACGCCACTTTAACATCCTCTCGAGCCGTTTCAACACACAAGCTACATCAATAATCTACGCTTTGGTCAAGTTATCTTTGATGTACTCATTGCTCAACATACGTCTCATCCATCCTTCATAAGGGCCCAGCGGAACATGACAAACCTTGAAGTCGATAGGAGAAGTGAAGCATGCTCCTAGGAGGACATGAACACAGCTGGAGCCACACCACGTTCGAACACACAAGGTTCACGTTTGGGAAAAGCAAGAACGCCTGGGTCCCACGTTCGAGCAAGACCGATGTTGGTTAGCAAGGTCGGTGTTAATCAGCAATACCAGTGTTGGTCACAAAAGAAAGGTCGGTGTTGGCAGAAGTAACAAAGCTAGTGTATAGGACAAGGCCGATGTTCGGACGAAACAAGACAGCAAGGCGTCGAGGCAGCGATGTCCGTCAGCAAGGTCGGGGTTCGTCAAGTCAGCAAGGACGATGTTGGTCAAGGGGAAAGTCTGGTGTTGGGTGAAGTAACAGGTTTTGATATTCGTCGAAGCAGACATAGACGTCCCCAAGCAAAGCAGGAACGCAGCGGGTCCCACTTGATCAGGCAAAACCCCATATTGGTCGAAGCAGACACAACCAGTCCCAAGCAAAGCAGGCATGCAGTGGGCTCACTTGATCAGGCACAACCAACCCCATATTGATCGAAGCAGACACAGCCGGCCCCAAGCAAAGCAGGCACGTGGCACGCAGTGGACCCACATTTAACCGAAGCAGGTACATCAAGCCCATGTTTGATCAAGCAGGCGCAATAGCCCCACGAACGAAGCAGGCGCAATAGTCCATCAATTAAGCAAGACCAACATCATGCTAGGAGAACGCTCGCCCGGATGTCTCTTGAACCTGACATTCTCGAAGGATAGGACGACCCGTCTCTCCTGGTAACATCTAACTTTTTCTCATAAGTTTTATCTTTAACTGTCACCATCTCATGCCTACCCCACAATAATGTAACCATTATGTGCTAGGTAGGGGACTTAATGTTGATAGTGGATTTTAGTTCAGGGTTAAAGTTGTAAAACCAATTTTTTGTGTAACCATCCTGCAGATGATGAGATTATTTTATAAGTGATGAATACTTCTTCACTTTATTAATTCACCTAGAATGGAGCATGTAGCAACAATCCCCCGAATATTCTGTGAATTTTAGCATTATTGATTAATGCATAAAACTCCTTGTATTTCCTGTGTTGTTCCTAGCAGAACTATTATTGTTGGTGCTGCATGATGACTGATTGTTACTCATAGCAGAATAGCATGAATATCCAAGTACCAACAGTGTGGCATGCACGAAATGACCGTACAGGCTGTAAACTCTCGGTGTGTTATAATAGCCCGATTGAGCATGTAACTCTCGGTGTGTTATACTAGCCCAATTGAGCATATAACTCTCGGTGTGTTATACTAGCCCGATTGAGCATATAACTCTCGGTGTGTTATACTAGCCCGATTGAGCATCTAGATTGTCCATAGCAGTATAGAAATGATCACGATCATCCAACTTCACCAGCGTGATTGGATGGCCCGGATCGAATCCAATACCCCCAAGCAGGTATTGGAACATTCACTGTCGACCCAACGCGGACCCCGTATGGCCGGCCTCTCAAAAGGGGTGGCATAGCTTGCCAATCCGTCCAAACCAAGCAGAAAGGACAAGAAACCCTAAATTAGGGTTTGCGTCACATTACATGTGTCGCAAAACGATCTCAACCATCCATTTTCGCAGGCATAGATGGAAGGTGTAGATATAAATTCAAAGGTCCCAAAGCATGTCAACACAATCATCATGGGCCCGCCTACACACAAGAACAAACGGTGAGGACCAACCATGTTTGGTTTTCCCAATTCGTGTGCACAAAACAATGCATGAAGCATGGCCGGCCAAAACCCTAATTAGGGTTTGTATCGATCAAGATCGTATGTTTTCTCCTGATCGAATGAAGGGCTTAGGAGACAACTGAGCAGGTCTAGTGAGCATCAATATGATCACCATGGAACCACCTATCTCCTCACCTGACCGACCAAGGCATATCATGCCTAGTTTCTCCAAAACGCACGCCCAAACTAGTTTGGTCTCGCTTCCCAAATCACAAACTGATCTCGACCACTCAACTTCTCCAGAAAAATTGAGTGGCTTAGATCATGTTTCCATGGGACAGTCAGGTATAGGCGTGAATACCAGCCTGCCACCTACATGCCGGACCAAATGGTCGAGACCGACCAAGCTTGGTTGTCTCGAAATGCGTGCCTTGAAGATGGAATACCGCGCCCTTTAGGAATCCTTTGCGACATAGGATTTCTGTCGCAAATCGATCTCAACCACTCAACTTCACCGGTAAATTCTAGAGGCCTAGATCAAACCTTCGTGGGAAAGTGAAGCATGGACATTAACATCAGCATGTCGTCTACACGCATGCCTGATCGGTCCTCTATGAAACGCCTCCCATGCTTGGATTCGACCAAGATGAAGGAGTACACTCGTGCACCTCCTAAACCCTAATTCGAGGGTCGCGGATGTGGGTCGCAAGTCATCTCATTCGTCCAACTTCGCCATCTCGGACGGACGGCCTAGGATAAGAGTTAGGCGACCAGTAAAGTATCACCGTGATCACCGTCTACCACTCTACCACACCATGTGGTCATCCAAGGGAGGATTTGCTAGCACAGCCTCCAAACCCTCACGTGAAGTAGGCAGGGAATGGTACTCAACAACGATGCTTCATATATGTTGAATACATTCTATGCATAACATGCATATAATACACACGATGCTTTACAAGTATCGACTTCCTAAATAACTTAGTTATTTAACTAGCATTACATGCTACCTTCTGTGGGTCCCACGATCCACACACTCGAGACATAAATCATGTCACAAACTGGGGGATACACACTGGGGTATTGGTCTGGCGGTTTACAGCGTGCAGCGTGCAACGCGCCATCACAAGAACGTGTCAAGAAGACATGGACGGTTAGTGATGATAGGAGAAACGGGAAAGACTGGTCGTGTGACACTAAAACACAACTCCACTACTCCATTATTCCATTTCCTCCACTTCCCAAGAGAAACGTGAATAAGGCTTAAATGACTTGTATAAATAGGTTCTCCTCCCTATTTCCAATAGAGAGAAGACAATACAGAAACCAAGTATTAATACGAAACATATTCAAACACCCAGGGCATGCTTGCATTAATCGTAAGCCTGCTCACCTTTCTGTTACAAGCCATAAACAAGCCTACACCTTCACAATCTCATCACCTTCTTCGCTTCCCTCCCTAAGATCAACCCCATCTCCTTCACTTTGTGACCGAAACAAGTCTGGAACAACAATTTCTTGGTTTAGGCCAGAATTGTATAGATTGATCTCTCGAATCAAAAGAACTCATGTGCAGTGCATTTTTTTAGGTTTTAGATTCACTTCTCATCCACACATCCCAAATTACCAAAACCAGCAGAATTAGTTTTTACCCATAAACAAGGATCATAAAGAGGAATGGGAAGGCCAGCTTCAAGTTGACCTAGTGAGACTATGGTCTTCTCGCGATTACATGGATGATCAGAAAATAATTTAACAGAGAGCTCAGCCTTAGGGTTTTGATCGGGAATGGTATATAAAGTAAAACCTCTATCTTGAAGCTTCTTTTGCATTTTTTTCAAAGGCAATTATATTTTTACGACCCGCTGGAGGCATTCTTAGTATGGGAATGAAGAAAAGAATAGAAGATCAAAAGAATAAGAGAAAAGTTACAATAGTAGCAGATGCGGAAGTTGCGGAAGAAAAGTGAAATTGCAGAGAGAATGAAAGAGAAGAATGAAGAAGATATATAGATAGAAGGTAAGAATTCTTGAATGCGAAGAGAAGACGTGAACGGTTGAAGTGCAGTAGTTGAAAAGGACGTGTCAGAAATTGAATGAAAGAAAAGATACGTGCAATAAATCTGGAGAAGAATGCAGAAACGTGTCAGAACAGAAGAACTTTAAAAGATGAACAGCTGCGGTGTTTTAAAAAGTTTCAATTCTCATTATCTTTTCCCCTTCGCAGAAAATACATGAGAAGAGGCAAGATGTAGGATCAGAATATCGCCAAAGTAATACTCTTGCGAAATTTATAAACAATATTTCTGCGAGTTCTTCAACAACACACTGCGAGTGTCGCAGAATGACTCAAAGAATGACATAACAGATGATGGTAACTAAAACACGAGAAGAGCATGACGAGCCTGCAAAGATTATATCATCTGCGAAAATTAACATTACAACTACTGCGAGAGTATCGCGAGTCAGATCCGAAAATAAAGGATAGCTTAGCTGTCATCCACTATATACTTACCATATATAAAGAAAACTAACAGACTCAGGAGGAGAGATAAATTGGAGAGTGTTGAGAAAGTTTTGAGGAGAGAGAAAGTTTAAGAGAGCAATTGTAATCTTGATTCCTTTCATTTCTTGTAATATTTTTGAGAATTAATCAATAAGAGCGTTTTTCTTAATCTTCAAATATGTGTTGATTATTATGAATTCTTGTGAGGGGTGTAGTGTAGGATTTCCTGCAACTACAGTTAATTAGTACCGATTGGTACTGGTACCGTACCTGGTACCGTACATGTACCGAATGGTACGGGAACCTAGTACAAGGTACATGTACTGGTCCAAAATTTTGGAACCTAGGCTAGGGAGGTACAGGTACTCAACTTCGGCAAGAACCGAGCCGAACCGTACCGTGTGCACCCTTAGTTCCGTCCCATCATCGCTAGCGCCAAAACGACCAGCACTAGCTTTCTCAGGTGCACAAGTACCGAGAGGATCCATTTGTTACTCCCAAATGACAGTACCAGACACGAAACAACAAATATTTTGTATTCAGAAGTCCTTTCATAAATTAGATTTCAAAATTTAGACACGAAACAACAAATATTTTGTATTCAGAAGTCCTGTCATAAATTTGATTTCAAAATTTGACTATATTTCTCTTATCAGTAGTGTATATTTTTTGCTAATTTGACGTTTAATTTGTGTTAATTGTAATGTTGGATGTAACATTAGGAACCGACTGGATTATTATTTTTATTCTTCGCCATTAAAAAAATAATCAGCACCCAATCCGTCTTCGTGCCATTATGGCATGGGCAATCCACTAGTTATATAAGTAAAGAAAATGCTATATGTCCCATTTTCAATGCTTAATTGAGTACCACAATGATATTCTGTAAGACATATAAATAAAAAAATTGTGCTGGAGCATATGGTATAGGTAGTTGATCATATTTTGGTACTTTTGTGGAGTCTAGCGAGGTGCTTTATATTTATTGAATTAGAGAGCTAAAGAGGGTTGTTCATATGGCTACTTTACTGGTACGCTTTAGTTCAGGCCCTTGATAGGTTTAACTTTGTTAGAATTTCTTTATCCTACAATAATATATTGGTTTGATGAGTTCACATTGATATCTTAATGTATGGGTGTGTGCAGGATCTGGGAGTGGGATTCTTAAACATGTGGTGTAGATGCAGGTCCATGCAACTGCGAAAACTTTGCTCAAGTCGGACTTAGTAGGTGTTTGGGTTTGCTGTTCGGGTTCATCAGTGGTAATTTCTTACTCACTCTCTATTTCTATTATTGCCTATGTTACGATGCATGCTAGTTCGTGGTCATTATTTGATGGTGAAACTTTTGAAATTGAATGATGGATCATTCAATATGAATTTGAATATGCACGTTAACCAAGATAACTAAAGGAGATGACCATTAGTTAACCAATAGGGGCTTTATAATCAAAGAGATAAATTATAAGTCAGTGAATAGATTATTTGTTTTTAAGATCATCAAGGAACAATAGAGGATACTGGAAATGATATAACTTTGAAAATGCAAGTTTGTATGTGAATGAACTGTGAACATAAATCACATAAACATGGGTAATAAACATGAATAATGTATTCTTTTAATCTTCCCACACCCACATGACCATCAATTGCTTTTACATCTGTGACTGATATCCCTTCTTTTAAAATCATAAGATTGTTATTGTTTTTCAAGGGAAAGAGTATAATATTTCTTGATTATGCACAGTGAAGAAAACGGATTTACTCATGATGTAAGAACCTTCGATGCAATTTAGTGTATACTTGTGTACTTGAATGATTAATCTCCTAAGCAAGAACACGCTATTCTTCTTTTTATTGGAGCTGAATTGGAGAGGCTATACACATAGATATACCACCTAGCGCAGAATTTGCGATTCTGCCAAACCTCTTAATTTCTGCTTTGTTTCATTTTTGATTCAATATATTTTAAAAATTGTATATTGTTGTCAGTCAATTACTTTGTGATCTAGAACCTCAGTTGTTGCGTTTCTTCATACCCTTCTAAAATCTTCTTTGTATCATCAGAAACTTTAAAATTGGAAATAAAATTCCCCATAGTTTATATGTATCTGAGGCTGACCTTTTTTTTATACAATGTCATGGTTGAGTTATCATATTTCTTTATTACTGAAATTCAGAATAATAAAAATAGTTGTTAATATGCATAAAAAAAATTTAAAAAAAAAAAGAATAATCCAGCCCGAAATTACATAAATGTTCATATGTGAAATCAATATAGCTCTACAATAAAACCTCGGGGTAGACAATGTTTGTAGTTGAAAGGTACTTGGTTTCGTTCAGTAGTATAACGGTTATTCTTTGTGCGGAAGTGCATCTAAACATTGCTACGTAAATTTGACCACGGCTAAACATAGGAGTTCTTAGATCGATCCCAACGTATTTTACTGACTTCCCCTGTGACTTGTTTATCGTCATAGCATAAGCTGGATGGATAGGAAACTAACGTCTCATCATTTGATATTCATCTCTGACGCAGACGGTTTGAAATTTATCCTCAGGATAAAAACAATTTCTCCGGTCTTTTCGCCAGTTAAAATCTTGGCTTCAATTACATGTTGTCCACATCTAGTGACCAAAATTCTTGTGCCATTGCAGAGGCCTTCTGTTGGTGCAAGATTTCTCAACATCATGATGGGGCATCCAACCTTTATATCTAACTTGAACGGAGGCATTCTAGGTGGATTTAAATTCAGCAGGTATTCGCTGGAAAAGTGTGGAATATTGCCATCATCATCTGGATTTAACTTGTCTGCAGCAAGGTACGTGTACATATCTCCGTCTAATTTTGTCATTGCTTCAGCATTAATCTTATTCACGTCATCATTACGGGCTGACAGTAAAATACGCTCATCAAATCGTTCTGTAGATACCCTTTCTTTTGTTCCAAGCCAGGGGTAAAGACTGGTTATGAGTCCATCCATGTTCTCGTATCTATTTATTGTGTTTGGAAGATCAACAGTTGCTTTGGGATTATCACCAACCTGTCATTTATATCTAATAGATATAGGTACAAATCAGAGCCATGTTCAAGGATAAATGGAACCAAAGCATGTGAAAAACAAAGTAAGACTGATACCTCTACCAAGAACTTTGCAAATGATACACTATCTGGTTCAAGTGCATCCAGCCTCATATTTTGATGCAGCGCCAATACAGTAATGTCATTCCAAAGTACTTATCTCCTCAGACATGCTCTAACCACTACTTCACGACATCCACCAGCTATAACAGGCAACGTTTGCCTAAAGTCTCCTCCTAGAACTACGGTAATTCCACCGAATGATTTTACTTATTACTAATATCACGTAGCGTATGATCAACTGCTTCAACACAAAATCTATGTTGCATGGGTACTTCATCCCATATAACCAGTTAAACTTGTTTCATCATTTTAGACTGTGGATCTTGTTTGTCAACTCCACAAACACTGTTCTTGGCTATTTCAAAAGGAATCTTGAACGTCGAGTACATTGTACGACCTCCTACCAGGAGCAGTGAAGAAATGGAAGATGAAGAAGCAGTTAGAACTATGTGTCCATCCCTGTGGCATCTAGATACCAATGTGTTATACAGGAATGTTTTACCGCTTCCCGCACTGCCGTTTAGAAAAACATAGTTTACCCTCACCATCTCTCAACTAATTAAACACGGCGTTGTACGTTGATGTCTATGAAGGATTCAGATTCCGGATGCTCTCTTCGACCTCAGCATCTCTCACTGCAAGTCATACGCACCGATGCTCCCACATATACTTGTCACCAACAACATCACCCCATGTTAGTTTTGGTCTTGGCATATCCTCGAAATCTTCGAGCGACTTTCCAGATTCACGCAGCTGTTCATCCAAAAGGTATAACCCATAATAAAATATTTGGTCATTTGTTGGATTCTTTATATTATACTTCATGCGTAGTTTAAAATACAAATCATCGCATATAGGTTTCCTAAAATTTGACCACAGAACGTCTGGTTGATTAGGATTGCAGTCACAAAGAATTATCTTGAAAAGTTTTCTTAGTTGAACCCCAGTTTTCATCACTGCTGCCTCTTCTAAACACTTAGACCATTTATTGTCATCTCCTAAAATTCCTAGTGCGGTGCATGCTCCTTTAAACGTACGATGCAGTTTCCTAGAATCACCATCCCCAATAGTTTTCAGCTTGTCAAATGAATCTGCACCGGCTACAATTGTTAGTAATAACCATATGTAATATAATTCACCGACATTAGGACTGATAAAGTACATCCTTGCAGTTGCAAAACCCTGTTTCCTTTCTTTCCATTCTTTCTTGTCCCGTATAAAATGTTATGGGAACTCTTGATAAATATATGCTTTGGAAGTGGGATGCTTGCGATAATACTCAAAGAACTCCATCAATGTCGACTTATAGTTTTCTGCAGCAATAGTGACCCTGTCCATTGTCTTAGTTGAATCGTATACAAACCTCTGTTGGTCGGGAAGATGAATATCCAAGCGAACCACATTAGGTTCTTCCTGATTCATCGAGTGCCCATATAAATGCCATGCAGCCTCAAGTGCCCCAATATATCTTGCATCAATATATTGTTGTACCCCATCACACTCACCGACAATTATTGTTACACGATCGTGTCCTTTATAAATATATTTGTGTATGTATTTTCCCGTACACCCCCACATATCTCAACTTAATGTGGCAGTTGAACATTTTGGACATGTAAGGATTGTATGGAACAACATTTTTTCTATTCGCTTTGAATCCAGTTCGAACAAATACCTTCTTCCCATTCTCACGGCGGCGAAATACTGGATATCTACCTTCGTCCATACTTGTACTCTCGGTATGTTTTTTCAGATAACCTCTGCTGTATTTTCCATTTTTTATGCACATGAAGTCCACACCACATGGACCATGTACTATGCATTTCCTGATAGTCTCAAACAAAGATGGATTTGTTTCTTCGTCTGGAAATTCGGCACTCACAAATTTATCTACATGTTCAACTGTCTTTATTTTTTCAGGACCATCCAGGAATATAAGAGCATGCATATGAGGTAAACCACATTTTTGAATTTCAATTGTGAACACATGAGCAACAATTTTTCTGAACACATTCCCTTTTTTTATTTCTTTTATCAACTCAGATCTCTTTAGCTCGAATACACGTGCTATGAGATCTGGATGATCCGACGCATATTGATGTGATTCAAGCGCATCTTAAATTTCTGGCCAATGCGGATTTGCGGTCATTGTTAGGAAGATATCTGGATGATGATTAAATAGTGTAATGGCCATTGAATCTTGATAAATTTCATACATATACCTAGGACCACCGATAAAATTCGATGGTAAGACGTATGGTTTTCCCAAGTCCTCGGGACTCAGTCCAGATTCCTCCGAGTCCTTTATATTCTTATACGAATCTGCTCGCAGCTTATCCTGACTTATCTTAAGATAATACAGATTGTTTTGTTCTGTTGATGCCCAAGCATCCACCAGGTACTCTTGAAATAACTTTTTGTCTCTTAGGATGGTAGAATACTCGCTTGGGTGCTTAAAGAGATGATAGTTGTGTAATTATTTTAGAGTTAACCGTTTAGTAGTATGTTTTCCTGTTTTAGGGTCCAACGACTTCATATCAGGATGCCAACTCATTTCTCCGTATGGAAATAACAAAACGTAATGCAGGGGCAAGTATGCAGGATGACACTCCGAAATATGTTTGAATCCATGTTTCCCCTTGTGATGAAGTATTATATCTCTGAAGTTGGGATTCTCAGAACCGTCTTCAGGTAATATCACAGAGATTTCATCAGCCGTTGGTAAGTTATATAGCCTTTCATCTGTAGTTTCATTATAGTGCATGATGAATTTGATGTTATGGTCTTCGGGGTTAGCATTGATCAGAAGATCTTATGCCTGGTAATATTTACCGCAAAACACGTTATATTTTGAGATAATTTTCTGGACCTTTTCAAGAATGCTTTTATCCAGCTGAGCATTCCGTTTTGCACGAACCGCCAAGGCTTGATTTGGATCGTAGAAATATATCTGGCGATAGATTGGGTCCTTACCCTCGTCTGGTATTAAAGTTCCAGCATTATGTCGAAGTTCCCCATGAATTGCAAATCCTTTTGGGCCCTTCCCCTTCACAACCCTCTTATCCAGTTTGCAGCCAAGACTGGTATAAGATTTTACAGCATTTAACTCTCGGATGTGGTCTCTGAAAAATTTCGAATCAGAATCGTCTCCTTCGAGTAAATCCATCGGTTCTTGTGGAGGCTCAAGCAATGAAGGGAGTATTACTTTTCCTTCGCGGAAACATCTTGAAAATATTGGATTTTTCTTGGATGATTTGCTTGTCCTCTCATATATCCAATGCAATTCTCCACATGAAGAACATTCAATATCCATTTTACCAAGGTAATGACGAACAGATAGGCGCAAATCATCTTTTTGGTTTTCAATTCTCTCTGTAGCAACACCTTCCTCATCATCCGAAAGATCACAAAATTCATCAGAACCATCTGATGTAAAATCTTCGTTAGCAACCGACTTATACACGCCAATAAAAGTAATTAATAATGAAGCATATGTTAGAACTACTAAGAACTTGTGGTTGATACTCTTTGTCATTATACACCTAATTATGACCTTGTCTCTTAGACCTATAAATAACTTATGAAGGTATATTGTTCATGCAGTTAGACTCTAGGTAATGCAACATGACTTTAATTCCCTTATGAATCCATTATTTGTCTAATTTATTGTCAAACTTTAGGAATTCACATGAGACCTATAAAGAACTTATGAAGGTATATTGTTCATGCAGTTAGACTCTAGGTAATGAAACATGACTTTAGTTCCCTAATGAGTCCATTATTTGTCTAATTTATTGTTAAACTTCAGGAATTCACATGAGGCGAAGCTTGCAAATGTTGTTGGGATATTTTTCTTTGGTCAATTCACTGAGGTTAATTGCATCACAATAAGTTAATGCACGGTAACCCTAGCTTCACGACTAAACACAGTTGTTTTCTAATTTATTTTAGCAATACTGACATAACTTTAGGCATCCACATGAGTTCAAATTTCACATATGCAACTTGATTGTTTAAGAAACTTTAAAGATTAAAAATTATGTAAAAGTGATATTACGTTTCAATATAAGTTTAATCCAGAGGTCGAACAGTTGATTCCTTAGGTTCCATGGATGCGTCTACCATTATATCATCGTTGTTGCCCGGAATGCTTGAATTCCCCTGTACATTGATATACAATCAATTAGTTATGCCTAGGTAGCTAAGCCTGTGAAGAATAAAGATCCCACATTGATAATATGTTTAGAGATTTACCGGATTATTTGAGCCAACAGTGTCGGGCAATTGGATTGTATAGCATGTGCGCATTCGTTTGGTATGGCTAGTCTATAACATATGCAGTTAAATTTGTCAGCAACATATAACACCCAGTAATAGCAACAACATAATTTTTAATTTTTAACATATGTTGTATACATCTTTTATTGGTGCATCTCTTACGCCGAGTTTTCTTCTGAAGACCAACTTGCTGGGCAACCTGTTGATCCTATAAAAAAAATCCAACCAAACAGGGCAGGCACACGAAAATTCTCTAATTAGTTCTCTTACCTTTAAAATTTGTTTTTAACCAAAACAAAACTATAATTATGTATTAATCCATGTATCCTGGAAAAAATACTACATATATATGAACACATTTATATCAAACTACCCAAGTTTTTAGATTGAATTGCAGGGCTGAGACATACAAAACTGGATTATTAACTTATAAGGAGCCTGCATCTCAATGTGGGCATGTATACTATGAATGCATTACCAATCATCTATATAACTGGTGCCATGTAATATCACTTCACAAATACTTTGAAGAATTTATGTTACACGCATCTCTATGGTCATAACGCCACATCGCTAACTCCCTTTTTTTCTTAATTAGTCATGGATGAATCTAAAATCCGTCTTAACTCCAAAGTCACCATCCATATCCTTGTTTTTACGCTGTTTATATTGATTTCCAATTGATATTAATTAAATTTAAGAGTATTTAATTCCCTTATCAGTATTTTCAGCATCTACCTAAGCACTAACCGATCCTATTTTTCTATTACTGCTACTATGGGTCTTCTCTCCTGTTGCGCAGAATCCTTGGATTCGAAAGGTATGGCTAGTCTATAACATATTCCCTTATTAGTGTTATGTTGTTATTGATAATATTGTTACCACTCCTAATGATGTTTCTGATGATGAGCTGCGTATCTCCGTGTTCTTTACCGAATATAGAATTATGGAAGCTCGATGCAAATGGGTTCTATGGAGGACACAATCTTTGGATGGCAAACCTGCTGAAATGTTCTACAGTACTGGATCTCAATGTGGTGGTCAGGAAAGAAATGTGTAAATCTACCTATGCTCTACCTAAGCACTAACAAATTATCAGCTTCACATTACACTTGTTTTTCAATTTTTCTATTACTGCTACTACGGGTCTTCTCTCCTGTTGCGCAGAAGCCTTGGGTTCATATGGATAGTCTATAACATATGCAGTTAAATTTGTAAGCAACATACAATATATGGTTTATACCTCTTTGATTGGTGCATCTCTCTTACATCGAGTTTTCTTCTGAAGACCACCTTGCTGGGCAACCTGTTGACCCTATAAAAAAATTCCAACCAAACAGGCCGCACACGAAAATTATGTAATTAGTACTATTACCTTTAAGATTTTTTTTTCACCAACTCAAAGCAATAATTATGTATTCATCTATGTATATACTATACCAAACTACCTAAGTTCTTATATTTATTTATAGGGAAGAGACATGCAAATATGGATTATCAACTTCTAAGGAGGCTGCATCTGACTGGCGCTGTCTATTCTTTTCCCAGCATTTTAGCTGGGCCAAGGACCTTTTACTATGCGAAGTACATACCTGGGAAACCAAATAATTATCAAAACTTTGCGCAAGATCAGATAAACAACAGTAAATCTAAACAATAAACATAAAATTACTTTAGTTTGAAGAGAAGAATCTTGTAAATTTTGCTGATTTCGTTCTGCACCGAGTTATTTTTCCCTTTCCTTTTCCCAACGTTTCCGCTGTCCCATGTATCTTTTACTGCTAACTGATAGGTGTCTAAAACACCATGATATTTATCTATTGTTTATGCTTTCTTTGTTATGTTTTCTTGTAAATTATGTATCTTTTGTTTGATTTTGAGTTTTAGGTACTTTGGAGCAAAAGAAGAGGAAACATCGCTTAAAAGGGCTAAAACGTCATTTCATGTGCAACTGCTGTTGAAGACGAATTATCTCTCATTATTTACTTTTATTTCTTCATCTCTATCTGAAAAGCATGTCGGCTTTAGTGATGCAAGTTATGTCTGAAAGGCATGTCAGCCTTAGTGATGTATAAATATTGAAGAAAAGAAGTGAATATGAGAGGTAAGAGATGGATGCTCGAGAAAGTACTAAAAGGCACCCATAAAAGTGTTAAAAGCACCCCAGAAATGTCCCCGAGGAGTTGATAAAGCCACCCATGAGTTTTTCATTATTTATAGCCCAAAAGTTATCTTTGTACCCCACAAAGTGTTATTCTCACCCCAGGAATTGCTAAATGTACCCCTGATTGCTATCGTCACCCCAGTTGTTGGATAAGGGGAAGGTCGTCTTCTCCATTTGAAATTCAAATTTTGGCGGGAAAATAGGACCAGAATTAGGGTGGAAGATTTGATGATGTTCTATTGAGATTAAATCGCTGGTATTGAATGGTTTTGTTCCTAAGGTCTAAACAGGGCTGGTAATGGTCTTTGTTTTGACCAGAATTGGTTAGATAATCAGAAAATGATGAATCAGTGCTCACGGTTTTGGCGGGAAAATATTGTTCTTCACGGCAGAATGAGGGCTCGAGTTCTGAAGGTGTTTCAATGAGATTCAATTGATGGATTTGTTTGAGATGGGCCTGTTAAGAGTAAACAAGGTGGATATGGGTGATTTGTTCGACCCGCTTTGGCTGGATAACATGTTTGATGCAAAACAGAGGAGAGGGTTTGTTTTCGGGTTTGTTAGAGAATTGGAGGAGTATCGGGCAAGACTCAACGATGGAGTAGTGTTGGTTTAGGCCCGTTTCATTCAAACAGACTTGGTAAGAGTCTTGGATTCGAAGAAAATGAAGTTTCCACGTACTTTAATTAAAACAGGGAGGTGGAAACATTATCGGGTTTTACCAGGAAGTTATGGAAGGTTATGAAGCAATAAGGGATACATATCCTCTGTTCGATTCTATGGAAGGTTAGTGAATATATTCGACAACCCAGGGACGTGAAAAGAGGAAAGAAAAGAGAATTATTCTCGTGACTTAGACGTGAAGAAGAAGAAAGATATTTTGAAGATCTCCGAGGGATTTGAGAAGCTGTTGTGTATAAATTGAGTGGTTCGAGTCCAAAAAGGGTGATACGGGATACCTTGGAAAGAATAGATAGCTTAGAATCGAGAAATCACAAGTTTCAGAGAGTTTTCTGCTGCTACAAAACTCAAGAACAAGAAGAACATTAAACATCCAAATACAGTCGCAGAAAGGTATCGTTGATCCATGACATAAAGCATATATCGTTCCATGTTTAGTAGAAAAAACCTTTAGCAACTGAAGCAGCTGAACTGTTTTTGCTGTTGAATACCTGTAGCGACTGAAAATCGTTGTAAGCAATTATTTATCTTTTTGAATACAATGATTAATCAAGTTTTCTTCAATTCTGATTCTATGAGTAGCTAAATCTATTCTCTAGGGTTTTGGAGGAAACTATTTTTGATGGGTAATATTTAGTAATTAATTTCTTTGGCATATTTACTCCAAAAATTGTGTTTTAATTTGTCTAAAAATTCTCTTTTCTTTACATGCATCGTAAAAACTATTTTGGGTAGTTTCCACCGTTCTATTATAAGCGAAGGAGGATTAGGCCTTAGAATAGCGACGAAAGTCATAAAAAAGAGCATGTAGTGTTATATCTTCCAAAGCATGAGACTGGGTTTGAAATTGTTTTGAGTAAAATAGGAGTAATTTGTCAAAGAAATTGTTATTGAGTTTACAAATATTGAAAGTAGTGGAATCCAAAACCCTAGAAATCTCTCTCCTTGGTTAAAAAAAAATCAATTTTAATTAATATGTCTTAGTATTTTTCTTTAGTTAATCTTAAACCAAATCTTCAAAATAGTCCGAGCAACGAATCTTTACTTACCACAATCAAAACTACATCAGTTTTTGGCGGCGCCGACGCAGATTTGCCTTTAGGTTAGGTTTTAGATTTATTTATTTTTTCTTTTTAGTTTAGTTTAGTTTTTTTGTTTTTAAAGAGATATTAATATTATTATTATTACAAGAAACTAGATGGGAGCCTAGCAACAAGTTGGGCTCCAACACCTTTTTGAATAGCTAAACCAATTCTAACAAAAAGAAAATTACGAACATTTATATTTACATCATGCCTAGCTATGTAATGCTTCAAACGTTTCAAAAATTCAATCGTTTCGGTACCAAGTTCACCTAAAGTAGTAAAAGCTAAAGTACTAAAATTATAACCATTGAAATTACATATATCAAGGTACTTAGTCTTGTTGCGCTCAACCGCTTTATCCAAGGCGAGGCCCGGTGCAAAAGCTTGCACACCACCCCAGCAAAAAGTGAAACCCCAGTCACATCAAAACACGTATCACGCCCTTCCTCCCAATTGTAGACTAAGATGTCAGCCGGCCTAGCATCACCGCCATTATGAGAAAGAAACCCCAAAGCCACTTCAACTCCAAAAGGTACACTCGCACGGTAATAAATATTCGCAAAGGTATCTCTAACAAGATCATGTCTAAACTTATAACCAACTTCACTAGCACAATGAAGTGCATGATCACCATAAACATCCATACCCCTATTGCAACAAAGACATGAACTATTAACATCAAACAAAGGAATACCAAGACGATAACCAAGTACTGCACTAAACTGGCGCGGCCCAATTTTCTGTCCAAGTCCATCAGCTGGAATAACAAGAAGATAATCCTGAGCATGTGGAGTTTTATTACACTGCCATAATGCTAAATCTCGCCTTGACATATTGTTTAGTTTTTGTTTTATTTTATTTTATTTTATTTTATTTTATTTTCTTTGATTTTACTTGGGTATTTTTCTTGTTTTTATTGTGCAAGTAATATTCTATATTGTGGAATTGCCTACCAAAAGAGGTAAGTAACAAAACCCAAATTTTATTATTTTTTCGATTTTATTTCCTTTTGTGTATATTTGTTTTATTTTCTTTTATTTAATTAAAACAAAAAAAAATACGTGTTGCACACACCAATTGCATCGTCAGATTACCGAATTTAGGAAACCTGTGGAAAAGTACGCTGAACCGTGCCTTGGGCCATTTGGGAGTTACCAGCCGAAATTCCCCAAGCCTCAGTCTCGTACCTTTTGGTATATTTTGCTGAGGTAGCCCAAGCTTACCTAATTTAGTAAACCATGTATTTGCATGTGCACGATTTTCTTGCTTCACTAGTATTCTTGCTTGTGTATGCGACGTTGTAAACGGGTAGGAGATAGACTTGAGGAAAACGACCTTTTTAATTTGACTCCAACCCGTTACACGGATCTAGGTAATACTTCTATTTTTTCCGAAATGGTTAATGAAAAAGATGAAGAGGTCCCACCAACCAAAACTCTTAAGGACCGTTTGAAACTGTCTAGAGTAATACGTGAACCTGGGGTTGTTTTACCGGCCACTACCGTTAAGTTTGATATTAAACCTAGGACATTTGGCATGCTGCGTAAATTTAGGGGAATAGGGAATGAAAACCCGTATACCCACGTAAGGGACTTTGAAATGATCTGTGACACAATGAATTATCCGAACGTCACAAAAGATGTGCTTAGGTTGCGTTTGTTTCCTTTTTCCCTAGAAGAGAGAGCCAATGAGTGGTATCATATTATTCCTTCCAAAATAATCACTACCTGGGATGTCCTTGTAGAGGCCTTTGTTAAGAAGTTCTACCCACACCATAAGACTGCTACTGTTAGGCAGTCTATCCAAACCTTTAAGCAGAAAATAGGAGAGAGCCTACATGACTACATAGAAAGGTTTAATGAATTGTTATACCAATGCCCGCACCATGGCTTTGACAAAGTCCACATGGACCAAATATTATATGAGGGCCTTGATAGTGAAACCAAAATGCAGGTAGAAACAATGATTGGTGGAGAATTTACCCATCAAGACCCAGATGATTTTTTTGACGAGCTCGTTGAGTTATCTGATAAGACTCGTCAATGGGATTCAATGAGGGAGACCGAAATAACTAGGAACCCTATCCACAGGGTCAATATATTTGATAGTGGGTCTGATATCCTTAGGCGTCTAGAGGCCTTAGAAATGAACCGAAGGTCTACCCAGACTATGAGATGTAACAGTGAGCCCAGAACTTATCCATGTACCATTTGTGGTGACCAAAGTCATACTGGACCTCAGTGCCCCCTGTTCTACCCTAGTGAAACAACTCATGACCAGGTTAGTATCCTACATGGTGGTATGAACTCTAAATATGAGGGTTGAACCAAGTTTGACCCATACTCTAACACCTATAACCCTGGTTGGAGACATAACCCTAATATTTTGTGGTCTAAAGGTAACCATCAAGGTAGCCCATCTAGAAACCCACCATCAGGTTTCCCTAGGAACCAAGATCAAGTACAAGAACCGAACCCATTTGATAAAAAGGTGTTATCTCTAGAGGAAAGTCTAAAGCTCTTTATTTACCGTAGTGTGATAAACCATGCCGAGACTACCCAAAATATCAACCATTTAGGTCAAAAACTCGATGACTTTGTCCTGACGAGTCAGTGTAACCAACAAAACAGTGACCGGGCTATTGCCAACCTAGAGACTCAAATAAGTCAACTTTCGAACCGGTTAAATGATAGGGAGAATGGGAAATTTCCTAGCCAAACAACTGCAAATCCGAAAGGATTTAACCAGGTTAATGGTTCGGGTAGTTCTAACCACAATGAACATGTCAAAGCAGTTATCAACCTTAGGAGTGGTAAAACTCTAGAAAACTCGGTAAAACCACCTAAGGATAGTAATATAGCTGAATAGATTGAGGTTGACCAAACTTTGTCTAAAGACCCGAATCGGCCTGAGTGTGCTAAGAGTCCAAGTGAGGAAGATATCCCTGAGATATTGTACATACCACTTGCACCATTTCCTCAAAGACTCTCTAAGAAAAAGCCTAGTACATATGTTGAAATCCTAGACATCTTTAAGCAAGTTATGATCAACCTGCCTTTATTAGATGCAATAAAACATGTACCGGCTATGGCCAAGTTCCTAAAAGAAATGTACACTGTCAAGAGAGAGGCTAGTGTCCATAAAAAGGCATTTTTAACCCAACAAGTTAGTTCCATAATCTCACAAAAGTACCCGGTCAAATTTAAAGATCCTGGTTGTCCTACTATCACATGTGTCATAGGTACCCAAATGATAAACAATGCTCTATTAGATCTTGGGGCTAGTGTGAATCTTTTACCTTTATCGATTTATGAAAAACTTGGACTATGGGATATAAAACCAACTAGGATAACACTACAGTTAGCCGATAGGTCAGACAAAATCCCACGTGGAATTATTGAGGACGTTTTGGTTCAGGTAGACAACTTTATCTATCCAGTTGACTTTGTGATTTTGGACACTCAACATGTCTATAGTCAAGATATCAATATCCTAATCATCCTAGTTCGTCCGTTTATAGCCACTGCAAATGCAGTCATACATTGTCAAACTGGCCTAGTAGATTTTTCCTTTGGTAATCAGAAAATCTCATTGAACGTTTTTAAGGCGTTACAAGCCCCACCGGACCCTGAACACTATGAGTCTATATGCATGATTGATTCTCTAGTCAAGAATACCTTTACTACTAATAGTGTTAGTGATCCTTTATAGGCCTGTTTGGCCCACTTTGGAGCCTACTATGATGAGGATAGACATTTTGAAGAGGATAATGCGTTATTTGATTCCGCAGCAGTAATGAATTATGGAAAATGGCAACCTAAACCAGAACCTCTTCCACCAACCATAGAAAAACCCCTCCCATCATCAGTTAAGGCACTCACCCTTGAATTAAAGCCACTACCGGATACACTGAAATATGTATTTCTTGGTAATGAAAATACTTTTCCTGTCATAATTTCCTCTGACTTAGAGCCCGATCAGGAAAGTAGACTAGTTAGTGTTCTTAAAGAGCACAAGGCTGCAATAGGGTGGACTATACCAGATTTGAAAGGAATTAGTCCTGTTGATTGTATGCACCATATCTACCTAGAATAAGGTGCCAAAACTTCAAGAGAAATGCAGCGACTTTTAAATCTGTATGTGTGTCGTAACCACAACAAATTAATTAATACTTTACTACCTAATTAAAGAGTAATATAGGGTAGTCAAGGTCGATCCCACGAGGAGCAAGAGATTATAGTTGTAAAATTGTCACAAAAAGGGGGGTATTGGTTATAAAATTTATAAAAGCAAAAGAAATAAACAAAGTAATTAAAAGTGTAAGTTGAATTCAATAAGAGAGAATAGATCAAGGAATCCTTTTTCGCTGCAAAACAATGATTAAAGTTATGTTCTTTTCCACTTCTTATTAGTCATAGATTATCACCAATCGTAGGATAGCAAGTTCGCTTAGCTAACCCCAAAATTCCTTATTTCACCGAGTAACAAGTCCGCTTAGTTATCAGATTCTATTCAAAAGAACCACCTTGAGGTTCGCTTACAAGATGTAATTCCCCGAACGCATTAAGATTTATGAACTTAGGTTTAGTACTAGTAGTTAGACTCCGTTCGCTTGGTCCACTTTCTAGCGTTGTTTTCACACACAATTGCTCCACGGAATCCCTCCGCAAGGTCTCGTGTTTTCTACTTGTGTAAAGAATCAAGAAACTATTACGTATTCCCTAACTTTCACTAGCTTTAGATTAAATTAACAAATTAATTTAGCGTGCACTCCAAACAACCTATCAATCAATCATAAACATTAATATTAGTAAAAACAATCGATAATCATATGAAAAACTTTAAAGTAAAATTGAAACAAAACTCAAACCATATGTTAAGAACTAGGAATTCATCCTCAATCAATAAGAAAATTAGCTACTCATAATTTGGAGTTCACACAATAATAATAAAGGAAGAAAGAAAAACTTATTGAAAAGATGATGGTTTCTCCTTCCTCCAATCCTTGTGCACTTCAACTCCTTCTCCAAAGTAGATGTGTGTAAAAAGTTGTAGAGAACTCCTCTATTTGTAGGAAAAGATTCCTCATTCCATAAGAACACCACTTTCCCAATTTGAGCTATATTTCTATTTCTAGTCCAATTCTCCAAAACTTCCAAGTTTTCATCCAATTTCCAATTCTAAGTCTTCACACACATGAGAGAAGTCCATACAAAATTCTGTATTTTTGCTCGCTGGAAAACTGGGTTTTTGGCCGGAAGTTGTCCGGAATTCGTCACCGCCGGCAACCTGAAAATTTTGTGCCGGTAAAGGTATATTCCGTTAAGATTCCGTTATACTTAACTGTTGACTAACGGTCTTTAACGATTGACCGGGTCAAGTTCTGAGTCACTGAGTCAAAACCCAGTCAGCGAGCTAACTCAGCTGACTGGTTTTGGCCAATGCTTGCACAATATTCACGGCCAAGATGGTCGTGCCTTCCCTGTACTTCAGCTCATGCATTACCTACAAGTCCATATCAGAGCCACCAATTCCATCAACTGCATACACCAGCAATACCACCAGAACCTTTGTCTTTCCAGTCCATCTCAACTTCTGCGAAATACATTCACCAGTCACGGCAACAACAACATCTTTCCACTGATTCACTGGTTCATAGCTTTCTATTAGTCTCAACACCAGCTAACCCATTGCACTAGAGATCCCTTCATTCCATTTCTACCAACAAACCCTTGAACATTATGAATCTCTCAAATCGAGCCCATACTCAACCATCTTAGCACTCTGCAGTAGCACAGTTCTTCTCCCATGTAGCTCCCATTTACTTGAGCAATGGCAACATCTCCTTTCTTGGCTTCAAATCTGAGTTGCACAGCAACTCCATTTCAGTCCTTCCAAATTCAAGCTTCAACTCATCAACTTGCATTCATCACCACTGCCACATGAGCCACAGCTCAGCCAAAGCAGCATCACAGGCTTCAACACCCTGTATACCTCTCTGTGAACAACATTGCACTGCATCTGTAGCAGCACATCTCAACCAACAGCAGCAGTCATCTGGTACTCAGTTCTCACTGACTTCCTCATTGCAGCCAACCACCAATGCCCTGTAATCACTGTTTTCCTAATTCATTCATCTAACCAGCTGCAATACATGTCACTGCCAACTTCAACCACATGCAACTCATCCATAGCCATAGGGTCTTTTGATCTCAACAATCCACCAACAACACCATAACCCATCTCTCTGTTGAACTCAAATTCCAGTTCACCAGAATCAGTGACTGCTACCACTATTGATTCTTCTCATATGTTGATTTCAAAACCCACAGATCCCCTTCTTCCAATTTCTATCCACCAACACATACCCACGAATATCAAAAACCATGATCTCTACAATCCCTTAAACAATCTCCAATTCTTCCCTAAACTTTCATGGCTTCATCTAACCCATTTCACCGAGCTTAAAACAGCGGCCACCAACAGCACCAAAACCCCAAATCAATTCATCTGAGCAACGAACCCATCTCCGATTCATCTTCTCTGAGCTTTTGAGCATCATCTTCTTATCACCTCAAAACCCATCACCATTCACAGCATCAAACCCTTGAATCACAACCAATCTATCTTCTCAGCTTCACAATCTCTGCCTGAATTCGAACCCATTTTTCTTCTTTCACTGCTCAGCCTCATATCCCGTGATATTCATCGATCCATAGCATCTCTCAATTTCAGTTTCCGCCATTAATACCTCAAGCGGCTGTAGCTTATCGGCTTTCTCTCTTTTCTCAGTTTTTGGAATGAATGATTAAGAAAATAATTTCTTGATTTAGGTCTCAGCTAAATGATTGCGCCTCTCTTTCGTTTGAATAGAGAAAGAAGATCTAGTTTTAGGGTTATAAAAGTGGGATGGCTAAATTGCACCCATTACATAGGCTAGGGGTACCCCAGTGGACACCCTTTATTTACACCCATTCGTAATGATAAGGGATACCTTAAATGAAAACCCCTTAACCACAGCTAGTACTGTATTTAGCATTCATATGAGAGAGTTTCCCTTTAACCGTGGCTCGTCTCCCGATAGTGTTTTCCTGTGAAATGACAATCCTGCCCTTTTTGCTCAATTTGGATCATTTATTCTTTTTTTCCTCCGTGCGACTCCAGAGTACCTAATAACTCAAAAACACACGTAAAATACATAATTTACAAGAAAAATAGCAAATAAAGCATAAACTACTAGATAGTAAATTAGGTGTATTTTACACCTATAAAATTCCCCCACACTTAGACTTTTCTAGTCCTCGAGCAAATCAAACTAAAACTTACAACTTCAAAGCGTTCTAGCGTCCCAAGCATTCAAAGAGCTATGAGGACATAGAGTTTCTGCATGCTAGTAATAAGAAGTTAGAAATACTAAAGAACATATTCTCATTCTTAAATGTTGAGTGAGAAATAACCACACCATAATGAGAGAACACGTGTTTGAGAAACGATCAATAAGCATTTCGCCTCGAGTTCTACCTCATCAAAAAGGATTTTATGATAATTGCACTCAAAAAGACGGCTTTTTTATGGGTCTCACATGTGCGCAGGTAGGAATGAAAAGAGAATTCCTGCAACACGTTGAATGGTGGGAAGGATAACTTCCGAAATTTTGAAAAACCCACATCTTTTAACATTTTGAAAAACCATTTTTCTAACGATCTCTAAGAAAGGAAATCAACCACTTATATTGAGGATAAGATTACTTACTTACCTTCACATCCGATTGCCAATTATGATAACACCACTCTCACGGAATCCAATAGAAACGTCTTCCGCTCCTTGTCTTCGTCTTCGTGGTCTTCGGCTTCAACTATTGATGATAAACTCTTTAGCTTCATAGATCCTTAACAATTTGTAACCTTTTTCCTTAACTCCTTGTCGCTTGAAACTTCCTTATAGATTTTCCTTCCCCACGGCTTATTCAAAACAAAACAATAATAGATATTTCTCTTGTCTCATATATATATTCTTTTCTTTTCTTTTTCATTTTCATTTTCATTTTCATTTTCATTTTCATTTTTTTTTTCAATTTTTTTTTCATTTTTTTTTAGACAAGAGAAACAAAATACAAAACAAAGTGAAAAATAAAATAAACCATGGCCGTGGAAAAGTACTTTATCGCTTGATTCTTCACAACTTGTATCGTCTCAAAATCATAAACTTCAATAATTTTCACCTTTTGCTTTTCTTCGCTCTTGTAAATAAGTCTTAATACTTGGATATAGAATTACCTCATTGCATTTTAATTCTTCAACATGTATGTAAAATCTGCTCATTGTATGTTACTTTACTTGGTTTTGAAATTTAGCTCTTTTTCTCGTTCCATTGTTGCTTGCAAACCTTGAACATTTTCAACTTTCCTTGTAGATTTTGATGTCGCTCCTTGTTGTTGATGTGGTGTTTCGAAGGACCCGTTGTTGTCGAGAGAGAGAATGGTGCTAACTGCAAATCAAACTACAATAAGGTAGCTTTCATTTATAGACGTCACCCTCATGATTGACAAAAATTAGCACTCAAGAGATCAAAATAGTGCTGAAATTGGTGTGAAATTGGGTAGCTCACCATTCTACCCGGAATTAACGTGCGGTAACACACACTCAAAAGAAGCTCTTTAGTAAAGGAAGAATTTCTGGTCGGTGCCTCACATGATATGAAAATGGGTAGTCTCCACTAATGATTGATCAGCAACTCTAATAACGCACTTCTCCCTGCACCAAATTTGCATCTTAGGCATGATTAAATCCATTATTTAACACTCTAACAAGCAAGAAATCGAACGTAGTTCCCTAACATTTCCAAGTTCAATTATGTCGGTCAGAATTCTCTATGTAATCATACCTAGAAGCATGCTAGTGACTCTAAAATCTCTAAAAGTTGAAAGTTTTATGCAAAAATATATTTTTTTTTATGCAAAAATATATGCTTAGCCACTCCCCACACTTAAACCTTACATTGTCCTCAATGTAATTGAATCGTCCAAGTAAATTCAAGGTGGGAAATCCTAATATGATATGGAACAAGAAAAATAAACACACAAAACAAAAAGCAAATAAAAACAAAAAGATAAGATATACAAAACCGGTGGGTTGCCTCCCACTTAGCGCTTGTTTTAAAGTCGACGGCCCGACATAGCTCTTTCTTCACATTACTCCTCTAGAGGGAGAACATCTCGAAATCCAATCACGTCCACATGCTCTGTTGGAAAGTTTTCATAATATGGCTTCAACCTATGGCCATTGACTTTCAAGGGTTGTCCTATTTTTTCACTAACAATTTCAACTGCACCATGATCATAAACATTAGTAACAATAAATGGTCCCACCCAACGGGACTTAAGCTTACCCGGAAATAAACGTAAACGAGTATTAAATAAAAGAACTTTTTTCCCCACAACAAAACTTTTCCGAGAAATCATCTTGTCATGAAAAATCTTGGTCTTTTCTTTGTAAATCCGGGCATTCTCGTAAGCATCATTACGTATCTCCTCTAGCTCATTTAGTTGCAACTTTCTTTGTTTCCCCGCTTCATCATACTCCATGTTGAATTTCTTTATCGCCCAATAAGCCTTATGTTCAAGTTCAACCAGAAGATGACAAGCTTTGCCATAAACCAACCTATATGGAGACATACCAATCGGTGTCTTGTACGCCGTTCTATACGCCCAAAGTGCATCATTGAGCTTAAAGCTCCAATCTTTCCTTGTGGTATTCACCGTTTTCTCAAGGATGGATTTGATTTCACGGTTTGAGATTTCCGCTTGTCCACTAGTTTGTGGATGGTAAGGCGTACCAATCTTGTGTGTTATGTTGTACTTCTTGAGGAGAGCGTGGAAAAACTTCTTGAAATGTGAGCCTCCATCGCTTATCACCAGTCTTGGTGTGCCATGCCTAGTGAATATGTTTTCTCTTACAAAATCACAAACAACTTGAGAATCATTAGTTTTGGTGGCTCTAGCCTCCACCCATTTAGAAACATAATCTACGGCAAGAAGTATATAAAATTTTCCATTCGAATTGACAAAAGGGCCCATAAAATCGATTCCACACACATCAAAAATCTCTACGGCGAGAATTGGTGTGAGTGGCATTTGATTTCGAGCACCTAGATTGCCCGTTCTTTGACATCTATCACACGATTTACAAAAAACATATGAATCTTCAAACAAGGTGGGCCAATAAAATCCACTCTCAAGAACTTTGAGAGCGGTACGTTTAGAACCAAAATTTCCACCACAAGCAAAATTATGACAAAAGGAGAGAATAGATTGAAATTCGGAGTTAGGTACGCACCTTCGTATGATTTTATCAACGCCATATTTCCATAAGTATGGTTCATCCCACACATATTGCTTTGCTATCTTCTTAAGCTTCATCTTTTGGAAGTTAGACATTGTGCTAGGTACCTTCCTTGTCACCAAATAATTCACTATATCCGCATACCAAGGTGTTGATTCTTCCAAGGAGAAAAGTTGTTCGTCCGGAAAACGGTCTTGTAATGGAAGTTCTTCTTGAGACATAACAAGTATACTAAGATGATCCGCAACGGTATTCTCCACACCTTTCTTATCTCGAATTTCTATGTCGAACTCTTGTAGTAATAGGATCCACCGGATTAGTCTTGGCTTAGCTTATTTCTTCTTTATTAAGTATCTAAGTGCCGCATGATCGGAATACACAATAACCTTTGTATCCACCAAATATGATCGAAATTTTTCCAATGCAAACACTATAGCCAATAACTCCTTTTCCGTGGTAGAATAGTTGATTTGTGCATCATTAAGGGTCCTAGATGCATAATAAATAACATGGGACAACTTGTCCACTCTTTGACCCAAAACGGATCCAACCGCATAACTACTAGCATCACACATTAGTTCAAATGGAAGATTCCAATCTGGTGACTTGATAATTGGCGCACTTGTCAACATTGCTTTCAATTTGTCAAAAGCATCCTTGCATTCCTTGTTGAAGTCAAAAGGTACCTCCTTTTGTAGTAACTTGCACATCGGCATGGAGATTTTGGAGAAATCCTTGATAAACCACCTATAGAAACCTGCATGGCCAAGAAAAGAACGAACCTCCCTCACCGAAGTAGGATATTATAAGTTTCTTATTAAATCTATCTTTGACTTGTCCACTTCGAGCCCATGAGAGGACACAATGTGACCAAGTACTATGCCATGGTTTACCATAAAATGACATTTCTCCCAATTAAGAACAAGGTTAGTGTCTATGCATCGTTTAAGAACTAGTTCAATGTTGTTTAAACAAATATCAAAAGAATTGCCATAAACACTAAAGTCGTCCATAAATACCTCAATAATGCGCTCCACGTAATCCGAGAATATACTCACCATGCATCTTTGGAAAGTATCCGGTGCATTGCAAATACCAAACGGCATCCTCCTATACGCAAACGTTCCAAACGGACAAGTGAAAGTAGTCTTCTCTTGGTCCTCCGGTGCAATAACAAGTTGATTGTATCCCGAATAACCATCCAAGAAACAATAATAAGAATGCCCCGCTAACCGCTCCAACATTTGATCAATGAAAGGTAAAGGAAAGTGATCCTTTCGGGTTGCGGAATTAAGCTTTCTATAATCAATACACACTCTCCAACCGGTTTGAACTCTTGTAGGAACAAGTTCATCGTCTTGATTTCGAACAACCGTAACATAGGACTTCTTTGGCACCACTTATCTAGGACTTACCCATTTTCTATCGTAAATTGGGTAGATCACCCCCGCACTTAGCAATTTGAGTATCTCTTTCTTCACAACCTCCATCATGGGAGGATTAAGCCTACGTTGAGCATCACGTACCGTCTTCACGTTCTCTTCCATTAGAATCCTATGCATGCATATGGATGGACTAATGCCCTTGATATCCGCAATTGTCCAACCAATAGCTGTTTTGTGCTCTTTTAAGACTCTAAGCAAACGGCCTTCTTGTACCGGTGTGAGGTTCTTTGAAATAATCACCGGAAGCTCATCTCCATCTCCCAAAAATGCATACTTCAAATGGTCTGAAAGTGGCTTCAACTCTAGCTTAGGCGCCTTCACAATAGATGGTACAAGTAATTCATCATTCACGAGTAAATAAATATAGGAAACATTACCCTTAGCTTCTTGTAATGCCGTCAAGGACCACACGTCTCCACCTATTCCGTGGAAATTTCAACATCCAAGTTAGACACGCCGTGGAAGTTCAATTCAATGCTCTTTTGCAACACCACGTCAAGTTCGTCCTCTCGATTCAATTCTACCATTTGTTGCGCTAATGAACCAACCACAACAATGGAGTAAGCGGAATGCACATCACTTGGGTAGCGCATGGCTTCAAATATGTTGAAGTGTATTACTTCCTTGTCAAATTCCATAGTAAGTGTACCCTTGTCCACATCAATCTTCGTCTTTGCGGTCTTCATAAATGGCCTCCCATGAAGTAGAGAAGTAGATGAACGATTCTCATTATTGTCCATATCCACCACAAAGAAATCCACCGGAAAAATTAACTCATTCACTTGCACGAGAATGTCTTCTACATGTCCCTTTGGATAGATGTTAGACTTGTTTGCTAGTTGGATAATAACTCTTGTCTCTTTCAATGGGCCAAGATTCAAGGAGTCATATATATCGGCCGACATCACACTAATGGAAGCTCCCAAGTCAAGTAAAGCATGTTCAAACCTTTCCTTACCAATAGTAATTGGCATCGTGAAACCACCGGGATCCGTGCACTTTGTAGGCATCTTCTTCAAAAGCATAGCTGACGCACTCTCGCCAACTTTAGTAATTTCATTATCAAGCAACCTATCCTTCTTTGTGCATAATTCCTTCATGAACTTAGCATACCTTGGCATTGTCTTGATGGCCTCGATAAATGGAATGTTGATTTCGATCTTCTTGAAGATATCCATGAGTGCCTTGTCTTGAGCTTCCTTCTTGGACTTAGCAAAACGACTAGGAAAATGAGGTGGAGTAGTAAAAGTAGGAACCGGTTCCTTGGATTGGGCTGTTGGTGTTGAAGTCTCCCTTGGTTCAGCATCCTCCTTCTCTTTGACTACCTCTTCACTAGCTTCTTCATGACGAGTTGGACTCTCCACTTGTCTTCCACTTCTTAAGGTAACCGCATTAACATTCTCTATTGGATTCACAATGGGTTGCGAAGGAAGCTTTGTGGATGCTTGATCTTTCATTAAGTTCATATCGGTCGCTAATTGTCCCATTTGAGTTTGTAAATCCTTGATTGCCGAATCGGTATTTTGTTGGGTTTGTTGTAACATGGAAGTGAGACCTTGCATACTTTGCATTATCACATTCAACTTTTCATTATTCGAAGAATCTTGCTCCTTGACTTGTTGTGGTTGGAATTGTTGTTGTTGAGGTTGGAAACGTGATTGTTAGAATCCACATTGTTGCGCATATGGATTAGGAGCCGCCGCTTTCTTGTTTGCATAGCTAAAGTTGGGATGATCCTTCCAACCGGGATTGTAAGTATTGGAATATGGATCGTACCTTGGCCTTGGATTTGGATATAAAGCATTTACTTGTTCGGTTTCATCATCCGGAATAATTACCGCGGCCAATCGTTGCACTAACCTCTCTATGTTGTTTAACAATTGATCGGATTTTGAAGACGAGTCACTAACTTCATGCACCAACTTAACCATTGAATCACCTCTTGCATAGAATTGTTGCGAGTTTGCCGCCATACTTTCAATCAACTCGGTAGCTTTGGCCACCGTCTTGTTCACTAGTGCACCACCACCGGCGGCGTCAAGAAGATATCTATCACTTGTTTGGAGACCTTCATAGAAGTATTGGATTATCATTGCGTCACTAAATTGATGATGTGGACAACATGCCACCAATCTCTTGTATCGGTCCCAACATTCATATAATGACTCTCCCACATGTTGCTTTATCCCACAAATTTCTTTGCGAATTTGAGTAGCCTTTGATGCGGGAAAATATCTCTCGAGGAAAAGTTTCTTCATCCCATTCCATGTTGTGATACTTTCGGAAGGTAAATAGTATAACCATTCCTTAGCATTTCCCGCCAAAGAGAACGGAAAAGCTTTCAACATTGCTCCATCCGCATTAGTATTCGGTGGAAGCATGGCCGTGACTATGGTATTGAAGTCCATAAGATGTTTGTTCGGGTCTTCATTCACCATGCCCCGGCTTGATCTCGAAAGTTGGTAATTATCTAATCAACCCCGGCTTGATCTCGAAAGTTGAGTTAGTTTGGATACATCATTGTTGTGTATCGAGCTTGTGAGAATCTAGGTCCTTGAGTGTACGATCACCCATTGCTTCTTCTTCTATGTCTGAATCAGCGAATTTACTTGATGTAGAACAAGGAAGTGGAGTGTTAACCGCTCGAATAAAGTCCCTTAGTTGAGTGCCGGATCGAAGACGTATTCTAATTGGACTCAGTCTTCCCCCTTGAAGCATTCACCAAAGATATAGTACCTACAACAAGGTTCACAAAACTAAGTTAGATACGGTATAGAATCTAACAAAGCAAGAATAATGCAAAAAGAAAAATAAAAACAACTAAAATCGCACGTTGCTCCCCGGCAACGGCGCCAAAATTTGTATGCGTGTCGTAACCACAACAAATTAATTAATACTTTACTACCTAATTAAAGAGTAATATAGGGTATTCAAGGTCGATCCCACGAGGAGCAAGAGATTATAGTTGTAAAATTGTCACAAAAAGGGGGGTATTGGTTGTAAAATTTATAAAAGCAAAAGAAATAAACAAAGTAATTAAAAGTGTAAGTTGAATTCAATGAGAGAGAATAGATCAAGGAATCCTTCTTCGCTGAAAAATAATGATTAAAGTTATGTTCTTTTCCACTTCTTATTAGTCGTAGATTATCACCAACCGTAGGATAGCAGGTTCGCTTAGCTAACCCAAAAATTCCTTATTTCACCGAGTAACAAGTCCGCTTAGTTATCAGATTCTATTCAAAAGAACCACCTTGAGGTTCGCTTACAAGATGTAATTCCCCGAACGCATTAAGATTTATGAACTTAGGTTTAGTACTAGTAGTTAGACTCCGTTCGCTTGGTCCACTTTCTAGCGTTGTTTTCACACACAATTGTTCCACGGAATCCCTCTGCAAGGTCTCGTGTTTTCTACTTGTGTAAAGAGTCAAGACACTATTACGTATTCCCTAACTTTCACTAGCTTTAGATTAAATTAACAAATTAATTTAGCGTGCACTCCAAACAACCTATCAATCAATCATAAACATTAATATTAGTAAAAACAATCGATAATCATATGAAAAACTTTAAAGTAGAATTGAAACAAAACTCAAACCATATGTTAAGAACTAGGAATTCATCCTCAATCAATAAGAAAATTAGCTACTCATAATTTGGAGTTCACACAATAATAATAAAGGAAGAAAGAAAGAAAGAAAAACTTATTGAAAAGATGATGGTTGCTCCTTCCTCCAATCCTTGTGTACTTTAACTCCTTCTCCAAAGTAGATGTGTGTAAAAAGTTGTAGAGAACTCCTTTATTTATAGGCTTCAATACTCTCCATATATTTGAAGGAAAAGATTCCTCATTCCATAAGAACACCACTTTCCCAATTTGAGCTATATTTCAATTTCTAGTCCAATTCTCCAAAACTTCCAAGTTTTCATCCAATTCTCAATTCTAAGTCGTCACACACATGAGAGAAGTCCATACAAAATTCTGTATTTTTGCTCTCCGGAAAACAGGATTTTTGGCCGGAATCCGTTACCGCCGGCAACCTGAAAATTCTGTCCCGGTAAAGGTATATTCCGTTAAGATTCCGTTATACTTAACTGTTGACTAACGGTCTTTAACGATTGACCGGGTCAAGTTCTGAGTCACTGAGTCAAAACCCAGTCAGCGAGCTTACTCAGATGACTGGTTTTGGCCAATGCTTGCACAATATTCACGGCCAAGATGGCCGTGCCTTCCCTGTACTTCAGCTCATGCGTTACCTACAAGTCCATATCAGAGCCACCAATTCCATCACCTGCATACACCAGCAATACCACCAGAACCTTTGTCTTTCCAGTCCATCTCAACTTCTGCGAAATACATTCACCAGTCACGGCAACAACAACATCTTTCCACTGATTCACTGGTTCATAGCTTTCTATTAGTCTCAACACCAGCTAACCCATTGCACTAGAGATCCCTTCATTCCATTTCTGCCAACAAACCCTTGAACATTATGAATCTCTCAAATCGAGCCCATACTCAACCATCTTAGCACTCTACAGCAGCACAGTTCTTCTCCCATGTATCTTCCATTTACTTGAGCAATGGCAACAACTCCTTTCTTGGCTTCAAATCTGAGTTGCACAGCAACTCCATTTCAGTCCTTCCAATTCAAGCTTCAACTCATCAACTTGCATTCATCACCACTGCCACATGAGCCACAACTCAGCCAAAGCAGCATCACAGGCTTCAACACCCTGTATACCTCTCTGTGAACAACATTGCACTGCATTTGTAGCAGTACATCTCAACCAACAGCAGCAGTCATCTGGTACTCAGTTCTCACTGACTTCCTCATTGCAGCCAACCACCAATGCCCTGTAATCACTGTTTTCCTAATTTATTCATCTAACCAGCTGCAATACATGTCACTGCCAACTTCAACCACCTGCAACTCATCCATAGACATAGGGTCTTTTGATCTCAACAATCCACCAACAACACCAGAACCCATCTCTCTGTTGAACTCAAATTCCAGTTCACCAGAATCAGTGACTGCTACCACTATTGATTCTTCTCATATGTTGATTTCAAAACCCACAGATCCCCTTCTTCCAATTTCTATCCACCAACACATACCCACGAATATCAAAAACCATGATCTCTACAATCCCTTAAACAATCTCCAATTCTTCCCTAAACTTTCATGGCTTCATCTAACCCATTTCACCGAGCTTCAAACAGCGGCCACCAACAGCACCAAAACCCCAAATCAATTCACCTGAGCCACGAACCCATCTCCGATTCATATTCTCTGAGCTTTTGAGCATCATCTTCTTATCACCTCAAAACCCATCACCATTCACAGCAGCAAACCCTTGAATCACAACCAATCGATCTTCTCAGCTTCACAATCTCTGCCTGAATTCGAACCCATTTTTCTTCTTTCACTGCTCAGCCTCATATCCTGTGATATTCATCGATCCATAGCATCTCTCAATTTAAGTTTCCGCCATTAATACTTCAAGCGGCTGTAGCTTCTCGGCTTTCTTTCTTTTCTCAGTTTTTGGAATGAATGATTAAGAAAATAATTTCTTGATTTAGGTCTCAGCTAAATGATTGCGCCTCTCTTTCATTTGAATAGAGAAATAAGATCGAGTTTTAGGGTTATAAAAGTGGGATGGCTAAATTGCACCCATTACATAGGCTAGGGGGTACCCCAGTGGACACCCTTTATTTACACCCATTCGTAATGATAAGGGATACCTTAAATGAAAACCCCTTAACCACAGCTAGTACTGTATTTAGCATTCCTCTGAAAGAGTTTCCCTTTAACCGTGGCTCGTCTCCCGATAGTGTTTTCCTGTGAAATGACAATGCTGCCCTTTTTGCTCAATTTGGATCATTTATTCTTCTTTTCCTCCGTGCGACTCCAGAGTACCTAATAACTCAAAAACACACGTAAAATACATAATTTATAAGAAAAATAGCAAAGAAAGCATAAACTACTAGATAGTAAATTAAGTGTATTCTACACCTATCAAAATCCTAATATGAAGGAAGTTGTCCGCACTGAGGTGCTCAAGTTATTAGATGCGGGTATCATATACCCCATCTCTGATAGTAAATGGGTCAGTCCTGTCTAGGTTGTCCCAAAGAAGTCTGGGATTATAGTAGTTGCGAATGAGAACAATGAATTGATCCCTACCCGTGTTACTACCGGGTGAAGAGTTTGTATAGACTACCGTAAGATGAACTCAACAACTAGGAAAGACCACTTTCCTCTACCATTCATCGACCAGATGTTAGAAAGATTAGCTGGACGCAGCCATTATTTTTTTCTAGATGGATATTGTGGTTATAATCAAATCCCTATAGCCCCGAAAAACCAAGAGAAGACAACCTTCACATGTTCATTTGGTACTTTTGCTTACAAGCGTATGCCTTTTGGGTTGTGTAATGCACCCGCAATATTCCAACGTTGCATGCTAAGTATCTTTTCGGACATGGTTGAGCGATTTCTCGAGGTCTTTATGGATGATTTTTTGGTTTTTGGATCTTCATTCGATGAATGCTTGCACCACCTTACACTAGTTCTAGAACGTTGTAAAGAAAAGAACTTAGTCCTTAATTTGGAAAAGTGTCATTTTATGGTTAAATCTAGAATAGTGTTAGGACATGTAGTGTCCTCTAAGGGAATAAAAGTTGATAGAGCCAAGGTTGAACTAATTTCAAAATTAAGACCACCTAAGAATGTAACAGATGTTAGATCTTTCCTTGGCCATGCTAGATTTTATCATCGTTTCATCACAGACTTTAGTAAGATTGCTTTACCCCTGTCGAACCTACTTGCTAAAGATACTACCTTTATGTTTGATGAAGCATGTACTGCAGCTTTTGAGAAGCTAAAATCATTGTTGACTTCTGCCCCTATCATCCAACCACCCGATTGGGACCTCCCATTTGAACTCATGTGTGACGCGTCCGATTATGCAGTTGGTGTTGTCCTTGGCCAACGACGTGATGAAGCACCTAGTGTGATTTATTATGCTAGTAGGACCCTAAATGATGCCCAGTTGAACTATACAACCACTGAGAAAGAAATGTTAGCCATTTTTTTTGCTTTGGAGAAATTTAGATCATATCTCCTAGGGTCTAAGGTCATTGTATATTCTGATCATGCCGCACTCAAATATCTCCTTTCCAAGGAGGACTCCAAACCTCGGCTGATTAGATGGGTATTGTTGTTCCAAGAATTTACTCTAGAAATTCGTGATAAGAAAGGGTCCGAAAATGTAGTAGCTGACCATTTATCCCGTATCCTTGATGAGACTAGAGATGATGAGAAACCGATCCTTGACATGTTCCCTGACGAAAAATTAGTTTCCATCTCGTTGCTACCCTGGTTCGCAGACATTGTCAATTATTTGGTAACTGGCCAAATGCCTGACCATTGGTCTAAACAGGATAGAGCTAAATTCTTATCTGAGGTTAAATACTTTTTCTGGGATGATCCGTACTTATTCAAATATTTCCATGATCAGATCATCCGTCGCTGTGTTCCTGACAACGAAATATCCAGTGTTCTTACTTTTTGTCACTCTGGAGCTTGTGGGGGTCACTTTAGTTCTAAGAAAATTGCTTCTAAGGTTTTGCAATCCGGTCTTTATTGGCCAACTCTGTTTAAGGACTCCCACCTATTTTGTCAAAGTTGTGATCGATGTCAAAAGTTAGGAAAGATGACCCGACGTAATATGATGCCACTTAGTCATATACAAATAATAGAAATATTTGATGTGTGGGGTATATATTTTATGGGTCCTTTTGTCAATTCCTATGGAAACTTTTACATCTTATTAGATGTTGACTACGTGTCTAAGTGGGTCGAAGCAATAGCTACCAAGACAAATGATCGCCACGTTGTGCTCAAGTTTGTTAGAGACAATATTTTCTCTAGATTTGGTATGCCTAGAGAAATAATTAGTGATGGAGGTTCCCATTTTTGTAACCGGTCTTTTGAGACTCTCATGAATAAATACTCCATTACCCATAAGTTTTCTACACCTTACCACCCACAAACTTGTGGCCAAGTTGAAGTGTCTAATAGGCAAATTAAACATATTTTAGAAAAGACCGTAAACCCTACCTAAAAGGATTGGTCTTTACGCTTAATAGAAGCATTATGGGCTTACCGAACCGCTTTTAAGACTCCACTTGAGATGTCTCCGTATAGACTTGTCTTTGGTAAAGCCTTCCACTTGCCGGTAGAATTAGAACACCGAGCTTATTGGGCCATTAAACGGCTAAACTTTGACCTATCTACTGCTGGTGATCATCGTAGACTGCAACTCAATGAGTTAGAAGAAATTCGTAATGATTCTTACCAGAGTGCAAAAATTTACAAGGAGAAAACATGAATATTTCATGATAAATCGATTATTCGAAAGACATTTGAACCAGGTCAAAAGGTTCTCCTTTCCAATTCTCGTTTACATCTTTTCCCTGGTAAATTGAGGTCTCGGTGGTCCGGACCATACTTTGTCAAAATTATTTTTCCTAATGGTGCAGTTGAAGTTGAAAATCCTAAGAACGGAGAAACTTTCAAGGTTAACGGTCAACGGTTGAAACCATTCTTGGAGTTACCCAGTCATGCAATTGAAGAATCGGAGCTGAGAAATCCTGTCTACCAGGATTGATTTTAGCGGGTAACAAAGTCTGGCTGAAGACACTAAACTTAGCGCTTATTGGGAGGCAACCCACACTTGGTGATTTTATGGTCCCTCTGGAGGACCCTGTTGTACATTATTTTTGTTTTTATTTTTTCTTTCTTGCTACCCATGGAAGGATTGTTACGCTTCATCTAGGTACTATCTTTCTGACTTACCTCTTTATTCCTCTTGTTACTTATGTTTTTGGTATTGCACTTTAATTTGAAACATTGAGGACAATGTTAGATTTAAGTGTGGCGGTGAGGGAAAAAATTTTAGTTAGTTTTTAATTTATATAAAAAAATAATAAAAATAAAATAAATTCCAGAGCCTAGAAATTTATGCCAATTTAAGATGACACTAACCAGTCTAAGTGAATGGAAACATCTTGGTTGTAGGAGTTAGGGAATTCATGAAAATACAGAGTTCAGGTGTTAGAATGGAATCATCACACTACGTTTTATTTTTATTTTATTTGAAAAATTATATGTTTATTTAAGTGATTTGGTGAGGCCCAACACATCGAATTGTTACCAATGCTGGATGGAATAGAGTGATTGAGTTACTAAATAATAAATAGACCAGAACAATCAGACCAAATGGAATAATCTTCAAAAAAAAAAATATTGACACTTGGATAGCAATATGTGTGTGTTTTCCCTGTCTCCGTCGCCTAAACAAGCGTGGAACGCAGGATCCATGGGAACTATCATGTAATATGCTGATAAGAAGCATGCGCTTGGATCCAAAAGATCAAATCATGCAGTCTAAAAAAAATGAATAAAAAATGAAAAATGAAAAATTTATTATTGTGCAATAAAATTATCAACCACTGGTTCCCTTGTATATGCCAGTGAGTTGATCTAGATTTAAGATTATCGACCGTTGGTTCCCTTGTATATGCCAAGATGTGTTGATATTAGTCCAGACCAGTATCTCAATCCTTTAGGATTCATAGGTTCATCTTGGCGGAGGCCTTCAGACAGACATGGGAAACACCATTGACCTTAGACAACATTGTTTTGAACTATCTATCTCTATATTCCATCTTCTTAATCTATTCATTTGTGTGATTCCGATTACTGATGTCCATAGTGCGACTTTCTGAATAGAACTCTGTCACTTATATATATATGAATATGACTCGCCTCAGGGTATTTTCTATTGTGATCAATGAAAGTAGGCCAACCAAGGAGACTATTTACTGCCATTCCTGAGTTATTCACAGATAGCTAGGGTTTGGAATAAAAGGTTTTATAGGTACACCTCTGGTAAACCTTCCCGAGACTATAAATCGGCCACTAGGGCCACCTAGGGGTTTAAAGGCTTGTTATACGTGCTAAGTGTGACCGTATCCTCAACGAGATGGAGTTGTATGTTTAAAAATTAGTTTTGTTTGATTTGCTCGAGGACTAGCAAAGTCTAAGTGTGGGGGAATTTGATAGGTGTCTAAAGCACCTTGATATTTATCTATTGTTTATGCTTTCTTTGTTATGTTTTCTTGTAAATTATGTATCTTTTGTTTGATTTTCAGTTTTAGGTACTTTGGAGCAAAAGAAGAGGAAATGTCGCTTAAAAGGGCTAAAGTGTCATTTCATGTGCAACTGCTGTTGAAAGCGAATTATCTCTCATTATTTACTTTTATTTCTTCATCTCTATCTGAAAGGCATGTCGGCTTTAGTGATGCAAGTTATGTCTGAAAGGCATGTCAGCCTTAGTGATGTATAAATATTGAAGAAAAGAAGTGAATATGAGAGGTAAGAGATGGATGCTCGAGAAAGTACTGAAAGGCACCCAAAAAAGTGTTAAAGGCACCCTAGAAATGTCCCGGAGGAGTTGATAAAGTCACCCAGAGTTTTTCACTATTTATAGCCCAAAAGTTATCTTTGTACCCCACAAAGTGCTATTCGCACCCCCATGAATTATTAAATGTACCCCTGATTGCTATCGGCGCCCCAGCTGTTGGATAAGGGGAAGGTCATCTTCTCCATTTGAAATTCAAATTTTGGCGAGAAAAGAGGACCAGAATTAGGGTTGAAGATTTGATGATGTTCTATTGAGATTAAATCTCTGGTATTGAATGGGTTTGTTCCTAAGGTCTAAATAGGGCTGGTAACGGTCTTTGTTTTGACCAGAATTGGTTAGATAATCGGAAAAAGATGAATCAGTGCTCACGGTTTTGGCGGGAAAATATTATTATTCACAGCAGAATGAGGGCTCGAGTTCTGAAGGTGTTTCAATGAGATTCAATCGATGGATTTTTTTGAAATTGGCTTGTTAAGAGTAAACAAGGTGGATATGGATGATTTGTTCGACCCGCTTTGGCTGGATAACATGTTTGATGCAAAACAGAGGAGAGGGTTTGTTTTAGGGTTTGTTAGAGAATTGGAGGAGTATCGGGCAAGACTCAATGACGGACTAGTGTTGGTTTAGGCCTGTTTCATTAAAACAGACTTGGTAAGAGTCTTGGATTCGAAGAAAATGAAGTTTACACGTACTTTAAGTAAAACAGGGAGGTGGAAACATTATCGGGTTTTACCAGGAAGTTTTGGTTGAATAAAAGGAAGTTATGAAGAAATAAGGGAAATATATCCTCTGTTCGATTCTATGGAAGGTTAGTGAATATATTCGACAACCCAGGGATGTGAAAAGAGGAAAGAAAGGAGAATTATTCTCGTGATTTAGACGTGAAGAAGAAGAAATATATTTTGAAGATCTCCGAGGGATTTGAGACGTTGTTGTGTATAAATTGAGTGGTTTGAGTCCAAAAAGGGTGATACGGGATACCTTGGAAAGAATATATAGCTTAGAATCGAGAAATCACAAGTTTCAGAGAGTTTTCTGCTGCTGCAAAACTCAAGAACACAAAGAACATTAAACTGCCAAATACAGTCGTATAAAGGTATCGTTGATCCACGACAGAAAGCATATATCGTTCCCTGTTTGGTAGAAAAAGACCTTTAGCAAATTTGAAACTTTTTTTCTTCTTTGAATACCATGTAGTTGACTGAAAATCGTTGTAAGCAATTATTTATCTTTTTGAATACAATGATTAATCTTTCTTTTTTTTGCTCAATAATAAGTTTTATTAATAACCAAAGGAATATTCACAGATTACAAAAGTGATTACAAAACAAACAAAAATGGAGAATCTTCCAATCTGTGTTTATCTCAGTCTATAGTAAATCTGGTTTACATTTTCAAGATGAGGTAGAAAGACAGGTTTAGAATCATATATCACTTGGTTACCCTTTCCTAGTCTTTAGCCTCTTTTAGTAAGAGTGTTAGCAGAGAAATTAGTCTCTCTGTAACTGTGGTTTAGTTCCATCTCCTCAACACTTTCACAGATTTTTGCCCATCTTTTAATAGCAAACCAATGAATCTTCTTAGTTCTGAAAGCTTCAATAACTTCCTTTGAATCTGATCTAAAAATCAGTTTAGAGTATCCCTTGTTTAGAGCCCATTCTCCTGCACAAATGAGAGCAAGTACCTCAGCATAATAGTTGGTGGCAGTCCCCAACCCCCCTTCTATTGCTGCTATACAGTCTCCTCCACTATTTCTAGCAAAGAAACCAAAACCAGCTGCACCTGGATTTCCTTGAGAGGCACCATCACAACACAATAAGATTTTTCCCATTGTAGGTAGATGGAATTTAAGTTCCTGGATGGAAGTTTTTCTAACTTGTCTGCATTGCAATCCAAAATATTTTAGTACTTGCATATCATATGATGTATTCCACATGTGGCCTTTCATTCTTACTTCACATTCTGTGGTAAGCTTCATTATTCTGTCTTGAATAAGTTGTATGTTGACTTTTTCATCTTCAAACACACATCTATTCCTTTGAAACCAAATTTCCTTCATGGTTATAAAAGCAGCTATCTTCCACAGTTCTTTAATTGCAGGACTTCTGTGTTTAGCTCTTATAATACAATGATTAATCAAGTTTTCTTCAATTCTGATTCTATGAGTAGCTAAATCTATTCTCTAGGGTTTTGGAGGAAACTATTTTTGATGGGTAATATTTAGTAATTAATTTCTTTGGCATATTTACTCCAAAATTGTTTTTTAATTTGTCTAAAAATTCTCTCTTCTTTACATGCTTCGTAAAAACTGTTTTGGGTAGTTTCTACCGTTCTATCATAAGCGAAGGAGGATTAGGCCTTAGAATAGCGACGAAAGTCATAAAAAAAGAGCATGTAGTGTTATATATTCCAAATCATGATATTGGGTTCGAAATTGGTTTCAGTACAATAGGAGTAATTTGTCAAAGAAATTTTTATTGAGTTTACAAATATTGGAAGTAATAGAATCCAAAACCCTAGAAATTTCTCTCCTTTGTTAAAAAAAAAATCAATTTTAATTAATTTGTCTTAGTATTTTTCTTTAGTTAATCTTAAACCAAATCTTCAAAATAGTCCGAGCAACGAATCTTTACTTACCACAATCAAAACTACATCACTAACGTTGAGATAAACATCTTTTGGTGGCATATTTGCTATAGAAACTGTGTCAATGTATTGCAGAAGGTTAAATCAAATTGTAGAAACTGTGTCAATGTATTGTAGAAGGTTAAATCATGGTTACACTTTGATTTAATGTATATGATTGGGACTCTGGATCCATAAATTGATTATTAGTGTTTAATACGTGTTGCTCTGGCCCTATAAAAGGCAGTTCTATAAAAGGCATACTCCTTGGAATTTCGTCTGAGATGGGACTTTTGGATCATTCCTGGCTGTCCCTTGAAAAAGTCCATCCGGATGATTCCTTCCGCCAGATCATGGTCCTCGTTCAATCCTGACCATCTAATGACTCTCAAATCTCAGAGTCAAACACCACCTTTTTTTTATAACTATGATTAGGTTAGTTTTAATTTAAATTAAAGTAAAGGGTAAATGTGTAATTGTCTAACTTTAGGATACCCCTTATAAGTATAGGGAGGTTGGCCTAATAAAACCATGGTCCCCCAAAAAAACCATGGTCCCCAAAAAAATTGTTCTTATATATAAATGATATAAAAGTTTTGCTGAATATCATGCTTTAAAGTTAGTAGGAAATACCATATGGTCCTAGAAATAATATAATAGGATGAGTCTAGTCCAGTTGACTCAGTCAACTTTCTGTTTGGTCCTTTTTGAAAAAATATATTATAGTTTGGTCCTAAAAATTATGGTTTGGTCCTAGGATGGACAATACTCATGCGGGATGATGTCATGGATGATGTAATTGTCAAATGGTAGTGGCAGAAATACCATTTTAATTGGGACCATATATATATTTACTCATTATTAAAAGAGAAGAGAATATTTTTCAGATCTATTTTCTCTCACCTCTATTTTTCCAGATCTACTTTTTTTTCTTCTTCTTCTTTCTTTCTCTTTTTTCTTTCTGCTACTACTGTTGAAGATTAAAGATGAAGATTTATTTTTAAAGATTGATTTGATTTGATTATAGAGACCGATTTGGTTTTTTATTACAAAGATTTTGATTTTTGAGTACGAAAATCTTGATTTGATTATAAAAATCGAAGATGAACTCATGTTGAAGATGATGAAGACGATGATGATGATGATGATGAAGACGATGACGAAGAAGATGAAGATTTGTTTTCGTTGTTTTTGTTGTTGTTGTTGTTGAAGATGAATGACGACGATGATTTTGATGAAGTTCATTGTTGTTGTTGTTGTTGAAGATGGCGAAGAATTTATTTCTGCTGCTGTTGAAGACGACGAAGATGATGATGCTGCAGTTCATTCCATAAATGAACTCTGTTCTTTTAGGTTTTTATATGGATTTCATTTCTGGAATGAAATATGTTTTTTTTGGTTTTTATATGGAGTTCGTTTCTGGAATGAACTCTGTTTTTTAGGTTCTTATATGGAGCTCATTTCTGGAATGAACTCTGTTTTTATTAGGTTTTTATATGAAGCTCATTTCTGGAATGAACCCTGGGTTTTTAGGTTTTTATATGGAGTTCATTTCCGGAATGAACTCTGGTTTTTTTAAGTTTTTATATGGAGTTCATTTTCTTGAATGAACTCTAGTTTATGTAGGTGATTTCTGCAAAAATAAGTAGAAATTAACTGGAGTTCATTTTGACGAATGAACTGCTACAGTAAAACCTCTATATAAGAATACTCTATAACGGAATAAACTCCATAAATGAATAAAAAACTCTAGTCCCGATTTGGCTTAATCTTTGTAAAATATACCTCTATATAAGAATAAACTCCATATAAGAATAATTTTATAAAGTCCCAATAATATTCTGAAACAGAGGTTTTACTGTACAAGAAAAATAAGTAGAAATTAATATGAAAGGGTACTTTGGACCATTTAATTTTTTTAAATAATTATGGACCAAATAATAAAGTCGTTTTCTCAAATGACTATACAAACATGGACCACCTAAAAAAGGACCAAACGATTATTTTCCGTTAAAGTTATGTATACGACCCAGCTACTGTATGTGCCACTTATGTGGATGCAAATGTATGCAGTATTCTCTTCTTCTTCTTTTTTTTTTCAGATTTTTGGGCCTTTTAGTAAATAACAATAACCTTCCCGCCACTACTTTCCATTTACCGACTCTGCGTATTCCTGCCTTCTCCCATTGCTTTCAGAAATCGTTTTCAAGTAAGAAACTTTTCCTTCAGATCCTGATTCCTATATAACTTAAAATTCTCTTACTTATGATTTAATCATAATGATGGGGATCATCTTTATGAATACTCTTTAGCTTATTACAATTTGAGTTACCTTGTCAAATAATTTCATAACCAATCAGTCATGTCATCATGTCATGTCAGGTTATGTTATTCATTTTCATGGAACTTAGATTTTGTTTCCGTTGGAATTTGACTTGGAATGAAATTCATCCCTGAGCATATACACAAATGACAGCAGAGGAACAAGCTGAAATTTATTACTACTGTTATTACTTATTCTTTCATTCGTAAGTACACTTGGACGATTTGGAATCGCTTAAAGGAAAATAATACAGCCACAGGAAGAAAATTTAGTAAATAATTAACAAGCATTAATGAAAATAGCTGGGTTCATTTTAAAAGGTTTAATTCTTGATGTACCATAGTTGTCTTTGTACTGCTTCAGATTCTTTGTTTTTTTATCTCAGCTTTAGATACTTTAACCTGCAAAATAGAGAAATGGAAATTTAGCATTACTTGTCAGGAATTCTAATACATGATTGAAGTCAAATCAAATAGGGTTAAGTGAACAAGAATCAGTTTAAGAATTTCAATCTTAGGGGTTACTGAAAAATTGCGGATTCTCTAGTACAGTGGCAAAAGTCTTGGGTGTTCGTTCTCCTCCTGAGTTCGAGACGCATTAGCGTCCTAGTTTTTATGGATTGATACAAAAAGGTTGGAATTATTGAAAAAAAAAAAATTGGATTACCTTTGTTCTTCATCATTGATGTTGCTGCCATTGTTGGAATGACCATGGTGATGATGGTAATTAGTATTAGTTGCAGTAGTGTTTTTGTAGTTGGGTAGGGGAATCTGGCCGGACTCGATATACTGGAGATCTCGAACGAGGATTTCATACTGTCTTTTGACTTCATCGACAGTTTTTCCACCCACTGCTTTCGCTACATTGTACCATTTATCCGGGGTGTCTTTATCATAAACTGCTAATGCTTTCTCAAAAGCTTTGTTCTGTTTAGCAGTCCATGTTGTTGAACTCCTAGAAGCCATTGCAGTTCTAGAGAGAGAAAATGAGAAAATAATGGGGTTTATGTTTATGGAGATAGAGAACTTGAAATGGAAGATCAAAGTGGGTGTTGAATGGTGATATGAACGAAGATATATATACAGGGGGAGGGGGCGTTGAAGGAAGGGTTTTTGCCAGCTGGCTCAATGGAGAATAAATCCTAATGGAAAAGGATTTTCGGAATATATTGAACAACTTGAACTAAAACATAAACAAGAAGTGAATGGAAATAACCTTGCTCTATGACAAGAGAAATATATATGCTGCATACGGGTTCCCAGTTAGGTAGCGATTTTCCACGGATGATCCACAGTTTAGATTTTAGACGAACGGGTAAAGTTTTTTAGATATTTTACCCATCAAATTGATAAAAAGAAAATAAGGGAAACTTTAGAGGTTATGCGACTGTTCACCGCGTCCTTCTATAAAAAAATATTATAGTCTAGAGTATTATGGATGGAGGAACATGATGAAAAAATCCATTAGAGGAGAAAATGACATTCTGACATAAGATCTCATCAATTTTCTTGACATTTTTCAATAGTGTTTTAAGTGAAGTCATTCAGTTCTAAAAAAAAAAAGTAAAATAAAGTCATTCAGTTATATAAACTCGTTATAAGTCTGTGGTGAACGGGTGATGTTAATGTAACAGGATTTCCAGTTTAGATAGTAATCGTATCATTGTGCAGTGAGTTCAGCCACGGTTGTGTTGAGTGAATACTATCCTCACAGGACCTGGTGCTGGTGGACTGACCAGATTAAGGTTAGAGATAAAACTAGAAGTAGAATAGCTTGAAAGTTGGCCCGTCCACACTGGGGCTACTATTTATCCTCCTTCACCAAAGGGGTCTAAAATCATTCATATTCAGTGTATGAACCCTAATTTGGGGCAGACCCAAATTTTTTGGGGCATACACCCTTAGCAGGCACCCAACACAATATTATAAGGGCTGCCCTAAAGCTTGTTAAGTTACTATAATACCCCTGTCTAGTTTAAATTACAATACTACCCTTCCACTTAATTAAATTCTAATCCTAAAACAATCACACTAATTAACCCATTCCACTAATTAACTCACTAACCATTACTAATTAACCCTTCTCTCACACTCTTCTTCTCATCTTCTTCTCCAAAAACACAAACAAAATTTTGAAAATTTCTTTGTTCGATTAAGTTCTCGATTAAACACATTAATGACACCTCGTGTTAAGCGATGCCATAGAAATATGGTGTTGAATCCAGGTATTGCTTATGTAGCATCTCAATCTAGGGTTTTTGGAAAAGATGGTGATGAAGAGGATAATGGATTGATTGGTGTTGGAGAGCGAGAAATAGAGCCTGATTCTTTAAAATTGAACATAGAAAGGTATTTCCCACAAACCCATTGCTTGGTTTTTCGTATTTCGTTGATTTGTGACATGTAATCGATGATTCCTCTGGGTTTTGGAAGTCCCAGAGTAGTGTTCGGCTGAAATTTAGCAGCCGAACTTCTTCTTTTTTAACATACGAAGAACAGTTCGGCTTATGTTTTGAAAATCGATTGCGCCGAACCTTTGTGTTCGGCTAATACCTTGCCAACCTTTCCTGGCCGAACCTGACAAATGAAATTTACTCCAGGTGGTTGTCAGGTTCGGCTGACTCGATTAGATTACTTTTAAGCCGAACTTATCTCTGTAAACACTTCGAAAATCTTTCTTTGTATGCTCCAGGTTCGGCTAACTCGTGATGATGAGTTATCAACCGAACTTATCTCTGTACTCTCAAGTTTTTAGATTTTATTTTGGCCATAACTTCTTCGTCCGATGTCGGAATGGCCTCATTCTTTTTGCGTTGTTTTGGCCTTTTCATTCTCTTGAAGATGACCATAATATAGCATTGATTTGAATGAGTTTACATATCCACAAGTACAAAACTTTAGTTTTATTAATGATTTTGCATACAACATACTTGAAAATTAATAAAAACATAAACTACGTTAGTTACCTACCAAGTCAGTTTGGAAGTGATCTCTAGTATCTTCATGAATGACATCAACAGGCGGTGGTTGATCCTCCATAGTTTCCATTTCAGCAACAATCTACAACAATATCGCACAGGTTTTGGGTCAGGTTCGGCTCACACACACTACTTTATGAAAGCCGAACTATAGGTTCGGCTAATTCGTGTTTGACTTATAAAGCCGAACTACATGTCAAACATGGATTCGGCCTATTTGGGACTAATATTATAAGCCGAACCATAACACTTGAAATTTCTAAAAAGTTCTAAAAACAAAAATTATTGTTCGGCTGTAGAACGAGTAAGCCGAACATTACATTGTAACTCGTATGTTTTTTTAGATATGGTTCGACTTACAATTTTACCTCACATTTGAGCCGAACCATGAAAATTATTTGGCGCGAAAATAATTGAATGACAGTTCGGCGTACATATTTTTCAAACGAATAAGCCGAACGGTTCTTTTTTACTATGGTTCGGCATACATATTATCTGCCGAACATTGCTCTGTTGCGCCGAACTAGTTGCAAAAATCATAACTTTTGTTGAAATCAAGCTACAAAACGAACATTGAACAACTTATACAACCATACTTGTGTATTATTAGCATTGGGTTCTTCATCTATGTACTCATCTTCGGGATTTGGCTCCATAAATGAATCATCTTGAGCTTGAGAAAAAAGTTGAGTTTTGATAAAATCATTTTCATAATCCAACAAATCAGCCATTTCCGGATTTCCATCGTAATTGATATGTATTTTCTTAGCTTTACGTGAAGAAGATTCACCTTGCTCACTCGAATTTGTATCACACATCTCTCAATCTTCACAAAGATCACAAACAAAGAAGAAGAAAAAGTTTTTTTTTCCTCCTCTCCTTCTTCTTTCCTCCTTCTTCTTTTTCTAAAATTATTCACTAACTAACTATCCTTTACCAAAAAATTATTATCATAAATTAACACTAAACTAATTTTAATCATTAACAATTAATTAATTTTTATTATCACTAATTAAACATTAATCTCATGAGGGGTATTTTAGCATTTTTGAAAAATACAGGATAAATATCACCCTTGAAATACTATTAACACTCATGTTTTTGTCTTATATGTATGCCCCAAAAAAAATTGGTCCGCCCTAAATGAGGGTTCATATGAAACGAAGGAATTAATCGAAAACATGACAAAAATAAAAATCAACCAAGTAGCTGGCTAGCTAGGCTTTCCATTTGCAAGGGGTCCTACTTGTAAATTTTTGTTTTCATCCAATCAGTCTGTCTTTTACAATGGGGTGATAAAAAGGCCCAGTACTTTAGATATTGAATCCAACCTCATCATTCCAGTATTCCATGGTCACGAGAGCCACCATTTACCAACATTATCAACCCCCACTGTACTGTCCCTTCTCTCTCTCTCTCTCTCTCTCTCTCTCTCATTTTAGCTGTTTCTTGCTCTTGAAATATGATCTCATTTTTCTGAATATGGATTCTTATACGTCACATAGATTGGATTTGGTGCTACTTTGTTGTGTGACAACATTCCAAAGAGTTAATAGCTGGCCATGGCCATTGTTCTCTGATGAGCTTTATAGTACAATGATATATCGTATACGTACTTACATAATTTCATTTGATTATTTAGTTCGACCTTGATCCCCATTTAAGGCATTTTTAGAGTTATTACTACATTTTTGTTAGCATGTAGACAGTGACATAATTGACTACCTCATGTTGGTGTTGTATGTGATGTCTTGTTGTTGTCGTTGGTGATCGGATGAGCTGTGAATAGTCCTGGAAAATTCCTTCTAGCTTTGATTTACATGTGGATGCATTTGGTAACATGTATTGATTACGGAATTTTTGTGATAAATTTAGGCCAAGTTTATTTGCATGAGAGACCCATAAACTGTGTCACCAGCTTAAGCTAAGTTCTTGATTCCTAGAAAAGATAAATTATGCAGTCAGAAAATAGAAGTCCCGAAAGAGAATCAACTCAAAGATGGCGATGGATGGATGCATCTTCTAGCATTTTAAACGAACCATCATCGTTCCCCCATACAGTAGTTAACTAAAGACGAAATAAGTGGAATGTAACAGGTGGTTCATTAAAATCAGAATAATAGATGAGTACTGTTGAATTCTAATCTTCACCTACCACTTCACCTACCCCTTTACCTACCACTTCACCTACCCCCTTTGTACTCTATATATATTCACTTCTCTTTGTAAAAGAAAAAAATCAATAATATCAAAAACATTGTATTCTTGTTATTTAAACACTCAATCAATGAATCTCTCTATTTTTGGTTCAATCTTAATGTGGTATCAGGGCAAGGAGAAGGATCCCTGTATCTAGTGTTGAAACTTCTGCAATGGAAACCCGTCGTCAATACAACATTAAAGATAAGTCTGTCACCTGCACTCATTGTAATAAACGTGGTCATAACAAAGACAACTGCTTTGAGATTGTCGGGTATCAGATTGGTGGGATAATCTCGATCCCAAGAAAAGAATTCATTGAAGAAGACATGTGGTTAGGAATCTAACCTCCGCTATGGAAACAACCAATGGTAAGGTTTTTAATGTTTCGCAAGTTGTTCCTAATAACTCATGGATAATTGATTCGGGTTGCCTGAGACCATATGACTTTTGATTCTGCACGGTTTCTCCTCTTAAAACATCCATACACAACTCTGTTTGCACAACAGATGGATCTTTGGCTCCAAGAATTGGAGAAAAATCATTAAATCTTATTGATACATTGAGTCTAGATTCGGTTTTAGTCGTTCCCTCTCTAAGTTATAATCTATTATCAGTTTCCCAAATTACTAAAGTCTTACATTGTGTTGTTATCTTTTGGCCTAATTCTTGTGTGTTTAAGGACATCCGAACACGGCGGACGATTGGATCTGGGGTTAGAAGAGGAAAGCTCTACTATCTAGATTTGGCGTCAAAAATTTCAGAAAGATTATCTAATGCTTTAGTTGTGAATGGTACTCAGGGGGGAGAAGGAGAAATCACAAATTTGGTTATGGCATAGACGGTTAGGGAATGCTTCTTTTGGCTACTTAAAAAGGCTATTTCCTAGTCTATTTTCAAAGGTTGATGTTTCTAGTTTTCAATGTGAAGAATGTGAACTAGCTAAAAGCCATTGTACTTTGTTTCCATCAAGTTTAAACAAAAGTACTATTCCATTCATGATTATTCATTCTGATGTTTGGGGGCCGTCTAAAATTAACACTCTTGGAAGCGCACGATGGTTCGTCACCTTTATTGATGATTGCACTAGGATGACATGGGTTTGCTTGATGAAACCAAAAGATGAAATGAATAATTTATTTCAGAGGTTTCACAAATTGGTCAACACACAATACAATACAAAGATTCAAGTTCTTCGAAGTGACAACGGAGGCGAATATTTAAGTACTGATTTTCAACATTATTTAAGAGAATGTGGTATTGTTCATCAGACAACTTGTCCTAATACTCCTCAACAGAATGGGGTAGCTGAAAAAAAATAAACCGTCACTTGCTTGAAGTTGTGTGTGCTTCATTAATATCATCTCATATGCCGTTAACTTATTGGGTTGAAGCTCTTACCTCTGCAGCATATGTGATCAACCGCACACCTTCCAGCACTATCATTTTTCAGACACCATTTCAAGCTCTCACTGAGGCAACAGTTTCACCAACAGTTCCAAACTTGCCTCCACACATATTTGGTTATGTAGCATTTGTGCACTTACACAAGAACCAACGGAGCAAGTTATCTCCCCGAGCTTTAAAATGTGTCTTCGTGGGATATGCTGCAAGTCAGAAAGGATATAGGTGCTACCATCCTCCAACTAAACGAATATACATCACATTGGATGTTGAGTTTCACGAACACGTGATGTATTACTCGAAGTTTGAACTTCAGGGGGAGTATGAAAAAGAAATTCAGACTCTTGACTATGAAGAAGACATAATCTAAGAAGATGTTGTTCTTGAAATTCCAAAAGAACAGAAAGTTAGTGGGGAAGAAATTAAAATAGATGGTGAAATTGAAGCTATAAATGAAGTTGAAGAAGATAATGCAGATGGATCAGAAGATAATGCAGATGAAGTTGAAGAAGATAATGCAGATGAAGTTGAAGAAGATAATGATAGATCATCAACCCCAATCCAACCGTTCATTTCAAGATGTTCTTGAAACCGCAAAGAAACAATTGCCAGAACGTCGGAATAGAGGTTTCCCTAAAACTATGTATGTACCTGATATTTCATCAAAATCTAAATATCCCATGAGTAATTATGTCTCTAATCACCGTCTGACCGAATCAAATAAGTCATTTGTGAATCAATTATCTACTGTAGTTATTCCTAACAGCGTGCAGGAAGCATTATCTGATACGAAATGGAGGGAAGCTATAATCGATGAGATGAAATCCTTACAAGAAAATAATACTTGGGATATGGTTGAATGTCCAAAAGGAAAGAAAGTCGTGGGATGTCATTTGGGTTTTTACTGAGTCAAATACAAGGCAAATGGTGAAATTGAACGCTTTAAGGCAAGATTGGTTGCTAAAGGGTATAGCCAGACTTATGGTGTAGATTATAATGAGACATTCGCTTTGTAGCTAAAATGAATACGATGCGAGTCTTGTTGTCTCTTCTTTGCAAATTTGGGTTGGCCATTACAACAGTTTGATGCCAAGAACTCCTTTTTACATGGAGATTTGTCCGAAGAAGTGTATATGCAGCTTCCACCAGGAATGATGGAGTCAGAGTTGCATAACGGAAAAGTTTGCAGGTTGAACAAGTCATTGTATGGTCTGAAACAATCTCCGAGAGCGTGGTTTGGAATATTTACCAAGTCTATGAGAGCATTTGGTTATCGCCAGGAAAATTCAGTTCATAATTTATTCTTAAAGAGAAATCGAGGTAAGATTACAGCTTTAATCATATATGTAGATGACATGATAGTTACAGGAGATGATCCAGAAGAAAGAAAGGCTCTCCAAAATTATCTATCAAGTGAATTTCGGATGAAGGATCTTGCTTCTTTAAAATACTTCCTTGGAATTGAAGTATCTCGATCAACAGAAGGAATCTTCTTGTCACAAAGGAAATATGCCCTTGATTTGTTGGAGGAAACGGGTATGACGTGTCAACTTTGTAGATACACCAAAGAGAGCAGTGTCTGAAATTATGTTCGGATGTCAACCAAGTACCTGTTGATAAAGGAAGATACCAAAGGCTCGTGAGTAGACTAATGTACTTGGCACATACAAGACCTGATCTTGCATATGCTTTGAGTATTGTTAGTCAATTCATGCATAATCCTGGAGAAACACATATGAATGCAGTAATGCGAATCCTAAGATACCTGAAGTCTGCTCCGGGAAAAGGGATCTTGTTTAAAAGAGGTCAAGACTTCAAAAGTATGGACGCATATACTGATTCTGACTATGGTGGGACATACGATGATATGAGGTCTACTTCAGGATATTTTACCTTCGTTGGGGGTAATCTTGTTACATGGAGAAGCAAAAAATAAGGAGTTGTTTCACGATCAAGTGCAGAGGCTGAATGGCGAGGTATGGCGCTGGGTATCTGCGAAGTGATGTGGTTAAAACGTCTGCTAACTGAATTGGGGTATCCTCCTAGGAAACCAATTCGTGTGTACTGTGATAATAAAGCGGCATGTGATATTGCACACAATCCAGTTCATCATGATCGCACAAAACATGTGGATATAGATAGGTTTTTCATTAAAGAGAAGTTGGATAATGAGATCGTGGAGTTACCTAGAATTAGATCGGAAGATCAGGTAGCTGATATTTTAACTAAAGTAGTTCCAAGTAAGGTATTTCTGAAATTTGTTGGCAAGCTAGGCATGAGCGACATATATGCACCAGCTTGAGGGGAGTGTTGAATTACAATCTTCACCTACCACTTCACCTACCCCTTCACCTACCACTTCACCTACCCCTTTACCTACCACTTCACCTACCCCCTTTATACTCTATATATATTCACTTCTCTTTGTAAAAGAAAAAAATCAATAATATCAAAAACATTGTATTCTTGTTATCTAAACACTCAATCAATGAATCTCTCTATTTTTGGGATATTTAGCTTTTGATGAAATATCAGGTTCATACATAGTTTTAGGGATACCTCTATTCCGACGTTCTGGCAATTGTTTCTTTGCAAGTTCAAGAACATCTTCAGTGAACGATTGGATTGGGGTTGATGATCTATCATTATCTTCTTCAACTTCATCTGCATTATCTTCTTCAACTTCATCTGCATTATCTTCTGATCCATCTGCATTATCTTCTTCAACTTCATTTATAGCTTCAATTTCATCATCTCTGTTAATTTCTTCCCACTAACTTTGTGTTCTTTTGGAATTTCAAAAACAACATCTTCTTCGATTTTTGTGCATCTTCTAGCATTTTAAACGAACCATCATCATTCCCCATACAGTAGTTAACTAAAGACGAAATAAGTGGAATGTAACAGGTGGTTCATTAGAATCCGAATAATAGATGAGTACTACCTTAAACTGTTTATTGGTACTTTAATAGTTAATATTAGCTCCTTCAATGGAGAAACAAAAGCTGTTTGGAATTTACTTCTTTTTGGTTAGCTCGCGGGGAAACCACTTGGTCCCATTGAATCACTATTAGTATTAGTATAAGTTTTCAGGGGATTATGTAGAATCAATATCGTGTTATGTTCGACTTTCGACGATTTCTCTTCACACCCATATTTTGAGGAGTGTTCAACTTAATTTACTAACCTAATTAAGAGAAACCAAACGTCTATTATTAGTTTTGATTCTAGGTCAACAGTTTAAAGCTGATTATGATGCTTTCTTTTGCATAATTTTTGTGGATCATGTCGGACAAGTAGAGATTGGTATCCGAATGACACATTTTTACTTCTCAAAATTATGAAGTGTGATCTTCGTCAAATGTGCTTTACTTAGAATATTTCACAATATAATTGGATAGAAATTTGGTATATTTATTCTCAAGGTCAACAACATTTCTAATGAGAGGTGCCAAATTACTGGCAAAGTTACCAAAATTTATATAAGACTGAAAACTTTCTAGTTTATTTTAAAAAGAAATTTGGTTAATTGTCCAAATATTTTCAAAACATGGTTCTAATTGACGTATAAAAATTAGTATGGGTGAAATGGATAAAAAAAAATAGTAAGAATGAATCTGGATTCATCCTGGTTTAAACTTAAAAAATAGTGATGGTGAAATTGGATGCATCCTTATGTAATTAAAAATATAAAAAAATATTTGAAAATATGTATGATGAAACTATTTATATCCTGACTATTTTTACAATTTCGTCCATTTAAACAGTATCAAGTTTTACATGTCTTTTTCATTCAGAAATTATCATTATTGAGTTAATTGACCAATTTTGTGTACCCTAAACTGGTACTCCCCGTTAGCAGAAATGAAAATCAAGGTCGTTCATCGTCGGTAAAAAAAAAAAAACTTAGGAGTAAATTCGAAATCCTCTTATTACTTTGAACCACAAAAAGACGAAGTAACGAGGGCCACAGGTGGAACTGGAATGTGTACATAAGATGTATTCGGAATCCATTCGGAATTAGGCAGTCAGGTCACGTGGGTCTATGAGACCGTACAAAGATGACCTTTACAAATTGAAATCTACTTCTACTCGCACTTGTTTGTTTGGTTTTGTGGGATCCCACTAGAACAAGTGGGGACGTTGAAACTGGGCCCATAATCTCCCAGTCTATTAAGATCGATAGGCTATCATCAGGGCAGAAACTTAAGGTTAAAGTATATCCGTGTCCTTATTGCACCTGCACGTGACTTTGACTAATCCGGTCAAAAAATTGACCTCATAATAATATCTTGATATTTTCCCGAAACTTTAGAAACAACTTCCCTCGTACCAGTTTTTCCGGGTTCAGACAAGAAAAAGAATCTGCTTCGTCATCCTGACGTAAACACAACAATTCTCCTTTGATGTTCTTGGCTAATTCTCCCCTGAGAATCCAAATGTCTACCTTACATTACTTGATTTTTCTTTGCGTTTCATCATTTGCATACTCTTCATATTCAAGTGCAATCTCTATCATTCGCTTAGAACAATCATAAAACTACTTATTTCATTTATCAAGAACATCTTAATTCTTAGAAATTACTCAGAAGATTTCAATAACACCCAAGTTAGAAGCAACAAGCACATTAATCTCTATACACAAAATTTCCAAACTAACACTTGCCTTTCAAACCTAAATAAATATTCATTCAAACCATTACACACACAGTGTACCAAAACAAAAATCATCAATCTTAGTCCAAAGTTTTTGAGCATTACTTGTCAACACCATAAACATCTAGTCCACAACCATAACCACAAGAAAATTAAAACTAAAACTTACCCAAAAAACATCTTAAACATCACTTCCTATTCACATCATCATCACCACCAGAAGATAGTAGACACCTTCCGCAAAGAGAGAAAGAACAAACTTCATATTACCATCATCTACAGTAAAATTAGGAAGAGCAGGAGCAAGCATCAAAAAAACCATTTTGCAAAAAACTTGTTGAACATTTTCAAGCCTTTCTCAAAACCTGAAAATTTGGTTGGTTCTGATACATGTGAAGAGACATCGAATAGTCATCTTCATCAGTGTTCCAACTTTCTTCATCTCTATATCATTCATGATCCTCATTGTCAGACGATGCAGGCGAAGTATTGTCAGATGACGAAGAATCCTCAGCATTACCAGCATCTTCTCCAATCTCCTCCTCATCCGTCTCTTCCTCCAACATCTCCTCATCCTCATCTCTCTCTTCACCCTCTTGCATGGTCCTTGCAAATATCTTGGAAATTGCACGCTCAAAATCAAACCTGCTTCTCAATTTCCTCTCATGATATCACTCCATACTTGCCTTCTCCTCTGCTGCGTTTGAATCTAATTCACTAGTATCAACCTCTTCAACTGGATACTCAAAACCTTCATCTGATGCTTCCGAGTCCCTCTCAGTGGCACTACCATATCTCTTGCTCTTGGAGTGCTTCTATGCCTATTCCTCATCTTTTCTTTCACATTTTGCAAGATACTTTGGCTTCCATGCAGTATACAGATTATCAAACTTCTCCTCCTATCTTAAACGAATCCTCTCCTGCTCTTCTCTTTGACAAACCAACTCATGTGCACGCCTGTCAATCTCTGCCTGAATATCAGTCCGCAATCTCTGAAGCTCTACAATGTTCAAGGATAAAGCGAGAACTTTGGCTTGTCCATAATCTGTTGAGGATGGTGGAACGACCAAATTATTCTCCTCAACATTGCCTGGAAGATTCTGATCACCCTGATTTGCCATTTCTTAACTATTATGTCCTTCTCTTAATTGTTTCCCTTTCTGATCATAAATCTAGAAACTACTGTTTTGGATATGTTAATCCCTTGGTTAAACATCCTTTTAAAGACATATTGTGCCCATTAATTCCCATTTATAACGCTTGGTTAAGCGTCATGTCGCTTTGTTTCCCACACCCATTCATAACCATGCGTATTATTTTCACCTTCATGATCATAATTACCCTATAACAACCTATTTTCAACACCTAAAAGTATCTGTAACCATTACTCCTTTTAGAACTGCTATTAAGAGAGGTATATGTAGGTCATCTAACTTTGATAACAAATTTTGGGGTCTAATTAAAATTTGTGTTTTATGCAGATTAGGAGAAGGCAGCACCTGTTGAGAGGCACCATTGAGGTTTAGGGTATGTCTCCCAGATGGGTTATCTCTAAAACAATTTTATCCATCAAACCTAACCCCATTTCCAAGAGATATATTATCAATCAAAATCATAAATCACCACATATCATTTCCGACCATTTCTACTACTTCGACCATCACCACCCACTTTGTCATGTCATCACCATTATTACTCTTGGTAGTTTATACAATCATTCATATGTCTATCTAAAAAAATACAAACCCATTTATGATTCACCAATTCTTAACCTCATCATGCTTACGCACCATCCACATGTATCCCAGAAAAGGTTACAATGGATCATTGGCTTTGTTTATGCTTGGTTTGCTTGTCATCCAACTCACGTGAATCTAAATCCCACATCTCTGTCACTACATATAAAAAAAAATGGGAAAGACAGGGACAACTCGTTTGATAAGCTCTGTATCCAAAGAAGAAACAACAACATAATAAAAACTACCTTACACCAATCCATTTTTAAGGTTAAAAATCATAAAAATAAATAAAAACCTATTGCCATATCTTCATCCATATAGTCTGTGAACTCTATCAAGACAGTATTAAGAATATATTCTTTTTTATCCACATTCATATTATATTCTTTACCTGTGCTTATCACCCCAATCAATCAATTTTCATACATATCCAGTCTATATATCAAATGGATCTCTCTAATTTTCCAAATAACCCTCAATTGATAAATCAAGAAATTCAAAACCTTTCTGCTCAAATGGCTGAGAATCTAACTTTACCATCTACTCTTTCTGAACCAGTCTTCATTGATAAAACAGTTATTCTAGATGAGTCTGATAATAACTGGAAATGGTGTATGGTGGGTTACTTATGCTGTGAAACTCTTGTTCATACTTCTTATATTCGCCACTACATGTGCAACAATTGGCCTCTTGCTCAATCACCTATCGTTACAACCTTTAGTGGATTACGCAACAAAGTTCTCATTCGGTTCTTAGCTGAAGATGACTATAATAGAATTAATGCTCAGAGGCCTTGGTTTGTTTGTGGGTATCTAATGGTATTAAAGATTGTTCCAACAACTGGTCGTTGGCCAGCAAATTACCAACGTTCTTTCACCGAAGAACTCATGTGGTTCATACTATATAACATTCCAAAATAATGCACTGAATTTGAGGATCTTCAGAAATTTACCTTCAAGATGTGAGAACTCATTGAAGCTCAAGAACCCTATGTAAACTATCCTTTAAGGACCCTTCCTATGGGTGTGGAAAATCCATTGATTTGCCATTTAAGCACCCACTATGGAGGGGGAAAACTGGAAAACTGGCCTGGCTAAGTGGAAAATTTGCCACTTAGCCAGTCCAGGTGGAGTTTCTACCTAGCGGTCGGTGTAGTTTAAGCCGGCAAGTGTAGTTTCTACCATTAGCGGTTTCTGTGACACCGTCTTATAGAATCTGATCCAACGGCCATTAATCTTCAGCCCTATAAATACCACATTCCTCTACCATTTTAACTCACACCTTCTTCCTATTTTCTTAGATTTTCTAATGGATCAAACCATGTCTATGGCTCAATTCATCGAAGAGCAACATGTGTACGAAAATCGAAGATTTGCATATTGAGCTAGAATGCAAAATGAATTAAGAAGAGAAAATAGTTGGAGAGTTGCACAACACGCGATTTTAGCACGTTAGAAGATGAATGCATCTGCAGAAATTATGTTTTCTTCACTAATCATCCAATTGTTGATGGATCGTTACGGCTTATTCCGTTTTGGGGACGCGTTTTAATGAAATTTGAAGAAGAAACAACGAACTTCAACAATCGCAATTCGATGGTGTTGAGTGCTCGGTTCTCCATAAATTCCAAGAATATTGGTATGATAAGGGAAGAGGATCGAAACATGAAAAGTGGTGAAACCCTGCTGTGCATTGATCAAATATGTCATGCAAAGTGGCTCAGTGACACCGGAGAGAAGTTCCGATATGCCAGTTGTTATGAAATCTTAAAAGTGTTGCCCCAATTTAATCTAGCTTATCAATTCTAAGTTCGCAATTATGTAGAAAACTTGAAATGAAGATTTAAACAAACCACAATTCTAAGTTCGCAATTATTTATCAAATAAAAGTGCAATTACATTAACGATTTAAACAAACAACAATTCATATTAATGACTAAACAAAACTCTAAAACAAACGATTACCACGAAATACATAATCCCCAAAGCCTATTGGATCTTGTGAAAACTCATTATTTGGAGTCTGAGATGGTGGTTGAGTAGCATCAGGTGATTCATAACCTTGAAATGGTATCGGAGCCATTGGAGGTGATGCTTGAAATCGGTGAAATGCTGAACTTGGGGTATAAATTTGGGAATTGCCTAAATGCATCCAAATCGACATGTTCACCAGCAGGAGTAAGTATAGGACCTTGGGGCATGAAACCAATAGGAGACTACAAATCTGCGGTTGGTTGTAGCTGAGTCTCTTCCATCATAGTCTCGTCCATGATATTTGGAGTGCGTTGACGACTTGTACGACCTCCACGTCCACGACTTCCATTTCCACGACTTCCACTTGCAGGACTTCCACTTGCATAACTTCTAGTTCTTGTATTGCTCTCACTAGGAGTCTCAGGAATTTCAAAACTCAGTCTTTCCCTCAAATACTACATCTGACTCAAGTGAAGACGTTGGAACCCTTGAATAAAATGCTCATAGTTGTTACATTGCTTCCAATAGTCTTCTCTGGTTGCATCCACAGCATCATATGGATAGGTCAGCTGCATACCTTCAGTTATGAGTGGAACTGAAACAATATCTCCACTTTATGATAAAGTATTGACTTCCCATCGCAATTGAGGCATATGTGACAACCCAAATTGACTGCTAGGGTACGTACATGGTTCTCCCGTAGCTGGTGGGGGTTGGGATGGAAGATTTGTAAGTGGCAAATTTCCAAGTGCTGGAAAGTCAACACTACCTAAGCTATGTGGATGAATAGAAATATTTAGCTAGCATACCTTTTGGAACCAACTGTAGTAATCATAGTCATCTTCTGGTTCTTTGATCAAATCATCAGCTTCTTCCCAAGGTTGTCCATTATTTATCAAATTTATCCATCATCATGTGAAATAATTAAAGTTGGAAAAGGGTTGATTGCTTTTACCTTTCTTCCTTGTAGATGAAACAAATGTATTTTTCCATAGTACCAAATACCCTCACCCCTAACTGGACTGTAAAACACAGTTCGCTTTAAGCTTAAATGAAGCATGTCTTGTGCCATTTGTTCATGGAACTCATCAACTTCTGTATACGGCGTTGGCTTAATGTTAACACTAGTTCTGCATAGTTGTTACATCCTTTGAATAGCATCAGTATTTTGACCATCATTGGTCTGGCCAACCCAATTTTCAGCTTTGTACTTGTACACGATTGGGAAAATTAATCATTTATCGTGAAGATCAGGTTCGCCGACTGTAAAGTAAGTATACCACCAATACTGAAAAATAACATTGACGAAAAATGATGTGTTACTACATTCACCACAAATACATTCAACTCGATAATAAATATAATAAATAGTTCTTACCTCCAATACGACCCAAAATGCATTTAGGCTATCTGTCTTCTTAGTTGAGCATTCACCGAGCCATATGTATAGCTCAGCTAAAATTGCAGAACCCCAATCGTGACTAAATCTTCTAAAGATTCCAGAAAACAAATTAATGAAACGATGCTAGCATTGGGGAAGAAAACTTGGCCTAATATCCATAATACAAAAATACGTTCAAGCTCGGGATAATCTTCAGTTCTATCTGTCCCCTTGGAATTGTAACGGGTCAAAAACGCCTTCAACCCAGACACTCTTAATCCAAATAAGTGTAACTTTCTTGACTCTGGTGCTCCTTCAGTATCACTTGAGTACAAGGGGAGTAATTGTTTCCATTTTCCTTCTGATATCCACTTTAACTGGTTAAATTGTACTATTTCACCATCACTTTTTATTCCAGTCAACATATACAAATCTAAAGGTTTGAATCCTAAAAACAACATGGTCATAAAATTAAAGTTTGTATGCGGAACTAAAACTGGTATCAAACTAAATAATTGAAACTCTAAAAATTAATGTTTTTTTCTGAATTAAAAATTAAACTATTGAATGGAACAAATAGAACTTACCCCACTCGAAATCCTTAAAGAAGAACGTATTTGAAGTGTTACACCAACGTTCACAAATAACTCGCACAACTTGAGTCCTGTGGTTTTTTCCTTTCATGAAATATAAACGCTGCCAAGGATATCTTCTCAAGGATGCTTGAACACCTTGGGGGAGTAACTCAAACACTTCAGTTAGCTCAGACCACCCACCTCTTAATTTAGGTAACAAAACTCGCTCGGGATGGTTACATAAATGCGTAGATTGTACTTCAGTTCCAACTAGTTGCCTAACATTAGCGAACTCGTGCTCTTTATCTTGAACCCATACTATATCACTATCTGCAACAGTTTTCCCCTGTCTTTCCTATTTCTTTTCCTTCGCATATTTGTTTTGGAACTACTACTCATTTTTTTAAAATCGCTCTGCTCTGATGTAAATGGAAGAGAAGGGGAGAAAAGTTTTCGTGTATGAAAAGTGAAGGGAATAGAGGTATTTATAGCCGGTAGGGCACCGACCGTGAACGGTCAAGATTAAACCGTTGGCGGTTTAAAATAGACCTGGAGATCTCTTTGAGACCGCTAGCGGTCGAGACTACACCGGTAGGTGTAGACTAGATCGCTTATAGTTTTTACCATATTGGCGCAGCCAGTTTGCTAGGCCAGCTGGCATGGCAAATGGGTGCATTTGGCATTTTCCATAGGAAGGGGCCTAAGGAAGAATGTTAAAGTTTGTGTCAGAGTCCCAGTTCAGAAAGCTTTACCATTAGGCATTCCCCTGTTTACTAGTGGGAGAACTCAACCTTTCCTTATAGAATGCAGATACATCAAAGCTCCTAGATACTACTGCTCCTCATGTCGTGTTCTATATCATAAATATGCCAACTGCCCTGCTTGGAAATTGAAACAAAAAGCTTGCAAGGAATCTTCTTCTTCTAACAATAAATATTATCTTCCGGCTATCTCAAGGCTCATGATGCCACCACCACCAATAAACAATCCACTTATTCCTATATCAAATGTAGTAACTGATACCATTATGCAATAATCTGATATTGTGTCAGACACTCAAGTCGATTCTACCATTGCCCCTATATGCAACGCAGGAAAAGCCAAGGTTAATGTCCAAAACATTGAGAATACTGCTCAAAAGGGTTTATCAAACATGTTTCAAATGGGTCCTTTTACCAAAAGATCCAAAGCTTTGAAGATTTTTGATGTTGGTCCGGTTCAGCAAAACTTGACCCAACAGAACAACGGGTTACCTATTATCTTCAAATAGATCACCACTCAGAATGTTATTGTTGAAGCCTCTATCCCTTCCCTGAACCGATTAAGAGTGGTTCGATTCGTACTTCTAATTCTGCAAGAAGGTTCAAAACTACTGCTGTCCCGAGTCAGACACCAATTACTACTACAGGAAATCTCATTTCTGCTGAGCATGATGTTCTATATAATCTCAAAAGGAAGATCAACCTTAGAGCTGATATGAGAAAACGTACAAAAGCAAGTTCTTATACTCTAGCTAGCATAGTTGTTATCCCAGAAGAACATGATACTATTAAACCTGATTATGCCCAACTTTGCCTTCTAATTACCAAATTGGGGGATTTACCTGCCATCAATCTCTCCAATTGCTCTCTCAACACCCAGCATTTGATTGATTCTTATGGGAGTTATATTGTACTTGCTGATACTTTACCAAACAAAAATGGTGTTCGCAATAATTCTCATCACAATGTTGTACTTCTAATCTCAATTCCTCCAAAGATACTTCTCAAGGTGATGGTGATACCAGTGCTTCTCTTGGTGGTGGGTCTGATTCCACTACTCAGGTAAACTCAACTCCTTCTTCACCCTTAAATGACTCTATTAATCCTGCTATCCCCATAAATCATTTTCCTATCAATAATATCAATATGCTAGCTTAAAACATTAGAGGTTTGGGCAAGAAAACAGCTAATAAGGAACTTAGTTTTCTATGTAGAAATGTTAATCCTGATATCATCTTTCTATCGGAAACCAAAATGAATAAAGACATGGTGGCTAGGAAACTAAAAAATATGGGTTTTCCTTGTACCTATAATGTTTCTAGTATTGGAAGAAGTGGTGGTCTAGTCTTGGCCTAGAAGAAAGAAATTCAACTCAACATTATATCCTCAAGCATGAGGGGAATCTATGTCACTTCTACATACATTATTCATTCTAAAACCCGTCATATCCATTTTATGTATGTTGAACCTAATAGTAGTTTGAGACAAGCTTTCTGGGAACAACAATGTCAACTGACCAATGTTCCTTTAGATGAACCAGTTTTCTTTATAGGTGACTTTAATGCTCTATTAGGAATTGATGACAAGAATGGTGGTCTAGAGGTTTATGATTATGATTTTTCAAATCTTAGGAACTTTTGTTCTGTGTTTAATTTACATGATCTTGGTTTTTCTGGTCCTAGATTTACTTGGTCTAATATGCAACAGGGTCCTGACCTTATTCTTGAAAGATTATATAGATGCCTTATAAACCAGTTTGCTGAGGATTTATTCCCTAAACTTTGTGTAAATAACCTACCTAGAGATTCTTCTGATCAATTCCCCATGCATATGTGTTTCAATTATGAGGGTGTTTGTATGCCTAGACATTTCCATTTTATGGGTACATGGATTGAAGATCCTACCTGTAGAGATTTCATTTTTAATTCTTGGTTTGTTAATGTAGTGGAATCCCCTGCTTACAAACTAAAAGCTAAGCTTTTAAGTACCAAGATAGGGCTTAGGGATTGGAATAAATCTTCTTTTGGTAATGTTCAAACTAATATATCTACCATTAAAAAAGATTTGGTTGATGTTCAGATCTCAAATCCTACTGACTCTAGCACTACCTCTAGTCTCAAAGCTAGATTGGAATATCTCTACAATTTAGAGGAACTTTATTGGAAGGATAAATCTAGAGAGGTTTGGCTTATGGAAGGTGACATAATTCACCCTCTTTATGAGGAAAATAAATGCCATTAGTTGGATTAAGGATTCCTCAAATACTATTTTAACTGATAAAAATAATATTGGAACTTCCTTTATTAATTACTTTAAAAATCTAGATTCCTCTCACCCTCAGCAATTTCAGTATGAAATCCTTCTTGATCTCCCTAGTAAATTCTCAGCTGAGGACAATTCCCTTCTAAACTTTCCTTTTACTTCTGAGGAAAGCAAGAATGATGTGTTCCAAATGGGGAAAAAAAACTCCTGGACCTGATGATTTTACAGGTCTATTCTGTCAGAAATACTGGGACATTGTAGGGGAGGCTATCATTGATATGACCCAAACCTTCTTTAGAACAAGGCATATTGCTAAGGTCTTTAATCATACCAATATTGTTCTTATTCCTAAAGTCCCCCTTGCAGAACTTGTGTCTCAGTATAGACCTATAGGTATCTGCAATTTCATTTACAAAATTCTTTCAAAAACTCTTGCTAATAGACTCAAACCTTTTACGAATAACATAATTTCCCAAAACCAAGGTGCCTTCATTTCTAAGAGGAGTATTTCTGATAATATTCTGCTATCTAATGAGGCCATATTTTCTGTCAATCATAATGACAAAGTTGAAGGCATTGCTGCCATTAAACTTGATATGTCCAAAGCTTATAATAAATTAGAATGGTCCTTTCTTGAAAGTGTCTTGACTAGAATGGGACTCTCCAACCACTGGATTAAACTCATAAACCAGTGTGTTTCTACAGTTTCCTACTCTGTCCTTCTCAATGGTAGCCCTACGTGGTTTTTTAAACCAGAAAGAGGTTTGAGACAAGGGGATCCATTAACCCCCTATCTTTATATCATCTGTTATGAAGCCCTCTCTTCCTACATTGACATCCTTTTAAAGAAAGGAATTTTGGAAGGTATCAAAGTGTGTAAAGATGCTCCAGAAATGACACACTTTCACTTTGCTGATGATTCCCTTTTGTTTTCTAAAGCTATTGTTCAAAACTTTTAAGTTATCATTATATCTTCAAAAATATTGCTTGGCCTCAGGCCAAGAAATCAATTTTGATAAGTCTGGTATTCTTTTTAGTAGGAGAATTCCTGAACACAAGAAAGCTCAACTGGGTAATATTCTAGAGATTAGAAACATGGATTTAGTCGAAAAATATCTTGGCACTCCTACTGTGTTCCAAGCTTCAAAAATTCAAACCCATATGGGCATTTTCCAAGATGTGGATGCCAGAGTTTCTATCTGGCTACATAAGCTCATGTCTCAAGCTACTAGAACTACTTTGATATTGGTCAAGCCATCCCCTTTTTTCAAATGGGAGCTTTCCTCATACCAAAACATCTTTGCAAACAAATGGATTCCAATCTCTGTAAATTATGGTGGGGAGAGACTTTAGATCCTAAAGATAGGAAACTGCATTTGCTTGGGTGGGACATTCTTTGCTCCCCAAAGGCAGAAGGTGGTCTAGGATTTAGGAAGGATGAATTAAATAATCTATCTATGTTGGCTAGGAATGCTTGGAGAATTCTAGAGAATCCTAATTGTATGCTAGCAACTGTTCTTAAAGCTAAATACTTTCCTAGAACTGATTTCTTGAATGCCAAGTGCACTAGAAAGTGTTGTTAGACTTGGAAGTGTTTGCATGCTATCAAAGAACTCATTAAGACTTTCATCTCCTGGATTGTTGGGGATGGTCATTTCATTGACCCCTGGTGTGGAAAATGGATCCCTATTTTGGGCACTGCCAGACCTAACCCCTTAGTCCCACCTGACCCTAATATTAAAGTCTCTTATTTCATTGATCCTTCTACCAAAATTTGGAATTTCTCTAAATTAAACATTCACTCTGATAATGCTTCTGTTAAGAAGATTATCACCATTCCCTTAAGACAGTTATACACTCCTAATATGAGGTCTTGGGATCTTTCAAAGAATGGCAAGTTTTCTTCATAATATGCCTACATGGGACTCATAGGACTTAGGCCCTCCCCTTGTAAAAATCTTTGAATGAGTATTTGGAAAATTAGGGTTCCTTACAGAATACAAGTCTTTACTTGGAAAGCTGCTAGAAATGCTCTTCCTGCTAGAACTATTTTTCATACCAGAATGCCTATGCATAGTATTGAGTGTGCTAGGTGTAATGATCCTCAGGATTCCATTTTGCATGCTTTGGTCCTCCGTCCCTTTGCTAGCCGAGTCTGGGTTCTCTCTGATTTTTGCATCAATACTCAATTTTTTCAAAATAAGTTTTTCATTGAATGGTTAATATTTTGGTTAACTGACCCTATATATAGACTTCCTGATGAGGCGCATCGTCTCTTTGTTACTATCATGTGGTCTCTCTGGACTAGTAGAAATAACTTCATTTTACAAAACCTAAAATAAAATCATGTAGCAGTCTTACAAAGAGCCATTCTTCTTACTAGGAAACCCTACTTTACTGTTTCTCACATTACCCCTATCAATTTATGTGACAAATGGATGCCCCCCTCTTTTGGCTGGATAAAGTGCAACACTGATGGTGCCTTTAATGACATTACTGGAGCTAATGGTACAGGATATGTGATGAGGGATTTCTCAAGTAAAGCCCCATTTTTTGCTTCCTTGGTCTTTGAAGTACAGTCTACTGAAGAAGCTGAAGCCGGATCTATTTGGGAAGTTCTGAAGAAAGCCTCAGAACAGAAGCTAACCCATATCATTGTTAAAAGTTATGTGAAGACTCTTATTGATCAATTTTCTGCTGGCTTGTTTGATGGAGATTCTCATACGGATGTTATCTTAAAATACATTCAATTTTTTTCCTCTAAATTAGTGGCTTGTATTTTTAATTTTCAACCGCATGTTTGTAATTCTGTGGCTCATGAGCTAGCTCTATGGGCAAAAACAAACAATACCTCTATGTACTAGTATGTGCCTCCTGTTTGGTTATTTCCAACAGTTGAGGGGGATCACTAGCCTTTCTGAAGGCCTTTAAAAAAGAAAAAAAAAACTTCCCTCGTACCTCTTATTCATTTTCAGTTTTTTTTTCTTCATTTTTTTTTTTTAAAGTTTCGAAACTTTTCTTCAGAACTCTTAAACCCTAGGTTTTATTTTGTGAAGATGCATCTCTACCCTATTTTTTTTCTTCCTCTTTTTGCTATCATGCCAAGTACTCGGCTATCTTCATCATTGTCCCAAAATTCATCATCATCCTCGACTGCAGTTTCTTTCTCAGATGAAACTTTTTTCCTTTTAGGAACTTTGATGGGTGTAAAGATGGATTTAACGGCAGGGGTTTTTTCGTGGATCACTTCGCAGTCATCTTTATGATTAATATTTGGATTCCGAGGAAAACAGAGCTTATTGCAGGGGAATATTTGGGAATAATGCTGAAGTTTTTGAGGCATGGGAAGATGTTTTAAGACAGTTATAGATGTGGTTATATGGTGAATGCATGCATCTCCATGCATGGAGTAGACCTTGTCGAGACCATGGAGATACCATTGCATGTCCTCTTAATGAGAGTAATGTTGAGTTTTTGATTCATGGCATTGAGAAACTTGCTCAGTATCCTGTGTTGTTGGTATTGTAGCTGCTGAAGATGATAATGGTTTGACGTTGGAGTTGCTTGACTCTATGTTTCAGAAAAATTTCACGACTATGTCCATCATCCCCCCTCATTTTGTAGGGATCAACTTTTCCCGCACCCTGAAAGCTACTCTCAACAAGGTTTTGGCTAAGCCTTCTGATGTATTGTCTTGGATTCAGTTGTTGCTCCTACCAATTTTCACTTTAAACTTATACAGACCTAAGAATGATAATGAAAGTAGGTCCAAAAATAGGAAGAGGTTGCAAGCAGCGAGTATTTACCACGCTTTGACACAGTAGAGAGAGTCGAATGGTTGTCGGAATTTAGCTCGTAATTTGCGTGCCTCCTCTGGACAACAACAAACCAAGTGTGTCCCACCTAATAAGAAGAAAAATCTAACGTGGTGGCTTGCAGGAAGAAGCTAAGTTCAGGGAATTACACTGCGGCAATCCATGTTCTCTCCTCCATGGTATTGCACCTCCTACACCCGACACACTTCATGAGCTGAGACTTAAGCATCCTCAAGCCTCACCACCGCGTATTCCTTCAAAGCCTGTTATTGCTGCTGCAGTTAACGTTGATACTAATTCTGTTTTGCGGGCCATTAGGAACTTCTCTAAAGGAAATTCTTGTGGCAGATATGGATTATGTTCTCAACATCTATTGGATGCTCTAAGTGGTGAATCTGCTATTGTTGCGGAGGAGATTCTTAAGTCCATTACAGGAGTGGTTAATTTTTGGTTGGTTGGTAATTGTCCTTCGGTTCTTGGGAAATACATGGAAGGGATGGGTTGCGTGCTCAACATATATTGGATGCTCTTAGTGGTGAAGCTGCTGCTATCGGGGAGGAGCTCCTTATGTCCATTGTAGGAGTGGTTAATTTTTGGTTGGATGGTAAGTGTCCTCCGGTTCTTGGGGAATACGTGGCTAGCGCCCCTTTAACTCCTTTTCTCGAGCCTGGGGGGAGGGGTTGAGGCCTATTGTTGTAGGCACAATTTGGAGGAGGTTGTGCTCTAAGCTTGCAACTTCTTCGGTGGGAAAGGACATGGCTAACTACTTGGGTAATCATCAGTTCGGAGTTGGCATTACCGGTGGAGGTGAAGCCATTATTCACTCAGCTAACAAATTGCTTGAGTTGAAAGGGGGTCTTGAAACCATGACTATGATGGTTGTTGATTTTACTAATGCCTTCAATTTTGTAGACAAGACCATGTTGATTTAGGAAGTGCATAACAAATGTCCTAGCATTGCCAGGTGGGTGGAGTTTTGTTATGCGAAACCTGCCAGACTGTATTACAATGAATTCACTCTATCTTCTATGTTGGGAGTTCAGCAAGGTGACCCTTTAGGTCCTTTTTTATTTGCATTTACTCTACACCCACTTATGAATAAGATTTCTTCGCAATGTAATCTAGACCCGCATGCATGGTACTTGGACGATGGGATGATTGTTGGTGATTCGTTGGAAGTGTCTAAGGCTTTGAGAATTATTCAAGAGGAGGAATGGAGTAGGGGACTTCATTTTAATATTAAGAAAACCGAGATCTTCTGACCAGTAGTGGACCCTCGGTGTTTAACTGGTATCTTTCTTGCTGATATTGGTAGACCAATAGTAGGTGTCAAAATTTTAGGAGGACCGGTTAGCTTAAATCTCCAGTTTTGTAGCGACTTAGTCTTGGCTAAGGTTAAACAAATTATCCAGTTAATGAATGCTTTCAAGAAGTTGCAAGATCCTCAAAGCGAGCTCTTTTATTTGCGTAATTGTACGGGGGTATCTAGATTGTATTTTGCTATGAGGATTACGAATCCTTTCGCGTTAGACCAAGCTAAGTCTCTTTTTGATCAACATTTGTTTTAATTCCTGAGACATATTGTTACGGGCGATGGTGTTGGTTTCGGTCCTCTCCAACAACGTCTTGTTACCTTGCCAATGAATGACGGTGGTCTCGGAGTTTACACCATGGAGGATACAAGTACCTACTATTACATTACATCGTGCATTCAAACTAAGGAACTCCAATACATCATGCTCAACTTGTTTCATATTGACTCCCACAATAAGGCTTTCCAACGGGCATCTAGCAGCTTCAGGGAGGTGTATGGTTTGACTTCTTCTACGTTCAACTTCAATGATATTTTTTCTCATCCGATGTGCTATTTGGCAGTGTTATATTTTGATGTTGTTAAGAAGAATATTCCGAAAAATTTCCCAATGTCCTATCGTGATTCAGTGTTATGGGAAGCAACAGGTTGGATCACACTCAAGACTTTCTTAAGGCTATTCCAATTGAGGTTTTAAACCAAAACATTGGGCCGAGGAAGTTCAGGTCCATTTTAAGTTAAAGTCTAGGCATACCTATTTTTGACGAAGACAGCTTTTTCCTATGTTGTAACAAATAGATGAATATTTTTGGTGATCATGCTTTACATTGTACTAGTGATATCGGTCTCAAATTTTTCCATGACCTTGTACGAGATATTTTTGCAGATATTTGTTACAAGGCGGGTGTGCACTCGAGAAAGGAGGTTTTCCTTGGTTTTTTGTCTGATAATGACACCTCCTTGAAACCCGCAGATGTTCTTGTTTATGGCTGGAAGAATGGGAAAGATGTTTGTTTCGATGTTACTGGTGTTTTACTATTCACTGGTGGTGGTGTTCGTACTTTTATACCTGGGCATGCTATAGCCGGTGATATTACTCGTAAACTTAATAAATACTTAGCCAAGTGTTCCCTGCATGGATATGGTTTTGGTGTTTTAGCTTTCTCGACCTTGGGGGAGTTGGGTGAAGAAACTATTATTTTCTTGAAGAGATTGAAAAATTGTTTCAAAAATCATAATGTTAATTTCAAAAAAGGAGATACACTTTTTCATAGAATTGGTTTTGCTATCCAAAAGGGTGTTGGTCCCCAGCTTGTTGCTAGGCTTCCCACCAACCTATTGTAATTTATTTATTTTCAATATTGGTAATAATGGAATTTAACAATTTCATATAACAAACTGTGATGTTGACACTCACATCGTTTTCATGACCATTTTTATAACCTTTTGGGCCGAAGTTTTTCCTAGGGGTGAGCATGGTTCGGTTTTCCTCATCTGCATCCAATCAATATATGACAGATTTCGATTTTGATAACCACATATAATCTGACAGGTTGAATTTGGATGATCTAATGAATTTTTCATAAATTAATATAGGAAATATATAGGAAAAAAATTAATAAAAATGCCTTAAAATTCCATTACTGTTGAAGTAGAAATAGAATATGGAAGAACAGAAGACGAAGAACTCTTATTGATTAGAGATCAGGTACATGTTACATAGGTTTAAGCCTCTATATATAGGCTATAAGGTAAACCCTGGTTACATCTATATGGGCCGCACATACATGGGCCCAAGGCACTACAACACTCCCCCTTGTGCGATCCAATATTAATGCTTCATATGTAGTGCTTCGAACATAGTTCTTCAAATGTAGTTCTCTCCTCAATAACTTGTGCCGAAATCAATTGCCTTATTAAAACTTTGACAAGGAAAACCCCAATTGGACAAAACCTTGGTACAGCTCTTCACATCCAGTACTTCACATGTTGTCTCGTATTTTACGTGTAGTTCATCACATGTAATACGATCTTCAAATATCTCCGAGTCTAAAGAAAAAGAGTACAATATTAAGTATACTTAGAACGTAGTTGGATGCGTATAAATTGCCTCATTAAAACCTTGAAAAGGAAAACCCAGTGGGATAAAACATTGACGAAGGGAAAATAGTACAACGTGACAGATGCAAGTAAAGGTGATCCGTTGCAGATGATCACTTTGCTCCATTGAAGTTGACTAGTTGCTTCACAATTCCTAAGGCAGAAATTCCTCTTGGGAAAGACAATAGCCTTAGCTGGTAAATTACATTTCCGATGTTTGTTGTAGTTGTCTCATTAAAAACTTTGCCGAGTAACAAAACCCCATGGGAAAAAAGCAACCTCGGTGAAGGAAAATAGTTCAACACACCATTAGATGCTCCCCCCTGATGTCAGACAATTTTCATTAGTCTAATGCAGTCAAAAGGAGTTTATCACACTTTACTTTGGTGACTTGAATGTTTATAAGACCATGTTGTTGATTCTGGAAGTTACGTTGCTTAACAGACTATCGTGTTTCATTTCTTTGAATCAGATATTTTCAGTAATATCAACGCGATCTTTATGTCTTCAACGTTCAACATACTTGATGTATTTTTAGTGTTGTCTTGCTAAAAACCTTGTCGATTGACAAACCCTTAGGGAAAAATAGTACAACACAGCTTCAATTTTGAAGTAAAATATGTCGACATCATATCCTTGGATCCTCCTCCTGATGTCGGCATCCTCCCCTGATAACTTTCAAAGTTGTTCGAGAAAGTTTATTTAGTCATGTACTTTTCGAAACTGAATATCGGTAATGACTTAGAAAATAGTCTACCATATCTCCCCCTGATTACTTTCGTTGGAGAAGAGATTATTGTTCCTTCATAATCAACAACTTTTGGATTGCACTTTCATTAGCATTCCTTTTTATGTCTTTGTAGGAATAAAACAAATTTATGTCAATGGTTACTTTTGAGTACATGATTACATTCACTATACCATTCCAATGACATTGCGTTGGCGCTGAGCTATATCTAGCTAACAAGTTCCATGAGAATGTAAAATTTAATCGAGTACATTGTTATACTAAGTACGACAATGCGTCTATCGTACTTAGATATGTGAATTTCATCTCCCAACACATCTTCGTCATCTTCCTTTAGAAGAAATAGTCACTTACTTACATTTGAAACTCGACTAATCATGGGAGTGCTATCAAGGTGCATGTCTTTGTTAAATTTCCTAAAAATTTTAGACATATGCAAACTGGTGGAATAATATATCACAAACTCAGTATTCGGTCGAGCTTTCCCCATATTTTTCATCTCAAATTCGGATTTCAAATAGATTTTAAGGTCTCTTATTGCATCAAGAGTACACATCATGTATGTACCATCGACATAGACTGCTATAATTCCAAATCAAGAACTTTCTTGTGAATACGCAAGGAAAAATAACTTACTTCTCTATCCCCTCCAAATCAAATATCCACTTAAACGGTATACCACATCCGCCTGATTGCTTCAATCTATATGTGAGCGTTCAATCTAACAGTAAACACATTCTGTTGTTTAGAGTCACTTGATTTGGGAAACAAAATGCTATCAAGTACTTTTGTAAATATACCATATCTCTTTATTCTTTCAGAGATAAGTAACAACCACATGCATATGCTGCATTTCAAGTCCTTTTGAAATTACCAAGCTAAATAAGTAGCGAAACACTATAACATTCATTATAAGAGAATAATTCCAGGGCTTTTTGAGAAACCTCGCGCCACAAGGTGAGTCTTTATACTTTAAGACAACTTTCTTCTCATTATGCTTTGTGACAAATTAATCATGTATGTCCAATAGGTTTTACACTTGGTTGGTTAGCTACCACACCAAATACCTGTATATTTGTCAAAGAACCAAGTTTTACCTGGATTGTATAGGCCAAATATGCTCTTCGTTGACATTAAGCAACAAGGAGTTCGGTTCGATATCATCTTGCTCTATTTCCTTAAGCAAGTGTATATGAAATTAATCATCAATATGCTCGCATGATCTTTCCATTGACTCGTGCACATTCTCATAATCCACTTGGGATGTCATTGTTCTCTGGAATCATTAAACTTCGGAGCGTCCTTAGTGTGATTCATGGACATATTCAGATACAATATTATGAGATGACTTCTGATGATATAAATAATCTGTGCCTTACTCACCTACTTCCTTTCTAGGTGAGGATTGATCGAACCAAGTGGTCTCTCCAACTTCCAGTATGGAGCCACAGCTTCAACCACATTTCCACTAAGTATAGTTGCAACACCTTAGTCTATGGTGTATATCCCTTATTTGAGGATTCATAACCTTACAGGTAGGTTTGCAGGTGGTATGTGTGATCTCATCACTTTAGCGACATCAATGTACATTCTGAAAATCGATTATTCTTTGTCACTTCACATTTACATTTGTAGAGTGCAAGAATCAATATGAGACACGGTGGGAACACACCACGACAAAACCCATCGTTCCCTTAGAAAATACTTTTTCTTATCTCCCCGCAAATCTAGCGGTAAGAGATCACCTTCCAAAGGTTTAAAACTGTGGATAATTGTTGGAAGTTCTTGTCCAACATTGTCACTTAATCATTTTGATGACCCATCATAGTACAATGTGGAGTTGTAAGGGAACATATATAGTGCAACCAATAATGCGTAAGGACACAAAATGTCAGGCTTATATCCAGTTACCAACTGGTACACAAAGAATATGGTTGACCAATAGTGGGTCTAAAATGAATAAGTGAATATGCGTATAATATTGCATATTCCCCTAGAAGTTAAAGGTAGGTTTGTACGCATAACCATGTCTTAGGCACCATCTATAACCTTTGATGATATCCTTTGCAATATCATGGGGTATAAGATCCTTTACACTGATCCTATTAAACATGCAATAACCATCAAGTCCTTTTGATGTATACTCTCTAGCATTTTCAAGGGGTGGTTGAGTCCTTACATGTATAATATGTGCTAGTAGTTTTCTAAACGGAACATTGCCTGGGAACTATAAGGGCAGTTCCTATGGCAATCAACAAAAAAAATAAAAAATGTTGAGCCACGTGGATGAACAAACACGTTTTTTGCACTATTGGGAATGAACAAATCTGGTAATTTAGGGTCCCACAATTGATTTTATTAACATAAACTAATAAAAGTTGGGTCCCACTAGAGATTGTATTAATATAAAGTAGGGCTGTCAACGGGTCCGGGTCCTCCCGGGTAGTACATGGCCCAGAACTGGACCCGTCATATCAGCATCGGTTCCGGGTGCTAACGGTTCCGGGGCCGGTTCCATAATGTGTTGGCCCAGAACCGGACCCGTTTAAAGTCCCGGGTACCCGTTGGGTATTAAAAAATCTTAAAATCTTAATTTTTTTCTCTTTTTAACTTGAATATAAATTAATTTTATAAAAAATTATTATTATTTCTTTATTAATGTACTAAATAAAGATTAAATGTAAGAAAAAAAATCAAAAATCAAAAAAATTCAAATCTGAAACTTGCAAAATACCTATAGTTTTGCTAAAAAGATAATTAAAAGGTTAAATAAACGGGTACCCATTACTCGCGGGTACCCGACGGGTATTACCCGTTTGGACCCGTTAACATTCGGGTCCAATCGGGTCCTAAGTTGCTAAGGGGTCCAACTTTAGGACCCAGAACCAGACCCAATTAGGCGGATCCGGTTCCGGGTAGCGGGTAACGGGTACCCATTGACAGCCCTAATATAAAGTAATAAGGGTTTGGTCCCACTTATTATTTAACTAATAAAACAAATAATAAAAAAAACCTAAATATCATAACCGTGTTGTTGGAGAGAGAAAACCAAAGGGCGCTCAAACATCCAATGCCCGCGTTTCTCTTTCCAACTCCGGCTATTCTCTTTCCAACTCGCGTCCTATCATCAAACGCTCGCTACATCCTCCAACTCAATGAACAAACCAACAAATTTGTTGGTTTGAACATCCATTTTTCATGTTTGTTGAGTCCATAGTGGGAGCAAAATAAACAAACTTGATAGTTTGTTCATTCCATAGGAACTGCTCTAACTAGTCCAAAATGTCAAAACATCCACGAGAGCCATAAGTCACTTTAATGGTCCGCATTCTGCATGGGTATTTTTTTAATAAATATCACCTCGTTTTATTTGTAATATGGATTGTTTACCATTTTCATCTTAGGATGATCTCGATCCTGTTTTACTAAAGACTTTGTAAAATGAGTGATATGCTTTCTTAATTAAAAGCATATTAGGAAGGGGGTTGGTGCATCTATTACTTTAGAAAACACTTATTGAGAGATATGTCGTTACTTCGCATTTTTTCAATCTTTTTCTCGTTGTCTCGTCCACTCAAACACAGTGATGGACGTATGAGTCCTTTCAAAATGAAACATCATGTCACAACCAAAGTGCCTTTATCGTTATGTCAAAGCCTGTATGAGTCAATTCCCAACATTTCATCGTCGGAGTCAATATGGATTCAATAATCCAAATACTATAGTGATTTACATTTCAATAGATTGACTCATTAGTCTCTCTAAAATATGTTTCCTTCCAAATATATATAAAAGATGCAATCAGTTACATTCTCATCACTATGAGTTTCCAAATGATATCCACTTGCATGGGTTTCTTTGGAATTTAACAAGGTGTGATTAGCTCTCGATACATATAGAGATCTTGTGACTTTTACTCTTTGTTCCATCTTGGAAAAAATATTATTTGAGAAGTGTCTCGCTCGATGATCCAATCATTATAGTCACACTATAAGGAATTAGTTCAACAACTAGTGTATATTCCTTAAGTTAGTGGGAGGGAAACCACTATCTGCTAGACATCAAGTCTTGATAGACTTAATAAGTGGTGTAGCCTTATTACGTAATAAAAGTAGGGTTCAACTCAAGTACTTTAGAGTATTACGATTCATGTGGATGAAATGCACATGATGATCCTTATACCTCAGGTGCTTTAGAGTATTTCCTTCTCGTGGAAATGATAATCAAATTTGGGTAAGTCTATTGGTAAGGCAAAATTCTTCTTATCATTAAAGTTAATATCTACAGTATGATCTTCCTCTAACATACAATGAGTTTGTGGTTCCTTAAAACTCCCTACATAGATGGCAATTTGTTGTTGTTACGATACCCACATTACATTGCTTGTACTAATACCTATAACAAGGTTCATTTCCAACTCTTTCAATATTGGTATGATTTTGCACGTCTAACCCTCTTTTCTTCGAGGTTCTTTCCATATTTATCCTTGGCACAATTACCTCAAGTTGAGAAATTTCTTTATCCCAATGTAAACATTGTTGTTTAAGAGAATCTAACATGCCTTCCAACCACTTACATCGGGTTGAATAGCTTACTAAAGACTGTGAATCTCTTGTTAACATACTTCAACATCTACTGTTACTTTAATATAATGGATGAATTTGAAAAGATAAAAATGGAAAGATTTTTATGACTCATGTCACCTTTTTTAAAGACATTTTAGACACAAGTGACTTCTGTATCATAGTCTCCTTACATCCAAAAGGTAAAATTCTAATCGAGTTGGTTTAGTCAAAACACGGTAAATGGTTTGGTCAAGGCCCGGTCCATTGGGTTGACTAGTTCATGGTTAAAAAAAATGCACATATATGGTCCATTATATATGAAGTACTCAGGGTCATTGATAATAAACTCCAAACAATTATCATAGAGGCCCAAATATATTGTAAACCCTAAAATTATAAATTTCATCATCCAACTGTGGTGATTAGAAACCAATTGTAAACATATCCGATGATGATGAAACTTTTACAGAAGATTAATCTTTATGTTTCCCTAAATAAAACAAAATTTAAAAGTAATCCAATGGCTAGATAAAAGGATATACATGACGCCGTATGACTGTTCCAATTCACGTTTATGTGGACATAGCTGGAAATATCACGTACTTTTGAGTATTTTCCATGGTTGATCTTTATGAAATTTTTACGGCACGCCAATAAAGACAATATGTAAAGCATACTTAAAATACAACGTAATCCAATGGTGGGAATTCTTGAAAACTAATTTTTATTACGCTGTTATAAAATAGGATTTTTCTAAACGTATACAGTTTAATTAAATTCCAATTTTGGAAATTGCATCATATTCCGATTTGATTATAATTTTTATAGGGTATGTAATACCTAATTGGGTTTAACATTTTAAAATTTCATGAAAATTTATTGGTGAAATATCGATGTTTGATAGTCATACATTTGTGGAACCCTAATATATACTATGAAAACGAAAATTTTCTTTTGTTCAACAGAAATACCTGGTAACACATCCATGATGATTAAAAAAAAAAAAGATTAGAGCAACACAAATCTTCAAGAATTAATCCATGAGCAATCTTGAACGAAAATAAATAAATTTGCACAAGTTGGTAGAGTCGTGCTTGATAACGTGTTGAAGTAGAAATAGAATATGGAAGAACAGAAGACGGAGAACTCTTATTGATTAGAGATAAGTTAAATATTACATAGGTTTAAGCCTCTATATATATCCTATGAGGTAAACCCTGGTTACATCTATATGGCCGCACATACATGGGCCCAAGACCCTACAATAATTACCATGATTTCTTATACTAGAACACCGCTGCCACGGTGGGGAGGGCCGACCGACGAAAAACGAAACACCGTTGATTGCATAATGCATTATACACCATTTTTTTGTGTTGGAATCTTATTTTTGAGGTGTATACATTGTTTTAATTGTGCCTAAGATGATAAACACCTTCGAATTTTTCGTAAAAACTCTAAATTGGATATTGTTGTTTGTACTCGTTGTGTAGATCTCTTAAAAATATTTCCAACGAGATAAAACTTGTAAAATTCCAAGACACGGATTTTTAGATATGTTATATTCGTTTACTTGCCAATTATACCCCTGAAAAAATATGATACATAAAGAGTTATAGTAATTCGACTAAAAGGGAGAGACATTTTCGGGGTTTTATGAAAATGTCTAATACCTATTTGCCCTTCCTATATAAAGGAAAAAAAGAAATTAAAATCAGGAAGGGGCATTTTTGGTTTTTTAATAGTAATCATTTTCAATCTTTTTTATCAAATTGCACATTTTCGTTAGACTTCATATTACAAAAAAGTGGTAAAAGGAACTCCCTCCCTTCGGGCCCTTCGGTCGTCGGCCCAATTAACTCAAATACACACAATCTTTACTACTCCCTTTGTATTTTATAAACTGTCCTAATTGACAAAGTCAAAATATTAAGGGAATTTTACGAAATGTCATGACTAACCCTATTTAATGTTATATTATTATATTACTAAAATTAAAATTAATATACTAAAAAATATTAAATGGGTGATATAATTATTTTACGATATGTTTTAAGAAAATAAAAACTAAGATAAACTATATGAACTAGATGTGCGCTTGTACGTTGCACGGGATCAGATTGGTTGCCCAAGTCTTAAACCTACATAGCACGTGTGGTTTTTTAGATTTGGGATAACCTTAAACCCGAGTAATTATTATTAAATATTCTAAATTTTGTAAGACAATTTTCTATCGGTCTAAATATTCTCTGTGGGACCCAAATATCTAGAATTTATTATTGTATATTCTAATTTTTGTATAACAATTTTCTATTGGTCTAAATATTCTCTAGTAGGGCCAGAAGCTCTAGAAACCGAGCTTGATTCATCTTTTAACCACAACAGAGGAAATTCACCTAAAATCATATCGTTAATTAATGGGTAGATGCTTTATTTGGAATTTTATAGTTGTCCATGAATATTTTTATTTAAAAAGGAAATGACGATTGATATGAAAGATATTGAATAAATATTTTTCCTTATATACGGTGATACTATTTAAGATTTTGGATTGAGTTTATATTAAAAATGATTATATGATTATAAAAATAAAGGATATATCTGAACTTTAAGAGAAAATTATGTCTATAAACAGAACGGACATATAAAAAAAGACAGACCAAAATTAAATATATGACAGATAAAAAAAGACAGAGGGAGTAATTTTTTATTTCGGGACGTGTTATCATGCTCTGTCGTGCGAGGAGGAGTTATAAGCTAGAAAGTAGCCAACCATCGGATGTGAAATGGACGGAGAAGATATCTTTATTTTACTTCTGCTTTAATTGGTTACAACTGGTGCGAGCTTTGGAAATGTGAATAATTTTTAATGAGGACGGATCGGCTCACATGTTTCATCTCACGTTATCTCACTTGATATTATCATCCCTTGGATTGGAAAGTATAAACGATCTAGATATTTTAGATTAACACATTTTAGTTCTGGGTTTGATGGGTCGCCCGTGACTTTCTATTTTTATTTCTTTTTACTCTCTCTCCGAGATATCCTCACCTTCTCTTTCGTAGACAGAAACTATCAGTAACTTCCAAATCAATATGAAGCCATGTGTAAATGATCAAAAATTAGCATACTAAATGCAACAATTTTCTTTGAAGTGGTCTACCATAGATGAAAACTTCAAAGAAAAAAAGAAAAGGAGGAAGTTGTCCACATTCATATCACATGAATTTAGATCTGTATCACCAAAATTTGAATAGATATGGTTTATCTTTAATGAATTCTCATTGTTTTGGTGTTGTCTGCTGGAGACGCACAATACAGTATAGAAGGAAGTACTCCATCGATATTGAACATCATCTTTCACCTTCATCAGTAAGCTAATTAAGTCTTTATTACAAAGACTGTTTCATCATGTTCCAACTCTTTCACCTATATATTGAACTTAAGTTTGTCTGCCTGTACACTTGATTTCTCTTATAATTTTGAGTATCTTGATGCAAATATGAGTCAAACCCACTCTCCTAAAACCACTTCTATCTCATCCATTCATATTACTATTATCTCCAAAGAATCATAATCTTCTAACCTCTTCTATCCAATTTGGTTTTTGCTGATTAATAAAAAAAATCTTTTTGCTGCGATAATTTTCTGGATGGATATATTGATGATTGATTAAGTTTTTTTACCTTTGCAAAATTATATGATTTCCGAGGAAGTGAAATTTTTATGTCTGCAAAAGAGAAGGTGAAATGATATCTCGGAGAAAGAATGAATAGAAAAGACAAACAGGAAGAGAAAATAAAAAGAGAAAGTAATGGGCGACCTATCAAAACCCGGAACTAAAATATGTTAATCTAAAATATCATGATCGTTTATACTTTCCAATCCAAGGGATGAGAATCTCGAGTGAGATAACGTGAGATTATACTTGTGAGCGGATCCGTCCTCATTTTTAATAGATCCCCCTGCTTAATCTATTATTACTTATTAGTAATTCACCTTACCCTAACCCTTCGTCTTCACTACAACACGAGTTTTGATCTTCACCACTTGCAAAACCACCACCTGATTAAGATCGAGTTTAATTAACCAGATCCTCCGTATTCTCTTTGCCACCACCGCTACCACCACCACCTGCACTACCCCTCTGCCGATAGCACCACCATTACAGACCCAGAATTGAAAAACACCAAAAATATAGGTTCAATTACAATGAATCAAAATCTACCAATATACTATTAAAACTCACTCACAATCAATGAAAAATTAAACCAAACACCAAGTCCAAAATTGAAAATACGTATTTGATCTTAAGTTTTCATATATACATATATATATATATATATATATAATATTTAGACGTATGTACATCAACATGCACGGGTTTGATCTTCTTATGCACTTTGTATTTCACATCAACTTACCGAATCTTCATTAATTTGTGATTGGGTTTAACCTCCTCATAGAGTTAAAATGGGAAGAGGAAGAGAACAAGGAGTCCATGACACAAGTTTTGGTAAGGCTTGGTTTGAGTATACAGGGAAGAAGATAAACTTGATGATGTTGAAGTCAGAGATGGAAGAAGTTGATCATGGTACTGAATCGAGAAGATAAACAAACTTTGAGGAGTTTTACTAAGAGTTTGAGCATGAATTGAAGATGGGTTTCTTCTCAATACCATTTCGTGTAAGTTTCTATCGATAAAAGCTAGGGAAGTTTCTGCCGTTGAAGATAGTAATGAACGGAGCAGATTAATGGGCGATTTTGAGTTCTGAAATGATTAGAATGAATGGGTTTGTGTCAGATTCATATTATGCAGGGAAGGAACTGTTTTGTGATAGATATTTACAGCAAAGTCATCTCTCTAATTCACCACTGTCCGACAAACAGTTGTTTGTCAAAAGTCCTGACCGATCATTTTTACAACGCGGTTTTATAAATGAAAAGTAATAATCTATAAGGCTGTTTAGTTTTATTACATTAAAGCAAAGGGATTATTTGCCATTATATCTTTTGAAAATTGTACAGTCATCACCAATGGCTAGATTTACAAACAATATTATCATCTAAGGGATTTGAACCCGCTAGCTTATAACTCCTCCCCGCACTGTCGTGCGAGACATCATTACTCTTTTCTTTAATCACGCATCAAATGCTAGTAAAGAAACTCAACTCCCATCAAATACTAGTAAAGAAACTCATCAATTTTATTTAATAATATATAATACTCTTTGGATCACACCAAAGTTGAACATATATAATAATCTAATTTCTAATGCGGAGTATAATAATGTCATGAAATTTATATGCTAGTACTTCATCTAAGTAACTAATATCAACATTAGTGAATAAGATAAGCATACCGAAAAAACAAACTATGATCTAGTTGACGTGGATGTCCAATAAATTTTTAACTTTGCATCTAATCCATTAGTGTATGAACTGGACACTTGCCTTCAAATAACGGACGCGCCCGTTTGAATCCATGGATTCGATCCCAACTTTTCACCTCTAATTTTTCCAAACAAAAAATTGGAAAATAAAGACTTAGTATTAGATTCTACAATAGAACGATATAACAAATAAAAAAAAATTGAGCCCCAAAAAGGTTAAATAGCAAAAGGCACTAAGATGAATTTTTATTTTGACATCTATATCCGATCTTACATCCCACGTGTTGGATACAGATGATGCGGTGGGTTTTTTCTATAATTAATATTTCAAATGTATAATAAAAAAAATAATTAAAATGACTCATTACCATGAATTAGTATTAACTCAAATACACATTCCCTTAACCAGGATTTTCTTATCCACCCATCAAATACTAATAAAGAAACTCATCAATCTCTTTTAATAATAACATTTATAATTTTATTGTACACTCTCTCCGTCTTATCAAAATTGTACATAAATCTTATACTAATATAAAGAAAAGAGGTCTTTTTGGTAGGAAACCCCCTAACTTACTTAAATATCCCTACTTTTTACATATTTACATAACTACCATTATTTTAAAAATAGATCAAAATTTTTAAATACTTAATATCTTTCAAAATATACACCCGATTTTTTTAAAATTTATATATTTCAAAAACTCTTTCAATCATCTACGTAACGAGTACAAATAAGAATAATAAATTTTTGTTCTAGGAAAAACAATTCATGGCTTTCAAATTTAGTATTGTTGGATGAGTAAAAAATTCAAGCATGTGCATCGCACATGTGTCCTTACTAGTAGTAATAAGGCGAAGTATAATAATGTCATCAATTTTTTATACTAATACTTCAACTAAGCAATTAATATCAACATTAGTGAACAACATAAGCATACAAAAAAAGAATAATTATGAACTTAGCGGATGTGAATGCCTAACAGATTTTTAGTTACGCATTCGCATCCAATCCATTAGTTAACAAACCGAGTATTCATCCGCGAAAACACGGAATGACCACTTCGTGTATGTTGAATCGATCGCAAATGCTCACTCCTGAGATTTTGTATCATGATTGCCAAAGGCGGGTACCATTCCTAGCCGGGGTGGTACCATTTCATATAAGGCAAAAAAGTCAAAACTAATTCTGACCGTTGGATCGCCTAAACGATATCCCTGCTAATCTTGATACCTACTTTGGAAATCATGCTTTATATGGTATATTGGTATGGAAAAAAAAAATTTCATTATCGTCTTCTTCTAAGCCTAGACCCATGTGCCTTAGAATTTCTGCAAGTGGAATTTTCAATGTGGTCTCTTGGGTGCCTCTAGGATAAAAATAGTAGTAAACAAGACCGGAATTCCATAAAAGTGGGTCTACTGGAACGTTTTACCTATTTCCCATACTCATTTTCCATAAATCCTATCCCAACCACACAAATCAGATTGCGTAAAATCCATTTAAGATTGGTTAAACATAAGGGAAAATTAGGCTAAGGCCCAACCCATGGATAACCCATAATATGAGGCCCTTAATTAAAATAAGTTTAAATCTAGGCCCCAAATTATTAAAAGACTTTGATACCCTTATGCATATTGTCAAGCCCAAAATTAAATAAAATTAAAATTTAGACCCAAAATTATTAAAATATTATGTGATGATGTTCCAACCACCGCCAACCACCTCCGACAACCACCTTCGACCACCACTGCCGGCAACCACCTCCGACCACCACCGCCACCAACCACCTCCGACCACCACCGCCGGCAACCACCTCCGGCCACCACCGCCACCAACCACCGCAGCCGACAACCACCACCGCTCACCACCACCTCCGACCACATTGATATTTCAAGTGTAACTGGAAGTTACACATGTATAAAAATTACACATTCATGTTGTGTATTCAATAGTGTGTAACTAAAAGTTACACATCCATATGACATGTGTAATAAGAAGTTACACATACATATGACAAGTGTATCCACAAGTTACACATGCATATGGCATGTGTAGTAAACAGTTACACAACAGAAAAAAAAAATATACAAAAAATACATCTATCGCATTAATATTCATTTACAATAATATCGTTGTTTACCAGCTATAGTAATCGGTTGTTACTGAACACAATAAATGAGTTAAAACACTAGAAATAAGCCACTAAAACCTATACTAGAAGTTTTGTCTTTCTTTCTTGTCTTCCTCATTCCAAAATGCTTGCATATCTGCAACGAAATAAACATCCATGGATTAGGTTGGATGAATAAAGAGCAAAAAAAATAATATTATAGGAGAATTGTAAGGAAAAATTATAGAACAAAGATCACAGAAAAGACACATAATAACCCATCTTAGCATGTGTAACTTGGAGTTACACATGCATCTATCATGTGTAATTGATAGTTACACATGCATATGACTTGGATACCTAGCATGTGGAATTTTTTGGTTGCAAGTTTGTGCATTTTAGCATGTGTAACTAGGAGTTACACATGCATCTGTCTAGTGTAAAGAGGAGTTACACATGCATATAATATGTGTAACTGAGAGTTACAGATGCACTTGACTTGTGTACACATCCATAAAAGCTTGTGTAACTGGCATGCGTAATTTTTTGGTTACAAGGTTTGTTCATAATTGGCATGTGTAACTAGAAGATACTCATGCATATGTCTAGTGTAATTCAGAGTTACACATGCATCCTACTTGTGTAATTAGGAGTTACACAAGAACATAACATGTGTAACTAGAAGTTACACATGCATCCTACTTGTGTAATGTGAATAAATGTGCAGTTTAAACATAGAATTTGAAACTAAAAACAACAAGAGAGGGATCTAAAAAGGTGTACCAGCAAGCAAAGAAATGTCATCTTCCCCTTCCCGTTTTCAACAAGGATAACTATAATCTGAGGATCAGCAAACTCTCCATCCATGATATGAAGCTCAAATTTTCCTATCTGCGATACGAAGTTAACGTCAAAAGATGAGGAGTTATATAGAACAATTGTAAGGAAAAATTATAGAACAAAAAACACAGAAAAGTTAATGATAACCTATCTTAGCATGTGTAACTAGGAGTTACACATGCATATGTCATGTGTAACTGGGAGTTACAGAGTTACAAATGCACTTAAGAAATTATTTCACAAATAATGCAAGCAATTAGAATGGTATAGTATAAAGTGCTTTATACTTTTTACCTGTTAAATGTCATATCTAGTTTCATCAGCCTGCTGATTGTTTGGGTGTTCATTTCTCATGTCACCAGTTTCCATATGGACTAAAAGTAAGTTGAGGAGAAACTGTCAGCCAGACATTCGAAACAATGGATGACTAATATGAAACATGCAATTGCTTAAATAGTTAACCTGGTTCAGGAATTTCTGGTGGCGGGAAAGGTATAAGAGTTGTATGCATCTGTGAGAGCTCATGTGAAGTGAAATTTGCATTCATGTCTTCATCTCCTTCAATATCAAACCTGTATGAGAATTAAGATGGAAGACTTAATGAATGCGTACTAGTAACAAAGCATATTTTTCTTTCAGAAACTAACGAAATAACACAACTAAGGTAGACAGTGAAATAAAGCATCCACAAAGTGAATTTTCTTCAGAAGTGCGGGTGACTAATGTGATAGTAGTTTTATTTCCAATAAGCATGTATACAGAACATGCATGATAATAGCAGTGTTAACAAATACAAAGTTCAAATGAATACACAGTTCAGGCATGTGACTTCAAAATACAAAAGCACATAAATTGTGAAGACTGTGCATCATAAAATTTAATTGATCCTCAAGGAGAAGTGATGAAACAACCCCATTAAGTTCAAAGTGAAGAAATATTAAATTAACTTCATCATCTGCACATTTCACTTTGATTTGAATTGACCCGATTCAACTATATTAGCATGTGTAAAAAATACACATTCAATAAGTATGTGTAAGTAAAAGTTACACATCTATTTAGCTTGTGTAACTAGAAGTTACACATCTAGAAGTTACATACCTTTGTGGTAAAAGAACTGAAAACAATAAGAATGCTCTTTTCCTTATAAGAGTCTCTTTTGTATATTGCCTGGAGATAACGAAAAACTATGATTTCAAGTTTGAATAACCAAAAACCTAGTACAACATACATAGCATCCAACATTACAAGTGAACATGGCTTCTTTATGACAACCTTTCGCTTCATATAATAAACCTGGAATAGATGTATTACCTTTATAAAGGCTATATAGAATCGTTCTGTAACGTTCCATACAAACATAAGGGTCCCTAGAGCCTCCTGCACTAGATCTCTTGACTGCTTTACACTTCAAAAACTTACAAACAAAATCATCAGATCATCCAACAAGTCAAAACACAATCACACGACACGTATCATTTCAAAGGTGTACTATATTCTAGTGAATCAAAGAAATTGGCAGTAAATATTCAATGGTGTGATTGTATGCACATTCTTAGAGCCTTACTGGTGGTAGGGTTGTCACCAAGTACTTGATGAATCTCAGTCTCTGAAGCAGTAGTATTGTCAGAGAGAACCTCGAGTACGGCTTCAGCTCGGCGCATAATTTAAGTTGATGGGATAACTAATAATTCAGGACTAGCTCGGGGACTGGGAGTAGAAGCATCAATAACATTACTATCAGGAGATTCACAAGGAGTTTTCATCATAATCCGATAGAACAATTTATTACCAAAGGATTGATCTTATTTGAATCACTGTCGAGTCTGTTCATGGAATCTCTCATGCTAGATCAACCACAGCAGGAACACCTGTAAAATCCTAAAACCATTCATAACACAACATTATGATTCTATTACGCTTTACAAACCAAAATTCATCAAACAAAAAATTACAGAATTTTTTTTGGAAAAAAGTGAAATACACATAATAAACGGGTTACCTGGAGAAGCACACGAGCTGGTTCAAACGGAATCTCAACCTGATTAGGAGATGTATTCTCCCAATCAATAATCTTCTCCACATCTTTCTGTGTCACTTGAAACTCATCACAGTTTCTAATCGCTGATTCAAGTAGAATCTTGATCGAGTATGGAAGTTTATTGTAACAAAATCAACAAACAAAACTTCAAATATTCACATCGATTGATCAAACAACCAAATTCCATTTAGATCACGAAATCAACAGAGTTGAAAAATCAAAAATAAAGAGAAGTGAAAGAGTTTTTCAGATCTAATGCAATTCGAGTACTAAAATACTGAAGAAAAATAATGAATTGAATTAATCTAAAACGTTCATGAGGATATTATTCGTCAATCAGATCTAGTTTTAACAAAGACTCGGAAATTAAGCGAGATGATATAATGAAAAATGAAACTTATCTACGATTTGATTCTGTAATCTTCAGATGCAGGATTAATCTTCTTTGGTTTAATTATCGCATTAAATAATTCATCTTCATCTTCGATAAGATCTATTTCTTGATAAGATGCAATCGGTCTTTGACATAATTGGAATTACAGAGGAATAGAAGGAGTTGTTGTTGCAGTCGACGAAAAGTGAATGAAACCCTAGAAACATTTTTTCTACAACAGAGAGAGATAAGGATAAGAGAGAGAAATGAAAATATCTTCTGGTATTCCTCTGGTATAAATACAAAAGGGTAGTGTTGTCATTATTAAAATTCCTAATAATTAATTATGGGCCAGATCTGGAGAAAATTTAATTTTTTGGTCCTAGTAATATCATATTCTTAAAGTATGGAGTTGATAGTGAAGAATCCATTTAGTGGGCTTGAAAATATTGAACCCATATAGTAGGGTGGTTCTAGTATTTTTCACTGAACATAACTCACTCTATAATTTTTCATAGATGAACAATAACCAATACCATAAAACTAATCACATTTGGAAATTAATTCTCAAATCACCATCTTAATCAGGTTGGAATGTCAAATTGAAAAACTTGATTTCAATTGTGTGGACAACAAATCCATTAGTATAAATTGTTCTATTTGGGAACAATTGAGTAAAATAAAAAACTAATTGAAATAGTGAAAAATCAGCGAAAAATATATGTTTCCGTTTAGTCGGTAATTTGGATTCATTTACAGTTTGTTTCACCATCATTTATAGTGCTGGTTCTTCCAATTTTTGGTAGAAAACCATTATCAGATCATGATTATCAACAGTACATGGTGTTGGAAAACGATTAATAAAATATGATTTTTTAAAGTTTTAATACGAATTATAATTTATTATTTTCTTTTATGAATGAAAAAATTATTAGTCCCACACCATGGAGTTTTCACTTTTTAGTTTTTTTGAGAGACTATATAAGATTTTTAGTCCCACATCGGGGAGTTTCTCTTCTTAAGTTGTATTTGTCAATTATATAAACAAATTCACTACTTTTGTAAAATCTATGGGAAAGGAGTTTCTCTATATTTTAGAGGGACCCCCAAGGGAAAATATTTTTATATTGTTTTCTTAAGCGTTCGTGTTTTTTCTTAAGGTTTTGTTTCGGAGTTACCAAGCTCAAGTTGAGCATCTACTACATATGCTAGTAGTAGGGGTAGTATGGTGTTTTATCCTGGAGATATCCGTCCTGTGAGAGCTATAGCATCACTCTTGAGTGTAGCCGGGCGCTAATGTCTTAAGGACAGCATGTTGCACACGTGACTTACTCTGTTTTTTCCAAAGTTTTTCCTTGTTGCTGTTGCGGAGATCTGGGTAGGTCGTCATTTTGTCAAATCGATCACTTCCATTATAAAGGATATAAGTATCAATAACTTTTGCTTATTTGATTTTTTTCCTTATTTTGATTATTGCACCCAACAATCTTAAGACATTAGAAGTTTGTAATAATCATGGATGTTAATTGTGGAGTGAAAAAATATAAACGAATTTTTGGTCAACTGTAGAGTTTCAAATTTATCTCTCAACCTAGAATTCGATGAACCCTTTTGACATAACTAATAGACATCCTGATAGTTACCCACGTAAAATTTTAGAATTTTTGGAGTTGTAAAAGTATTTTTTTGATAATTTACAAAACAGAGAAACGTGTTTGAAAAATTCTGACGAGTAGAAATTTGATGTTAACTAAAGTAGTTTTTATGGCGTAACCATGAGTTTTTTGATATGGTGATTCAAACTTGTAGATCTAGATGTTATCTTCAAAAATTATATTTTATTTTCCGATTCAGAACTAAGGTTTGTAAGATGTGGTGGATTAGGTGATTGAGAAATTATCGTGTCTGTGGTCAGAGTATAAACGAATATTGTGACATGAAATTGAAAAGGGACATGGCTACCAGACGCATGTGGATGAACACAATTATTCCAAAGCTGACACATGAGAGAACATCAAACACAAATCCAAGCGTAGTCTTCATCAGAAAGGTATGTTTCGTAAAACTGAATCTGGCATTACATTAATTAAGGGTGATTGTTATGTTTGTAAAATTCCTGGCCACACGGCAGTAAATTATAGACAACATAAAAACCTTAATAAGTAGAAAGTTAATGCTAATTTAGTTGAAACAAACTAGAACAAGTTCAGTGGCATGATATCGAAAGTTATTTTAATAACCAATGTGAGAGATTAGTGTGTGGACTCTGGAGCCACTAAGTATGTTTGTTGAAATAGAGATCTGTTCACCTCTTATTAGAGGATAAAGGATGTCGAGAAACTATATATGAGTAACTCATCTGCAACAGAGGTTGCATAAAAGGGAAAGGTCGAGCAGAAGCTCATATCTGTAAATATTCTCACATTGAATGAAGTTTTCATGTTCTAGGCATTTGCAAGAATATTGTATCTTTTTTTTTATTGTATCGGTTGTAGATGGTAAAATATTGAAGATCTTAATTGAATCTGGAAAACTTGTCATAACTAAGGGAAATGATATTTTAGGTAAAGGTTATAGGACTTAGGGTCTATATAAGCTTAAAGGAAAATCTTATGAAGTGAAAATAATTGATTCTTGTGCTTTCTTTTGTGTGTCTTTGAATATTTTGCATGGTAGACTTGGAACCATAAACTTATAAGTCAATGCATAAACTGGCTTGCATAGGCTGCATACCCAAATTTAGTTTGGATTTTGAACACAAAAGTTAAATCTTTACAGAGTCAAAATATGTTATAAAACCTTTTAGCAAAATTGTTCAGAGTAATTCTAAGCCCTTAGAATTAATTCAGTTAGACCTAGTTGACATGAAACCAACCTAAACTAAGGTGGTAAAAGGTCATTTATAACTTTCATAGATGATTGTATGAGGTACTATATTGTATACTTACTTAGGGGTAAGGATGATGCCTTAGAAGACTTAAGAGTATAAACTTGAAATTGAAAGCGATGTATATGTTACCACTAAAAGGGTTAGGTCCGAATGTGATGGCAAGTATGAAATTCATATAAGAGAACTTTACTTGTTAAATGACATTATTCATGAGATCGCACCTCCTTATACACCATAGTCTAATGGTATAGTTTAATGTAAGAACAAAACCATTAAGGAGATGATTTATGCCATGTTGATTAAGGATTAACCGCCAACTTGTGGGGGGGAGGTCGTCCTTTTTTATTTTTATTTTTTCGAACTCCATATGAGGACGGAAAGATATATAAACAACCTTCTTATGCATATGTCTAAGTGTCTGGGTGTTTGGATAAGGTAGTTATTTCCTTCTCCTAAGAGAACTACGATATGACCCAAACTGTTGATTGTGTCTTCATAGGGTATCTTGAATACCCTATTTCATATAGTTTTTGGCTGTGAGTTCTGATTTTCTGACTTTGGTGTGAATACTTTTATGGAGTATATGGATGTTGAGTTCTTTGAACATGTTTATTTTGAAACATATCTCTTCTGAAAGATGTGTTGTTGATTCCCTAGATGTCTTTTCAACTAGTCATAATTTACTTTCAAAGGAAGATGAAGTATAATTGATCCTAGGATAAGTAAAAGCATTAGAACTGAGACTTTTTATGGACCTAGATTCTTAATAAGCCTAGCTTAGTCTGAGTTCTAGACTTGTAAAAAAGCCTTGACATCTATTGAAACCCCATTCTGATAAGAAGATTCATTTAGTGAAATGGACTCAGTCCGTCATAACCAGAATTGAAAGCTTATTAATTTACCTCTAGGGAGTAAGACCACATGATGTAATGAGTCTTTACGAGGAAACTTAAGGTAGATAGAACTGTGGAAAAATATTAGTCTAGGTTGGTAGCTAAAGGCTATAAATTAAAAGAAGGTGTAGATTTCCTTGACTCTTATTCACTTGTGACGAGAATTACTTATGTTGAGATGTTAATTGCTATTAATTGATGCATACACAACTTAGAGATACATCAGATGGATGTTAAGACAACTTTTTTAAAACCGTGAATTAGATAAAGAAATTTACATAGACCAACCTGAGGACTTTTTAGTGAAAGGTTATGGAGACAAAGTTTGTAAGTTGAACAAATCTTTGTATGGTTTTAAAATAAGCACGTAAACAGTGACATGAAAAATTTGGTCATGTGATAATGAGTAGTAGATTTAAGTCAATGAATCTGACAAGCATATTTACAAGTAACTTGTTAAGGATTCATGTGTGATTGTATGCTTGTATGCTTGTATGTTGATGATATGCTTATACTTGATACAAACATAGATGTGATTAATTCCACTAAAAATATGAGATGAATGAGAACATTGAATTGAAAGACTTAGGCATTGTTGATGTAATCTTAAGGATGATGATTAGAAGATGATCTAATATTTATAGTCATAGTCATTATCATTATGTTGAATTTGTACTTAAGAGATTCAATCAGTCTGATTGTAAGCCTGCTTGTACTCCTTACGATTCTTCTTGTAGACTCGAGAAAAATAAGGGTAATGGAGTATCTTAACTTTAATAGTCAAGAGTTATAGGATGTCCGATGAATTTAAAGGACTGTAAGAGTCCAGACATTTCCTATATTGTGAGTAAGTTAAGTAGAAATACTTGTAGTGTAGAGCAAGAGCATTGGGATGCACTTAGTAGAGTATCACCGAACCTAAAATACTCTATTACCTTTTGTTTGATTTATGAAAGGTATCTTGTTGTCCTTGTGGGACTTTGTGATGCAAATTGGATAGTTAACTCAGAGAATTCTAAGTCTACAAGTGAATATGTTTTCACTCTAGCAGGAGGGTTTGTTTTTGGAAGATTTCCGAACATACATATATTGCTCAATTCATTATGGAATCTGAGAGTATTGCGTTAGATAAAGCACGAGAGGGGGCCGAGTGCCTAACATGCTTTTTAGAAGACATTCTTATCTGGCATAGGCCTGTGCCAGCTATATTTATACATTATGTTAGCCAAGCTATAAAATCTAAAGCTAAAAATAACTAATATCAATCGGCGTTATTTCCATTGATTGGATAAAGTCCAAGGAGAATATCATGCAACCTTTGACGAAAGGTTTATCCAAAGAGATAGTTAGAAATACATTGAGAGGGATGGGGCTTAAGCTCATAAATTAAACTTGACATGAAGGATACTCAACCTTGCTGACTGGAGATCCCATAATCAAGGTTTCGAATGAGATAACTAATTTGTGGTGGGTAAAGGTAAACACTATCAGAAAATTTTATTCTCTGTCCCTTCCCTATGGTGTAGACGTGATAGTGTGACTACATGTGAAGGATGACTTTTAAGAAGTCTTCAATTTAAGATTAAAGTGGGGTGTAGCAGTAACACTCTTTATAGAAACTCACCTATCTGAATGAGGAACTGGGGTCGCTTCCTATGAGAATATGAGCTTTGATTCTCTAGATCATTCTGAGAAACAAGATATGTCCAGGGCCAAACTGGAAAAAACGGCACGAGCTTGGCAGAAAACTTGGAGATATCATCCGTGGTCGTTATCGCGTATTACATCAAACACTAGCAGTTCAAGACATAGTTCACTGTCTATAACAAGTAATTTCGGTAATATCTTACTAAGAAAAGGTTCAAAGACCTGATAGACACATTTTTTTGTCTGAATTGTCCTCAATGTCTATATTGTTAGTGCTTGATTTTGTACTTATGTTGGTGTTTTTATGTTTGTGTAGGTGTTTTTCGAGAAATACACTTGTGTGGAAAAAGTTGATCAAAAAGTGCTAATTGGACCCCCGGAGGAAATTACTAAAGGCACCCTCACCTTGGATAAGGGGCACCTCAGTTGAGCACTTGCTATTCGCACCCCCAATTTGGTTAGGGGGACACCATCTTCATCATTTGAATTTCCAGTTTGGCGGGAAAATTTGGTTTCAAAAGAACCAGAATTAGGGTTCAGATTTTGAAGATGTTCTAGTGAGATTCAATGGCTAAAATTGTTTGGGATGTTATGTTCGAGCATCACAGGCATGGTATGGTTGATATTTTCGGTTAGAATTTCCTGAATCATCAAGTTTGAGTGGAACATGGGGTTACGGGTTTTGCTTGAGAAAACCCGAGAGTTGCTGGTTTTGATTTTGGAGATTCTGGAGTGATTCAAACACTCCCGTGGATTGATATGGCCCTGTTTCGCTTATACATAGTTGGTATAGTCGTTTGATTCATCTAAGTTGGGCTCGATAATCGTTGGGAAGAAAACAGGGGAGTACGTATGTAGTTGAGATGATCACAGGATGACAGCTTGTTTGGACGTGTATTGCACGCGTTTGGTTGCTGCAGAGACGCGAAGGTGTTAAACAAGGATATTATGCACATAATTAACTGTTGCAGATTCGTGCCAGAGACAAAAAAAAAGGAAATAAAAATATTCCGAGTTAATGCCGAGTAATGGAGAAGATTTTGAAGTAATGAGGTGTTATTCTTGGACCTGTTGAGTATAAATAAGAGGATGGAGTAACAGAGAAGGGGGATGGAGATTTAGAGGAGGAAACGGAGCATAGAATAGGAAGTTGCAGATTTTTCTATGCTGCTACATGAAGAAGAAAACACGAAGAACATTGCACTATCCAGAACAATCGTAAAACACTGTCGTTTTTCCCTTCAGTTGCAACAATTTGTCAGCGACTTTACAACAGTGACCGCTGCACTTCTATTTTATCGTTCATTGTAACACTAGGTTTTGTAACACCCTTATACCATTGCAAATCTCTGTTTTCTATTATTTATCCAATAAAAACACCATTTGAGTTATGAGTTATCTTTTTGAGTGTGTTTGCATCATGAGAAGCTAGACCCCATCACTGGGACAACGGACGAAGTTGAATTTCACCATGTGGTAAATTTGATTAATTCCTTAATTACTATTTGCACTGATTTTTAATGAATTATGATTTCTATTAATTATTTGTTATTTTGTTTGATGGCGTATGCTTAGTTTTAATTACTTTTGATGCGTCATGCTTACAACCTACAATTAATGTTTTACGAAATCTACTTTGGAAAAGAATAGAGTTAATATTTCTTGTGTTTGGAGCTATAATTTCCTAGGATTAATTTCCGAACCACTTGAATATGAAAAACAGTGAAATCCCGACTCCTAGTGAATTCTTCATCCCGTGACATATTTTGAGTATTTTTTATATTTGAGCCTAGAATCAATCTCAACAAAGTCCGAGTGAACGACAACCTTCTTACCATTATATTAAAATACGATCAATTTTTGGCGCCGTCGACGCGGACTTATTTATAAATTTGTTTTTAGGTTTTATTTTTTATTTTTTGTTCTTTATTACGCGTTTTGGTATTTCTTGTTTGCTTTCAGATTTGGAGTTGAGCTAAATAAAAGAAAGAAAGTGTTGAAAATAAAAGTGAATCCAAAAAGGAATGGAAAGAGGAATCTAAAAGGAGTGAAGATGAAGATTTTGTACATAGTTATTTTATTTTTATTAGATTTTAATTCTTAGATTTTATTCTATTTTATTTTTAGAAACTGTAAATAGGATTTTATTTTTGTAATTTTTATTTTTATTTTTGGACACTTTTTGGACTTTATTTTTTGTACTCTTGGACATTATTTTTAAAAACCCTAAGGAAGGGTTAAAAATTAAATAAAACTACTTGCAGGGAAGGACGACAGTTACGATACTGTTTTGGGCCCTCAAGTTCGTACACTGACATAGGAGTCGGTGGCCTGAGTCTACTTCAACGGTTCATCGCCCGTCTGGTACGGGTGGTAAGACTCTATCCACCCACGAATCCCCTGTCAGTGGGTTTTATTTTGTGTGACAACTCACACCCCTGCAATAGAATGTCGAACTGGTATTACAATATCCAATACAACAAATATACGACTAATTTTCAAAATGGACATTACTTTGACCATAGTGTGAATAGTGGTTGGGAACGCCAATCTTTTGAAGGTTATGGCCCATACCATGGTGAGCCCAATTACTATCCACATGCCCACCGGTCATACGAGCAAAATTCTTATAATTCCTCTTCTCTAGATGAAGCACGTAAGATACTTGAGTCTACGCGTAAGTTACTTGAGTCGACACATAAGTTAGCGGACACAGATGACTTAGTTATGGACGAAAGAACTATAATGGTGAGTGAAACTTCTTTAGAAGATAACCTCAGGAAGTTAGCTGAGTCAACATGCATGTAAGTTAACTGAGTCAACACGTGAGTTTGCTGAGTCAACATGTAGGTTAGAGTTAGAGACAGGAGAAAGAATTGCTCGAATTACTTTGAATTTCCAATACATTGCTTCTAAAATCACCCTTGAAAACGGTAAAATTTTCTATTTACATAATCAAAAGGACGAGGTTAGAATTGGAAGCAATACTTTAGATAAGGTTCGACCATTTTCATGTTATGATGATGATTATGGTGAGGATAGTGTTGATGAAGAATTTGAAATAAATAGGCATAGTGATCAGGAATTTGCTACTCCAATTGAGCTTTATAATAATAAGGTTATTTCTGGTACAAATCCTAATAATTTTAACAATTATTCACCTATTCAAAAGGACGAGGATTTGACTAGAGATAATGTTTTAGACGATGTAGAATTTTCTTTTTACGAAGCCGATGATGGTTTAGAGGAACGAGTTTATTCTGAGAATACTGTTTTAGAGTCTAGCGATTTAGAAACAATAGTCTTAGACAAAGAATATGAACTCGTGGAGCTTTTAAATATGAGTGAGGATGCATCACCTGAGTATAACCTACAAGAAGCAATTGACCATTTTAAGGATTCTGATGATCTAGAAATTAGGTAAATTGTATCTAGTCTATCTAGAGACACCCAAAATTCTAAGTTTGGGGGTGATTATCATTCTCCATGTGCCTTACCTTTATCTCTCATAGAGATCCCTCACTTGGGACTTGATATATGTGCCTCAACCATTGTGCCAGATTACCTTCATACTAGTTCTCCTGAACCTAATAATGTCCAGGAAGAAGTTCAGTTGTTAGAAACCCATCCTCTGGTTGATGTGGTTACCCCCGGCTACGATACCACGATTGACTTTTTTTTCCCACCAAAAACCTTCCTTCCAATTGTGGGAACATATGAATTTCATATGTGTCGGTTATTAAGTTTTAAGACCAAACCTAATTACTTTAGAAAATTAGGTTCGACACATTTGCTTAAGAATGACCACCACTGTGGTCAACTGTGTGAATCAAATCTAATTGACTTAGAGGATCCCCAGTTATTCAGGTTATTGTTATGTGCTTCTAAGTTCTTAGTTGAGTATTTCCAGACTCTAGAACCCGATCTTCAGGATCCTGCCTTTGAGGAAATCCAGCCGATGAAAACTTTTTATCTAGACCCTTTTATAGATTCTGACTCGAACCACAACTAGATGTAGTTGTCTTAAATAAAAAAAATAGATAAGGGTGTGTTGGATATCTTCCTGGTCTATTGCAGTCTTCTCTTCTTGTGGATAACACTTTTCGATCCAGATGACCCGCAGTTATTCCGACTGTTGCTTTATGATTCTTCGAGGTGACTAACATCTTCCAATTTCTGGATGAAGACTTTAAACTTAGCACTTCTTGGGAGGTAACCCATGCTCATGCAATACGGTAATATCTTTCCTTACTCTTTTCTTCAAGTAGTAACAGTTTCTCCTTGTTCATGCTTTTAATTTCATCTTTAGAACATTGAGGACAATGTTAGATTTAAGTTTGGGGGTATGGGAGAAACCTTTTAGTTGTAGTATAAATAAATAAACTCCAGAGTCTAGAAATTTATGCTTATTAAGGTTGGCACTAACCAATCTAAGTGGATAGGAACATCTTGGATGTAGGAGTTGAGGAACCAATCTGACTAGATAGAAACATCTATAGAGTCTATTCATAAAAGCACAGAGTTCAGGTGTTAGAAATAACATGGTAGTTTTGCCATATCTCGTTGAGTCCTTTTCACCTTCTGTTTTTTTTATTTTCTTTTAAATGATTTGGTGGGGCCCACGAATCAAGTTGTTACCATTGCTAGGGTGAAATAGAGTGATTGAGATACCAAAAAAAAAATGATGAAAAAAAAATAAAAAAATTTGAGACCAGACCATCAGACCAACCGGAATAAATTCAATAAAGTCGACCGCTAGTTCCCTTGTATATGCCAGTCGTGTTGACCCTAAAGTCAGGATTATCGACCGTTGGTCCCCTTGTATATGCCAGTTGTGTTGATATTAGTCAGACCGATATATCAGTCCATTAGGATAGGTTTATCTTGGCAGAGGCCTTCAGACAGATATGGGAAACACCGTTCACCTTAAAACCATCTATGTTTTTCTCTATATCCATCTTCTTCATCTTTCCATGTGATTAGTTTTGCCTCTGAATATGATGTCCATAGTGCGACTATCTGAGTAGAGCTTTGTCACTTATATATGAATTTTAGTATGCTTGAGTGCAAACTCGTGTACAACAATTGGAATTTCGCATCAGGGTACTTCCTCCTATAGTCAATGATTGTATGCCAACCAAGAAGATCTTTAGTGCCTTCCAAGGTTCTGCGTAGATAGATAGGGTCTAGAGTAATGGTTTTGTGGGTACACCTCTGGTAAAACCCTCCCGAGATTAACTCGGTCACTGGGGCCACCTAGTGAGTTAGAATTTTATTTTCTAGATTAGTTTTGCTCGAGGACTAGCAAATAATAATTTTGGGGGTATTTGATAGACACATTTTTGTGTCTGAATTGTTAGTGCTTGATTTTGTACTTATTTTGGTGCTTTTTATGTTTGTGTAGGTGTTTTTCGAGAAATACACTTGTGTGGAAATTGTTGCTCAAAAAGTGCTAATTGGACCCCCAGAGGAAATTACTAAAGTCACTCTCACCTTGGATAAGGGGCACCTCAGTTGAGCACTTGTTATTCGCACCCCAAGTTTGGTTAGGGGGACACCATCTTCATCATTTGAATTTCCAGTTTGGCAGGAAAATCTGGTTTCAAAAGAACCAGAATTAGGTTTCAGATTTTGAAGGTGTTCCAGTGAAACTCAATGGCTAAAATTGTTTGGGAAGTTATGTTTGAGCATCACAGGCATGGTATGGTTGATATTTTCGGTTAGAATTGGTTGAATCATCAAGTTTGAGTGGAAAAGGGGGTTACGGGTTTTGCTTGAGAAAACCTGAGAGTTGTTGGTTTTGATTTTGGAGATTTCTGGAGTGATTCAATCACTCCCGTGGATTGATATGGCTCTGTTTCGCTTATACATAGTTGGTATAGTCGTTTGATTCATCTAAGTTGGGCTCGATAATCGTTGGGAAGAAAACAGGGGAGTACGTATATAGTTGAGATGATCACGGGATGACAGCGAGTTTGGACGTGAAGGTGTTAAACAAGGATACTATCCGCGTAATTAACTGTTGCAGATTCGTGCCAGAGACAAAAAAAGGGAAAGAAAAATATTCCGAGTTAATGCCGAGTAATGGAGAAGATTTTGAAGTAATGAGGTGTTATTCTTGGACCTATTGAGTATAAATAAGAGGATGGAGTAACAGAGAAGGGGGGTGGAGATTTAGGGGAGGAAACAAAGCGTAGAATAGGAAGTTGCAGAGTTTTCTCTACTGCTGCATGAAGAAGAAAACACGAAGAACATTGCACTATCTAGAACAGTCGTAAAACACTGTCGTTTTTCCCCTCAGTTGCAACAGTTTTTCAGCAACTTTACAACATTGACTACTGCACTTCTGTTTTATCGTTCATTGTAACACTGGGTTTTGTAACACCCTTATACCATTGAAAATCTCTGTTTTCTATTATTTCTCCAATAAAAACACCAATTGAGTTATGAGTTATCTTTTTGAGTGTGTTTGCATCATGAGAATCTAGACCCCATCACTGGGACAACGGAGGAAGCTAAATTTTATCCTGTGGTAAATTTGATTAATTCCTTAATTACTATTTGCACTATTTTTTAATGAATTATGATTTCTATTAATTATTTGTTATTTTGTTTGATGGTGTATGCTTAGTTTTAATTACTTTTGATGCGTCATGCTTACAACCTACAATTAATGATTTACGAAATCTACTTGGAAAAGAATAGAGTTAATATTTCTTGTGTTTGGAGCTATAATTGCCTAGGATTAATTTCTGAACTACTTGAATGTGAAAAACAGTGAAATCCCGACTCCTAGTGAATTCTTCATCCTGTGACATATTTTGTATATATTTTGTTATTTTGAGTATTTTTTATGTTTGAGCCTAGAATCAATCTCAACAAAGTCCGAGTGAATGACAACCTTCTTACCACTATATTAAAATACCATCAAGACCTCTGCCTAAAATGGTATTTCCTGCGTTTTTTATGTGATTTTCGTTTTGATGGTTTTGGTATCACTGGAACTTAGATCCTAAGGGTCACTAAGGGTTCACTAGTTCATGTTTTTGCACTTTGTTGAAAGGAACCTTTAGTCTCACTTGTGAGGAGCTAAAGATGAAAGCTCTGTATTTTGCAATCCATAGTGTGACCCTGGGGTCAACACACTGCTGTGTGATGGAGATGACGTTGGAATGGCTAGTATGACTTCAACATGAACGATCTGTCTGTCTGTTCAGTCGGTTCGGGTTGCGAGATTGGGTTGTTGATTTACCAAGATCTATTTGTGTTTTCGTGTTTTATTGAGTTTTCATTCACGTGGGGGATTTTTGGAAAACGATTAATAAAATATGATCTTTTGTGAATGAAAAACTTATTAGTCCCACACCGTGGAGTTTCCACTTTTTAGTTGTTTTAAGAAACTATATAAGATTTTTAGTCCCACATCGGGGAATTGTTCTTCTTAAGTTATATTTGTCAATTATATAAACAAATTCACTACTTTTGTAAAATCTATGGGAAAGGGGTTTCTCTATATTTTATTATTTTGATTTTTTCCTTATTTTGATTATTGCACCCAACACATGGAGTACTGTGATGATAGTATATAGGTGGCGCGATGGTGCTATACATGTTAGTAGCAGTTGATTATTAGGATTAAGATTAGTTTTTTTTTTTTTTTTTGCGACGGACGATTTAGGAGTTAGGCTTAATTGTGAGAGAGAAAGGGAGAAGGAAAATGGTGGTTGAGAATCCTCCGGACTATGTGATTATTTTGTTTTTTGATGTTTCGGGGAGGGCCTTCCCCCGATTTGTAAGGCCCTTGTTTGTTTCTTAATATATTCCTATTACCAAAAGAGAAATGAAAAAAAAAATATGGTGGTTGAGGGAAGATGAGATGTTATTGGTATAATACCGTAAGGTTTGTCTACCCATTTTATAAAAAGTTAAACAAAAATTAATATGTGTGGGTTTGTTTGGATTTAGGGAATATGGGGTTGGGAAATAGGTAAAACCACTAGAACGCAAACATGAAAAGGCAATATGTTGTAGGAGAAATATAGAGAAGAAAGAGATCTTATTCATTGGATATCAATGTTTTATTACATAGGAATAAGCCTATATTTATATGCTAGAGTATCAACCCTGGTTACATATAGATGGGCCGCACACATGGGCCAAAGACCCTACAACACTCCCCCTTGTGCGGTCCAATAATAGAGCTTCATATGTAGTGCTTCGAATGTAGTTCTTCAAATGTCGTTGTCTCCTTGATGACTTGTGACGAAATATATTTCCCTATTAAAACTTTGATAAGGAAAAACCCAGTGGGATAAAACCTTAGTACATCTCTTCACATGTAGTACTTCACATGTTGTCTCGTACTTTACATGTAGTTCATCACATGCAATACGATCTTCAAAGATCGACGAGTCTAAGTTGATTTCCTCGTTAAAACTTCGTCAGGCAAACCCAAAGGGACAAAACCTAAACTAAAGAAAAGGAGTACAATATTAAGTAAACTTAGAACATAGTTGGGTGCGTATACGTTGCCTCATTAAAACCTTGACAAGGAAAACCCAGTGGGATAAAACCTTGACGAAGGGAAAAGAGTACAACGTGACAGATGCAAGTAAAGGTGATCTGTTGCAGATGATCACTTTGTTCCGTTGAAGTAGACTAGTTGCTTCACAACTCCTAAGGCAGAAAATCCTTGTGGGAAAGACAATAGACTTAGTTGGGAAATTACTTCCCGGTGTTTGTTGTTGTCTCATTAAAAACCTTGCCGAGCAACAAAACCCTATGGGAAAAAGTAACCTCGGTGAAGGAAAAGAGTTCAACACACCATTAGATGCTCCCCCTGATGTCAGACAATTTTCATTAGTCTAATGCAGTTAAAAGGAGTTTATCACACTTTACTTTGGTGACTTGAACATTTAAAAAACCATGTTGTTAATTCTAGAAGTTACGTTGTTTAACAGACTATCGCATTTCATTTCTTTGATTCAGATATTTTCAGTAATATCAAAATGACCTTTATATCTTCAACGTTCAACATACTTGATGTTTTTTAGTGTTGCCTCGCTAAAAACTTTGTCGAGTAACAAAACCCTTTGGGAAAAACTATTCTCGATCGAAGGGAAAAAGAGTACAACACAGCTTCAGTTTCGAAGTAAAATATGTCGACATCATATCCTTGGATCCTCCCCCTGATGTCGGCATCTCCCCCTGATTTCTTTCAGAGTTGTTCCAGACAGTTCCTTTAGTCATGTATTTTTCGAAACTGAATATTGGTAATGACTTAGAAAATAATCTACCATATCTCCCTCTAATTAATTTCGTTGGAGAAGAGATTATTGTTCCTTAATGATCAAAACTTTTGGATTGCACTTTCATTAGCATTCCTTTTAATATCTTTGTGGGGATACAACAAATTTATATCAATGGTTACTTTTAAGTACATGATTACATTCATTATACCATTCCAATGACGTTACGTTGGCGCAGAGCTATATCTAGATAACAAGTTCCCTGTGGATGCAAAATTTTAATCGAGTACATTATCATACTAAGTACGTATAACAATGCGTTTATTGTACTTAGATATGGGAATTTCATCTCCCAACACATCTTCGTCATATTCCTTTGGACGAAATGGTTACTTACTTACATTTGAACCTTGACTAATCATGGGAGTGCTATCAGGATGCATGTCTTTGTTAAATTTCCTGACAACTTTAGACATATGCAAACTGGTGGAATAATATACCACAAGCTCAGTATTCGATCGAGCTTTCCCTAGATTTTTCATCTCAAATTCAGATTTTAAATAGCTTTTAATGTCTCTTATTACATCAAGAGTACACATCATGTCTGTACCATCAACATAAATAGCTACAATTCCAAATCAGGAACTTTCTTATGAATACGCAAGGAAAAATAACTTACTTGTCTATCCCCTCCAAATCAAATAGCCACTTAGACGGGTATACCACATCCGCCTGATTGCTTGAATCAATAAGTAAGCGTTCTATCTAACTGCAAACGCACTCTGTAGTTTAGAGTCATTTGATTTGGGAAACGAAAGTATATCAAGTACTTTTGTAAATATCTTCTATCTCTTGATTCTTTTAGAGATACGTAAAAACCACATACATATGCTGCATTTCAAGTCCTTTTGAAATTACCAAGCTAACTAAGTAGCAAAATGCTATAATGCTCATTACAACAAAGTAAACAATTCTAGGGCTTTGTGAGATACCTCGCGCCACAAGGAGAGTCTTTATACTTTTAAGACTGCTTTCTTCTCATTATGCTTTGTGACAAATTAATCATGTATGTCCAATAGGCTTTACACTTGGTTGGTTAGCACTACCACACCAAATACTGATAGGTGTATAAAAAAACCTCTCTAAGTATCGAATGGTTATGCTTTCTTAGCTAGTTTTCGTGTGAAATTGTATTATTAGGTATCTTTTATATTTTTTATGGGAATTTTGGAGCTTATTCCCGGAAAGAACAAGAAATCGTCCAATTGGCTTAAAGAGAGAGACGGAATTATCATTGCATGGGAAACCACTATCGGCAGTTGTGTGGGCGTTAGAAAGGAAAAAGGTGCTGAAATGAATGGCATCTGTATGCACCGTTAAAACTCATGGGAGGAAGTAGCAGTATCAAAACTGGAGATTAAAAGAGAATTCATATTCTCTTGGCGTTAAAAATGTTGGGTGCACTCATGGGATTATTTTCACCGGCCTGGTTTACAAGTGCTGGGATTAAAGACATACTCTCAATCAGTTGGATCAGACCTTGTCAAAAGTGTTATACTTAACACATCTGAGTGAACTTATGGGGCACATTCAGCTGGATCTCCTCGACTATTCTGCAGTTCTCACTTTTGGTCGATGATGAAAGCTTTTCTGAGGCCAACTGGCCAATAATGAGGTGGTAAGAGATCGAGACCAAGTTGAGCTTGGTATTGGATAGAGCTAATGTGATGCTTGCATGATAGTGGTTGAACGAAGGAGGTTAGCTGAACGATGATGGACACGGACTTGGCTTGCTGCTACAGTATGGCAGCAGTGTTGGTTGATGGCAGTGACGTTGGAACGGATTTTGGAAACAAGAGTGAACTCGATTATTGGCTAGAATAGTTTTAGTGATAGTCGATGGACGATGAAGCTCTCTGCCAATATTATGGAGTTGTTAGCAGTGAGGATAAGAGCGATCTGGGAAGATTTTACTGCCGGTGTTGGAGGAGCCAAGGTGACGAGATGGGTACTGATGCTGCTCACAGGTTAATGGTGACGCCAACATGGTCAAGATTAGCTGATGATAATGATGGCTTTCATGCATGGAAGTAAGAAGCTGTATAAATAGATGGTTATGGTGTTGTTGTTGCTCGGAAGGCTACTGATGGCTTGGAGTGGAGAAAATGGACAAGAGCTGTAAGAACATGTTATGTTTGCATGGATATTCTCAGTGGAGTGCTAGTTGGAGCTGGGAATGACGCAACTGATGGATCGTAATGAACCGAGCTTGTGGATGCTTGAGTTGCCGCTGGTCGACAAAGATTAACGGATCACGTTGTTGGCGTGTTGCTGCTGCCGATGGGAAGGTAGTTGGTTACTTGTGATGGTTGGCTGGCAATGGAGAGGATTCGTGCATGACAGCTAAGCGATTCAGAAATGATGTTAACGGAGAAGAAGAATGGAGTCACGCCATTGGAAGTCATTTGTTGGAGTTGGGTTTATTTGTGGTATGCGTGAGTTAGGGGTTTGAAAACAAAACAAGATGCTGCCATTGCGAATGATAGCAGCAATGGAGATGAATAGAAGCCATGTGCTATAACAGTGGCTGATGATTGGAATATGTACGCTGTTGCTAAAGATGGTTGGATCGAGATGGGTATATTGGTGACTGTCGATATCGGTAGTAGACAATGAGGTCTTTGCGGTGGCTTTCAATGAACAGATTGGGTTGTCTTGAATACGAGGAGAATTGTGAGTCTGGAGTCTGCAGCTGAGAAAGTATAATGGTAGAAATTCGGAAGAAGCAATTAATGAAAAGATGGGATGGACTATTAGGGACGAGCCCGGTTCTTTGTCGAGCTTAGAATGTGACCAGCGCAGGCCCAATAGGCTTTTGAGCCAAATTACTCTACACGAACATGCTTTTAATTAAGGTTGCGGCTATTTATTTTGCAGTGGCTCACTTTGAGCAGCCTTGGACGTGAGTGTGCAAGAGTTTGTGACCTACTTTGCACGGGATTTTATGCACGGGACAATCTCCTATTTTTGCTAGGTTTACTAGTTTTCTTCAAGAGGAGGTGCACTTTCCTATTTTTGCTAGGTTTTCTAGTTTCTTAAGAAGGAGGTTACAAAAACTCTATATATAGAGAACCCTAGGCAGAATTTTAGAGATCATCATATCTTCTTGACTAATATCTTCTTTTCACCGTTTTTCTCCCCCTTAGGGGGGAGAACTATCTCTTTTCTATATTCTTTTTATATTGTAAGGATGAATTCAAAGTTCTAATGTGAAGCTCAATTATTTTTCAAGTTTGTTTCAAGTTTTAAATTGATTCATTGTGGATTGTTTTTACTATATTGAAGGTTTATGATTGATTTTAGATTGGTTTGGGTGCGCAACCAGATTAGCCTATTAATCATTCTAATGCTAGTAAAGAGGTGAGTCGACCCGTAATTGTCTCTTATCTCCTACACAAGTAGAAATCACAAGACCTTACGGAGGGATTCTGTGGAGCAATTGCGAGTAAAGACAACACCAGTAAGTGGACCGAGCATACCGAGTTTTACTGCTGGGATCAAACCTAAATTCACAAATCTTAATGCATTCTGGGAATTACATCTTGTAGTCGAGCGCTTCCGTGTCAAGGTGGTTCTTTTGAATAGAATCCGGTAGTCGAGCGCTTCCATATCCGGTGATATATGGAGTTTTTGGGGATTGCTAAGCGTACCTGCTTTCCTACGGTTGGTGACAAGTGTTTCAAACAAGAGATAAATGGGTACAATGTTGAGTTAACGGTTAGTAACTGCGAAGGATTTCTTCAATATCTTTTCCTTTTTATCCTTCTTTATTATTTTCACCGATTTAGATAACTGATAGGTGAAGAATACACCTAATTTACTATCTAGTAGTTTATGCTTTCTTTGCTATTTTTCTTGTAAATTATGTATTTTATGTGTGTTTTTGAGTTATTAGGTACTCTGGAGTCGCACGGAGGAAAAGGAGAAGAAATCGTCTAATTTGAGCATAAAGGGAAAAATTGTCATTTCATCAGGAGGCAAATACTATCTGGAGCCCAGCTATGGTTAAGGGGCTCTCATTCAGGGTACCCCTTATCACTCAGCAGTGGATGTTACTATCACTGGATAGCCCTTATCCAAAGGCAGGTTGGCTGTAGCACCCAGTCAGTGGGTGGTTTTAATGATGGGTGTCTGAATCCATCTGACCCATATACCCACACCCGTGGGGCGTACCCATCCGGACCCGAACCCGGATCCTGACCCAACTCTCATACCTAAACCTAAAATCGAGTATAGACCTTCTCAATCATTACGCACTTCTGAAATTTAGAAGAACAGGGAGAAAAGCTGCGCAGCAGCCATAAACAAATCGATAGAAATCGAGAGAGAGCAACAGAGTTGTGAGGAATTGATACAGAAGTGAAGCTATTAAGAAGACAGAGTTGGTGGAAGCAATTCAGATGAAGATATGAAGCTCAGAAAGAAGAAATCGAAATTCAAGAACTGAAGTAGATCGAAAAGGGGGTGGATTCAAGAGCTACTGAAATTGAGTTCTGTGAGGAGAAGGGTTCTGTGAGGTGGTATTGAAATTGAAGTATGAGATGTTGATGGAAGAAATCAGGGTTTCTATTGTTCCATGGAGAAACAGATCGAGAAGTTGAAGCTCAAAGAGATGTTAATGGTGTTGAGAAGGAGAAACAGTGGTGCATTGCTTTGTGAAATTCAGTGATGGGGTTTTGTTGGTGAACAGATGAGTGATGAATTGAAGCGATTGATATGATTAAGAAATTAGGGTTTGTGGTGTTGTTGTGTGTAAATCGGGGAGCTGCTTGAAATTGGGTTTTGATTGTGGTGGTAATGAAGACACAGAGGAAATCAAGAGAAGAATTGAAGATGTTGGTTCATAGGCAGATTGGGTTTTAAATAAACCAATTGATGTTTGTTGAATTTCATGGGTCTGGTAGATGGATTGTGAGGCTGTTATTGGGACTCAGAAGCATCAGAAAAGGGGTTTCTGCTAATTTAATCTGTGTTGGTGGTGTTGGTATGAAGCTCAGTAAAATGGGTTTGGTTCTGAGATAGAGAAATTGAGCTCTTGTTGTTGATTAATTAGATGGGTTTTGAGATTCAGTCATTGAGCAATGGATTGAATGGGTTTGATGTTGAAATATGGTTGGATCGAATCTGACTGCCATGGAAAGATGTGGATTGAATCTGGGTTTGAGAAGAAGCTACTATGAAGCAAGGAGTTTGGTTGAATTGAATGGAAATTGGGACCTGTGTGTTTGTGTTGAGAAGCAGTTATGAAGATGAAAAAGGGGATCTGAGATGTACAGTAATTGGTTGCTGTTAATCGAAAGATGGAAGAGATGGATTGAGCTAAAGAAGCTGCTGGTGCTTGGAATGGTGTACAGATCTGGTGATGTTGAGTGTCATGGGAAGTGCTGGTGCAGGAGCTACAAAATGAGCTGGAACTGATGTTGAGCAGCTGAGAAGAATGGCAATGAAGTAAAGGGAGATTCAAGATGGTAGTGGTAATGGAACTGCAGGTGGTTTGTGCAAATGGAAGAGCCTTTGCTGTTGCAGGTGGAGGTTATGGAATTGGATGACAAGTTGTGTTTGAGCTCACAAAGGAGAATGGAAGCTGTGAATTCATGTGGTGGTGTTTGATGGCAGTGTCACAGCTGGTGAATGCTTTGCAGGGAAGGTTATGGAGTCACTGAACTGAATGAATTACAGGGAAGGTTGCAGTGACAGCCATCATGGCTGGGTAGCAGGACTGGCATGGCCATCTTGGCCGTGAACAATAAGGTTCAGTGCAAGTGGCTTGGTCAGAACTAGTCAGCCGAGTTAGCCAGCTGACTCGGTTCTGACTGGTTCTAACTCAGCCCCTTGACCCTTGACTTTAGACTAACGTTTGACTTATGGTTTTGACCTGTTTGACCGTTAGTCCTAACGGTGGACTGACGGAATATACCTTGACCGGAGGAGAATTTTCAGGTCACCGACGGCGACGGATTCCGGCCTATTTCCGGTTTTCCGGCGAGCAAAAGTTGCAGAATTTTGTGTGGATTTCTCTCATGGGATGTGAAGAGTTGGACTTGGAATTGAATGAAGAATTTGGCTTGGATTTGGAAAGAGGAGATGAAAGATTTGAGAAAGGCTTGGATTTGGAAATTGAGCTACAAAAGGAAAGGGATTCTATTCCTTAGAAGATATGGAGAACATTGAAGCCTATAAATAGAGAAGAACTTCTACACTTCCATATATATAGATGCACTTAGATACACACATCTTTTACAATACTTTTGCACACTTTTACACACACAATACTTTTCTCTTTGTGTGAACTCTTTAATATGAGTAACTAATTTGATTGAGGATGAATTCCTAGTTCTTAACATGTTTTGAGTTTGTTTTAAATCTACTTTGAAGTTTTCACATGATTATCGTTTGTTTTTACTAATAGGAGTGATCTTAAAGACATTCATGATTGATTGATAGATTATCTAGGTGTACAACTAGATTGATTTGTTAATTTGATCTATAGCTAGTGAAAGTTAGGGGATAAGTAATCGTTTCTTGACTTTTCACATAAGTAGCAAACACAAGACCTTGCGGAGGGATTCCGTGGAGCAATTGTGTGTAAAAACAACGTTAGCAAGTGGACCTTGATCTAAGAGTTTAACTACTAATATCAACCTAATAAATTCATAAATCTTAATGCGTTTAACTAAATTACATCTTGAGTGATCTACTACTAGGTGGTTTGGTGAATAGAATCCGGTAGTCGAGAACTTCCGTATCCGGTGATATAAGGGATTTTGGGGTTAGCACTGATCTAGCTGCTATACCTACGGTTGGTGATAATTTGTGACTAATAAGAAGTGGAAAAGAACATAACTTTAATCATTGTTTTGCAGCGAAGAAGGATTCCTTGATCTATTCTCTCTTATCGATTTCTTTTTAATTGCTTTGTTTATTTTATTTACTTTCTTAAATTCTTTTTAATACCCCCCTTTGTGTGACAATTTTACAAATAGAATCTCGTGCTCCTCGTGGGATCGACCTTGACTACCCTATATTACTTGTTAATTAGGTAGTAAAGTATTAATTAATTTGTTGTGGTTACGACCCGCATACAAATTTTGGCGCCGTTGCCGGGGAGCATCGGATGATTTTAGTTGTTTTCTTTTTACTTTTTGCTTTATTCTTGCTTTGTTGGATTCTTTATCGTATCTAACTTAGTTTTTGAATTGTTTTTCAGGTACCGGTTTTCCATGTATGGTGGACAAGAGCAAGCATATTTCAACAATCAATACGATTTTCAACCTCAACATCATGGCAACTTCCAACCATCCTTAGGATACAAACAAAACCAATCTTTTGGCTATGATCAAAATCCTTTGGAGCCTTATGGGTATTCTCATGCATATCAACAACCTTATGACGGGTATGTAAGTGGACAATTACAAGGATGGACGGATAATTATGCTTCTAATACATTGTTTTCTAGTAATGTGCAGACGGAGAGTTGGGAATATACTCCTCTTCATCGTGTTTTTCCTTCACTTTTTAAGGATATACAATCTAGAAACTCTATACACGGTGGTAAGCGTGTTAATGTCCGTAAACTTGCACAAAAGTTATACAAATTGGAAGATGATGGAGACTCGGAAGAGCTTGTCGCAGAAATTAGTAAGACCATTCATATGGAACTTAAACGACGTCGGGATAAAGGTTATGAAACCGATGAAGATTCTTATTATGGTGAGTCCGATAATGAAGATGATTGTGTTGAAAAGGACCAACCTTTGGAAACTTTTGATGACGCTAGTGTAGATTACTCGAGCCTTGATCTTAATAATGATCAATCACCTATTCAAAAGGTAGAGCTTGAGGAAGATGCATTTAGTGCTTGGAAAAAATTCCTTAGGGAAAATCATGAGTCCGCGGAAGTGTATGAAAGTTGCAACAATGAGGAAGTTATTCCAACTCCGGATCATAATAACGATCCTTCGCCTATTCAAAAGGAGGAGATTGGGTGTGACTTTCCTATTGTTGTAAACGGTATAACACCCTCACAAGAAGATCTTACAATTTTTACCGACGAAAATCACTTTAGTGAATGGCCCGATTCCGATGATGAAGATGTTGAAGAGGTGATGCTCGATAATGGAACCGAATTGAATGATATTGTGGAAGACCCAATTGAACTTGCTAATGATTATGATGATGCCGAGACTTTGGTTAAGGTAGAAAATGATGAAGAATGGTTGCAAAGTTTGATAGAGGACCACGATATGCAAGAGGTAAATAATTCACTCGAATTTTTTAAGAATGAGGAGGATACCGTAATACAAGAAATTGTGCAAGGTTTGTCTAACCCTTTGCATGTTAATTCTTCTCCTTTACCTCTTATTGGTTTGAATGTATGTGCTTCGAAAGTATTTTTGAATGACTTTGTTTCTCGATATCCACCATTGGAAACACTTGATGCTAATACTATGCAGGTTTGCCAAGAGGAAACCATGGAAGTTCCCAAATTCTATGTTCTTTATACACTTCCGAGTGTGGACAAGAATAAGTGTGGGGGAAATTTCTATCGAGCTATAACTTTACTATTATTTTCTTGTGCTAATATTTGTATGGAGTTATTGTTTGCAAAACAGGTACTATGGGAGGACCCCCAAATTTTCCGATTGTTGGTATATGGGGAGTGAGTCTTACAAGAGCCATGTCGGGCCGTCGACTTTAAAACAAGCGCTAAGTGGGAGGCAACCCACCGGTTTTGTATTTCTTATCCTTTTATTTTGCTTTTTATTTTGTTATTTATTTTGTTCCATATCATATTAGGATTTCCCACCTTGATTTTACTTGGACGATTCAATTACATTGAGGACAATGTGAGGTTTAAGTGTGGGGGAGTAGCTAAGCATATTTTTTTGCATAAAAAAAGAGAAAAATAATTTTGCATTAAAACTTTCAACTTTTAGAGATTTTAGAGTCACTAGCATGCTTCTAGGTATGATTACATAGAGAATTCTGACCGACATAATTGAACTTGGAAGTGTTAGGGAACTACATTCGATTTCTTGCTTGTTAGAGTGTTAAATAATGGATTTAATCATGCCGGTGATGCAAATTTGGTGCAGGTAGAAGTGCGTTATTAGAGTTGCTGATCAATCATTAGTGGAGACTACCCATTTTCATATCATGAGAGGCACCGACCAAAAATTCTTCCTTTACTAAAGAGCTTCTTTTGAGTGTGTGTCACCGTACGTTAATTCCGGGTAGAATGGTGAGCTACCCAATTTCACACCAATTTCAGCACTATTTTGATATCTTGAGTGCTAATTTTTGTCAATCATGAGGGTGACGTTTATAGATGAAAGCTACCTTCTTGTAGTTCGATTTGCAGTTAGCACCATTCTCTCGCTCGACAACAACGGGTCCATAGAAACACCATAATCATCAACAACAAGGGAGCGACATCAAAATCTACAAGGAAAGTTGAAAAGGTTCAAGGTTTGCAAGCAACAATGGAACAAGAAAAAAAGAAAATTTTATATCCAAGTAAAGCAACATACAATGAGCAGATTTTTACATACAAGTTGAAGACTTACAATACAATGAGGTAATTCTATATTCAAGTATGAAGACTTATTGAAGTTTATGATTTCGAGACGATACAAGTTGTGAAGAATCAAGCGGTAAAGTACTTTTCCACGGCCATGGTTTATTTTATTTTTCACTTTTGATTTGTATTGTGTTTCTTTTGTCTAAAAAAAAAACATGAAAAAAAAAAGAAAAAGAAAAGAAAAGAAAAAATATATATATGAGACAAGAGAAATATCTATTATTGTTTTGTTTTGAATAAGCCGTGGGGAAGGAAAATCTATAAGGAAGTTTCAAGCGACAAGGAGTTAAGGAAAAAGGTTACAAATTGTTAATGATTTATGAAGTTCTAGTATTTATCATCAATAGTTGAAGCCGAAGACCAAGAAGATAAAGACAAGGAGCGGAAGACGTTTCTATTGGATTCCGTGAGAGTGGTGTTATCATAATTGGCAATCGGATGTGAAGGTAAGAATCTCATCCTCAATATAAGTGGTTGATTTCCTTTCTTAGAGATCGTTAGAAAAATGGTTTTTCAAAATGTTAAAAGATGTGGGTTTTTCAAAATTTCGGAAGTTATCCTTCCCACCATTCAACGTGTTGCAGGAATTCTCGCTTCATTCCTACCTGCACATATGTGAGACCCATAAAAAAGCCGTCTTTTTGAGTGCAATTATCATAAAACCCTTTTAAGTGAGGCAGAAGTCGAGGCGAAATGCTTATTGATCGTTTCTCAAACACGTGTTCTCTCATTATGGTGTGGTTATTTCTCACTCAACATTTAAGAATGAGAATATGTTCTTTAGTATTTCTAACTTCTCATTACTAGCATGCAGAAACTCTATGTCTTCATAACTCTTAGGATGCTTGGGAAGCTAGAACACTTTGAAGTTGTGAGTTTTATTTTGATTTGCTCGAGGACTAGCAAAGTCTAAGTGTGGGGGAATTTGATAGGTGAAGAATACACCTAATTTACTATATAGTAGTTTATGCTTTCTTTGCTATTTTTCTTGTAAATTATGTATTTTATGTGTGTTTTTGAGTTATTAGGTACTCTGGAGTCGCACGGAGGAAAAGGAGAAGAAATCGTCTAATTTGAGCATAAAGGGCAAAATTGTCATTTCATCAGGAGGCAAATACTATCTGGAGCCCAGCTATGGTTAAGGGGCTCTCATTCAGGGTACCCCTTATCACTCAGCAGTGGATGTTACTATCACTGGATAGCCCTTATCCAAAGGAAGGTTGGATGTAGCACCCAGTCAGTGGGTGGTTTTAATGATGGGTGTCTGAATCCATCTGACCCATATACCCACACCCGTGGGGCGTACCCATCCGGACCCGAACCCGGATCCTGACCCAACTCTCATACCTAAACCTAAAATCGAGTATAGACCTTCTCAATCATTACGCACTTCTGAAATTTAGAAGAACAGGGAGAAAAGCTGCGCAGCAGCCATAAACAAATCGATAGAAATCGAGAGAGAGCAACAGAGCTGTGAGGAATTGATACAGAAGTGAAGCTATTAAGCAGACAGAGTTGGTGGAAGCAATTCAGATGAAGATATGAAGCTCAGAAAGAAGAAATCGAAATTCAAGAACTGAAGTAGATCGAAAAGGGGGTGGATTCAAGAGCTACTGAAATTGAGTTCTGTGAGGAGAAGGGTTCTGTGAGGTGGTATTGAAATTGAAGTATGAGATGTTGATGGAAGAAATCAGGGTTGCTATTGTTCCATGGAGAAATAGATCGAGAAGTTGAAGCTCAAAGAGATGTTAATGGTGTTGAGAAGGAGAAACAGTGGTCATTCTTCTGTGAAATTGAGTGATGGGGTTTTGTTGGTCGGAACAGATGAGTGATGAATTGAAGCGATTGATATGATTAAGAAATTACGGTTTGTGGTGTTGCTGTGTAACTCAGGAGCTGCTTGAAATTGGGTTTTGATTGTGGTGGTAATGAAGACACAGAGGAAATCAAGAGAAGAATTGAAGATGTTGGTTCATAGGCAGATTGGGTTTTAAATAAACCAATTGATGTTTGTTGAATTTCATGGGTCTGGTAGATGGATTGTGAGGATGTTATTGGGATTCAGAAGCATCAGAAAAGGGGTTTCTGTTAATTTAATCTGTGTTGGTGGTGTTGGTATGAAGCTCAGTAAAATGGGTTTGGTTCTGAGATAGATAAATTGAGCTCTTGTTGTTGATTAATTAGATGGGTTTTGAGATTCAGTCATTGAGCAATGGATTGAATGGGTTTGATGTTGAAATATGGTTGGATCGAATCTGACTGCCATGGAAAGATGTGGATTGAATCTGGGTTTGAGAAGAAGCTACTATGAAGCAAGGAGTTTGGTTGAATTGAATGGAAATTGGGACCTGTGTGTTTGTGTTGAGAAGCAGTTATGAAGATGAAAAAGGGGATCTGAGATGTACAGTAATTGGTTGATGTTAATCGAAAGATGGAAGAGATGGATTGAGCTAAAGAAGTCTATTTGGTGCTTGGAATGGTGTACAGATCTGGTGATGTTGAGTGTCATGGGAAGTGCTGGTGCAGGAGCTACAAAATGAGCTGGAACTGATGTTGAGCAGCTGAGAATAATGGAAATGAAGTAAAGGGAGATTCAAGATGGTAGTGGTAATGGAACTGCAGGTGGTTTGTGCAAATGGAAGAGCCTTTGCTGTTGCAGGTGGAGGTTATGGAATTGGCTGACAAGTTGTGTTTGAGCTCACAAAGGAGAATGGAAGCTGTGAATTCATGTGGTGGTGTTTGATGGCAGTGTCACAGCTGGTGAATGCTTTGCAGGGAAGGTTATGGAGTCACTGAACTGAATGAATTACAGGGAAGGTTGCAGTGACAGCCATCATGGCTGGGTAGCAGGACTGGCATGGCCATCTTGGCCGTGAACAATAAGGTTCAGTGCAAGTGGCTTGGTCAGAACTAGTCAGCCGAGTTAGCCAGCTGACTCGGTTCTGACTGGTTCTAACTCAGCCCCTTGACCCTTGACTTTAGACTAACGTTTGACTTACGGTTTTGACCTATTTGACCGTTAGTCCTAACGGTGGACTGACGGAATATACCTTGACCGGAGGAGAATTTTCAGGTGACCGGCGGCGACGGATTCCGGCCTATTTCCGGCCAAAAACCCAGTTTTCCGGCGAGCAAAAGTTGCAGAATTTTGTGTGGATTTCTCTCATGGGATGTGAAGAGTTGGACTTGGAATTGAATGAAGAATTTGGCTTGGATTTGGAAAGAGGAGATGAAAGATTTGAGAAAGGCTTGGATTTGGAAATTGAGCTACAAAAGGAAAGGGATTCTATTCCTTAGAAGATATGGAGAACATTGAAGCCTATAAATAGAGAAGAACTTCTACACTTCCATATATATAGATGCACTTAGATACACACATCTTTTACAATACTTTTGCACACTTTTACACACACAATACTTTTCTCTTTGTGTGAACTCTTTAATATGAGTAACTAATTTGATTGAGGATGAATTCCTAGTTCTTAACATGTTTTGAGTTTGTTTTAAATCTACTTTGAAGTTTTCACATGATTATCGTTTGTTTTTACTAATAGGAGTGATCTTAAAGACATTCATGATTGATTGATAGATTATCTAGGTGTACAACTAGATTGATTTGTTAATTTGATCTATAGCTAGTGAAAGTTAGGGGATAAGTAATCGTTTCTTGACTTTTCACATAAGTAGCAAACACAAGACCTTGCGGAGGGATTCCGTGGAGCAATTGTGTGTAAAAACAACGTTAGCAAGTGGACCTTGATCTAAGAGTTTAACTACTAATATCAACCTAATAAATTCATAAATCTTAATGCGTTTAACTAAATTACATCTTGAGTGATCTACTACTAGGTGGTTTGGTGAATAGAATCCGGTAGTCGAGAACTTCCGTATCCGGTGATATAAGGGATTTTGGGGTTAGCACTGATCTAGCTGCTATACCTACGGTTGGTGATAATTTGTGACTAATAAGAAGTGGAAAAGAACATAACTTTAATCATTGTTTTGCAGCGAAGAAGGATTCCTTGATCTATTCTCTCTTATCGATTTCTTTTTAATTGCTTTGTTTATTTTATTTACTTTCTTAAATTCTTTTTAATACCCCCCCTTTGTGTGACAATTTTACAACTAGAATCTCGTGCTCCTCGTGGGATCGACCTTGACTACCCTATATTACTTGTTAATTAGGTAGTAAAGTATTAATTAATTTGTTGTGGTTACGACACGCATACAATAACATAACAATTGCATTACTCTTCGTGGGAACGATCTCTTACTACCGCTATATTATATTTAATTAGTGGGAAATATATTTTTATTTTGTTGAGTAAACGACGATCACCAAAATTGGCGCCGTTGCCGGGGAGTAATTGCTTATTGTTTGTTATTTGTTTTGGCTTAAAGGTTTTGTGGGTATATCTCTCGTAAGCCCTCACGAGACTATAACTCGTCCACTAGGGACACCTAGGGGTTTAAAGGCCTGTTATTCATGCTAAGAGTAACCGTATCCTCACGACATGGAGTTGTATTTTATTTTTCTTTCGTTTTGTTTGCTCGAGGACTAGCAAAGTTTGGGTGTGGGGGAATTTGATAGGTGTGTAAAAACACCTCTCTAAGTATCGATTGGTTGTGCTTTCTTAGCTAGTTTTCGTGTGAAATTGTATTATTAGGTATCTTTTATATTTTTTATGGGAATTTTGGAGCTTATTCCCGGAAAGAACAAGAAATCGTCCAATTGGCTTAAAAAGAGAGACAGAATTATCATTGCATGGGAAACCACTATCGGCAGTTGTGTGGGCGTTAGAAAGGAAAAAGGTGCTGAAATGAATGGCATCTGTATGCACCGTTAAAACTCATGGGAGGAAGTAGCAGTATCAAAACTGGAGATTAAAAGAGAATTCATATTCTCTTGGCGTTAAAAATGTTGGGTGCACTCATGGGCTTATTTGCACCGGCCTGGTTTACAAGTGCTGGGATTAAAGACATACTCTCAATCAGTTGGATCAGACCCTATCAAAAGTGTTATACTTAACACATCTAAGTGAACTTATGGGGCACATTCAGCTGGATCTCCTCGACTATTCTGCAGTTCTCACTTTTGGTCGATGATGAAAGCTTTTCTGAGGCCAACTGCCCAAGAATGAGGTGGTAAGAGATCGAGACCAAGTTGAGCTTGGTATTGGATGGATATAATGTGATGCTTGCATGATAGTGGTTGAACGAAGGAGGTTAGCTGAACGATGATGGACACGGACTTGGATTGATGCTACAGTATGGCAGCAGCGTTGGTTGATGGCAGTGACGTTGGAACGGATTTTGGAAACAAGAGTGAACTCGATTATTGGCTAGAATAGTTTTAGTGATAGTCGATGGACGATGAAGCTCTCTGCCAATATTATGGAGTTATTAGCAGTGAGGATAAAAGCGATCTGGGAAGATTTTACTGCCGGTGTTGGAGGAGCCAAGGTGACGAGATGGGTACTGATGCTGCTCACAGGTTAATGGTGACGCCAACATGGTCGAGATTAGCTGATGATAATGATGGCTTTCAGGCATGGAAGTAAGAAGCTGTAGAAACAGATGGTTATGGTGATGTTGTTGCTCGGATGGCTACTGATGGCTTGGAGTGGAGAAAATGGACAAGAGCTGTAAGAACATGTTGTGTTTGCATGGAGATTCTCAGTGGAGTGCTAGTTGGAGCTGGGAATGACGCAACTGATGGATCGTAATGAACTGAGCTGTGGATGCTTCTGCAGTGCTGCTAGTCGACAACATTAACGGATCACGCTGTTGGCAGTATTGCTGCTGCCGATGGGAAGGTAGTTGGTTACGGTGATGGTTGGCTGGCAATGGAGAGGATTCATGCATGGCAGCTAAGCATTTCAGGAAATGATGTTAACGGAGAAGAAGAATGGAGCTGCTGCCATTGGCGATCATTGTTGGAGTTGGGTTTATTTGTGGCTATCGTGAGTTCGGGGTTTGAAAACAAAACAAGATGCTGCCATTGCGAATGATAGCAGCAATGGAGATGAATAGAAGCCATGTTCTATAACAAGTGGTGATGATTGGAATATGTACGTTGTTGCTAAAGATGGTTGGATCGAGATGGGTATATTGGTGACTGTCGATATCGGTAGTAGACAATGAGGTGCTGCAGTGGCTTTCAATGAACAGATTGGGTTGTGCTGAATACGAGGGAGAATTGTGAGTCTGGAGTATGCAGCTGAGAAAGTATAATGGTAGAAATTCAGAAGAAGCAATTAATGAAAATATGGGATGGACTATTAGGGACGAGCCCAGTTTGCTGTCGAGCTTAGAATGTGACCAGCGCAGGCCCAATAGGCTTTTGAGCCAAATTACTCTACACGAACAGGCTTTTAATTAAGGTTGCGGCTATTTATTTTTCCGTGGCTCACTTTGAGCAGCCTTGGCCGTGAGTGTGCAAGAGTTTGTGACCTACTTTGCACGGGATTTTATGCACGGGACAATCTCCTATTTTTGCTAGGTTTACTAGTTTTCTTCAAGAGGAGGTGCACTTTCTTATTTTTGCTAGGTTTTCTAGTTTCTTAAGAAGGAGGTTACAAAAACTCTATATATAGAGAACCCTAGGCAGAATTTTAGAGATCATCATATCTTCTTGACACATATCTTCTTTTCACCGTTTTTCTCCCCCTTAGGGGGGAGAACTATCTATTTTCTATATTCTTTTTATATTGTAAGGATGAATTCAAAGTTCTAATGTGAAGCTCAATTATTTTGCAAGTTTGTTTCAAGTTTTAAATTGATTCATTGTGGATTGTTTTTACTATATTGAATGTTTATGATTGATTTTAGATTGGTTTGGGTGCGCAACCAGATTAGCCTATTAATCATTCTAATGCTAGTAAAGAGGTGAGTCGACCCGTAATTGTCTCTTATCTCCTACACAAGTAGAAATCGCAAGACCTTACGGAGGGATTTTGTGGAGCAATTGCGAGTAAAGACAACACCAGTAAGTGGACCGAGCGTACCGAGTTTTACTGCTGGGATCAAACCTAAATTCACAAATCTTAATGCGTTCTGGGAATTACATATTGTAGTCTAGCGCTTCCGTGTCAAGGTGGTTCTTTTGAATAGAATCCGGTAGTCGAGCGCTTCCGTATCCGGTGATATATGGAGTTTTTGGGGATTGCTAAGCGTACCTGCTTTCCTACGGTTGGTGACAAGTGTTTCAAACAAGAGATAAACGGGTACAATGTTGAGTTAACGGTTAGTAACTGCGAATGATTTCTTCAATATATTTTCCTTTTTATTCTTCTTTATTATTTTCGCCGATTTAGATAACATAACAATTGCATTACTCTTCGTGGGAACGATCTCTTACTACCGCTATATTATATTTAATTAGTGGGAAATATATTTTTATTTTGTTGAGTAAACGACGCTCACCAAATACCTATATATTTGTCAAAGAACCAAGTTCTACCTGGATTGTATAGGCCAAATATGCTATTTATTTGAAATTAATCAAAACAAAGCGTGGTTCGATCTCATTGTGCTCTACTTTCCTAGCAACTATTTATGGATTATATCATCATTGTGCACGCATGATCCTTCCATTGACTCATATGCATTCTCATAATCCTTCAGGATTTCATTGTTCTCTGGAATCATTTAAAACTTCGGAGCGTCCTCCAGTATTAATTCATGGACATAGTCAGAGACAATCAAATGAGATGATTTCATTAATGATACAAACTAGGTTGTGCCTTACTCATCTACTTCCTTTCTAGGTGAGCATTGATCGAACCTGGTGGTCTCTCCATCTTCCTTTATGGAGCCACGTCCTCAACTACACTTCCACCAAGTATAGTTGCAACACCTTAGTCTATGGTGTACCCCATACTGAGGATTTCTAACTTTGCAGGATTATTTGCAGCTGGTATGTGTGATCTTGTCATGTTGCCGATATCAGTGCACTTTCTGAAATCGATTATTCTTTGTCACTTCATATTTACATTTGTGAAGTACAAGAATTAATCTGAGACACAGTGGGAACACACCATGACAATTCTTGTCGTTCCCTTATAAATTACTTTTCTTATCTCCCCCTAACGATGGGAAGACTGTCTCATTAAAATGACAACCCGCAAATCTAGCGGTAGGAAATCTCCTGCCAAAGGTTTTAACATGCAGATAGTCGTTGGAAATTCTTGTCCAACATAGTCACTTAATCATTTTGATGACCCATCAAATTACGATGTGGATTCGTAAGGGCACATATATAGTGCAACCATAAATGCGTAAGAACACAAAATGTCAGGCTTATATCCAGTTACCAACTGGTACGCAAAGAATGGTTGACCAATTGTGGGTCTAAAACGAATAAGTGAAGATGCGTGTAATATTGCATATCCCCCAAGCATTTATAAGAAGGTTGTTACGCATAACCTATCCTTAGATACCATGTGTAACCTTTGATGGTAGCCTCTGCGAGACCATGGGGTGAGGATGTTTTAAACTGATCCTATTAAACATGCAATATTCATCAAGTCCTTTTGATGTAAATATATAGCATTGACAAGGTCGGTGAGCCCTTAAATTATATAATAAGTGCTAGGATTGTTTCAAAAACGCATAATTTCTTGTGAACAATAATTAATTCAACACTTAGAATCATCCACCAGAGCCCTAAATCACTTGAATGGTCCGCATTCTGCATGGATATGTTCAAAAATATCACCTTTTTTATTTTGAAAGAATGGGTTGTTTACCATTAGCATCTTAGGATGGTCTCAATCCTTTTTACTAAAGAATGACTTTGTAAAATGAGTTACATGCTATATTACTTTAAAAGCATAATGGGAGGGGAGGTGGTGTTTCTAGTACTTTAAAAAGAGTTGATTATGAGAGATGACGTCACTTTTCATTCTTTCAATCTTTGTGATACCCATTTTCTTGTTAACTCAAATAAAAGGATGTCCATTTGATTTCTTTCAAAATAGAACATCATATCACAACCAAAGTGTCTTTATGGTTATGTCAAAACCTGAGTGAGTCAATTCCCAACATTACATTGTCAATTTTCCAAGTATTAGTGATTTACAGTTCACTAGACTAATTGACTCATTATTTTCTCTAAAATGTGATTCCTTTCACATTCATTAGAGGTAATTTGTAGATGCATTCCCATTCTCACGGTTATTTTTCGTTAAATAACCGTTTGCACAGACTTCGTAGAAACTTAACAAAGTGTGACTAGCTCTTGGTTCTTACAGAGCCCATGTAACTTTTAATCTTTATACTAATTAGGCAACAAATATTGAGCATTCCTTCGCTCGGCTATTATCTGTAATGATCCAATCATTGCATGGTATTACATAAGGAAACAATTCAACAAATAATTTAATATATTTCCTTAAGAGCTTCGTGTAATAAGTGGTGTGGCCTTATTAAGTAACAAAAGAAAATTTAGAGTGTTACAATTCATGAGGATAATATACTTTTCATCATAATGTACGAATGATCCTTTTCACTCAAGTACTTATGAGTATATCTCAAGTGCTTTAGAGTATCGCAGTCTCATGGAAATGATATACTTTTCATTTCATAAGTACAAACTATGAATTTAGTTCTTCGCATAAAAAAGTTCTTTATTTTAACATAAAAAAATGTTTACTAAACTACCATACAACCAATAGTCCAGGATCAAATCATACAAAATTCAGTTGAATAAAGATAATTAATAAAAACTTATCAAAATATAAGTGTATTAATTGGGCAAGTTTCTTATTGCCACTGAAGTTGACAAGCATGGGTACGGCCTTCTTTTAACATATATTGAGTTTATTGTCATTTAAACTCTCTATATATCTTGTAGTTGGCTGCTACTATATGATACCTGCATTCCATCACTTGTACCATACTCAGTAAATATTTATACATAGCGTCCAACTCTCATTCCAATGAGTCAGAATTACGTCTCTGTCTCATGCTCAGTAAATACATTTACTTTGTATTATTACTACTTGAGCCAATATTACAAGTGTTTTAAATTCCAATGAACATTCAAATTTTCGGGGGGAAAATTTCATGAATATTTCAAAAACTTCCTTCAGAGCATTTCATCGTCTGAAATCAATATGTCGCCTTAAAACATAGAAGTTATGTCTTCATCTTTTGAACAATGCATCGTCATTGGTTGAAGGTTTTCATGATGGAAGTAAATACCTTGTAGACACAATTGACTTCTGTATCAGAGGCTCTTTAATGGCGCTCAAGTACTTCTGAGTCTAAAAGGTCAAAAAAATTTCGAGTTGATTTAATCAGAACCCAGTCAACAGATTGGTCAATGCCCGGTCCATTGGGTTGACTATGCCATGGTTAACAAAAGTCCACATATATGTTCAATTATATATGAAGTGCTCAGGCCCATTAATAATAACCTTGAAACTATTAGCATATGAGCCCAAAACATATTGTTAACCCTAAAATTGGAAATTACATTCTCCAACTTTAGTGATCATAAAACAATAGTAAACATCTCCGATGATTATGAAATTTTTACACTAACTTCATCATAATGTTTCTACAAACATAACAAAATTTCAACTAAATCTAACGGCTAACTAAAAATTTATCCGCGACGCCGTATGACTGTTCTAATTAGCATTTATGTGGACACAGTTGGAAATATCACGTACTTTTGAGTATATCCATGGTTGGATCTTTATGAAATTTTTAAAGTAATGCACCAAGAATAATATACAAAACATACCAAAATTATAAAATAATCCAACGGTTGAAATTCTCAAAACTTAGGATTTTCGACGCTGTTAAAAATTAGGGTTTTTCTGAACTACACAGTTTTATTAAAAGAAGGTTTTGGAGATTGCATCATATTCCGATTAGATTGAAATTTTAACATAGGAAGTAGTGACCGATTTGGTTGAACATATTAAATTTTCATGGAGATCTAACGGTGAAATCGCTATGTTTTATAATCATACGTTTGTGGAACGCTAATATATACTACGAAAACGAAATTTCTTTGTTCAAAAGAAATACCTGGTAACGCATCTATGATGATAAACAAATAGGATCAGAACCACGCTAATCTTCAAGGAATAATCCATAACCAGTCTTGAATGAAGAAAAAAAAATATTTTTGCACCAGTTGGTAGAGTCGTGCATGATAACGTGTTGCAGGAGAAATATAGAGAAGAAAGAGATCTTATTCATTGGATATCAATGTTGTATTACATAGGAATAAGCCTCTATTTATAGGCTAGAGTATCAACCCTGGTTACATATAGATGAGCCGCACACATGAGCCAAAGACCCTACAACACAATAGTATTTTTTAGAATCTTTTCTTCATTCATTTACCCGTAGAACTCAGGCAAAATCTAGCTTGCACAAATGCACCACCAATCTTCTTTCGTCACGATTTTATCGCCATTAATTTGTCACAGTAGTCTCGGTCGGTGAATTACTGTATGTGCTGCTGACTCAGTTGTATCCTTTAGCCTTCCACAGCTTAGCATCTTTACTTTTATCCATTCACACATTCTTCTTATCATTTGGATATATTTTTGAGAATTGACTCCCGCAACTATGCTAGCAAAACCATATTGCTGAAAAAGAAGTGGTCCTAGGACACAAGACATATAGCATTTTCAATTGATGATATTTACAATTCTTATCATCATCAACATCAAATATATACAAATAATTCTATCTATAAAAGATGTGTCTCTATCTTTAAAAGATTTGCTTGTGCTTCCTTTCTCTTTCTCTAGAAAAGATTTTTAAGACCTTTTGATTCATTTTGATTTTTATGGTGTTCTCAGCCGGATTCCGTCGTTCTTCCTTAAAATTTGGAGAGAATACGGTCATGGCGTGGATGTTAATATCATGGCCGGGTATTATTTTTGTTTTGTCTTTTACAGTCTTCGGTTTGCTTTAATCATAGCCCGACTGATATGGTTCAGAATTTTAGGTATTGGTAGCGTTTCGCAAGTGATTGGTTTTAACAAAATGACAAGTAGAAAAAAAGATATATTTATTTCATGTACATTACACGTGAATTTTTTTGAAGCAAAGGGAGTACAATGCAAACTCTATTGTTGGTACCAAACGATAATTTTCCCTTTTTTCTTATTTTCTACCGACTTATCAAATTATATAAATATCTAATTGTTTGTACTCAGAAATATTTCCAGACACTAAACACGATGATTTTGGTGATTGATGTGTAATTGGGTTAAGTTACTAATGAAGAAAAATAAAGAAGATGGATTTAACGTGGTTCGGCGATTGACGACTACATCCACGGATGAAATCCCCTTAGGGAGATATATTTTATTGATAAGAATTACAATGTTTTTCTCTCCTTCTCCAAAACCTCCCCCCTTTTTCTTCTACCAGGGCGTCCCTATTTATACAGCTGAATAATTAATTTTGAGATAAACTTAAATGGCATTAATCTCCCTACATGCCTCCTGGAATTAACTGCCTGCATGCCTCCTTGAATTAACTCTGCATGAAACTGTTTGCATGCCTATTGACTTGCCATGCATGCCTCCTTGTATTGATTTGCAGGCCTCCCATGTATTTTATACACGGTACAAACACTAACGGTACATCTTGTTGGTACCAAACGATAGAGTTTGCATTGTACTCCCTCTTTTTCAAAAAAAAATCACGTGTAATTTGTACATGAAATAAACATATCTTTTTCTACATGTAATTTTGTTAAAACCGATCACTTACGAAACGCTACCAATACCTGAAATTATGAACCATGTCAGTCGGGCTATGATTCAAGCAAACCGAAGACTGTAAAAGACAAAACAAATAATAGCGGAAATTATCGTTTGGTCATATTTTATGTGGTTCTAAGTTAGTTTGGTCCACCAATAAAAATGGAGTTTTATTTGGTCCTTATTTATTCAAAAATATTAAAGTATCTAAAGTATTATTCCTCTCTTATTTTATTTTTTTCCTGGATTTTTGTTTTTTGGTTTTCTATCATCTTTATTTTCTCTCTCTCTTCTTAACATTAATATAGATAAAAAAACTTAAAAATTAAATATCTCTCAAAATATAAGTCTCGTTCTAGCAGAAAATTAATAAATTTTATATATTCGGAAAGGTCTCGACGAAATCTACACAACGAGTACTCACTATACTATGTTTCAAATTTTTATTTTTTTTTCCGGTATGGTAGTAATTCATATCCGAGAATGAACACTATTTTAGAACATGGTAGTTCATTCTAGTTCTAGCAGTTTATTTCGTAGAATGAACTCGTATATACTAGCAATTTATTTTGTATAATAAACTCATAATAGTAGTTCATTTTGAAGAATGAAGTCGCAATGGTAGTAGTTCATATTGTAGAATGAACTCGTGATAGATGCTCTTATTTTCGAATGAACTCATAATGTTCATATTGTAGAATGAACTTGTAATAGTTGTTCATTATGGCAGTTCATATTATAGAATGAACCCGTGATAGGTGTTCATATTGTAGAATGAACTCGTAATAATAGTTCATTATTCCAGATCATTTTGTAGAATGAAGTCCTATGATAGTTCATTTTGTAGAATGAACTCATATGTTATTTAATCCTAAGAGTTCACTTTTTAGAATGCACTAACTAGTATGATAGTTCATTAAAGTAGTTCATTTTGTAGAATGAACTCGTATAATAATTCGTTTTATATCTAAAGAATTAGGTAAAAATTAAAAGCTCTGAAATATAACAACAATGGTACCCGTTTGAAAGCTCTCGCTGAGGGATTTCCGAAGATATAAAATTTATCATTTTTGAACATATGGTTCAAAAGATATGTAAGTTTTAAGTTTTTATTTATTTATTTTTATTAAGAGAAAGAAAAAAGAGAAAAAATTGTATTTCCGCCGCTATTAAAAGACTGTGATATCATTGATAACATCATCCAGCATGAATATTGTTCACCCTAGGACCAAACAATAATATATAAGAAAAGGACCAAAAAGATAATTGACTTGGTCAACATAACCAAACTAACTGAATTATATATATTTTTAGGACTATATAATAGTTTCGAAGATTGAAGAACTTTATCCACTGGTGACAGGTATCACATCCAGCGACTTTATATGCCCGAATGGAAATGGGAGACGAACAAAAAATAATGCAATACATAAATATAGGGGAAATTATTGTTTGGCCTTATTTTATATTGTCCCAAGTTATTTGGTCCACCAACAAAAGCGGAGTTCTGTTTGGTCTTTATTTATTCAAAAATATTAAATTATCTAAAATACCCCTTTTCTCTTCCTCACGTGATTTACTTTTTTGGTTTTCTCTCTTCTTTATTTTCTCTTTCTTCTTAGAGCATATCCTATGGGTAGTCTCCAAATGGAGACTAACTTGCTCAAATGAACAACCACTCAATCAAACGAACGAGAGAACCCACTATGGCAAATACAAAAAAATACACTACACGGGAGGCAGTCTCCCGTGCAGTAAAAAAATTTGGGATTTTGATCAGACGGGGACTGTCTCCCGTTTGGAACTAAAAAACTTCTAAAACGGGGGACTGTCCCCCGTTTGGTGCAATTTTTTTTTGCTACACGGGAGACAGTCCCCCGTGTAGCCCTATTTTTCTTGACGGGGGAAATCCCTCGTCTAGTGTTACACTCCCAACCACTCGTTCATCTGAACGAGTGCATGAACGGGTTTGGGGGAAAAGTGGGGTAAAGACTGCCCATAGCATCCTCTAATATGCTCAAATTGGTAGTGCACTCTTTCATTTGAAAGAGTGACACTACCCATAGGATTTGCTCTTAACATTAATAGATAAAAAACTTAAAAATGAAATATCTCTCAAAATATCCTGGCTTGATTGGGGTATACCCAGATTAATTGGGGTATACCAAATGAGACAAAATATGGTCATTTTGAAGTAAAAAAAAGTCACCCATTAACCAAATATTTTCAAAATGGCAAAAGTACCCACACAATGATTAACACTAATTTAATTGAAATGATTAGATTAGTTTAATTAGTTAGATTAGTTAGTTGATTTATAAGTTGGGTTTTAGAAATAATTTAGAGAGAGGAGTAGAATGAAGTAGTAGAGGAGTTTTTTTTTTTTGGGGGTGGGAGTTACGGTTTTTATGAAATTTGTGATATGAGTGAGATGAGTGATTCTAATCCTGATTTTGAAGTGAGGGAGTCTTCTAACTTTCCTCCTACAGATGAGTACTTGTATGATGGTCTACCAGACCATGATCGAATGGATTATTTGCATGATCCTCACTTTTATTTTCCTCAAACTCAAGATGGGTATGGAAGTGATGAATGTCTTGAGCCAAGCGTAGAATCTAATGATCAAGAGGAAGAAAAGGGAGCTGCAAGTAATCAAGTAGAAAAATTATGTGGTGAACATTGTGATATTTCCATGCAAATGATCGATTTAGCCTCTCTCTTTTTTCACTTCTGCTGAACAGGGTCGACAAGGTCGACGATTGTCGATCATGCCGACCTTAAAATCCGGTGTGGTATATATTACCCAATGCTCCGACTTTTCATGAGCAGTATTATGGTCGGCAAGGTCGAAAAATATGAACCATGCCGACTACATTTTTTTGCAACACAGGAGACGTGATTTGAAACATGTTAAAGCCGGCATTGTAGTGGTACGTATACCCTATCGACTATAGTCTAGTCGGCACTCTTTCATTTGACAACGAAGCCAGTTGTATATTTGCCGTCGTGGTTATATATATAGACCATGCCGACTATAAGATTTTTTGCAGCACATGAAATGATTTTGAAACATGGTTAAGTCGGCATTGTTCTGGTTCGTAAACCATGCCGACCGTGTTTTGGTCAGCCCTGTTGTTTTATTAGACAAAGTCGGCGGTTGTTTAGCCGGCAATGTTTTATATATCGACCATGCCGACGTGTGTAATACATATCAACTAACTTGTGTTGCTTTGTATGTTGCATTGGTACCGATGACGGATCGGCCTCAAGCTCACAATGTTAGGGGTCCTAATACTTCCGCACATTATACTAATGATTTGGAATGGGAGGATAAAAACGACGCGGTCAAGTGGGTTATTGAGAAAGCAAAAGATAAGATGTGCGTTCTATATAAAAATACCCAACAAAAAGATTCGCAGTTTGAAATGGTATGCGAGTGTAGTGGGTCGCCGGACACAAGTCACAAGAGAAAGGGTTATGTGTATGATAAGAAGACGACGAGGGAGTACAAGATGAAGTCAAAGAACTGTGGATGCCCATTCAAGATTATTTTTGGGAGGAACAAAGAAACCGATAACAAGTGGAGAATGAGTAGAGTTGATGTTGGTTGGCATAACCATAAAGATCCGCAAAGTCTTGTTGGGAATTTCCATGTTGCCAAGTTGAAACCGCACGAATTCGAACAAGTAAGAACAAGTTGGGGAACTATCAAAAGGGACGACCCGCATAACCTCTCTTCATTGTCTACAATTTATGCGGACAAGGAAACTATCAAAAGAATTGAATGGGATGGAAGAAAGGTAATGGAAGAATCACAATGGTTGGCACACAAATATAACTACACGGTGAGACACCATGAGTCATCGGATGGGAAGGTGGATCGTATTTTTCTTGCGCATCCCAATATGATTCAATTGGCGCGGTGCTTTTACCAAGTTTTGTTCATGGATTGTACTTATAAGACGTATAGGTACAACATGCCTTTGTTGAACATTGTAGGAAAAACCTCGGATAAGCAATCGTTCATGGTGGCATGGTGTTTTATGGATCGTGAGAAGGATGATAGCTATATTTGGGAATTGGAAACTTTAAAGCTTCTCTACCACGAAGACGAGACTCCCGGGGTTGTGGTGACCGACAATGAGCAAGCAATAATGAACGTCGTGAGGATAGTCTTTCCCAATGCACAAAATTTGCTTTGCACTTGGCATATACAATGCAATCTTAGAAATAATTGTAGGAATCATATCCAAAATCTAAAGGAAAAAAAGGTACTAAACGTGAAAAGGAGGAAGATGAACGTCTTAGTAAACTAACTAAAGAGGAGACAGAGGAAGAGAAGAATAAAGAAGGTGAGATCAAGTTTGGGTTATTCATGAAAGCATGGGATAAGTTGGTTTCGTCGATGAGTGTGCCAAGATATGAGATAAACTTGAAGGAGTTCGAGGATGATTGGGGCACTAATTTCCCAAAAGTAGTGGAATATTGCAAGAGACAATGGTTGACGCCATATAAAGAGAGGTTTGTGTATGCTTTTACATACGACTATAAACATTTCAAACTTGAGTCCACAAGTATGGTAGAGAAAGCTTATAAGAGACTAAAAGGTCTACTTTTCACGAGTCAAAATGGGATTATGACGGTGCAACATGCTATCCACGAATACACTAATAATTATATCAACAAGATAAAAGAGAAATTCGAAGAAAGTAGGTTCCGGAAGTTGAAGGAGTTTAAGGAGGATGATTGGTTGCTTGTTAGTATACATAAAAACATATCGCATTGGGCAATACGTTTCATAATGAAACATATCGCATTGTATAAAAAGTATGACAAGCCGGACACTCCTTGTAAGTGTAGGATAATGAAGGCTATTAGACTTCCATGTCGTCATATGCTTGGTAGGTATAAAACTCCAATTCCGATTTAAGATATCGATCCTTATTGGAAGCAACTATATTTCAAACTGGCTCCAAGAGAAGATCCCGGTGAAGAGTTTGGCGACATGGAACTTGGGAGAATAATCCTCGACAAGTAACCCAAGTTGAATAGGTTGGACAAACAAACTATGAAGCACAAGTTGATGCCGATTGTTTACCCTTTTATGGAAGAACTTGAAGAACCGGGGAAACAAGATCCAACGGGTAGACCACCTACCACAAAGACGAGGGCGGAGGAAAAGGAACAAATTAAAGAGTATTTGAGTACAAAATGCGATCCATCCGTACATATATATACCGAGGCGGAATACGAAGATGAGTCGTCTAAAAAGAAAAGAGGGCATCCGAGGAAAGTAACAACTACACCAACGGTTTCAAACTTGAATCAAACTAGCACTCCACCTCTTGAGAGTCAAGCAAGTGTTATAAAGATTCCGAGGAAAGTAACAACTATACCAACGGTTTCAAACTTGAATCCAAATGAAACTCCACCTCTTGAGAGTCAAGAAAGTGCTATAAAGAAAAGGGGGAGGCCGAGCAAAGAAAAAACTACACCAACCATTTCAAACTTGAATGAAAATCCACTTCTTGAGAGTCAAGGAGATGTTTTAAAGAAAATCGGTCGTCCGAGGAAGGTAGTAAAACCGTTATTGGAAGAGTATCGCGTACGACTCCCTTAAATTATTCAAGAGTTCGTTATTGGTACCGATGACGTCCCAAAGGATGGAAATTGTGGGTTTCACGTTGCATCCCAATAATTGGGACACCTAGGTAGAGCGGTTGAGGAGAATCTCACCCAATGTCAATGCATAAGAAAGAAGATGGCAGCCCAACTAGAAATGGACAAGTAGTTTCATATCTCAATGATGCTAGAAGGTTCCATGGAGGACAAAGAAGCGACTTTTAAAGAATTACTTACTAGTGTTAAAGGCTCGAAGGGAAATGCACCGATCAAATGGGAGCATTGGTTGAGAATGCCGGAGTGTGGCCATCTATTTGTGGATACGTGTTCATGCGTGGTACATTTTTTTAGTAAAGGACTAAGTGTAGCATTTGCACCAAAGCATGTGGTTTGTGTGGAGCATCTCAAGCATAGAAGGATTGTTATGGCTTTGGTTGATGGTAATCATTTTATTGGTCTACAACTCAACAAGGAATGTCCATTACCTCCTCTTTGTAGGTTTAGTTTTTGGGAAAAGTTCATAGTCAACAAGAGCAGGGAATGGATGAAACTTTATGAGGACAACATGCACCTTTGGAATGCTTTAGATGAGTCTAGGGATTTGAATGAACTCCCTCCGATAGATTTGAGTGATGAGTGATTATGATTAGGGAATAAGGAATCTTTTTGGAGTACTTTTGTAATCACATTTGTGTTTTTTGTAATGTACTTTGGAGTACTACAAATGAATGAAATGGATGTGTATTTTTTGGTGTATACTCATTTGGTCGGCATTCTAAACCCTGACGGCACTGCATGACAACACATAAAAAAAAACCTGGGACCGTTGGCATGGTCTTGTTTTCGTCAACTTCCCGGTTTTTTTGTGGTCGACATGGTTTATGAGATAACAATGCCGATCAGAACAGGAAAAAAAAGTCATTCCTGGATGTTCTCATACTTCATAATCGACATGGTGTATTAGGAGAACATTTCCGACTAAATATTCGCCGGCATGCTTTATGAGGATAACCTTGCCGATCATAATAGGAAAAAACTTGTTCCTGGTTGTTCTCATATATTATACTCGGCAGGTTTTATTATGAAAACCCAGCCGACATAACAATCACCGGCATGATTTTTAAAATGTTAAGTGCCGACTGTTAAGGAGACGACATGCTTTTAATTTAGAACAATGCCGACTACACATCGAATACAAACCTTAAAAACTTAATTAGAGCATACAAACCTTAATTTAAGCATACAAACTTTAAAAATTTAACCCTAACATATTTGGGACATAGATAATATCTTTTTCCGGTACACAATTTCTTAGGAGAGGTAATTTGCTTCATCTTACCTGAGCAATATGGATCTGTGCATGGTAAAAGGTTGATTTTAGCAACTTCATCTTCATACAAAGCTAGGCACTCATCTATCCAATAGAAAAACCCACAACAAGTGCATTTTGAAGCATACGGCTGATATACATTTCCTACTGCAGCTTTCATGAGAAATAAGAATACCTTACAACCTTCAATAGCGCATTTGCTTCCTTCAAAGGGACAATCGTTTGCCAAATGACCACTTAGTGTAAAAAGACCAAAAATATTTGGTTGTGTTGCACTTGAAACTTCCATTATTTATACAAGGTTGAAGATGAAGTTGAGAATGCTTTTATAATTAGAACACACCTAATATCTTGATTTTGAAATTTAAAGCCGTTGAGCATCCAATAGCTTGTACTTTGTACTTAAAAAGTAATAATTTTATACTACTAGCATTTAGGTCGGCATTGTTGAGATTTAAAACCATGCCGACTACCTATCCCTGACATCACTGTAGCATATAACATGGTATGGTCGGCAAGGTCGAGCTTACAAACCATGCCGACTTACTGCAACTCTAATATTGTCTAAAACTGCACAAAAAGGAATAAGTTCTAAAGCAACTGAAACTGAAAATTAATATAAGTTTAACAAGTCTAAAACCACAATCTAAGAGTTCAAAACATAATGTAAGAGTTCAAACCACAAACTAAGTTTCTAAAGCAAGTAAAACATAATAAAGTTTAAAAATTTCACGGATCCTTCTCATTGTTGTTATCTTCCTCTCCATCACTAGCTTTTTCACCATCACTAGCTTTTTCACCAGCATCAGCTTTTGCTTTTCCCTCATCTGGACCTATGTAGTCACTGGCCTAATTGTAATAGGTTTCACTCCAGAAAAGTCACATGTCCTGTAAAAAAAGATATTGGATCAACATCCTCTTCTTCCTCCTCTGATGATGTGCATTCTTCATAGTTGAGGGGATTGCTAGGACTATCCATAAACCTTAGGAAATCTTCAGGATCTTTCTTACCCATCAGAAGTAACTTTCTTATAGGGCAATTTTTTTTAGTTTCATCTTTAGGATCTTCTAAATTGGGATAAATTGCGTCAATAAATTGGAATAACTCTTCTGCATTGTTAACAAGACAAGGTAGATCTGCTTTTTTTCCTCTGGGAACCTAAACAATACACAAATAAGAAATATGAAAATTCTAAACATTGAGTGATAGTTCTGGTAATAAAGGCAACATGGTATAAAATCTTAACACTGCCGACAAAAAAATGGTCGGAGTGGTTGTAATCGTATACCCCGCCGACTAATACAAAGTCAGCATGGTCTTATTCAATAAAGATGCCGGCAATTAAGTTTTTGTGACCTGAAGTTTTTGTGACCTAAAGTCGGCATGGTACAAGGCTAAGACAATGCCGACGAGATGTAAGACGACATGATTTGTTAATATACCCTGCCGGCCCTGGTTGTTGTCTAACAGTGCCATGGCTACTATGAAAATTCGGCAGGTTATTCATCCTGATACCATGTCGCCCCCCTTACAAAACAAAAACATTCGGCATGGTTTGAAATTATCGACCGTGCCGACCGAAAACCCTGAAAATCAAAATTTTCGGTTTCTAACCTAACATAACAATCATATAACACATCAGGATAATGGGTTGAGTTTAGAAATCTCTAACAGTCTTCTTTTCACCGGCACAGGTTTTTTTCAACATTCTTAGGGATTGGATTTTCGGGTTTGCTACTTCCAACTTTTTCCTTACCTTTTCCTTCTGATTTGGATCTTCTCATGTTACCTGTTGAATCTCTCTTGCTGGATCGTTTAGAATCCACCATTTTTTCAAGAAAATCAAAATTGAAAATTTTGGTTGATGGAATAAGATGAAGGAAGGAGACAAGGAGAGGGATTAGAGAAGATAGATTGGAACAAGATTAAAAGTTTTTTAGTTTTTAAGTTTAGGGTTTAACTTTAGGTTAATTAGTACATGGGTACTAAAGTAAATTCACTTATTTTTGACCTCCCCTTAGTAAGGGCACATGTCCATTTAAATTCGGGTATACCCTAATTAATCTGGGGTATACCCCAATCTCGCCAGGCAAAATATAAGTCGAAAATTAATAAATTTTATATATTCGGAAAAGTCTCGTTGAGATCTACACAACGAGTACCCATTATACCATGTTTCCAAAATTTATTTATTTTCGGTATAATAGTAGTTCATATCCAAAAATGAACACTATTTTAGAACATGGTAGTTCATTCTACTTCTAGCAGTTCATTCATTTCGTAGAATGAACTCGAATTTTCTAGCAATGTGTTTTGTATAATGAACTCATAAAAGTAGTTCATTATTAAGAATGATGTCACAATAGTAGTTCATTATTATAGTTCACATTGTAGAATGAACTTGTGATAGATGTTCTTATTGTCGAATGAACTCATAATGGTTGTTCATATTGTAGGATTGATAGTTCATATTGTAAAATGAACTTGTAACGATAATCAAGTATGGTAGTTCATATTGTAGAATGAACTCGTAATATGTGTTCATTATGGTAGTTCATCTTATGAAATGAACTCGTAAATGATAGTCCATATTGTAGAATGAACGATAGTCCATATTGTAGAATGAACTTCTAATGGTATTTCATATGGTAGAATGAACTCGTAATAGTAGTTCATTATGCCAGTTCATTTTGTAGAATGAACTCGTATGTTACTTAATCATGACAGTTCATTCTAGAGAATGAACTAGCTAGTATGGTAGTTCATTTTATAGTTATTTTTTAGCTTATGGAAAAGATAAAAATTAAAAGCTCCAAAACATAGCAACAATGGTACTCGTTGGAAAGATCTCGTCGAGGGCTTTCCGAATATATAAAATTTCTCATTTTTGGACATGTGGTTCAAAAGATATTTCATTTTTAAGTTTTAAGTTTTTATTAATTTATTTTTATTAACAGAGAGTAAAAAAGAAAAATGTCATTTCTGACGCTAATAAAAGATCATGACATCATTAATGATGTCATTTCGCGTGGGTATTGTCCACTCTAGGACCAAACGCTAATATTTAGGACCAAACGATAATATATATTTTAAAAAAAGACCAACTAACTCAATTATATTTTTTCTTGGACTATACGGTATTTTCTACATAAATAAATGTATCTATAAGCTCGAGTCTATAAATATGTATTTGTATCAACCAATACTAATACTTATACAGCAACCCTTGTAGAATTGAATAAACATATTCTTAGGGGTGTCATATTGGGTGTCCAAATTTTGAAAGATTTGTTTAGGACACCGAATGATTGTCCACAATTTGTCTAGTAGAACTGATTGAAACTATTAGTAAAAAGTAGAAATTAATATATAGTCCCAAATATGTTGGGCTTTGGACGCTCTAGTCCACCCCTCTCAAGCCTAGTACTATAAGATCCAAATATCCCAATTTTAAGACGAGTTAATCCTTTTTTAACGATTCAGTCCAAAACTGCATTTTTCTAATAGCGAAAATGCCCTTTATGTAAATGTCGTTCTATTTTCATTCTTGCGCTTCTCTTCTAACAAATCTAAAGACCATGATATTTAGGGTTAAGCAGTTTACCTTCTTTTAGCACACTTATTCAAAATGTTTCTGAGTACTTCAGTTGAAATCAACAACATATCAAGTTCATCGCAGTTTAAATTAACCTTATGGCTTTGATCCGGTCTTTGGCAGGAATTAGGGATTCATTTTTCGTTTTTTCTTCATCACATCATTCTTCTTTTGGTGATAAAAATTGGTGTTTCTTCGATGAGTTTTACGGTATTTTCAATTGTGTTCATGGTTTGCATCTAAGATTATTTTTTTTGTTATGGCTCAGATTCAGATTTGATTAGAAACGATAAATGGTTCTTTATCAGATCATAACACGTTTGTTCTTCTCCGATCTGATTCTACAACATTGGTAATCTCTTTTCTTTTTAATTTTCATTTTCATTTTTCGAATCCTTCAAATTTGTCTTCTATAATCGATCCATGGAAACACTGTGAGAAACCTTTTATTCATTGAGTAAATTTATTTACTTGCTCCATCAATCAACTTCAATCTCAGTTCATCTTCCTTTTTTTTAATTCCAGATAATTTTTACCTGAAAAATTCAAATTCATCTCCATATTTTGGGTTATCAATTTTACTTAATTATGCATTTGCTAATTGGTATTAGTTAGATGCTTTGTCAATTTGAATACCGATGATGAATATTGATTGCTACTACACTAATTACGTGTTTTCTTCTATCTATTGGTATTACACAATTGTCAAGTTTTATATTGATGACATACTGATGCAGGTTAAGAAAGCTTAAAAAGGGATCCAAATCACACAACAAACTCACCTTCCCAAGCACCCATTAGTGCATAACAATTGGTTGCGAAAATGTTCCAAAGAATGCAAAAGAGATTTGTTGATGCTTTAATGGGTATGTCATATTTGACATCTAAGCAACTTGAAGTATGTACTACCTTGTCCTAACATAGTTTCAGTCTATTTATAGAATTGATGTCCGAATCTATGCCGTGTTGATCCGTTGTGAATTACTGTTTAAAACCATGAATTGTTTCTTAAAGTTTTTCCATGCATGATTATGAAAATAAGACTCGGTAAAACCAAGAATAATTTAAATGAAAAGAAAGCAATGGGAAAATAAGCTTCTTTTGTGCATTTATGCACTAAATAAAGTGTAAGTCTATAAAATGTGAGTGCAGTTGATGATCCAACAAAAAATAATCAAAAAAAGGAAAGAAAAGCAAATTTTTGGTGGGACAAAGAAATAGTTGTTTTTTGTTTGCTGAGTGACTATAGAAATGTGGTACATAGATCGAACTAGTTATAGCTAAGTTTTTTGTTTTTTGATCCCACTAATTAACAAGAAGATGAAACAAAATGATCATTTTTATTTTCATTTTCTTTGTAAGGTTATTGTCATGTAAATGATATTAAAGCGAAATATCAGTATGGCAGGGAAGTAGAGGATGATGGGATCAGTTCCTTGAAATCAAAAAAGGAAGAACATTTGTAATTTGTCCATGAACTTCTCTTTTTTATTAATTAGTTTAGAAATTCCTTAATTTAGTGCCCTTAAATATCTAAGCCACGGTTAGTGGACAAAAGATATTTTAGGATTGTACATGACATATACATCATATCCCATGAAAGAAAAATATAAAAAATATTAGGAGTTAATTTCTTCATTTTGTTTTCAATGCGACACACATACACATTTCATTTTCTATAAGTCTTGGTAAGCTAACGATTTCCTTATATTTTGAAGTGTATATTAAGAATTACTATTGATGCTTGCTCAAAAAGCGAGCTAATGTTTTCATTTTAGAAGTGGCGGTAATGTTCCTGTGGAAAATGTGATGTTTATTGTATTGCTAGCTAGTCTAAACTATTAGTTGTGTACTTTTATCTTATTGAATTATTTATAGCAGCAAAATTGGTTGCTTCTACATTGTTCGTGTTTGTTTATTCTAACTAAGTGTTAGGGAAGGCATTTTTAAATTGTCCAGTTTAGTTGAAGACCTTCTCTTGCTGATAAACTGCTGAACTGGTTGCTTCTACACTTTAATGTGTACATAGTTGTACATCTGTTGATAATTGATGTGTACATATTTGTACACCTGTTAATCATTAATGTGTACATAATAGTACCATACACACAAAAAAAGTACTTTTTATTCTTAGGACATATTTTAGCCTATTTTTGAGCTAATATAAAGAAATTGGTTAAGTAGCCGGTGTATTAATTATGTGGGTTCATTTGTTAGATTAGATATGCATGTAGCTATATCATGTTCAATAGTAAAATATCCATTTTTCATGGTATTACTATATTGTGTTTTCAATCAAATCAAGTCATGAAAGTGTTTTGGAAATTCACTTGCAGGGCACTTTGGAGGAGAAAATCAAGCATTTGGAGAATGACAGAGAATCATTGGCCTTAAAGGAGGTAATCAGTTTTCATTGTTAGATGCTTTGTTTGTCTCATTCAAGCTTTTAAGTTCCAACTCTAATTGATGGCCACAAAGAAGTTCAACATTAACATAGATGCTAGTGCGAGAAATGTTAACTAGACTGGATAGGTACGCATGTTTTTGGTACACATGTGTACATAGTTATACACTTGTTATTTGTTAATGTGCATATAGTTTTGCACATTTTGATTCTTTTTGAAGGTAAACATAGTTAATGGTGGTGTACATAGTTGTACACCATTGCCCCGTCTCATAAATAGATTTTATGTTATACACCAGTGTAATTCTCATTAAAAAAATGACAGCAAAAGGTTATGAAAACTTTGTGTGTGTACTTTTTTGCTTTACTAGTTTGTACACATTTTGTTTTTGAATTATTAATGTGTACATATTTGTACACTTGTTAATTATTTAGGTTTACATACTTGTACACATGTTATTCAATTTGAAGCCTAAGAAATTAAGGAAGGAACTAATATGTACATAGTTGCACACACATGTTATGTTATTTAGGTGTACATAGTTGTACACTTGTAGAACTATATTTTGATGTATGTGATCTTTGTAGTCAGTGTGTTGTAATACTATTCAAATGCATTATTTTCGGTTGTAACTAAGATTCACATTATCTTTACTTGGAAGCTTTGTGTTATCACTGGCTAGTATTGATGAGAACATTCTAATCAAAAGTCTTGTTTGGATAAGTAAGGATGTTGTAATTGTTAATTTACACATACATATGTTGATTTTTAATGTATACATAATTGTACACATGTTGATTTTTCGTGTGTACATAGCTGTACACCTATTTTCTTAATGTGTACATAATTGTACGTTAATTTTCAGTGTGCACATAGTTGTAAATCTCATGATGCATTCTTTTGAAGCATCATTTGTTAGTAATATAACCCAAGAATGTAGCAGGTACGCGCCACTATACGGAAGTTGACTGCCATTACATTCCTGAATATGCATTTGTAGAACATAAGCATGTGAATGTGAAGCATTCAGTTTCTTATGTGTGTTGTTGTATTGATCGGAATGCAGACATCAAAGCTAGAGTACAATCAAATCCTTGTGAAGGTGCCTGGGGTTGTGACTTTTGGGGAAATTAGGTAAAAATATCCTTATTAAATAATTTTTCATTTGTGTGCCGCAAGATTTGAATATATGACATTTTACTTGTTTATATTTATATGTTGTTGAATTTTAACTAACCAGATATCGGTCTCCCCTAAGATTTGAATGCCATAGCTTTTGAGTATTGTATAAAGGTTCAATTAGTTATTAAAATTGACCAAGGAGTGAAAGGTTTAGTTTAAGTTGCATAACCATCCTATAAATATGTCTATTGTATAACTATGTTTACTGTCTACTAGTACTCTTAGTCAAGATCTTTAAACTCAAAAACTTTTCCTAAGCGTAGATTAATGAAAGACTGAAAGTAAGTAACTTATAGTACTACCAAAATTAGTTGTCTTTAGGTAAAACTTGAGACATTTTAATAAAATTACATGTGTACATATTGGTATACCTATAATATGTGTATACATGTGACAGAAATTAAATGTGTACATAACAACCCACTCTAGGACTCTTAATTAAATTTTAGTGAACAATATTTTTTCGTCTCTTGGATGTCAATCAGTGATACTATGAACGACTCACTGTTGGTTATGGCAGAAATTAAATGTGTACATATTGGTACACCTATATGTGGACTTGTTAAATTTGTCTTTCTAGCTATGGATATTATCTTTGTAGTTGATACTTAGTATAAGCATCCATGAAACTAGGGTGTACAAACTAGTGCACATGTAAATAACTAAGGTGTACATAATTGTACACATGTTGGTTTTTAATGTGGACATAATTGTGCACCTATTGTATGTGGTTATCTCTGTTTATATGTGCTTGTTTTGTTTTACATGTTCTTAGTTTTTGTTCGATTGTAGCTGTATTTTGATAATTTTTTATTGTGTTCTATTTGTTCGATTGTAGTGAAAGTCTCAGCCGTTAATTTGAGTTTGGCACCAAATTTTTACCACCTCGAGGTTTATCTTGAACATTTTAAGATTGGAGTGTTCCAGAGAACCTGGCTCATGTCAGAAACTACATGAAGGTTTGCAAAAATCTTGTTATTCTTAATTATATATGATTTATGCCCATCATACGTTTTGTTTGCATAAAACTACTTGAAGAATTGCTAAAATCTTGTTATTCTTAAATACACATACCATATGCCCATCATCCGTTTTGTTTATACATCCAAGAATTGTCTTTTATCATTTAGCAGTCTAGTTGTTTCGATTCAACCAATTAAGTTCTCCCTGTTTGGTGGTTTCATTTTCACTTACATGTGTTGATTATTTAGGTATACATAGTTGTACACATGTTATTCATTTTGAAATCTAAGAAAATAGGGGAAAGCACTAATGTGCACATAGTTGTACACACATGTTATGTTATTTAGGTGTGCATAGTTGTCCAAAGGTTGATTATTTAGGTGTAAATAGTTGTACACTTGTAGGACTACATTTTATGTATACAAAACAAAAATTAGGGAAAGCGCTAAATGTATAGGTGTTGGATTTTCTATAGGTGTGTACATAGTTGTACGCACTATTGTGCTATCTCAGTAATATGTGCATGTTTTGTGGTATAAATGTTGGATTTTTATACCACAAAACACCAAAACTTGTTGCATGTTTTTCTTATACTTTTATGGTAACTGCAGGGCCTTGTGTCATTTGACCATGTGAAGTTCAAGAACAAAGATGACTTTTCTGACAAGTACAAGAACCTGAGCTCTTTTGATAAACTTAAGGTATATATCTTTTGTTTCTTTTATGGGTTCATTTTTCCATCTGATTCCTATTCCTTCTGATCTATTTTATCTCCTTTTGGTTTATGTTGGTCGATAATGTTCTTGGATATGGACTTGTACAATGGGTATACATGTTTTTGGTATTTATGTACACATGTTATTTGTTACTGTTTGCATGTTGATTCTTTTTATTGTTTATTTTTAGGGACTCATAAGCTCAAAATGGTAGAGCGCCCAAGCTTATCATAAGGTTTACAGAGCTTGATGGTACAAATCCATTTGAGTTTTAATGTTATGTTTATTTAATATGGATAGCATCACTGGTTCTTGGATGGACGATTCAAGTTGTATAGGTGTACAAACCGGTGCACCTTGTCTTGTCTTTGTATTTTCTGGATTTTTGTAAATGTGTACATGTTTGAACACCAATGTAAACTAAGATTTTTGAAAAATGAGAATTATATAGTCATATGGGCACTCTTTTTGTATCCCTCGAAAAGAGCTTTCCGAATATATAAAATTTGCGAATTTTGGATAAACGGTTCGAAAGATAAATTGATTTTAATTTTTTTTATTATTATTTAAAACTGCTGACATCATCATGAGTCATTTTGGACTAAACTGCAAATATTTGAATTAAATTGTAAACCAGAAGGTCATTTGTGTATTTTCCATAAAAAATACTAATTTGTACCTAGTTAAATGGGTTATGACTAAATAATATATTTGGATGGGATTTAGGACTAAACCATATTTTTCCCTAGTAAAAATCTCATATGGGCCATAAGAGCTTGCCAACTTGGTAAATCTTGAATCTTTTGTATCGTAGGCCAATGCTCAAAATGATAGGAATCACATCAATCCTTTGTATATTTGATTCTTTTACATAATTATGAAGATATGATGATATAAGAAGAAGACATCTCCAAGAAGGAAGTTATAAAGCTTATTAGCTTTTTCCTTACGGGGTCAAGAGAACAAGGAACCCATTACTTTTTCCAGGAGGTTAAAATTTTCGTTTATGAAAAGCTTTTCAAAACCTGGCCCAAACATGACATCCAGCGCTTTTGAAGCACATCTTTTAAGAGGGAATCTAAACGCAACTTGATTTTCTAATAAAAGAATTCTCGACGAGTGGACTAGTTGAAACTTGACGATTGACACACACAAAAAAAAGGGTGTATTTTTGGTGAAGTTGTATCTCCCAGGGCAGCGGACTAGAATACACAATGTATTCTTGTTTCTCTATTATTATTATTTTTCTTCTTCTTTTTGAAACTTTTTTTTTTTTTTTTTTTGCATATTCAATGACGGGAAGTTCTACCCCTGCAAACCCTAAATCTTCTGCTGCTTATGCTACCCCCTGTGCAAACCATGGCTTTGATGTTTCTGATGGCAGAGCCGATCTTTTTCAATGTCCTTTCAAAGGCTATGATGGGTGCAAAAACGGGACTGGAGGGAAGGGGTTATTGAAGGTTTCACTTTTCAATCACTTGAGAAATTTACACTACAAGAGAGAAGGGGGGACTGAGAGATGTCGTGAAAGATTGCGATGTTGCAGAGAAGTCTACCACGCCTGGGAGTCCTTATTGTTACATCTCGAGAGTTGGTTGTGCACTGCTTGTATGCATGTTTATTCCTGGAATAAAAAGTGTACACACATTGAGAAAGGTGAGCTCGCTCCTTCTACGGCTACAATTCACGGCATTGCTGCTGTTAATATTTCCGATCCTACTGATGTTGAGGTTGTTGCGCCTACTTTAAGTCTTGAGCTATTGAACATGGTGTTTCTAGCTCAGATCCCTACAATCTCTAGTATTCCAGCTAAATGTAGGTTGCACTTTGCACGAACCTTCAAGTCTGTGTTGCAGAAAGTGGTGGCTGCACCTAATGATCTGTCTTCATGGATACATCTAATGCTCTTCCCTGTGTGTACTCTCCATGTTGCTGAGTACCAAGAGTTGAAAGCTGACACCCGGAGAAAGCTGCAGATTAAGTCAGTTAATCATGCATTGCGCATATGGAATGAACCGAATGGGTGTATGGTCATTGGTTCAATGTGTGTTTGAGAAACATGCCGAGATGAAGGAATTACAAGAGAAAGCCAAGAAGAAACCTAAACAGGATGATCAGGAAGCTGTGAACTTGAGGTTGTGTAGGGGTAAGCTCCGACATGGTTTATATGCTGCTGCGATTCGCACTCTCACTTCTACTGGAGTTGCGTCCAATAATGAAGGTACACGGGCTGAACTTCGTTCCAAACATCCCATTGCTGCCTTGCCGGTCATCCCCTCTTCTTCACCTTCACAGGAGGCTATGGTAGCTACGACGGATCTTGTGCTAAGTAGACTAAAGAGTTTCCCTAAGGGGACATCTTGTGGAAGAGATGGTTTCCGGGCACAACATCTTCTCGATGTTCTCAGTGGGCCAGCAGATGTTATTTCAGATGAGTTACTTGCCTCCATCACAGAAGTGGTTAACTTATGGATATCAGGCTCTTGCCCGTCGGTTTTGGGAGAATATGTGGCCAGTGCTCCTCTCACCCCACTCATCAAACCTGGTGGTGGCTTGCGGCCTATAGCGGTTGGCACAATATGGAGGAGACTTGTCTCTAAATGCGCTGCATCTTTTGTTGGCAAGGAAATGAACTCATATTTGGGTGATTTCCAGTTTGGAGTGGGGGCTAAGTGTGGTGGAGAAGCAATTCTACATGCTGTGAATCGCGTGTTGGAAGAGAAAGGGGACCAAAATACGCTTTCCATGCTGCTGGTAGATTTCTCTAATGCATTCAATCTCATAGATAGAACAACCATGATCTTAGAGGTACGTAGGTTATGTCCTTCGATATCTCGTTGGGTTGAGTTTTGTTACGCTTCACCAGCACGACTATATTATATGGACCATGTGCTTTCTTCTGCTCAGGGAGTGCAACAAGGTGATCCTTTAGGGCCACTTTTGTTCGCTCTTACTCTCCACCCGCTAGTCTTGAGTATTTCAGAAAGGTGTGATCTAGAACTGCAGGCTTGGTATCTTGATGATGGTACGGTGATTGGGGACACTATGATGGTTGCTAGAGCTCTGAGAATAATTCAACAAGAAGGTGTTGCTAGGGGGCTGTTTTTGAACATCAAGAAGACTGAATTGTTTTGGCCCTCTATAGACCCCAGGACAGCCGTTGCAGGTATGTTTCCACCTGATATTTGTAGGACAGAGAAGGGAGTTAAGCTGCTAGGTGCTCCTGTTAGCCTTGATGCCCAATTTAATGCGGATCTGGTTGTTAAAAGAGTGAAAAAAACTATAGAGCTCATTGATTCAGTGGAAAAACTTGAAGATCCACAAGTGTGAGCTTCTTTTGTTTAGAAACCGTCCGGAGTTTCTCGCTTATATTTTCTTTACGCACTACCTTTCCAGACCGCACTTTTGCGGCTCAAGATTTGTTTGACTCTCGTCTCTACAAGTTCCTACAACATATAATAACGGGGAGATGGTCCAGGGTTCGGCCCCTTGCAAATGCGATTTTCCACATTTTGCCCCTCGGACTAGGTGGTTTTGGTGTTTACTCGATGCAAGACACTATGAATTACTGTTATTTGGCGTCGTGCTTGGAAACACTAGAACTGCAATCTGTCATATTGAGGCACACCGGCATCAGTGGTTTTAGCTCCCATCTTGAGCGTGCTGCAGCTTCTTTCAACTCTCTGTGTAGTCCTGTTTCTCCTATATGCGTCGATAACACTGCCAACCATTCTATGTCAACTGTTTATTTTGATGCGAGAAAGAAGAACTTGACTTCCCAATTCAAGTTGTCACGAACGTGATTCATTCCTATGGCAGAGCAACCAAATGAAGCATGCCCTGGATTTCTTAATGGCTATCCCCATCCCTGGTTTAAATCAGCAAATTGGTTCGAGGCAGTTTAGTGCGGTATTATGTTATAGACTTGGTATTCCCTTGTTTGAACCAGGTAGTTTGTGCCCCTTCGCAAGAGAGAGATGGATGCTTTTGGTGACCATGCGGTGCCTTTGTACAAATGAAGTTGGTTTAAAATTTCGACATGATTTAGTACGCGACACGATTGCAGACATCTGTTATCGAGCTGGGGTGGCTGCACGGAAAGAGGTGGACTTGGGTATGCTTGCGAACAACGGTACTTCTTTGAGACCGGCAGATGTTCTTGTGCTCAATTGGGACAATGGTCGGGACGTTTGCTTCGATGTTACGATTGTGTCGCCCTTTGCTGGGAGTAATGGTCGTACTTTGGAAGGGGGGCAGGCTATCAAGGATGTTTGTCGATCGCAAAAATACCAAGTATTTAGAAAAATGCACTGCACAAGGATATGGATTTGGTGTTTTGGCTTTCACTACTCTAGGTGAATTTGGGGACGGAACAACAGACTTCGTTCAGCGGCTCCGCAACTATATTGCTAGTCATGATGCTAACGTGCGTGTAGGTGATTTCCTTTTTCATAGGTTAAGTGTGGTAGTTCAAAAAGGAGTTGGAGCCCAGCTTGTTGCTAGGCTTCCGACTAGTTTCTTGTTTGAATTTGGAAATTAAATGAAAGTAAAAAAAAAAAAAACAAGTTAGAGTTGGAGACGAACACAAGGTGAAAAACAACACTTTGGAGTGCAATTTAAGAGAAATACGAGCCAATTTTTTTTTAATAAATAAGAAACCTTTTCATTAATGGAAATTTGAGGTGATGTTATTGACATATAAGAAAAATAACGAAATCGGACCGAGTCGTGCTCTGCAACTCGGCGATTGAAACGATGACTTTTTTTCTCTCAAAATTTTCGTTTTCTGTGATACAGCGTCATCAATTCAGGTGAAAATCTTGCTTCAATCGTTAGTTAGAGTAATATTTTAATGTTGATTTCAGGTGATTATCATTAAATATGTCTAAAAACTGAAAATCGATGGAGAAATCTTCAAATTCTAGATCGGAATCTGAGATTTCAAAAAAGTTTAGTTCAGATGATTCTTACGTTCCTCTAAATTTTAGTCCATCATTTTTCATACCTGATGAGATTATTGATGAGAGTGTTAATGAATGGAGGTTTAGTTTGATTGGTAGACTGGATTTCGTGAAATTGAAAATTTCAACTGCAGAACCAAGTTTAAGGAAGCAATGGACACTCACAGGTAAATGTCAATTTATTCTTATTGGAAAAGGTTTCTTTATCATTAAACTAGAGAATTAGGTGGATATGAAATTTGTATATGAAGGATTCTGGGAAGCTGATGTTGGGTGCAATAATCAAAAACAAGGAAAAATCAAATAAACAAAAGTTATTAATACCTAGCTCATTTATAGTGGAAGTGATCGATTTGACGAAACGGACGAGCTCCCCAGATCTCCGCAACATCAACAAGGCAAAACTTTGGAAAAACAGAGTGAGTTATGTGTTCAACACGTTGCCCTTAAGACATTAGCGTCCGACTACACTCAAGAGTGATGCTATAGCCCTCACAGGACGGATATCTCCAGGGTAAAACACCCTACTACACCTACTACTAGCATATGTAGTAGATGCTCAACTTGAGCTTGGCAACTCCGAAAAACCATAAAGGAAAATCGCGAAAGCTTGAGAAAAAAATATAAAATATTTTTTTCCCTTGGGGGTCCCTCTAAATATAGAGCAACCCCTTTCCCATGATTTTTACAAAAATAGTGAATTTGTTTATATAATGGAACAAAAAAACTTAAGAAAAAGAACTCCTCGATGTGGGACTAAAAAGCTTATATAGTCTTTTAAAACAACTAAAAAGTGGAAACTCCACAATGTGGGACTAATAAGTTTTTTCATTCACAAATGAAAACAATAAATTATAATTTTATTAAAACCTTAAAAATCCTTTTTTATTAATTGTTTTCCAACAATCCCCTACATGAATGAAAACTCAATAAAACACGATAACACAGATAGATCTTGGTAAATCAACAACCCAATCTCACGACCCGAACTGACTGAACAGACAGAAAAATCGTGTATGTTGAAGTCATACTAGCCATTCCAACGTCATCTCCCTCACACAGCAGTGTGTTGACCCCAGGGTCATACTATGGATTGCAAAAATCATATAGTATAGAGAGCTTTCATCTTTAGTTCCTCACAAGTGAGACTAAAGGTTCCTTTCACCAAAGTGAAAAAACATGAACTAGTGAACCCTTAGTGGCCCTTAGGTCCTAACTTCCATTAATACCAAAACCATCAAAACGAAAATCACATAAAAAGCGCAGGAAATACCATTTTAGGCAGAGGTGTCCATGAGGTCTTGAACCTTTGCTTAGTGAGATATTACCGGAATTACTTAATAAAGACAGTAAACTATGTCTTGAAATGCTAGTGTTTGATGTAATTCGTGATAAAGACCACGGATGATATCTCCAAGGTTGCTGCCAAGCTCATGCCGTTTTTTCCAATTTGGCCCTGGACATATCCTGTTTCTCAAAATGCTCTAGAGAATCAAAGCTCATATTCTCATAGGAAGCGTCCCCACTTCCTCATTCAGGTAGGTGAGTTTCCATAAAGAGTGTTACTGCTACACCCCACTTCAATCTTAAATTGAAATTATAGAACTCATTAAGACTTCTTAAAAGTCATCCTTCACATGCAGTCACACTATCACGTCTACATCATAGGGAAGGGACGGAGAATGAAATTCTCTGATAGTGTTTACCTTTACCCACCAAAAATTAGTTGTCTCATTCGAAACCTTGATCTTGGAATCTCCAGTCAGCAAGGTTGAGTATCCTTCATGGCAAGTTTAATTTATGAGCTTAAGCCCTATCCCCCTCGATTTATTTCTAACTATCTCTTTGGAAAAACCTTTCGTCAAAGGTTGCGCGATATTCTCCTTGGACTTTATCCAATCAATGGAAATAATGTCGATTGAGATTAGTTAGTTTTATCTTTAGCTATTATAACTTGGCTAACATATTATATAGATATAGCTGGCACATGCCTATGCCAGAGAGGAATGTCTTCTAAAAAGTATCTTAGGCACTCGGCCCCCTCTCGTACTTTATCTAACGCAATACTCTCAGATTCCATAATAAATTGAGCAATATATATCTGTTTGGAAATCTTCCAAAAACAAACCCCCCTGTCTAGAGTGAAAACATATTGTCTCGTAGACTTAGACTCCTTTGAGTCAACTATCCAATTTGCATCACAAAGTCCCACAAGGATAGGAAGATACCTTTCATAAATCAAACAAAAGGTAATAAATTATTTTAGGTACCATAATACTCTACGAAATGCATCCCAATACTCTTTCTCTTGACTACAAGTATTTCTACTTAACTTACTCACAATATATGCAATGTCTGGACTCTTACAGTTTATTAAATTCATCAGACATCCTATAACTCTTGAGTATTCAAGTTAAGATACTCCATTACCCTTATTTTTCTTGAGTCTACAAGAAGAATTGTAAGGAGTATAAGCAGGCTTACAATCAGACTGATTGTATCTCTTAAGCACGGATTGAATATAATGTGAATGACTAAGACTATAAATATTAGATTATCTTCTAATACTCATCCCTAAGATCACATCAACATGACCTAATTCTTTCAACTTAACGTTCTCATTCAGCGCATGTTTTTAGTGGAATTAATCACATCTATGTTTGTATCAAGTATAAGCATATCATCAACATACAAGCATACAATCAAACATGCATCCTTAACAAGTTACTTATGAATAAACTTGTCAGATTCATTAACTTAAATCCACTACTCATTATCATATGATCAAATTTTTTATGTCATTGTTTACGTGCTTATTTGAAAACCAAACAAAGATTTGTTCAACTTACAAACTTTGTCTTCAAAACCTTTCACTACAAAGTCCTTAGGTTAGTCTATGTAAATTTCTTTATCTAATTCACGATTTTAGAAAAGTTGTCTTAACATCCATCTGATGTATCTCTAAGTTATTTATGGCAGCAATAGCAATTAGCATCTCAAAGGAAGTAATTCTCGTTACAGGTGAATAAGAATCAAGTAAACATACAACTTCTTTTCGTTTATAGCCTTTAGCTACCAACTTAGCCTTATATTTTTCCACAGTTCCATCTACCTTACGTTTCCTCTTAAATACTCATTTACATCATATGGTCTTACTCCCTAGAGGTAAATTAATAAGCTATCAATTCTGGTTATGACGAACTGAGTCCATTTCACTAAATGAATCTTCTTACCAGAACGAGGTTTCAGTAGATGTCAAGGCTTATTTACAAGTATGGAACTCATACTAAGCTAGGCATATTATGAAGTCAGGTCTCTAAGAAGTCTCAGTTCTAATCCTTTTACTTCTCTTAGGATCAACGCTACTTCATCTTCTTTCGAAGGTATATTCTGACTAGTTGAAAGACATCTAAGGGATCAACAACACATCCCTAAGAAGAGACAGGTTTCAAAATAAACATGTTCAAAGAACTCAACATCCCTAGACTCCATATAAATATTCACACCAATGTCAGAAATAACATAACTCACAACCAAAAACTATGAAATAGGATACTCAGGATATCTTATCTAAACACCCCCACACTTTGACGTATGCATAATAAGGTTGTATATATTTCCATAATCATATGAAGTTTTATATGATTCTTTAAAGATTACTCTAATCATGATATAACAAAATTAGAGGACGACTTTCCCCCACAAGTTGGCGGTTAATTTTTTAATCAACATGGCATAAATCATCTCATTAATGGTTATGTTCTTACATTCAACTATACCATTTGACTATGGTGAATAAGGAGGTGCGATCTCATGAATAATGCCATTTAACAAGTAAAGTTCTCCTATATGAATTTCATAACTGCCATCATGTTTAGATCTAACCCTTTTAGTGGTAACATATACTTTGTTTGAATTTCAAGTTTATACTATTGAGGTTTCTAAGGCATCATCCTTGTAGGATCATAATCTCGCAACAACAACACCCTTGCGAAATCTCCATTTACAACACATTGCGAAGACTTCGCAAGTTGATTACAGAAATGACATAACACATGACGCCAGCAGAAACACGAGAAATATGTGAAGATCTTGCGAAATTTAAGAATGTTGCGAAATAAACACTTGTATGCTTGCGAGAGTCTCGCAAGCCGGATCCGTAAATGAAGATTAGATTAGCTGTTATCCACTATGTAATATCCTATATAAAGAGTCGAGCAGACCTAAATGAAGGGAAAGATCTTTTTGGAGTGAGGAGGAAGTTTTGAAGAGAGAGAAAGTCCAGAATAGTCGTTGTTTTCTTGATTTCATTTCCTTCTTGTAAAATTTGATAAATCAATTAATAAAAAAGTGTGATTGTTGATCTAAAAGATGTGTTGATTATTATAGATTCTTGTGAGGGGTGTATTATAGGAATTCCTGCAACTACAATCCTTACCCCTAAGCAAGTATACAAGAGAGTACCTCGTACAATCATCAATGAAAGTTATAAACCACCTTTTACCACCTTAGTTTGGGTTGATTCATGTCAACTAGGCCTAACTGAATTAATTCTAAGGGCTTAGAATTACTATGAATATTTGTGCTAAAAGAGGTGGAAAAATAAGACCTTTACTTAGGAAGGCAAAATAAGACCGCACCAGTGAACAAGGGAATAACTCTCAAACCTTACATGTGATTGCGAGACTGTGTTGAAACATCTGTGAAATTGAGACATGAATATACCAAAAGATTTCACACAAATCTTACTTTTTAAAGATAATTGCTTAATCTTTCATTTGACTACAAATAACAGAGGCAAGTATGGGAATGGATAGAATGAGAGAGTGTTATTTTCTTTAAAATAATAGATTTGCGCATAAATCTATTATAATTGTAATCTTTTTAAAAATTTAAAACTATATTTACGCATAAATGAAAAATTAATAATTGTATATTGATTAAGTATATTGCAAAAGATTCTCTTTTCTAACATATGTAGGAAGAAACAAAAGAAAGAAAACTTGTATTGGAAGTTGAAGAAGTTCGCAGCAATAGATTACAAGAGTAGGGGATATAAAGATATTAAAAAAAGAAAGAAGCAGAGTTATTCCTTGTTTGATTCTTCCTCATCTTCATCAGAACTTTCTTCTTCTTCATCTTCTTCGCTAACATCACTATCAGAAATGTCCAGAGGAGGTACATTCTTTGGAACTTCCTCTAAAAGGCAAGGATATGTAGAATGAAGAATGCTATTGTCATCACATACCTTATTAATTGTTTGATTGCGAAAAAGAATAGCGTCATTCTTGAAATTCGCAACAGTGATCTTTAATTGACTCTTCAGTCTAGAATATTTATCGTTGCGAGAAGAAAGATCCTTTGCGAGTTGCTCTTTTTCAGCTTCAAGCTCTTCAATTCTTCCGCGAAACCTTTCCTCAGCTCCTGCAAACATATAATAATAAATTAACAACTTTGTAAAAATTTATGAAAAACAAACGAGTAACAAGGAAGTACAGTTAACAACCTTCTCTATCAGAAATCATATCTCTAACCAAGGCCGTGTGCTCAGCTTGGAGACTAACATTTACATCTATATTATTTCTGGCGTTATCTAAAACTTGTGCAGCCCAAGCAAACTCAACATTATCATTTATGAGAATACGAGAGCGAACTTGATTATCTCTTTCAGCAAGCACATCATTTTTGCGGTTAGCCTCATCTCGTTCAACTTGAACCTCATGAAGAGTCTTATGGAATTTCGCTAAAGCTTGAGCACCTTGGATGATAATGCGGTCTTTTTCATCTATAAGACTATTATTCTTGGCTCTTAATTTATTGATTTCTTCTTTAGAACTAAGGTAGAGATGTTTAAACTGGTTGGATGAGCTTAAACCATATCTATGGTCAATCTCTAAAAGTTGGAGTTTGGATCTAAGTTCGTTAAAAGGAAGAGATTTTATCTTGTCATTGGAAAATCTATTCAAAGAATTATTAAGGTGTTCAAGAAGGGTATCATTGTCCATAGAATTGGGAAAAGAACGAAGGATTGTAGCCTCATCCGAAAGACCATAAACGTCTACGAAAATGATAAATCAGATAAGGGGAGACAATGAGAAACCGAAGAAAAGTAAAAGAAGAAAAATCCCATACCATAGAGTTGGTTATTAGCATTCTGAAGGCTAAATATTTTATTCTGTTGAACAGAAGATTCAACCTCCAATTGTTTGTTCTTTTCGCAAAGGCTAACAGCTTCACCCTCCAATTTCTTGTTCTTCTTCTCCAGATTTTCATATATTCTCGCCCAATCAGAGGCAACAGCATAAGAAGCTTTTCCAGACTGCAAAAAAATGCAAAAATTTATCTAGACAGAGTATAATTTTGAATTGGGAGTTGCGAAGAAACAGAGAAAGGAAAGTATACCAGAATACCCAGTGAATTCAGAAAACTTGGGGTCACTGATCTGGAAACCCCGCGAAGAGAACTATCACCATCCAACAAAGTTGCATCACAGATGTTCGCGAGAGCTTTACATGTGTTGGAAAGAGGAACATCTCCTAGCCCTTGCATGGTGTCAGAAAAAATGCCAAATATTTATGCCATAGAATACTCAGGGGAAGGATTTTCTCTTGCGAAATAAATATCATCATCAAAACCTTCATCATACTGAAGATTTGAAGGATAGGAAGAATGAACTTTTCTTTTCTTTAAGGGTGGAGCAACAGACTTCTCCTTGCGAGAAACAACTTTACCCTTGCCCTTGGTTTTCGCAACCTTGGACGCTTTTTTTTTTCAACAATTACAACACCAACCTTCATCTACGAATGAAGATAAGAAACAGAGGCAACAATATTGTTAAAAATAATAAAAGAAAGTATTTCTTACTTCATCCGTGACCGAACTAAGTGCCGCTAGGGTACTTGCTTTTCCAGTCCTGTTGTAGCTCCTTCTTAGCTTGTTAATCTGAAATTTTCGCAAGATTAATTGGTATGAAGAGGAAAGAAGACTATAAATTGAGTGAAAATTTAAGAAATGTACCTCTTTCTATTTATCGGGCCAGTTAAATACCCAAGGTTGATAAGCAGCGAGATTTGCATGAAGCACATATGGACCAGAAATATAAGGCCCCTTCAAAACCAATGGAAAGGCACACCATTTGTCGTCTTTAGATTGGCGAGGAGTACTATTCTTACTAGAATTCCAATCGATGTCCTGCATAAGTATTTTATCGTTGGCAACATTATCTTTTCTCTTCAAGCGAACACCCCAGCGAATTTTTTCATTCTTCGTGCTTATTAGTTCATAATTTTCGAAGAAGTTCTCTACAGTGTATTTCTCAGCGAGTATTTCTAAATCCTTAAATACAGGATCCCTAACTTCACTTGGATAAATATATCCTTTACCAGCACCGCGATTGGCAAATTCAAGCATTAAACGAATGCAGCCACCACTTAATTGGTAGATGGCTCGTGAGAAGTCGCATGAGCAAGAATTTCATAAAACAAAGGAAGGTCAGGATCATAAAGAGGGATAGGAAGGCCAACGAGAATCTGACCAAGTGAAATTATGATTTCTTTATCATCACAATGATGATCAGAAAATAGTTTAGCAGAAAGAATGGATTTGTCTCCTTGATTAGGAATGGTGGATAATGTAAAACCTTTCTCTTTGAGATTTTTTAAATGTCTTCAAAAGAAAGTTCATATTTACGACCGCTTGGAGGCATTTTAAGTATGGGAATGGAGAAGAAGCGAAAGATCGAAAAAGAAGAAACAAGAAAAATTACAGTAGCAGAAGCGGAATTTACGGAAGAACGGTGAAGAAAGGTTGCAGAGAATATAAGAAAGAAGGTAAAAAAGAAGAGAACAGAAAGAGAAAGATAAAAAGAGTATATATAGAGAGAAGAAAGTCTCGAGAAGATAATCATTTAATGCGAAGAGTAGAGGTGAACGGTCGAGAAATAACAGTTGAAAAAGACGTGTCAAGGAATGAATGGAGGAAGAGATACGTGTAACAAATTCTGCGCAAAGTACAGAGTCATGTCAGTATAGAAGAATGTGCAGAAATGAACAATTGTGGCATTTCCAAGTATAATTTTTCATGACATTCTCCCCTTCGCAGAGAAGACATGAGGGGACGCAAGATGTAGGATCAGAATCTCGCAACAACAACACCCTTGCGAAATCTCTATTTAAAACACATTGCGAAGACTTCGCAAGTTCATTACAGAAATGACGTAACACATGACGCTAGCAGAAACACGAGAAAGATGTGAAGATCTTGCGAAATTTAAGAATGTTGCGAAATAAACACTTGTATTCTTGCGAGAGTCTCGCAAGCCGGATCCGAAAATAAAGATTAGATTAGCTGTCATCCACTATGTAATATCCTATATAAAGAGTCGAGCAGACCTAAAGGAAGGGAAAGATCTTTTTGGAGTGAGGAGAAAGTTTTGAAGAGAGAGAAAGTCCAGAATAGTCGTTGTTTTCTTGATTTCATTTCCTTCTTGTAAAATTTGATAAATCAATTAATAAAAAAGTGTGATTGTTGATCTAAAAGATGTGTTGATTATTATAGATTCTTGTGAGGGGTGTATTGTAGAAATTCCTGCAACTACAATCCTTACCACTAAGCAAGTATACAAGAGAGTACCTCGTACAATCATCAATGAAAGTTATAAACCACCTTTTACCACCTTAGTTTGGGTTGATTCATGTCAACTAGGCTTAACTGAATTAATTCTAAGGGCTTAGAATTACTCTGAACATTTGTGCTAAAAGGTTTTATAGTATATTGTGATTCTACAAAGGTTTCACTTTTGTGTTCAAAATCCAAACTAAGTTTGGGTATGCATCCTATGCTGGCCATTTTATGCATTGACTTATAAGTTTACGGTTCCAAGTCTACAATGCAAAACATTCAATCATACAAAAAAAAATACAAGAATCAACTATGTTCACTTCATCATTTTTTCCGTTAAGCTAATATAGACCCAAAGTTCTATAACTCTTGCCTAAAAAATCACTGCCTAGTTACAACAAGTCTTCCAGATTCAATTAAAATTTTAAATCTTTTACCATCTACAACAGAACAAAATATAAGATTCTTGCATATGTTCGGAACATGAAAACTTCATTCAATGTGAGAATATTACATATGATCTTCTTCTCGTCCTTTCCCTTTTATGCAACCTCCGTCGCAAATGAGTTACTCATACAGAGTTTCTCAACATCCTCTATCCTCTGATAGAAGGTAATCAGGTCTCTGTTTCAAAAAACATGCTTGGTGGCTCCAGAGTCCACCCACCAATCTCTCACATTGGTTATTAGAATAACTTCCGACACCATGCCACTGAAATCGTTCTAGTTTGTTTCAACTAAATTAGCATTAAATTTCTACTTATTAAGGTTTTTACGTTGTCAATTTACTGCCATAAGGCCAGGAATTTACAAACATAAAAAATCACCCTTAATTAAAGTAATGCTAGATTCAGGTTTACGAAACATACCTTTCTTTGAACACCACGCTTAGAGTTGCGTTCGATATTCTCACCTTTGCTAGCTTTGGAAGATTTGTTTCTAACCACATGCGCCTATTAGCCATGTCCCTTGAAGATGACACCTTTATTCACAAACCACGATTCCAAATCGGAAAGTAAAATATGAGTTTCAAAGATAACATCTAGATTTACAAAATTCGTTTGAATCACCGTTTCAAAAAACTCATGATTACCCCATAAAAATTAATTTAGTCAACAAAAAAATTTATTCTCGTCAGAATTTTTCAGGAACGTTTCTCTGTTTTGTAAAATACCAAAAAAATACTTTTAGAACTCCAAAAATTCTGGAATTTTGTGTGGATTATTATGGGGATGTCTTCAACGTTATGTCAAAAGGGTCCACCGAAATTCCTTCTAGGTTAAGAGATAAACTCAAAAGTCTATAGCTGACCAAAAATTCATTTTTGTTTTTCACTCTACAATTAACATCCATGGTTATTGCAAACTTATAATGTCTTAAGATTGTTGGGTGAAATAATCAAAAACAAGGAAAAATAAAATAAACAAAAGTTATTAATACTTAGGTCATTTATAGTGGAAGTGATCGATTTGACGAAACAGACGAGCTCCCCAGATCTCCGCAACAACAATAAGGCAAAACTTTGGAAAAACATAGTTTTTACGTTGCCCTTAAGACATTAGCTCTTGGATACGATCAAGAGTGATCCTATAGCCCTTACAGGATGGATATCTCCAGGATATAACACCCTACTACACCTACTACTAGCATATGTAGTAGATGCTTAACTTGAGTTTGGCAACTCTGAAAAACCATAAAGGAAAATCGCGAATGCTTGGGGGTCCCTCTAAATATAGAGCAACCCCTTTCCCATGTTTTTTACAAAAATAGTAAAATTGTTTATATAATGGAACAAAACAACTTAAGAAGAAGAACTCCCTGATGTGGGACTAAAAAGCTTATATAGTCTCTTAAAACAACTAAAAAGTGGAAACTCCACAATGTGGGACTAATAAGTTTTTCATTCACAAATGAAAACAATAAATTATAATTTTATTAAAACCTTAAAAATCCTTTTTTAGTAATTTTTTTCCAACAGTTGAATCTCAATACCCGAAACTTAGATACTGGGAGTGTGATTTTAAACAAGAGAAACAAAAATCTTCAAGTGCTTTTGTTTGGATGTTATTTCCTGGTCCTAGTATTGAGTATTATAAAGAAGATATTCTTATGTCCATGGGTATGGTAATTGGTAGACCAATTCGAGTAGATCCAACAACTCTGAAGCAAGAAATTGGATACTATGCAAGTATTTTGGTGGAAATTGATCTCTCCAATGAAATTCCTAACAAGGTAGTGGTTAAATCGAAATATTGTAAATTTAAGCAAGAAATTAGAGTTTCCAAATTGCCTAAGTTCTGTAGTAAATGCAAGATTTTGGGTCATCTGGTCACTGAGTGCAGAGTGGCAAGGAAGGAACAAAATCAAGGAGTGAAGACTACTAATATACATAAAACTCGATGGAGGTACACTCCAAAAAAAGTCACAATGCAGAGCTCTGGTGGATTTGATATTTTTTTTCCTTCTAGTAGTAAAAATTGTGAGGATGATGAAGTGGGTGCAATAGTTCCTCCAATTATTACACCTTCAACTAATAAGGAGAAAGGATTTACCGGTATTCTTAAGTCACCTAATGAATTTCCTTCTTTATATGTGGATAAAATTATTGATGTGGGTGCAAGTGTGCAAGCATTACATTCAGTTGTTGAAATTCCATATGTTGCTGAAGTAGTACCAGAATTCACCAATACCAGAACTGAGATTTTATCATCTCAAGTTTTATCAAATATAAACACAGAGATGACTAATTCAGAAGGTTGGAATGAAGTAACTGGAACAAACACTAAATTCAGAACAGTGAATCATAATTCTAATTCAGGCAAAGGTTTTGCTTCTCCAAGTAAGTTTCAAGCTTTAATTGAGGTTGCTGAAAAGCAGGATCATATTTTTTCAAAGGTGATTAGCAAACCTGTTAAGGGGAAGAATGCTAAATGTGCTCCTAATGTTATCACTAGAAAGCAAGCAAGTGCTTCAGTTAAATCAAATGTTAGTATGGGAGGTACTAGTACTTTCCAATTAACTCAATCTCAATAAAAGTGCTTTACTGGAATATCAGAGGCTTGAAAAGAATTCAAGCCAAAGATAAATTGAGAAATTTAGTAAAATGTTTCAGTCCTTTATTATTATGGGTAACTGAGCCTAAAATAAAGTTTCTAGTAGTGGAATTAAGAGCTTAAACTTACTTGGGATGAGTAAAATGATCATACATAATTGTAGAGATACTACAGAAGGTAATATATGGCTATTTTGGAATTCTTCTTTATCTAAACTAGTGGTGGTTTCTTCTTCAAGTCAAGCCATTACTGTTAAAGTTGGAGATGTTATGGTTATTAGAATTCATGCAGCATGTATCACTGTGGATAAAAGACTTATGGGAAGAACTGATGGATATTAGTCAAATGAATTATCCTTGGATGACTATTGGAGATTTTAATTTGGTGTTGAGTTATGAGGAAAAACTTGGAGGTAGAAGGCCATTAAGAGTATCAATGTAGGATTTTAGAGACTGTCTAGAGTCTTGAAATTTAATTCAAGCTACAAGAACTGGAATCAAATTTTCCTGGTGTAACAACAGAGCTGGTAAAAAAAGAATTTTATGTGACCTTGATAAAGCATTCTACAATCTCAAATGGATGGAAAAATTTGATGGTTAGTCTTATTAAGTGGGGGTAAGAGGTACATCAGATCATGGTACCCTTTTTGGTTTTGTTGTGAATATTAGTAAGCCTGTAAATGCTCCTTTCAAATATCAACCTATTTGGGCATATCATCCTGGTTTCCTGGAAGTAATTAAAGATGCATGGAATGAAACAATTTCAGGTAATCCTGCTTTTTCTTTCATGAGTAAACTAAAAAGATTAAAACAAATATTGAAGAAGTGGAATTGATAGGTTTTTGGAGATCTCAGAGTCAAAGTAAAGAATACAGAAGATGAAGTACTTGCAGCTTCTTTTTTATCAGATGCAGACCCTGAAAATATTGAGCTTTTAAATAACTTGGTCATAGGGGGAGATAAGAAATAATTTCTCAACAATATAATGAATTATGAGAGCTAAGTCCAGAGTAAAATGGATTAATGAGGGTGGTGCTAATACAACATTCTTTCATGCAACTATCAAACTAAGACAATCCCAAAATAATATTACTGAGATGGAAAGTACAGAGGGCAATGTAGTAACTGAGAAAACACAAATTGCAAATATTTTGGTGGACCATTATAAGAAGAAATTTGAAGAGCAGAGTGTCATAATTCATGAAGAGATATTGGAAACAATTCCTAAAATTTTAACTGAGGAAGACAACTTTTTTATTGATGCTACTCCCACTGCAATGGAAGTGAAAGATGCAGTGTATGGCATGAATTCAAATATTTCTCCTGGTCCAGATGGTTTTCCAGGCAGTTTCTACAAATTTGCATGGGACATTATTGGTGCAGAGTTAATAGAAGCAATTCAATGTACTGTTGGAGTCACAGATTTATACCCAAAGGTTTAAATTCTAACTTTCTATTTTTGCTTCAAAAAACTCAAGGTGCAAGAAAAGATGATCAATTTAGGCTCATTGGATTAGCAAATTTCATCTTCAAAATTTTTACTAGAATCATTACTACTAGAATAAGTACTATGGTTGAGAGATTAGTTTCTTTTCAATAAGGTGCATTCATTAAAGGGAGGAACATTCGTGATAAAATAGTGTTAGCTTCCGAAATGATTAATGAGCTTAATATTAAGAGGAGAGGAGGAAATGTTGGACTTAAACTGGATATAACTCAAGCTTATGATTCATTGAGTTGGGATTTCTCGTTTGAGGTGCCTAGAATATTTGGATTTTCTGAAGTTGGAATTAGTTGGTTCAGGATTTTTTTTGAATCAACAATGATTTCTATTCTTGTTAATGGTGGACCTTGTGGTTTCTTTGGTATTGGAAGGGGTCTAAGATAGGGTGATCCATTATCACCCATCTTATTCATTATTGCAGAGGAATTTCTTAGTAGAAACTTATCAAAAATGGTGAAGGAAGGCAGAGTGCAAGAAAAGGTGACTAGAGGTAATTGTCAACCTTCACACTTAATGTTTGCTGATGATATCTTGATATTCTGCAATGGCCATAAAAAATCTTTGGATATTTAATGGAATTATTCAGAAAATATCAACTATCATCTGAACAAGTAGTAAATAAAAACAAAAACAAAAATTTTGTTCGTGGAGTTTCAAATGCAAGAAGAATGGATATAGCTGAATACATGATGTTTATGGGTGAAAACTATCTCTGCCGGTTTTGGTAATTTTGGGGTGTGTGGATGAGAAACGAGTTTAAACCTTAAACAAATGCACTGCACGGGAGTGCTTTTGATTCGAGAGATCAATCTATACAATTCTAGCCTAAACCAAGAAATGTCCGTTCCAGACTTGTTTCGGTCACAAAGTAAAGGAGATGGGGTTGATCTTAGGGAGGCAAGCGAAGAAGGTGTTAAGATTTTGAAGGAGTAGGCTGTTTTATGACTTGTTGTAGATGGTGGATTTTCGACGAAGGCTAAAATCATAAACCCATAATTATACATTATACGAACCTTTGATCCAGTGATAGGTGTGTAAAAACACCTCTCTAAGTATCGATTGGTTATGCTTTCTTGGCTAGTTTTCGTGTGAAATTGCATTATTATCTTTCTTTTTATATTTTACGGGAATTTTGGAGCTTATTCCCGAAAAGAACAAGAATCGTCTAAGTGGTCATGAAGTTGTTTGCTGTGGTGAACTCGCTGTCGAGTTTGGATGTTGCCGGTGTGATTGGCAAGAATAATTTGGCAGCAGTTAGAGCTATACAATATGACGGGCTATACATGGAGAGTAAACTGGTCAAAATGGAGCATGATGATTGTGCATGGAAGCTCGTCGATGTCAGTACGAAATGGAAGTAATGGAAGCTGAGTTGTGGAAGAGGTAAGGGAAGAGTGCAAACGATAAATGGCAGTCGATGAGTTGTGATGTTGATTTCCGGTGTTTGAGGTGGAGTATGGCAGTAGGTTGGACAATGAGAAGATGGCATGGACTTGCTGCTGGCATAAGAGTAGTTGATAGAGCTCGAGCTACAGTTGGTCTTAGTATAACGGGAAGTTGGCAGAGTGAGTTGTCGATGGTTGATAGTGCAGCTGCATGGACTCTGGTGATGGTTATTGCTGAGGAGTTGAACTAAGGGAGGTGATGAACTTTCTGTCAGCGACTTTGTTATGACCGTGGTAATGGAACTGAAGGGAGAGAGTGGAAGGCTGTGGTTGCTGAGCTCGATAAACCAGGAACGTGGAACGTGGAGCTGTTATTAATGGAAGATACAGACGTAAGGTTGAGGAGAGCTCCATCCTGTGAATTACAGTGATGTGAGATGCTGTCAGCAGTAAGTAGGGGATGGACGTGATTGCCAGGTAGAACGAGAAGCAAAGAATAAAGCTGGTGATGGCCATGGTAAGATGATTGGCAGTTGAAGAATTGAGCTTGGGAGCAAATGGAGTTGTATGATGTTGGCAGCAATGACGAGAGAAAGATGATAGGAGGAGCTCTAGAAGAACATGCTCGAGATATTCACGCTCGAGTTGAACATAAAGGAAGTGAAGAGAAATGAAAACGGAGCATGAAATTTTGAGAAGTCTGAGGATGGAAATGGCGATGGCAGTGTAGAGAATGGCTAATGGCGTGTTATAGGTTGGAGTCGATGATGAGCAATGACGTTGAGTGCATGGCACTGATGGGTGGACACGAATGGAGATCGAGTTTTGGGTTTTTGCTGCCATCATGAATGGGCTTCTGCAGCTGGAATGCAAGCCCAAAAGTCTATCTAGAAGAAATATTCACTTGACCAGATGAGTGGGCCGCCTAGACTTAATAGTTGAGTGCACGAGCCCAACAGGCTTGTAGCCAATATGTTTTACACGACTAGTTCAAGTTTTTGGCCGTGACTTAATTTGGTAGCCAAGGGGTTTTGGCAATATTTGGCGTGAGTTTGTGACCTACTTTGGCATGGGGGTTTGATGCACGGGACACTCCTATTTTTTGCTAGGTTTTCTAGTTTTGTTCAAGAGGAGGTGCACTTTCCTATTTTTGCTAGGTTTTCTAGTTTTCTTCAGGCGGAGGTTACAAAACTCTATATATAGAGAACCCTAGGCAGAATTTTATATATCGATCATAATATCATCTTGACACATATCTTTTTTTCACCGTTTTTCTCCCCCTTAGGGGGGAGAACTATCTCTTTTCTTTTTATATTGTAAGGATGAATTCAAAGTTCTAATGTGAAGCTCAATTATTTTGCAAGTTTGTTTCAAGTTTTAAATTGATTCATTGTGGATTGTTTTTACTATATCTAAGGTTTATGATTGGTTCTTAGATTGGTTTGGGTGCGCAACCAGATTAGTTTATTAATCATTTTAATGCTAGTAGAGAGTTGAGTCGACCCGTAATTGTCTCTTATCTCCTACACAAGTAGAAATCGCAAGACCTTACGGAGGGATTTTGTGGAGCAATTGCGAGTAAAGACAACACCATTAAGTGGACCGAGCGTACTGAGTTTTACTACTGGGATCAAACCTAAATTCACAAATCTTATTTCATTCTGGGAATTACATCTTGTAGTCGAGCGCTTCCGTGTCAAGGTGGTTCTTTTGAATAGAATCCGGTAGTCGAGCGCTTCCGTATCCGGTGATATAAGGAGTTTTTAGGGATTGCTAAGCGTACCTTCTTTCCTACGGTTGGTGACAATTGTTTCTAACAAGAGATAAACAGGTACAATGTTGAGTTAACGGTTAGTAACTGCGAAGGATTTCTTCAATATCTTTATCTTATTATCCTTCTTTTATATTTTCGCCTATTTAGATAACATAACAATTGCATTACTCTTCGTGGGAACGATCTCTTACTACCACTATATTATATTTAATTAGTGGGAAATATATTTTTATTTTGTTGAGTAAACGACGCTCACAATCCAGCAATCAGACGTGAGTACTGAGAAACGAGTCTCTCATCGAATCCTCTGTTTGAGAATAATTTCTCTTAGAGTACATGTAGATATGTGGTCTCACGGCTAGACAACAACATGTCTCATGAATACTGAATACTTCAGTAATTATTTCTATATAGTATCACGAGATGGATGGATCCTAGAAATCTTGCAATGCTAGTATAGAGCGATAACGTCTTCAGGATACAAACAACAAGTTTACCCTGACTATATAAAGGATATGAAGCTCCAACAAACTCATATCGGAATAATTAATGCTCCTAGACGGATTGCTCTGCTAGTATAGATCCATAAGTTAATTATTCCTAAATTCTTGGATTCATCCACATAATTTCCGAACATATTCAAATATTTTCGCAGATATTTCATTACTGCAAACCATGGTTCTTCCCAGCAGAAATCCATGGGTTAATAATAAATATTCAACATGGGCGTCTGAGCTACCTCTGAGTAAGCCCCGATTTAAATGGTGAAAGTGTACTCAACGACGATGCACTAACAATCACCGCACGAACGAGTATTTCAAAATACGACGAGACGATGAACCTATGCAAAATAGGAAAGAAAACAATAAATAATTAAAAATTGACCAAGGCGCTGGGAGCATGGGCCCACTGACCGGCCGACCGTGTCGTGGTAAATCCCATTCAAGTTTCATATTTTTATCATATTTTTTGTTATTTTCCTTGAGTTCATGAAAATTCTTTCATTTGAACAAATATCATTCGTTTTGAGGAAACTCCTCAGTTTCATGGTGTTTCTTTCACACCAAAGAAATAATATAAAATTAGGGAAGAATATTGTAGGGCGTGACCATTGGCCAACCGGCCATGCCTTGGTCCCAGCCGGCCCCACACCTCATGATTCCTCATTATTTTATTATTATTTCCCTAATTTCATGAAAACTTCTTAATCTCATGATATTTCCTTGGTCCCATGAAAAATAATATAAAATTAGGAAAACCCGTGTGCACGGGCCATAGCCGGTCGGTCAAACCCTAGATGGCTCCACACGTCCCTTTTTATCATTATTATATTTTTCATGTTTTCATAATCCCATGAAATTCCTTGATTTCATGATATTTCCTTCAAATTATGAAATTTCCTTTAAATTGTGAAATAATACATAAAATTAGGAAAAACGCACGGGCCCTGGCCGTCCAACCATGCTCCAAGCTAGTCCCACACGCCCACACGCCCCTTATTTTATTATTATTATTTTTTATGTTTCCTTCATCTCATGGAAACTCCTTGATTTGAACAAAACTCTTTAATTTTAGCAAAACTCCTTGATTTTATCATATTTCTCTAAAATCATGAAAATATTATGAAAATTTTGGAAAAACGTATGGGATTGGCCCCTTGGAAATGGCTGGTCCCACACTCTATAATTCTTTCACTTTTTCATTATTTTTCCTTCATCTCATGAAGTTTTGACGGTTTTATAAAAAAACCCTGGTTTCTTCATATTTTCTAAAATGAGCACATCTGAAAATATCAAATTTCTCAGAACTAAGATACGAACACTTTGGGGACATGAGCATGTTACCTTGACTGACCAAGGTTGTATCTTTGGATCTCAATGAGCCGGTCTTACATATGTTCACAATTTGACCTAATTTGCGCAATTGCACGTATTAGGTCCAAAAATCTTCCAAACGACTTGGAACTTCATGGAACGATCAACACTTGATCCCGTGACCACCCAAGGCCGGTTTCATGACCCCTTGGTCGGTATTCCACTTCTTCATAATTAATTAGGTTTTATCACCTAATACTGAACCCAGCAGTAATTCGAATAAATGATTAAACCAGAATTTAATCATTCTTTCATCAACAAGTCACTAACTCTTCAAGAGGTCTTGGTGTTTTCTCACGTGAGCATATAGGTGCTACATGATTGACCCATGGTCTCATGAAACCAATCCTTCCTTCGTTCCATGGTTGAATTCCTAACAAACCATGAAGTGGTCATCAATTGATCAAATTAGGGTTTCTGAGTCCAAGGATTATAATTCCAGATTCAAACACTAATAAATTTATGACGATCTCATGATCAATATTCTTATTAATTATACTCGGTTCAACTACCAGTATTTTAATTAATATTTTATTTTGGTCACACTGCCAATAATTCATCGGATGAGCAACACTTGCTCAGATAATCAATACTTGCTCAAATCAGATAATATTGGTTCAACTATCAATATTCAGCAAATCATCGAATGAGCAATACTTGCTCGCCTCAACTATCAACGTGAGGATCATGCCCACGTTCAATCCATGAGTTTCAAAACATTTTTACAAAATCATGTTCAACTCAGTAATTACATGGACTCATCATCCCATGATATCACGAAGTCAGCAACTGACTAAACTAACCACGAGACGTCAATCGTGTCACTTGGGGGGATATCAACTAGGGTTTTGGTCTGGCGGTCTACGGTACATGTGTTCAAACACACGATGGAATGTGAGCAATTCGTGCAATCATTGAAGGAGTTAACAAAGTAGTGGGTGGAAAATCAACCAAGTCTCCGCACGATGAGCAACTGGTTTCAAACACTATTTCCATCTCTCCACTCTTTGATTACATCATCTGTCACACTTCATGGGATCATGGTGTCTACAATTCCAGCAATATAAATAAGTCTCTGAATCATGATTGAAACAACAACGTCGAGAATCTCACGTCTCATTGACATCACGGGATCATCAACTCATCAATTGAGCAATTACTCTCAATTGAGAAATTTCAATCATTCAGAACTTATCATATTCAGAATTCACAACACACCTACAATCTTTGATTACCATTGATTCCACACATTTCTCAGATTCCCTATTACAGATCGACCCATCCTCTCTTGTGACCGAATTTACTATGGAACGGCCTTTGTCTTGGTTTAGGTCGGAGTACTACAGATTGATCTCTCGAATTCAAAGCACTCCCTTCTTGCAGTGCATATGTGTGAGGTTGAACATTTCTCTCGGTTCAAGGAGTCTCCTCCGCACGGTCGTCTCCTCAATTCCATAAAAACCAGCAAATCGTTTTTTCCCATCTACACTTGTAACAGAAAGGTGAGCAGGCTTATGAATAATGCAAGTAGGCTCGGGGTGTTTTGAATACAATTGTATTAACACTTGATTTCTGTGTTGTCTTGTCTTAGAAATAGGGAGGAGAACCTATTTATACAAGTCATTTGAACCTTATTCACGTCTCTCGTGGGAAGTGGAGTAGTGGAGTTGTGTGTTAGTGTCACACGATCAGTCTTTCCCACTTCTCCCATCATCACTAACCGTCCATGTCGCATTGTGTGTTGCACGCTGTAAACCGCCATACCAATACCCAAGTAAGTATCCACCATTTTGTGACATGTTTGATGTCTAGATTGTGTGGATCGTGAGACCCACAAAAGGTAGCATACAATGCTAGGTTGAATAACTAAGTTTTTTGGGAAGTCGATATTATAAAATATCGTGTGTATTCTATGCATGTAATGCATTGAATATATTCAGCATGTATGAAGCATCGCTGTTTCAAGTCTTAACGGACTAGGTCGCGGATTAAGCATCTTAAAACATATGCATTCCTATCCATCTTTGAATGATCGTTTGGAGGCTGCGCAAGCAAGCTCTCCCTTGGCCGATCATTCTATGTGGTAGAGGGACGGATGGTAATCACCATGACACCTTATTGGCTGTTTAACTCTTATCCTGGGATGCCCAACCAAGCTGGTAGAGTTGGACGGATGAGATGATGCATCTGCGACCGTTGATTAGGGTCTTGAAGAGGTGCACAAGCATCACTCTTCATCTTGGTCGAAACCGAGCATGGGAGATGTATTGGGCAGGACCGATCGGGCATGCGTGTAAACATCTTGCCGGTCTACATGTCCATACCTCATTACCCCATGAAGATATAATCTAGGCCACTCAATTTTTCTGGTGAAGTTGAGTGGTTGAGATCAGTTTGCAGCAAAAATCCGTTGTCGCAAAGGAATCGGGGACCGCACGTCCATGCCTAGTTTGGGCGCACGGATCGAGGTGCCTAGCCACGGTCGGTCTTGGCCGTCACACATATAGACGGGCCCATGGTGATTGTATTTCCATGCTTGGGACCCTTTGAATCTACATCTACACCCTCCATCTATGCTTGCAAAGATGGACGCTCGTAATCGATTAGCGACACATGTAATATGCCGCAAACCCTAATTAGGGTTTTGGATCCGTCGTGTGTACACGACTTCAACCTAATGGTTTAGCAGGTTATATTCCTCCTTAGGGGAGGCCAACCATGTGGGACCCACATTGGGTTGGTGGTGAACACGGTGATACCTGACTGACAGTTATGGGTTTGATCTAAGCCATCCAAACATGCCGGTGAAGTTGGATGGTCGTAATCAGTTTAAGACCCTTAGAGACCTTTAAAGCATCATGTCGGCCGGATTTTGGGCGAACGTTAGCTCTTACCTGGCTAGGTCGTGTGATGGTCGACTTTGCAAGTAGAAAGAGGGACCACCGGTGTGCAGGACAAGCCTGTCCGACCGGTCATGGGATGATCCACACCGTCCAATCACGCCGGCGAAGTTGGACGGCGATGATGGATTTGAGATTTCCGTAGGCAGCCTTTTCTCGTACGAGCTCCTCCAAGCTGCTTCACGACCATCTTTTCAGGCTAGCATTTTGTGGCTTTTGGAGAGGCATGATATGCATTCGACCAGCTAGGTAAAAAACGGGCACGCTGGTGGTCATTACGGTGATAACTTGCTCATGCTAGGGTTCGTCTAGGACGGTTAATTCATGCGGCCAACTTGCGTGGTTGTGATTATTTCTGAGACTGATATGGATAGTACAGATTCAAATATGCTCGATCGGGATAGTATAACACACCGAGAAATGATTCTCTTTGTCAGAGAATGGTGTAGCCAGTACGGGTATTTCATGTGTGCCTTACTATTGATACTTGGATATTCATGTTACTCTGCTGAGAGTAAGAATCAGTCATCATGCCGCACCAAAAATGAGAGTTCTGCTGAGAACAGCACAGGAAATACAAGGTGTTTTATGCATTAATTAATAATGCCAAAATTCTCAGAACACTTGGGGATTGTTGCTACATGCACCATTCTGGATGAGTTTTGTGTATTTATCGAATTGCCTCGAATAAATAAAACGAGAGGATCTCTGCGCTCATCGTTTGTCAAATGGCCTTGCCCTTTGCAGGGTATTGGCATAAAAATTGGTTTTACAACTTTAGCCCTGAACTAAAATCCACCATCAATGCCTGCAAATGGGATTATCTGAGCTGTCTGATACTTACTTGGGGGTCATCTTAAATCCTGGGAGAGTAAAGTCTTATCAAGTTTAGGGGATAGTAGAATTAATGCAGAAGATGTTGGCTGGATGGATGTGATAGTTATTGGCTTTTTCTGCAAGATTAACACTGGTCAAACTTGTATTATGCAACATTCCCATATATAATATGGCAGTTTACAAATGGCCCAATACTGTTATAAAAGAATGTGAGAAAATTATCAGTAATTTCTTATGGTCTGGAGATCATTCGGTTAAAAAATTAGTTACTGTTAAATGAGATAAAGTTAATGCTTCACTAATTGAAGGTGGTTTGGGTTTAAGGAGATTGGAGGTAATGAACAAGGCCTTTTTAATGAAACTCTTGTGGAAAATTGAAACAGGGGAGTTAGAATGGACTCATTTCATGAGAGCAATGTACAAAAACAAGAGTAATGAGTGGATATCATCTTACAAACAATCCTCAATTTGGCCAGGAATTAAATGGTTAATTGCTGAAGTTAATGAAGGTAAAAGATGGCTAGTGGGAGATAGAAAAATAATATCAGTGTGGCATGATAAATGGATCAAGGATTATGCTCTAATTGAAAGGCATGCAGAAGATAGTTATGTTCAGATGAATATGGATTTGAAGGCTGCTAATCTAATTGTAGATGGTGCATGGAAAATACCTGAGGAAATGTTTCAATTTTTTGAGAAGAATGAAGTTCCAGCAATTGGTGGTGGTTCTGATAAGCTGGTATGGGAGAAGGACTTAAATGGAAAATTCTCAGTTGCAAGTGAAGCTCAAAAAATAAGGAACAAATTTCCTGTGTTACCATGGATAAAGAAAGTCTGGAATCTCTGTGTGCACCTTATACCTCCACAAATCTATGGAAAATCTTGAGAGGTGCTTGTGCCACTGAGGAAACAGTGAGGAAGAAAGGTTTTTTAACAGTCTCAAAATTCTATTTATGTGGCAATGCACAAGACACAATGAAACATATCTTATGGGAATGCACTTTTAGCAATAAAATTTGGCATTGGCTGGAAGAAATCTTTTGTTTTCTTAATCCTTCATATTTAAGGATATTCTGAAGCCTGCAAAAGGCAAAAGTGGATCAATTCAAGAAGTATGGTATAACAGTGCACTTAAGGTGATGGTTGAACTCTGGCATACAAGAAATAACAAGATATATGAGAATGCAGAACCTAACTTTGAAAAGTTTAAACAGATAATAGTATCTTACACAAAGGTATGTGGTATAAGAATTAAAGGTTCCAAATGGGGGAATGTGTATGACTTACAAATATTATTACACTTTGGAATCACAGGAATTGAAACACATATGTCAGATGTTAAACAATGTTTCTTCAGATTGCTTGAGAGAGGATATGTGTTCATATGCTGTGATGGAGCCTCAAAGGGTAACCATGGAAATATAGGGTTTGGGTTTGTGGCAAGGAATGAAGATGGTGGATGTTTGGGAGAACCTTCTGGTGGTTTAGGGGTTGCAACAAACTTTCTAGCTTAGGTGATGGCATTGGTGGTAGCTGATGAATGGGCAGTTAACAAAAGGTATGTGAATGTAGTTTTCAGCCTTGATTCTAAAGATGTACTGCTAGCTTTCAGTAATGGTAAAGTACCTTGGATTGTGGTGAATAGATGGAACAATATCAGAAAATATATACCAATAATCTCATTCACATACTCATATAGGGAGATTAACTTTTCTACTGACAAGATGGATAAGAAGGGTATACTGCTAGCAAGAGGTACAGTCATTTATTATGATGATAAGCCAGGTTTTCTGAATAAGCTGGAGTGTGAAGATGGGATCTATTTTAGATTTTGCTCATGAAAATGATGTATGCTATCTAGTGAGTTATCTGTAATGCCTCCTTAGTAAATATCTGTAATGCCTTGTATGATGTTTAGTTAAAATTGGTATAACTCTGTTATTAGGCTTACCTTCCCGGGCTTGTGTTTTATTTTGGAATTGTTCCTAAAAAGATATATCTTGTGCTACTTGTAAGTTGCATCTTTTGATTATTTTGGTAATAAAATTTCATGATTTAGAAGAAAAAAAATGGAAATTTGAGGTTATAATGAATTTAAAATCGAAAATAAGAGAATACAAAGAGGACCTAAAATTTTACCTTGTTTGTCGATATGTTAATGTACTAATCTTTAAGTAGAGATTCTTTTTATGAGTCTGCGCCGACGAGTATTCAATTTCCATAAAGAAAAAGGGGTTATCTATTTCGTTGCACCTAAGTCAGCGCTAGTGAAAATTATTCTCTCTCCTAAATTTGCTCTGACAGAAAATGTGTGAAGAGTAACCCCTAACTAGTTCTCCTAAGCTAGCAACAATGGATTTCTAAGGTAAATCCCTATCATTTCTCTATTTTGTGCTAATATCTTTGCATATTTTGCAGGGTATTCATCTAAAGTAGATCAAGCTTCTCCAGTTTCTATCTTTTATCTCAAAAAACTAAACAAAATTAGCTTCCAAACCATTAGAACCAATCCCAAACTAGTTTTATCTAATCTTGAATATGGATTGAAAATAGTAAGAGTGGTGAGTAACTACACATCACTGTTTTGTCTCATTCAACTCATCAATTATCTTCATATCTACGGTTTACAACCCATACCTCATTCATTGTGTACTTCATCTATCTCTTCCTTCATTTTTGTTACCTGTACTTTGCCACTTCAATTCCCCTTTCTCAACCCTGCATTGAATTATACTCTTTCAAATTCTCATTCCTCCCCTGCTTTGTTAGTAACCCCCAACCACCTGCACATGTTCTCCCTGCTGCTCTCTCCTCTGTAGCGAATATGTTTCTGACTGTGGCAGTATATCATGGTCAAAGTATGGGGGAAGGGGTCTCACTGCAAGAGTCTCCTTTCATTTTAGTCAAAACTGGTTTTAATTGTCTACTCTGGATGTTCTGGATTTGTTTCTTTAAGCTGGTAACAATGTTGGCAGTATCATGGTGTAAAAAACTTAAAACATTCATCTCAAGTTTACCTGCTCAGTGCATGAGTTTACCATCCAACATTTTCTCAATGAATCATTCAGATGATGCTTCAAACATGCTCAAAAATCTTGATATCAACAAAGTCTATAACTTAAATGAAGAACAAGTTGCAGAAAGCAGAACTCAATCAACTCTCCAAATTATTAACAAAATTAACTGTGAGTTTAAACTGAAAAAAGAAATAGCTGTTGATATAGTACAACAAGTATGGCAACTTGATTATTCACCAGAATGTACACTAGTTTTCAGAGGCAAAGAAAATTATATTTTTGTATTTAAGCTGCTTTCAAGAACTGATGTTCTATATACTCTATCAAGAAACATCTGGGGATATGGTCCCTTTCTGCTGGTGGCCCAAGAATATATTTTTGGTGTTGCTCATGCTTCAGTCAACATGGATCTCATTACTATGTGGGCTAGGCTCATTGATCTTCCACCTGAATGTACAACTGGACAGATTACCCATGATATAGCAAGCTCTATGGCTCCTTGCCTCATGGAGGAAAAACCCTCAGTAAGTCAACAAACTCTCTCTTGTCCCAGGGTATTGGTTGAGATAAATGTCAATGAGAAACTTTGGGAACACATTCCAATCCATATGGGGAAAAAAGAACCTATTATTGTGAAGATTTTCTATGAGAAACTACCAAAAGGATTTTGCAAACACTGCAGAATACTAAACCACCCTAAGAAAAAATGTACTGCCATCCAACCATTTTACAAGCAAGTACATGACACCATAATGGAAGAACTTGAAAAAAAGAAAGAAAATGAAGTGTTTGTAGTGGAGTAGATACAAGCCTTATCTAATGCTACTTACAAAGCTATAAAAAAGTTTCTGCTATCCGAACCACAGAAAATACAAACAAGGGAAGCAAGTACTTCACATTCTGAGGAGAAGGAGGCTAGACCAATGGCTAAGGAGGGAGAGACACTAAATGAGATTATAAAACCAAGCTTCAAACTAGGGGTATTACTCCCGGAGACTCTACTTGAAAGTGACGATATACACTCAAAAATAAAAGTTTCTGATGATGATGAAATGTCATCAGCACACAAAATACAAAGAACAGGAATGGAGAATTGTAGAGCATTCAAAAAGAGGGGAAGAAAGTCAAGTAACTTTAGATTTTACCATGGGCCACCTGAGGTGGTAAATTTTGCTACAGACCCAAACTATGCCCTCAAATTAGTTGATCCAATTTGTTGAACCTCCACCAGGATTTGAAAGTTTCAAAAATACACTAAACCAACAAGAAGAGTTCAGCTGACCAAAGTTCAAGGAAGAGTCTCAGTTGCATCAACTCAGCTTATAAGAGGAGAAGCAAAGTCCAGTGAGGGGGTTCAAAAGTGGCCTCATGTAATAGAATGAAAGGAAGAACAACTCTTATTATTAAGAAAGAAACATGGAGGAATACCTACAAATTTAAAGCATACAAGACTCCTAGAAATGTGATTGAGAGCTATAAATTATCTTTTACTGAGGTACATAAAGGTACAATGGATGAAAAAACAAACATCAACAACAACAGAGCAGAAAGCACCATACAAAAGTCATCATGAAAACAAATCTATCCTTCAAAGGCTTATGCTGGAGGTGGAATGAAGAGAGAAATCATGAGAAAGAGAAGACCAAATGTAAGACTAATTATGAAAAGGCCCTGATGAAAGCTATGCTACACATCACAGCTCAAAGGAAAAAAAAAAACAAAAGGCAAAAGTTACTAAAATGGATTTTCAACTGAGTCCCAACATCAAGCATCCTCACCAACTATACAAAAACAAGAGTGCAGGCAAGGAGGATAACCAAATGATCACTTTTCAAACTGATAAGTGTGCTCCAACCAATAATCAAAGCCCATTTCACTCACCTGTTAGCACTGCAACAACCTATCCAAGACAACTGCCAACAATACCCTTCCCTAAGTCAATCCCACATCCACCAAACCCTCATAATGCTGAACCTGCAACTTCAATACCAGCTAAACAAAATTCACCAGCTACCAAGGATGGAATACTGGAGTCAAGAAGAGAGACACTTCAAATGCATTCGCTCAAGATCTGCGCCAAAGGACATGATGATAAATGGGTGAGAATTGTGGACTTAGTCACAACAAATGCTGATGCTAGCTCAATCACAAAGGGAGGGAGATTGGAAGAGAGTCAGGTATCACAAAATCTTAAATTCTATCAAATTTTCTAATCTTTAAATTCAGGTCTCCATACAAGTTACTACAAATTATGTCTCTTAATGTTCTAGCATGGAATTGTCAAGGTTTGAACAAAAATACAAAATTGCACCTACAAAACCCTAATATCCTCTTCCTATAGGAAACTAAACACAGTGAATCTTATATCAAACCTTTTATCAAAAAACTCCAATACCTGGATATGATTGTCATTGAACCCACATGGGTAATTGGTACTGCAGAAGGTCTCGTTTTAGCTTGGTCTTCTAAGATTTCAATCCAATTGATTAACATCTCTGATAATCAAATAGATGTAGTGGTCACTGATAGATCTAGGGGTTTTGAATGGCTATTGTCTGCAGTATATGGTTGTCCCTATAAGGTTAAAAAATATCTTAGTTGGACCTATTTTAGGAATTTAGCAGCAACAGTTGAATTTCCATGGATGGTAATTAGAGATATTAATTTTGTGTTGTCTGAGAAGGAGAAGAAAGGGGGTAAAACTCTGCATTCTAAAGAGAACCGTTTTTTCACAAACGTAATAGACAAAGCATGGCTGATGGTTCTGGGCTTTGTGGGCAATGAATTTACATGGTCAAATAGGCGAACTGGAAAGGCTTTTGTAGAAGCTAGACTAGACCGTGTGTTATCTAATCCTGAGTTGTTCGACTTATTCCCCCGAGCTATAGTCTATCACCTACCACCGTTAGGGTATGTTCATAGCCCTATCCTTGTAAGTACCTCCCCATGTTGGAAAGATGGAGCCAAACCTTTTAAGTTCTTTGGAATTTACCTACTCGACCCGACTTGTTTTAAAGTCATTGAAAAAGTATGGGCCCTAGAAAAAGATGGTTCACAAGATTTTAAGTTTGTCTCTAGGCTCAAGAATGTTAAAAAACACATTAAAATATGGAACATAGAGTATTTTGGAAATATTCAAAATAATATAAAAAACATAAATCAGGCCCTAGAACATTCTAAAAATACTTTGAAGCTCTCCGACTCTAATGCTAGAGTCAAACTTATCCAATAAGACCTAGAGCATTGGTACAACTTTGAGGAGGCTTTTTGGAAAACTAAGGCTACCGACAACGATATGAGACTAGGGGATAGAAATACGGGGTATTTCCACTTTTCGGTTAAATATAGAGCTAAAAAGCTAAGAATGGAAGCTGTCAAGAAGGAAAATGGAGAGTGGTGCCATAACCGCAAGGAAATTGAGGAATTGTTTTGCAACCATTTTAGTAAGATGGCGTCTTCCACGCAACTAGTTATCCAGGAACAAATCCTAAATCTAATACCTGAGAGATTATCGGAAGCGGATAACTTAAAATTGTTGATAATCCCAATGGAGTTGGAGATTAAACTGGTGGTTTTCGACATGCACAGATAAATCCCCGGGCCCAGATGGGTTCCCGTCTGGGTTTTATCAAAAAAACTGGTATCTTATTAAAGAGGATGTTACAAAGCTTATTCAATTTTTTTTTTCTAATCCAAACATTTGCTTAAGGAGATAAATGCCACCTTCATAACCCTAATACCCAATAAAGATAATCCGGAAACCCCAGCGGATTTTCGCCCAATTTCTCTATGCAATATTGTTTACAGGGTTATCTCCAAATTGCTTGCAAACAGAATAAATCCTTTTCTTGATAAATTTATCTCCCCTTATCAATCGGCTTTTGTCCCTGGCAGGAAAATTACGGATAATATTGTAATAGCCCATGAAGTTATACACACAATGAGAACAAAACAAAAAACAAAAAGGTTTATATGGGCCTAAAAATTGACATGTCTAAGGCCTTCGATAGGGTGGAATAAACTTTCTTGGAGTCTGTTCTAAAAAATCTAGGCTTCAGTGAGGAATGGATAAGCTTAATAACGCAATGCATTAGCACTACCTCAAGTGCTGTTTTAATCAATGGATCCCCTTCTATCTTCTTCAAGCCCAGCAGAGGAATTCATCAAGGAGACCCATTATCCCCTTACTTATTCATTATCTGCATAGAAATCCTTTCAAGAGTACTCATTGAAGCTGAAAATAAAAAAATGGATCAATGGTGTAAACTTCTCCAAGAACTCCATTACCATATCTCATCTATTATTCGCTGACGACTGTCTTATCTTCACTAGGGCTGGTAAAAAATATTGTAGGAGGCTGTTAAAGATTCTTGAAGCTTTTAGTGCTAGTTCTAGTCAACTAATAAATTATGAAAATTCAGGAATATTCTTTAGCAAATCGGTTTCCAACACCAAGGCCAGAGATATTGTAGACATTCACAAGGTTGGTAGAATAAAATTGGATGATAAGTATCTAGGGTCTATTTACACATAGGTCAAAGATTCAGTGTTTTGAATCTCTTGTTGAAAAGCATAGAACCAGGTTAGCAGGATGGTCTGGCAAACTCCTATCGGGAGATGGAAAATGTGTTATGATAAAACATGTAGCTGACTCCCTAGCCACGTACCATATGACATGTTTTATTATACCAAAATCGATCACAAAAAGAATGGACAGAAGAAATAGGGATTACTAGTGGGGCCACTCGAGAGAGGATGGTAAAGGTCTATGTATTAAAAAATAGGTCATGTTCTGTGTCTCGAAAGAGAGAGGGGGTCTAGGCTTCAAAAACTTTGAATGTTTCAACAGAGCGCTAATTACAAAAACTGTCTGGATAATGATACAAAACCATAACCAACTATGGGTGAAAATTATGGAGGAAAAATACTTCAAAAGTATTTCTACTCTTTGTATTGACAAGGTGAAGGCGAACAACTCTTGGTTATGGAAGGGTTTCCACATTGGATTAGAAATTGTTAAGAAATGGAGTATCTGGAGTATTGGTACAGGGGAGACTATTAAAATTTGGAAACATCACTGGTTTCCAACATGCACCCCTAACCAACTGACAAAAGAACAAACAAAACCCATTGTTGGAAATACTCTACAACGGGTGAGTGAAATATTTGACAATCGGACAAGGGAATGGAATACTAATTTCCTGCGCCAAGTTTTTCACCCACTGATGGTTGCAAACATTCATAACTATAGATCTAAAACTCACCAGAAATCAGAAGGACATACTTTTATGGCCTTATACACCAAACGGAAAACTCAGTGTCAAATCGGTTTATCAGAAGCTTATCCACACGGCTCAAGGAAAGAATGTAGTTCAACCTATAAACCCCATTTGGACTAAGTTGTGGAAACTTGAAGTTTTCCCGATAATCCAAGTTTTTGCATGAAAATTCTATAATGAAATATTGCCAGTAATGACAAAACTAAGCACTAGAATGCCAAGTATATCCCCTCTATGTTTCTTTTGTGGCAACTACGAGGAAACAACTACCCATTTATTTCTGCATTGTACTTACAGTAGGGCAGTGAGGTTTGGACTTGGCATTAGGGGAACAAGTACCAGTGATATTACAATCACTGAATGGATTAACTCTTGGTTTACAAATATGAGAGAAGCCGAAACAGAGGGAGCAACACGAAGAATCACAGAGTCAACTACATGTTGGTTTATATGGAAACATCGGTGTGACAAGAGTTTTAGAACAATACCAGTTAAGCCTGAGACGACAATTAATCAAATCAAAAACCACCTGTCCCGCTCCTACCAAAACTAAACCAATATTCCCTTATCAGAAATCCTTCAATCAATCAGGTGCAGAATCTACAAATCAGAAAAATAACACCAACCAAAACAAAAATAATACATTGTCAATACAAGTTTCACCCGAATTACTCTCTTGTTATTGTGATAACTGTATATGAAGAACACATAATTCAAGCTACCAGGTTTTTCACTTGCCAGGTAGCATCTCAGAAGGAAGGAATCACACTGGGTGTCATGGCAGTTATGAAGTGGGCACAACAACATAAAGAACGAACATGCAACATCCAGTTACAGAACAACAAGTTTATCAAAGAATTGAAGAAGAAATGGAACAATCATCAATCACGGTGCAACAATGAACTGATAGATGACTATGTAGATTATATTTATTATTTTTGCACTTTCGAATGTAATTCCCTAAGGCATGAGTGGTTGCCAAATTTCCATACGATTGCTTTAAACTTTCACTCTAACTACTCAAACTTTGAGATGAAGGAGTTATTTCATGAAACCTTTGATTTTGTACAAAACAATACTCAGCAGGATCTTTGCCTGGCTGACTAATCTTAATATATCTATGTTTTTTCAAGAAAAAAATATAATTCAGCGCTAGTAATATGAATGTTGTTGTCCTGATCAATGTGTGAGTCGTGAATCTTTGTTGAAATGGACGTGTGTAAGCATCATCCTTCGGTAAAGTAAGATTCCATCTTTTTTTTTTGTTGGTAAGTCCAAAATTGTATTAAAGAATAACAAAAATTTACAACGAAGGTTATAAGAAAAAGGGACAAGGCGCCCCAAAAAACTTACAACCTAATCAAATCGAAAATAAGAAACATTTGGTAATTCAATAGACAAGATAAAATCAGGCCTATTATCGTAGCTAAGACCCTGTCCTTCTTCCAATAAGCAACCCCTTTTGGCCATATAATCTGCCGCAAAGGTTGCTTCCTTATAAGAATGTATAAAGCGAATAACATTGTTTTTGATGGTGGATTTTCATTTAAGGCTAAAATTATAAAAGCCAAAAAATTATGCGCTAACATATTGTAAAAGATAAAGCCATTAATAAGTGATGAATACTTCTTCACTTTACTAATTCACCTAGAATGGAGCATGTGGCAAAAATCCCAGTTTGTGAATTAAATACATCATTATTAATTAATGCATAACCAGCCTTGTATTTCCTGTACACATTATCATTGTGGCATGACGACTAAGTGTTGTTCTCAGCAGAGCAACACGAACCTCCAAGCATTATAATGAAGCATGTAGGAAATACCCGTACATGCTGCAATTATCGGTGTGTTATACTAGCCCGATTGAGCATATTACTCTCAGTGTGCTATACAAGCCCGATTGAGCATCTGGACTGACCATGTCAGTCTCAGAAACGATCACGACCATTCAAATTCACCAGCATAAATTGGATAGCTCAGATCAGATCCATGACCCCAAGCAGGTATTGGAATATTCACTAGCGAACCAATGCGGGCCCCGCATGGTCGGCTCCCCAAAATATTGACATACCTTGCCAAAACGTCCAAGCCATAACAATATGGACGGTAAACCCTAAATTAGGGTTTAGGGAACATTACATGTGTCGCAAAACAATCTCAACCATCCATATTCACATGTATAGATTGAGGGTGTAGATGTAGATTCAAAGGGCCCAGAACATGTCAACACGATCACCGTGGGCCCGCCTACATACCTGACCGATCGGTCAGGACCAACCATGGTTGGTCATCCCAATTCATGCGCCTGAACAGAGCATGACGCACGGCCGAGAAACCCAAAATTAGGGTTTTGAACATCACGAGCGTCCATTTTCTCCGGCATGAATGAAGGGTCCAAGATTAGATTAAGCAGGTCCGGTCATACCAACATGAACACCGTGGGCCCATCTATCCCCTCACCTGATCGGCCAATTCATACCGTGCCTGGTTATCCCAAATCGCACGCCCAAACTAGCTTGGTCACACTTCCCAATTGCAAACTAATCTCGACAACTCAACTTCGCCGGACAATTTGAGTAGCTTAGATCACATTTTCATGGGACAGTCAGGTATAAGCGTGAACACCAGCCTACCACCTATACTGTAGTTGCGGATTATCTCACAACTAAACCCTCATAAGAATCCATTAAAATGATTCCTAAACCTAATTAATTTGATATGAAACTAAGAATTAAGGTACTAAAATTATAAAGAGACACAAAGATTTTTACGTGGTTCGATCAATGTGATCTACATCCACGGTGCTTCACTAGTGATTGTATATGATTACATGATTTTAAAATTGAGACTCCATTAATGAATATTTGGAGCTCTAGAATTTTTGGGGAAGAAGATGATAAAGAAAATAAATCTCTCCTAACATTTTCTCTCTCCTCCCAAAATTATCCTCTCTCTCAAAATGTGTCTCCCTCTTTCCTCTCATGCCTAAATGGCTATTTATATGATTTTACACATTGGATAAAAACTAATCTTTCCCTTAATTTCGGATCAAAGAATCATCATACGAACCTTCGCAAATTTACTTCACGAACTTCCTTTACTCGTAAAACGTTCTTCATGATTTCTTTATCTTCGCAAAATATTCTATACTCGCAAAATGTATTTTCTCTCCATAATTTCGTAAGTTATCATTTGCTGTGATATTCCGCTCCTACATCTTGCCTCTTTTTTCTTGAATATTGCTTGAAGAGCGATATTTAAGAAAAAATCCGTTGTTGTAGTAATCTTTGATCTTTGTTGATGAAGGAACGAGCGAAAGAATACTAGTATTGAAAAGTATATACTTTCCTCTATTCTTTTGCGAAGTCCCGGAATGTTGCGAAGTAAATAAGAAGTATCAACCATTGAAGTATAAGAAGTATGAAGTATCCTTGAAGAAGTATAAGAAGTATGAAGTATCCTTGAAGAAGTATAAGAAGTACTTAATCCTCGAAATATATAAGAAGTATGAAGTATCCTTAAGAAGTATAAGAAGTACTTAATCCTCTAAATGTTATAAGTATTGCGAATCTATCATGTGAAACTCTCACTCCATGTTTTTTTCCTCATGCTATGCTGTAATGCAAATAAAAATTTAGATTAGTATTCAACATTTCTTTTATCAAAATTTCTTATTTTTTATTTATATGCTACTTCAAAATCTTTTTGTTTGTTTTGATTTCCTTTGTATTATCTATTTCATCTTTCTTGACAAATATTTTTCCATGGAAATGATCCTAATAGGTACCCCCTCATATGACGCACTGAGGTGCTTTGCCTTTTACGAGTATACGCCATAAAGGTTTGCGAGCTACTACTCTCCATGTCGAATATCATATCATTGGAAATAAAGTAAATTTTTCAAGAGAAATATATAAATTGATTTGTGCGAGATGTTTTTCTCGGTTTCTTTTGTAATTGTGAAATCTTGAGATCTTTGTAATTGTATCATCTTTGTAATTGTGTGATTGAATCGCTTTTTTTAAATCAAATCAAAAATCTTTTATTTTTCGTAAGCAAATAAAATATTTAAGGAAAGAGATGCTTAGCTTTTATGTGAGTCGTTGTTGTCTCTTGCGAAGTATGTGATTTGCTTGCAAAGCTAGCATCGTCTTGCATGTTCTCGTAGCATACCAATTATTCTAGCCCACTCTTGCGAAATAGAATTCTGCTGTTTTGCGGACTTTTGCGAAGTAAACGAACATTTGCGAAGTATTGGTGTGGCGAACGTTCTCAAAGTGAATATTTGCGAAGTGTAAAAGTAGAAATGTTGCTTCTGCGAACGTTCGTAAGATTTGACCCTACGAAGATTATATTCGTAAGTATATGACAGAAAAGAATTTTGATGGGGACCATCTTCGTAAGCACCATCTTCGTAAGAATTTTGATGGGGATCATCTTCGTAAGTATATGGGACCATCTTCGTAAGTATGTAGTTGTTCGTAAGCACCATCTTCGTAAGTATGTAGTATATCTCCAACCGATCCAAACTTCATGAGTAGACCTTCAACGATTCCTGGTGACAAAAGGTGAAAAGGAACCCTTACAAGAGAAATCCACGCTAGGTTAGTGGCGTTAACAGATGGCCACCATCGCATGAATTTAATTTCTCCGCTTAGAAATTCTATACTCTTATGATTGATGATCATATCATACTCTCTTGCAGATGAGGTGAAGAAGATTCCAATATCAGGACCAAAATTTTATCATGAGTATGAAAAGAGGCTTTAATTCGACCCTCCACCATTCTCCAATCTGTAGGTTCCTAGTTATTAATGTGTGTTGGTAGTAGAGAATCCTACTTGTTTAATTTTGCTGTTGATTCCTTTTCTTGCAACAACGAATTTTCTTCCAAATTTCCCCATTGACAATCTGTGCTTGGTAGTATTTCCCATCTTACATCGCAGTATTGTTTTAAAAATTCATCGTGAATCATTTTTTGAAGATGAAATCGTGTTGCTGATAAAAACTTTGGCTGCTTTCATGTTTAGTTGTATTTTCTTCAACTCCTTCGAAGTTCTGCTGATGTGTTTGTGAATGCAAATTGTTCCCTGAAATTTCCACTTTTTGCCTTGAAGCTTATGGATACAGTGAGATTTTTTGATAATTGTACTAAACTTTACTGGAACTTTCTTGAATTAAATATCAGGTTGGATAAATCCATTACTCTCTCCCTGTTTCTAGCGCCAATTATGTAGTTGCGGATTATCTCACAACTACACCCTCATAAGAATCCATTAAAATGATTCCTAAACCTAATTAATTTGATATGAAACTAAGAATTAAGGTACTAAAATTATAAAGAGACACAAAGATTTTTACGTGGTTCGATCAATGTGATCTACATCCACGGTGCTTCACTAGTGATTGTATATGATTACATGATTTTAAAATTGAGACTCCATTAATGAATATTTGGAGCTCTAGAATTTTTTGGGAAGAAGATGATAAAGAAAATAAATCTCTCCTAACATTTTCTCTCTCCTCCTAAAATTATCCTCTCTCTCAAAATGTGTCTCCCTCTTTCCTCTCATGCCTAAATGGCTATTTATATGATTTTACACATTGGATAACAACTAATCTTTCCCTTAATTTCAGATCAAAGAATCATCATACGAACCTTCGCAAATTTACTTCACGAACTTCCTTTACTCGTAAAACGTTCTTCGTGATTTCTTTATCTTCGCAAAATATTCTATAGTCGCAAAATGTATTTTCTCTCCATAATTTCGTAAGTTATCATTTGCTGTGATATTCCGCTCCTACATATACGCTAGACCAATCGGCCAGGACTGACCAAGATTGGTCGTCTTGGAACGCGCGCCCAAAGTTGGCACGATGTGCGGCTTTTGCGGCACCAGTTTTCTGTCGCAAGTTGATCTCGAGCACTCAACTTCGCTAGACAAATTTAGTGGCCCAGTTCACACTTTCATTAGATAATGGGGTATGGGCGCCTACACCGTCATGCCATCTACACGCATGTACGATCGGCCAGCCAAGATCGTATCCCCAAGCTTGGATTCGATCAGGCTGAAGAGTGGTTCTTGCGCACCTTCTCCAAAACCCTAATTTCACCAACAGTTGCAAATGAGTGTCTCAAAGATCATCTCGTCCGTACAACTTCACCGACTTGGTTATGCAGCCCTGGTCAGGAGTTAATTGGTCAGTGAGGCGTCATGGTGATCACCACCCGTCACTCTACCACACCATGTGGTCGGCCAAGGGAGGACTTGCTTGCGCAACCTCCAAACCATCACATGAAGTAGTCTGGACATGAGGCTACTTTGAGATGCTCAAACAGCGATGTTTCATACATGCTGGATATACTTGATGCAGTACCTGCATAGAATGCACATGATACTTCACAAGTATCAACTTCCTAAATAACGTAGCTATTTAATCTAGCATTACATGCTACTTTTTGTGGGTCCCACGATCCACACGCTTGAGACATCAATCATGTCACAAACTGGGGGATACATACTGGGGTATTGGTCTGGCAGTTTACAGCGTGCAACGCATAACGCGCCATCACAATAACGTGTCAAGAAGTCATGGACGGTTAGTGATGATGGGAGAAGTGGGAAAGATTGGTCGTGTAACACTAACACATTACTCCACTTTCTCCACTTCCCATGAGATACGAGGGTTAGGCTAAAAGACTTGTATAAATAGGTTCTCCATCCTATTTTTCAAAGGAACAAGACAATAGAGGCAAGTGTTGATACAATCGTATTCAAACAGCGGAACTGATAGCTTACATCCTACAAGCTAGTTCATCTTTATGATACAAGTCATACATAGCGAAAACCTTCACATTCTCAACATCTTCTTCACTTCCATCCCTAGGATCAACCCTATATCCTTCACTTTGTGACCGAAACAAGTCTGGAACGACCATTTCTTGGTTTAGGCCGGATTTGCACATATTGATTTCTCGAATATACAAGCACTCACCGCGCAGTGCATTTGTTTAAGGTTTATATTCATTCCTCATCCACACACCCCAAATTACCAAAATTGGCAGGAATAGTTTTCACCCATAAACAATTGGCGACCACAGTGGGAGGTTAATCTCTCGGTTATAAAGTCAATTTCTTCGAAATCCGATTCAATTTCGTCAATTTCAAAAAGGGTAGATCTTAGAACAAATTCAATCATCAATTCATTTCAAGATGATGGAACTCAGGTCTGGATCAGCAATCAATTCTGATGGATCTAGCATGGATAACACTCCCAGTGTCGATGTACCTATCAATGGAGATGCCGTGGTCAATACATCTCGTGGAGCTGTCACTTCTATTACCAACGCTAGCGGAGCAGAAAATATTCCAGTAGGTATAACGCCTCCCATCACCAGAGCCAGAGAAGCTGCGAATCCCGGCATCTCCTCAAGTGTAATGCCTCCGGTGGTCACCAGAGCAACAACTTTCACTCCTTCATGAGGGCGAGGAGCCGGAGGGACGAGAGGAGGACTACCGCCCATTACCATTGCAGACTTGATGGAGAAGCAGGAATTCTTGGATAAGACTCAAATGGATATGGCCGCAACTCATAAAGAGGTACTCGCTTTTCTCAAAACTTTGAATGAACGATTACCATAAGATTCACGACAACTCGAGGGGAACGTTTCCATCCTGGACCACATGGATAAAGAAACTCGCGTTGCTCCTGAACGCATAAGAAGTAGGAATCAACCGTCCAAATTTATCACATGTGAGGACCTGGAACGACTTCTCCAAAATCGAGGCAAAGGGGACTGAACAGATGTACACTAGTATCAGTCGTCGTACCCTCAAGATGTGCAACAAATTCCTCTTCCAAGAGGTTACACCTATCTTCAATTCTCCCTCTACGATGGTACTGGTAATGCTCGTGAAAACATCTCTCGATTCTCGGAATCCTTGGGGGAACATGAATACAATCATGTTCTCCGCCTAAAAGAATTACCAAAGTCACTTACGGGAAGGGCGTACACCTGGTACAATAACATCGCGCCTAACAGCATATCCAATTGGAACGAGATGGTCAGGGCCTTCTACAGAAAGTATTTCTTCATGTATGAACATATCACCTTTTTCAAATCTGGGAAGAATTTTTCAGCGGAACAACAAGCATCCCAACGACTTCGTTAATAGGTTCAGAACCTAAGCACTAGATTATCACGACCCAAACGTTACCGAACGACAATTGGTGGAGTTATGCATTAATGGGATGATACCAATATACCACACTCTATTAGAGAATATGGTCTTTCAAACGTTCTATGAACTCCATGAAGCTGCCAAACATTCAGCCACAACTGCACCAGCATTACTAGAAAGAACCAGAGTTGCTCGAAGTGAAGATTCACGTGAAAGTCGAGGAAGCAGGCGCATCACGAACAAACAATACAACACTGGTCCTTCTGTGAGTATAGTGGGCGGAGGAGAAAAAAAGGAAAGCTTTAGAAACGGAACAACAAACCAAGCGGGCATCCACGACACACAAGACTTCATCCCGGAAAGAAGCGAACAAAACTCTGGCACAAGACACTGAAGATACATGTTTTCCTTTCCCCATAAATGAAGTGATAGAACTCTTGGAAGCGTGGATTCAAGACGATGCCATCAAGATGCATCCTATCAAACGTCCTCCAACTGAGAAAAACATGGCGGATCCCAAATATTATTGCTACCATAGATTGGTCCACCATCCAACCAAAGATTGTAACAGGTTGAAAAAAATCTTCAGGGAAAAGATAAAAACAAGAGAACTTCAACTCGGTGTTTGTGGGAGAAAACTACTTCTGCCGGTTTAGGTAATTTTGGGTGTGTGTGGATGAGAAGTGAGTTTAAACCTTCAAAAAATGTGCTTCACTATGAGCACTTTGATTCAAGAGATAATCTATACAATTCTGGCCTAAACCGAAGACACGGCCGTTCCAGATTTGTTTCGGTCACAGGTGAAGGATGTGAGGTTGATCTTAGGGAGGAAAGCGAAGAAGGTGTTGAGAGTATGAAGGTTAAGGCTATTTGATGACTTGTTAATAGAAGGTTGAGCAGGCGAGAAAATGTTGCAGGCAGGCTCTGGGTGTTGAATACGATGGTATTAACACTTGGTGTTCTGTGTTGTTCGAACTTATATCTTTGGAAATAGGGAGGAGAACCTATTTATACAAGTCGATATGCCTTCATTACGTCTCTCATGGGAAAGTGGAGGAAGTGGAGTGATGGAGGAAGTGGAGTTGTGTGTTAGTGCCACACGGTTGCTTGCCCACTTCTCCTATCATCGCTAACCACCCATGTTTCCCTGACACGATCTTGTGATGGCGTGTTGCACGCTGCACGCTGTAAACCGCCAGACCAATACCCCAGTTTGTATCCCCCAGTTGTGACGTGATTAATGTCTCGAGTGTGTGGATCGCGGGACCAACAGGAAATAGTGCAGGGTGAACCGTGAACTTGGTATAACATCGCATGCAGCCATCTTCAGGTGACCGTTTGGAGGCTGTATAGACAAGCCATGCCTTGGTCGGTTACCCTGTGAAGAAGAGTGACATATGGTGATCATGGTGATACCTTGTTTGCTGGTTGATTCGTACCCTAAGTCATTCGTCCAAGCTTGCAAAGTTGGACGGACGAGATGGTTTGCAACCCTACCTACGATCATTGGATGAGAGGCGCGCGTGCTGCCTCTTTCAACCCAAACGTTTGCATGCTAGGAGAGTTCCAATGGAGGAACCGATCAGCCCTGCATGGAGGCGGTACAATGGTGTTCAAGCCCATGCCTTCTTGACTCGCAAAGATTTAATCTGATCCACTCGACTCAGGTGGCAAAGACGAGTGGTCGAGATTAGAACTTATGGGGGGGGCCGTGACATGCCGCATTTGGGCGCGCGTACCGAGGAGCTTGACCACTGCCGGTCTTGGCCGATCAGCTAGGTGTGAAGTGGGCCCACGGAGGTCATGCTAGCATGCTCGGTTCCTTCTAAGTCTCCATCTTTTCCTTTCGTCCAAGCCTGCGAAGATGGACGCTTGAGATGTTTCTGCGCCGCAAACCCTAATTAGGGTTTTGGACCGGCCACTTTGGGTGATCGGTTTTGGGTCGCGTGCGCCTCCTTTGGGGAGACCGACCATGTATGCAACATCTTGGGTCGACAGTGAGCATGTACATGCTTGCTCTATGACCCTGGGCGCAATCTAAGCCATCCAACTATGCCTTCGAAGTTGGATGGTCGTGATCGTTTTGGATTTTCTCAACCTGCGTAAGGCGTTAATCTAGCCTTGTTTGGGCAATAATTTCTTGCACCACGGCTTGCCTATGAGGGAGTCGGTCATGTAGGTAGAAATTGGGCCCACCAATGGTGTACCATCACTTCACTACTTGTTTTAGGGTATAATCTAAGCCGTCTAACTATGCCTGCGAAGTTGGACGTTCACGATTAAAAGGAACCCTAGCCGTGCGTCATGCTCACTTTGAGCGCACGTTTTGAAAGGACCAACTGTAGTTGGCCTTGATCGTTCGGTCATGTATGAAGGTGGGTCCGCGGTGATCATGGTAGCATGATCAGGACCCCTTGAATCTATATCTACACCCTCCATCTATGCATGCGAAGTTGGACGGATGAGATATATTTCTGAGTTTGTTTTCAATAAGTGAGACTAACATGGGTAGTCTTGCATGCGTTCGACGGGGCTAGTATAACCTGCCATCAGGTAGCCTATGGGTGTTTTCATGTCGAACACAAGGCCTTAATTAAAGCATTAATAGTAATGATGTATACCTACAGAAAACCGGGATGGTTTCCACATGCTCCGTCGGGATGGTTGCCACATGCTCCGTTCTGGGTAGGTTTTAATTCTCAGGGATGGTTGCACATTCTCCAATGAATTAATATGGCGAGAAGTATTCATCGCCTGAAGGATTTATCCTTTGCAGGACGTCAGCTTACAAAAATTGGCCTTTTACAATTTTAGCCTTGAACAGAATTCCACCATCAACATTAATTCCCCTGCCTAGCATGCAATGATTACACTATTGTAGGGTAGGCATGAGAGGTGACAATTTTCATACAAAATAATTAAAGCCAATTAAAGCCAGAGTAAATACATGTTTACCGTGTGGGAGAAGTTATGTCACTTGCGTAAAATGCCCTGGAGCCGGTTGAGTTGATCCTTCCAATGGAAAAGCTTGGATGGGGAAGTATAGCTTGATGGGTCGATCCACCTTGGCCTTCCTCTTTCTGTGTGCCTTCTCATATGCCTAGCAAGCATCGTGCATTCGATAAGCATTGTTGATCACAATCCCGACTCAACATCCTCAGAAAGCGGTAAGGCGTACTTCTTTTCTCCTGGGGATCTTGTTGGATCGTGAAGCATATAAAGAAGTTTTCTATATTCTTCTCATTAGGCGATCTTCTTCAACATCTCAGGTATTGCTTCACACGTTGATTTCTTAATCGATTGGCGATAGTTGTGATTAGAATATTCTTTATGTGCCGTCGTAACTCACCTTCCTCACTTTTTTGCAGTACATCATGAAAGGAGTTGGTGATGATCACTCTGCAGCTTCTTCAGAAAAAAGTTTTGAAGTTGACAAACCAGAAGCTAACGCACATGAAGAGGTGATGGCTAAAATTGATTTGCCACTTTGTGAAGTCGGCCATGCCATACAGGGAATGTCTGTCTTGCATTTAACCATTGTCAGGGGGAGGCTCCGTGCTCTTTCAGTTGTGATCGATATAGAGGAGAAACAAAGACATGAAGAAGCGTTACGGGCGAAGTGGAAACGCGAGGCGTCACAAGCACCAGTAAGCTCGAGAGCTGGAGGGCTGGCAGCTCGGTTGAAGAGACGGAGGGTTGAACATGAAGGTCCTGCGGGTGATGGGAAGTGTGATTACCTAATACGTGGTGGTGTGATAATCCTTGACCCTGATACTGATGAGACTGAACGTTCGAAAGTGATTGGTGCGATTTCCACGATTGCAATGGATTTTGTAGAAGGTGCAGAGGATACACATGCTGAAGATGTTGATGCGGTAGCTGCTGTGCCCGAAGAAGTTGAGGCGTCTCTGGAGAAAGCGGCACAAGATGTGGATCCCAATAGTGATGAAGACGCAACCAGCAATTGAGTTTCCCTGTTATTCTTCTTTGTATTTTTTTTTATATACTCAGTGGTGGCTGAGTTTGAAGTTTTCTTCTTTGCTTTTGCTTGCTTGTCTTGAACAAAGTTTTATTCAGTGCTACTTCCGAAACATGCATATTTTTATGTTTGTGCCCCTTGACATGAGTCTGGCTCCGTTGAAGTAGATCATGTAGGATACCTTCCTCCTCCCCTTTTACATGTTTTATTCCTCCCACATTACCAGGCTGGTATGAATATTTGGTATGAGGGTTTAGGGTTTTCTTTCTAGGTAATAGTGGTTTGAAGGTGACTCATAACTTTGTGTGATTTTATGAGAAATTGTAAAAGGAATGAAATCTTGATTACTTGAAGAAATATTGGAACCTTAATAAGTATGAAGGCAAGCAGTGCCATCATTTTGAAGGAATTACAAATATTGTGAAAAGGAAAATTGTTGGAGGAATCCCACGGGGGGATTAGATAGGTGATGTCGTGTCTTCAAGTAAGGTAGGGCTTGAGCCATCGTGAGTGAACAACCACACCTTCGAGTTCGTCTACATTGATGATCTTGCAGTAACCGCCCAAGATAACATCTGCCACTAAGAATATTTCCTCTTCCTTTGCAGGCATATCAGACTGGGCAGTTATTCTTACTGCCATGTTCCCAACTTGGAACGTGGTTACCTTTGTTACCATATCTCCGATTTGAAACGGATTTGGACTTGGTACTGTAGTTGCAGAATAACCTACAACTACACCCTCAATAGAATTAGTAAAAACTCAAGAAGTTCTTGATGATGAATAATAATTTTCTTATTAATGTTCTCAATTGATCACAAAGAAGTATCTAAATGGAATTAGAATAGTTACAACTTTCTTTATTCTCTTTCCTCAAATATTTTCTAACACTTACTAAAAGAACCTCTCGAATTTTACATTTGAACTCCTATTTATAGTAAAATTTATACAGCTGTTCATGAGTTACGAAGTATCGCAACTCATGCTCACACAATTACTCCATCCTCGCAAAACTTCATATTTCTCCGCGCTTCTTCTATCATCGTATCATTTTATAACTCTTTTCTCCTGATACTCGTGAAATATTATCTTGCGATATTCAGTACCTACATCTTGCCTCTTCTCATGTCGATTCTTTGAAGAAGAAATGTCATGAGAATCCCTATTCTCGTAATTTTAGTGTAGTTATTACCACCCTTCAGATTCGCAACACGTCTTTTTACTTTTCCCTCATCTTTCTGACACGTTCCTTCGTAACCGTTCTTTTCAACCGTTCACGTTTACTCGTATTAATGAATTTTTATCTTCATCAAACTCTCTTATAAATATTATCCTTTGTCTTTGCTTTTTATTCTCTTACTCATCTTCTTCACTGCTTCTGCCTCTGCAACCTCTTCTATTTTTCCTATTTTCCCTTTTATATTCAATGGCACCAAAGAAGAAAACTATTGAACAAACTTAATGCAGAACTTGTTTGATAGAGACCTTATTCTTTCTGAGATTGAAGGTTATGATAATAAGTCTTCTTTCTGTGTGAAGCTCTTTACCAATTATGTTTGGGATGATCAGAAAATTTTAATCTCACGAGGTCAAATCCTCGCAGGTCTTCCTCTTCCTCTTTATGATGTTAAATTTCCTTTATTCTACGAAATTATTTCCCACCCCAATTTTTCTTGTGCCATTTATCAATTGACTGGTGATTGTATTCGCCTCTTAGTTGAATTCGCAAATCGTGCTGCTTTTGGGAAATCTTTATATTCAACTCATCTTAGAAAACCTGGGTTTGAGAATATAGAAATTGTTGCTGCGAATTATACAGTTGAGGGTTTCTTCAAAAATTATACACCAATTCCTGCGAGAAAAGAAGATAATCGTTGGGGTGTTCGTCTTCATCGTAAAGCCAATATCGCAGCAGATGATCTTCTCATGCACGATATTGATTATGCTTCAGGAAATAATAAGACACCTCGTCGTTCTAATGATGAAGATTGGTATAAGTACCCTTTAATGTTATCAGGTTCTTATATTACTGGGATAGTAGAACTTCCTGCGAATCTTCGTAACCGCTATTATCAACCTTGGGTTTTTAGAAATATATGTATTTCCACTTTCTTATCTTTTTGTTACCCTTTAATTTCAAATGAGATAAGAAACACTCTTGTATTTTTATAAACAATATATTGTTGCCTCTGTTTTTTATCCTCATTTGAATTCACAGGTTCCACTTCTTCCTGAGATTGCTGCGAGTGAAAATAAAAGTTCCACTTCTTCTAAAAAGGCTTATCATGAGGCAACAAACTCTTCGTTCTGCGAAGGTCTCTCAAGCTTCTGACAGTCAAGATGATGCTTTTCGCAAAGGAAAAAGAAAACTTCAAGATATTGTTTACGAGAGAAAGAAAAAGAAGATACTCTCAACCAAATCCCATTCCAATGTAATTTACTATGATAAGGACATTGAGGAAGATCTTGGTGATGAAGATAATAAATTTCCTGAGAAGGACTTTAGTTCTAATTCTGATACCCTTTCTGACAAAGGAGATGATGATGATGTCGATGAAGGTGGGAATGAAGATTATAGCATCCCATAAACTTTTGCCTCAGCAATGGTTAGCATTTCTGAGGCTTTCCTCCATTCTTCTCGTGGATTAGGGAATTCTCCTACAGCGAATGCTCGCAAACTTATTGCGAAGGCTTGTAAAGTTCCTACCGTTATTGATAATAATTCCCTCAAAGGAATTTCACGATTCGTCTCTCCTGCTTCATTATATGCTTTAGGAAGCATGGTAAGTTTCTTCTCTATTTCCTTATTTTATCGATTTCTAACCCCTTTTTTCTTGTTTAGGTTGGAAGAGTTAGTTGTGCAGCTGCTTCTGATTGGGAAAGACGTCATTCTATTCTTTGAGAAGAAAACTTTAAATCGTTGTAAGAAGTTAGAGGTTGAGAATTCAAGTCTTCGTCAGAAAATAGAAGATCTAAATATTGATAACCCAGAGTTAATATCTCGTCACGAAGATAATTCACAATCTGCGAGCATCGCAATTGATAATTCTTCTCTTCTTGAGGAGAATAATCAATTAAAGCTTGAAATTTCTTCTCTTCGTGATGATAAGAAGCAACTAGAAGGTAAATTCCTTGCGATGATAATTATTTTGGTTACTTTTCCTTCATAATTTGCTAACCAATCCCTTAATTTCTTTTCTTGCTGCAGAAAATCTTGCGAAGATAAATAATAATCTGGAAACTCTCCTTGCTAATCGTAATAAGAAAATTTCTGACTTTTTCGAGCTAAGATGACTCGCAAGATTTGCGAAGATAATGAAATTCCTCTCAAGAAGTACCATACACTCCTTTCTGAAGAAATTCCTGAAGATACTCCATATCTGGAAATTTCTGAAAGTGAAGTTGAAGATGATAGTGAAGTTGAAGAAGAAGATCATTTTGATGGGAACAGATCGCCTGAAGAATAACTTCATTATTTTTTTTTTCTTTTGTATATCTGTTCTGTAACTTTTCCATACAACACTTTCTTCTTGATTATGCTTTTAATCAATCCATCAATTTATTTTTCAAAGCTTAATTTGAATTAATCTTTCTTTGATGTTTATTTCCCTTATTCGCATAACTTGATCATGTGGAGAGAAATAATATATCTTAAAGACTTAGCTTAGTATTCCCTTTTCCCTTATTATTTCTCTTCAAATGATCAACTATCACTGGAAGTATTAGAATATCCTTCTGAATTTATCTTACGAATTTTCTTCTAATTGTGATTATGAATAAGAAATCTTCCCTTCAAAGTATAAGGAATATAAGACTTTTGCTTTTTACGGAATGTTGCGAAGTAAATAATAAATCTCCTCTTGAAGTATAGAAAGTATGAAGTATATAAAATATGAAATACCCTTAAGAAGTATAAGAAGTATAAGAAGTATTAGAAGCATTCAATTTATGAAGAATTGCCCAATATATGAAGAAGTATAGAAAATTATTACTCATTGTATGAAGAAGTATAATAAGTACTTAACCTTCGCAAAATTAAATATCCGTTGAAGAAGTATAATAAATACGAGATATTCTTGAAGAATTATAAGAAGTATTCAACTTTTTTGGGGAAGTATTCAATATATGGAGAAGTATAAGAAGTATGTAATTCTCGTAAATATTTACGAATATGAACTTATCTGTATTTGATTGTTATCAAAATCGCATCTTTTGTTAAGTCTTCATTAAAATTCTTCAATGATGTTTTCTTCTTTGATAGGTCTTCTTGTAAAAATTCTTCAATGATATTGACAAACTTGTCTTCTTTTTAAAATTTCTTGATGTTTATTCTTGTAAAATTTCTTCAATGATATTGACGAAGTTGTCTTCTTTTCCAATCTTCATAATGTATATTCACTGATTAATTTCTTTAGTGATATTGATGCAATAAATTTCATTAATTTCTGTGGTCTTATCATGCCTTCCTAAGTAAAGGTCTTATTTTGCCACCTCTTTTGTATTAATTATTTGCGATAATATGACAAGTCTGAACATTCTTGCGAACATACAATCTCGTGACATTATCGTCTTGCGATGAAATCGCAGGACGTTCTTACACTTTCATGCAAAAACCCATTGATCTCATCTTAACTTATTTGTATAGTATTTTAGCCTCTTCAGGAATTGTTGCGACAATATGACAGGCCTAAACATTCTTGAGAACATAAAGCCCCATGACATTGCCGTCTTGCGATGAAATCGCAGGACGTCTCTACACTTTCATGTAGCGACCCATTGATCACATCTTAACTTTATTATGTTCTGCGAGTTCTTTATTCTTTTCTTTCTTTCTTCCTTTCCCCTTTTTTTTTTTTTTAGAAGGCTCGCAGAACTTCATTTGTAGCACAAATATGACAAGCCTTTATGTTTTCGCAAACAAGAAGCCTCGTGACATTTGCGTCTTATAGCACTTATCAGCTCCCTAATGGAGGGTGCTGCCCTTTATCTTCCCCCTGATTGCCCCTTCAAGGAAGCGTACATCGACCATACAAGGTTAGCTCTTCCCATCCAGGTTCTCGCCAACAACTGCTTTTGATCGCAACCTCTTATCCTTTTTGCCTATAGGGCTTATAGTTACGAGGTTGCACCCTATGGGGTATCTTTGGGCCAAGTGCATCATTTGCCAAGACTTGTCAAAAATGGAAGATGTGGTTCAACCTCACCCGGCACTCTTGACTCAACCGTGTACCTCGGCGCCTTGATCGTTTTCTGCACTTCTTGGGAAAGACAGTATGCCTTAGTCGCCCAGCCTAAATCTTCTTACACCGCATTTTATATTGCGTAATGTCGTTAGATTAGGTGAGAATCCAAGGTGTCTAACCCAGATAGGTACCCCATTATTGGGTTGTACCCCAAAATTTTACCATGTACTAAGGGCCCTTGGTGGTGTTCCGGTTACCCTTAGCCACGTTATAGGTACCCCCTTAAATGACGTACTTTAGGACTTTGCCTCTTACGAATTATAGCTTCGCGAACTAGGGTGTACGCCACAAAGGTTTGCCTGTATAAAATTTTCTGCGGCTCTCTTTCTTTTTTTGGAGGCTGATCACAGATTGCGGTCTTTTATTCGCAAATTAATGAAATTTTAATTGGAATATAAATTTTGAAAATTCGTAACTTTTCCCAATTTCCTGCGAGCAAACAATATTCGTAAAATTTTATCATGAAATAAAAATTTTGTTTTGCCACATACCTCATTTTCACGAGCAAACATACTGATAAGCTTCTTTTTTCCTCGCAGATCACAATCCCTTATTATCGCAAATTTCTTGTATTATTATCATCGTAACTTTATTCTCTTTTTCCTTAATCTTCTGCCATTAAATTTTCACTTCTTTTCACAACCTTTGCTCTTTTTCTCCAATTTTCCTTCTCAGCAGTTTTCCTTCGCAAACTTCTACTTCTGTATTGTAACATTTCTTTCCCTCAGCCCAATCACCCTTGATAATTCCAATACCCTTCATATGAGGGAATTTTATGCATTGATGTAGAGTGGAAGCTACGCCTAGAATTCCGTGAAGCCATGGCCTTCCTATCAAAGCATTATATGGTGATTCAACATCAACAACACAAAACAGAATTTCAGTTCGCATTCCACTTAATGGAATTCGCATGCTCACTTCTCCTTTGGGCTTGTTGGCAGTTCCATTAAAACCATAAATTCTGTAAGTAGAAGGTATTAAATCTGCATCTTTTCCCCCATAGTTTTGTAAGCGAGAATAGAAGAGGATATTGTGAGAACTTCCGTATCAATCAAAATCCTATTAAGACCAATTGACTCTTCCTCCATATCATCTTCGTTCTCCTCCATATTCATGTAGATTTCCAGTCTTACCACCAATGGATTATCATGTACTTCACAACCTTCTGGAATTTCAGTGGATTCAAAATAAATTTCATGTTTTTGCCAATCTTCAAGTCGTGAAATCTTTGCGATGTTCATTACTTCCTTTCCTTCACTATACCTCGCATATACCCTACTTAACACATTATCATGAAAATCCTCTATGGTTTTATATGAATGAACAATGGAATTACAGAAAACATTCCTTGCTTTTGACCCCGCTTCTATATGTAGGATTTCTTCTCCCTTTTCTTTTGTCGTGTTCTCCTCACTGCGAGTTATGTACTGGAGCCTGTGGTAATTGTTGCGACTGTGTCTGCTTAAGTAAAAATTGATTTAGTTTTCCTTGATCAATCATTCGCAAAATTATCCTCTTGATATTATGGAAATTATTTGTAGAATGTCCATGAAAATGATGATATGAACAAAATTCATGACTTCTTGGACCCATTGGTGGTTCCTTTCCCATATTCCATGGAGTTGGTACATTCTCTACCAGGATAATTGCTTGCCATATCTTTTCTATACTTGTATTCAAAGGTGGAAATTTTATCTCTTCCCTTACCATTCTTTGACCTCCTTGACCGTTGTTATAATTATGTCTCTGGTTTCCTTGTCCAAAATAATTTTGCCTTTGTCCACCATAATTTTATTGTTGTTGATCTAATCTTGGAATTTGGTTATTTCCTATCCGATTATAGAAATTCTTCTCTCTATCATACTCTTCTTGATCTCTACTTCCCATTGCTACCATCTTTGGCTGGCTATCATTGATTTTCTTCTCTTGAAATTTGCGAAGAAGTTTGTGAGGATGTTTGCGAAGTACCTGCTACTACATTGATTATTTTGGGAAGTAAATTTGCTCCTCCCTCTTGATTGTTAGTATTTGTTACTGGATATGACTCCATATTGTTTTGCTTTTCTTCTAGTGTAATGTATTCTTCTTGCAATTCTCGTAATTCTGTCATCATTATGGAATTCTTTCTTCTGAAGATTTGAACATATAATTGTTCAGTTGCGAACATCGCATTTATGAAGGACAGAATCAAGTATCTCTCATCTACACGCCCTGCCATATCACTGCACATAGTCTTCCATCGTCTTACCAAATGCTTCAAACTTTCACCCACTCTTGTTTTAAACCAAATACATCTTCAATACCAAGCCGTGAAGAGTGATTTGTGATATATGCTCCAAGAAAAACTGCTTGCAAATGATTAAATGACGTAATAGTGTTCTTAGGGAGTCCTTCGAACCACTTTAGAGCTTCCCTGTTAAACTTGATGTGAAGTACTTGCATAACACGGCATCATGATTCTCCCATTGTAACATGCATCTTATGTATGCTTTAATGTGCTGAATAGCACATGAAGTCCCATCAAAAATACTGGTAAGTGTGGGCAAGTTACATTTTGGTGGAATTCCTCCCATCTGTACTTCTCTATCAAATGGAGTCCTCGCAGCTTCTTCTATTGCTTCATCTAATTGCCTCCTATCTCCTCCTCTTCTATTGTTTATCATCCCTCTCATTTCGGCTAATTCTCGAAAGATTCGTGCATTTGCCTCAGAATTCTCATCCATTGGTCTTTTTAATGCAGCTTCTCTTCTTCTACGTTCTTGCACTTCCTCCCCTGCGATCCTTCGCATTCTATCATATTCTTCATTAATGTTTTCATTCGCATAATTCTGCAAATATCTTCTTTCTAAATTATCATAATTGTTCAGTTGTAAAGCATCTTGGAATTCTTGTTCTTCCCTTTCTATTCTTCTCATTCTTCTCATGCGAATATCAGGAATTTCTTCTTCTTCATTTCTCCTTCTTCTGTGACTTATTTCTTCTTGATTTACTTGTACTCTGATTCGAGAATTTGGTTCATTCCTCTCCACTTCTGTTTGTTGATTTACAATTATTCTCTTAATTCTTTCATATTCAACATTTTGTTTGTTACGAACTTCTTCATGTCTTCTTACTCCATTCTCGTGATTATTTTGATGTATTGCTTGTTGTCTCTCAGTTTCTTCCATAAGTTGATGTTCTTCCTCTCGATTCTGATTGTTTTCTTTATGATTTGGTCTTGTTCGTAAATTCTCCATATTTTGTTCGCGGTTTGGTATTAAAATGAAACGATTTTCTTGATTTCTATCACCTTGATTCTGCGTTTGTTCTTGCATATCATTTTCATTATTGATTATTGGTGAATTTTGTCCTTCTCTTTCTATTCTAACGTTTGATCTTGCAACACTTTGAGATTTCCTCCTTTGTAACATCTCATTTTCCATTCTCAGTTCTTGATTTTGTCTTGTCAATTTAGCACGTTCTTCAGCTTCGATCATTCGTTCTTTTTGGATTCCTTGTCTCAATGTTTCTAGCATCTCCTTTCTCTTTCAAGAATTGTTCCTCCCATCAACCTTCCATTTTCTCTCGATTTGTGGTTCTCTATCTTCTTCTTGGTGTATTAGTTCTCCAAGTGTGTATACTTACTTGATCATGATCTTCTACTTGTTGAGCTTGATTTCTTCGATTGCTCCTTCTTCTACTAGGTTCTCCTGTTATATTTGCTTCTCCTCCTGCTAATCTTACACTTCTCCTTACTTGATTAATGGTTCGATGTGTTTCTTCTTCTTGTCATTTTTTCTGGTACAGAATTCTTTCAATCCTGTTTCTAGCGCCAATTATGTAGTTGCAGAATAACCTACAACTACACCCTCAATAGAATTAGTAAAAACTCAAGAAGTTCTTGATGATGAATAATAATTTTCTTATTAATGTTCTCAATTGATCACAAAGAAGTATCTAAATGGAATTAGAATAGTTACAACTTTCTCTATTCTCTTTCCTCAAATATTTTCTAACACTTACTAAAAGAACCTCTCGAATTTTACATTTGAACTCCTATTTATAGTAAAATTTATACAGCTGTTCATGAGTTACGAAGTATCGCAACTCATGCTCGCACAATTACTCCATCCTCGCAAAACTTCATATTTCTCCGCGCTTCTTCTATCATCGTATCATTTTATAACTCTTTTCTCCTGATACTCGTGAAATATTATCTTGCGATATTCAGTACCTACAGGTACAACAGCTTGCTTCTGACACGTGTCGTTCTTGACTGCTTCCAAACCTTTGGTAAAGCGCTTAAAGGGGCCAGCACTCCATTCACATCTCTTGGTGGTGGCCCGCCTGTCAGGTGAAACAGTCCCCGATGGTCTAGCAGGACAATCATCCACTACTTGCAAAGAGGGTCGTTCAATGAGACTTACTTGGTCTCGGAATCTCTTGACGCAGGACGAAGGGCTTTCACCAAGGAGTTGCGTTATGCCTGTGAGTTGTTGGTATGGGGGCAACGGGCAGTCTTCGATTCTCCAAGGTTTGCTGGAAATCATCGGATCTGGTTTGTTGGAGATTCTTTCAGGTACTGAGATTGGTAAGGAATGCGCCTTGTGTACCCACGGGTGCCCCAGAATCATGTCGTAATCCGGATGTTCCTTAATTATATGGAATCTAGCTTGTGTTGGCGTGTAACCAATCTTGACATCAAGGTCAATGTATCCGTAAACATCCACAAATTCTCCTGCTGGGCTCTTGATCACAGTCGGACCACGGGTAGCCTCCTGCTTTGAGATTTTCGCAGCTTGCAGGGTCTTGATAGTAATGATGTTGAATTCAGAAGTTGCATCGATTAATGTGCTATCGAACTTGACATCTTTCAGATGGGCGACGGTCAAAAGTCCCCAGTTTCCTTTATTGGCGCTGTCTTCCAAGGAGGCTTGAGATGCTGGAACGACTTCTCTTCCTGGGTATAAGCGCCTACCTGACACAATACGGTTGAGGGCCATGAACATATCTTGACGTTGTACCTTGGAAAGGTACAATATTTCACACAGGTGTTCCATCATGGATTGTACATTCTTGCGCACAGAGCTTCCAGAGATCATGCAACTTCGGACAGGAAGGGGGTCTCTATGAACTCCTTCATTTCCCAATTGGAGCTCTCCTTCTGCTATCCTTTCCTTGAAGATTTCTTTCAGCTTGTTGCAATCCTTAGTTGGGTGTTGGACAAACCTATGATAACGACAATACTTAGGGTCTGCCATGTCTTACTCAGTTGGTGGACGTCTGATAGGAGGTAGCTTGATAGCATCATCCTGAATCCATGCCTCCAAGAGTTCTATTACTTCATTTATCGGAAACTGGAAGCCTGTGTCTTCGGTGCTCTGCGCAGGATCTTTGCCTGTTCCTTTTCAAGGCGAAGATTTATGCATTTGAGCCGCACGCTTGGGTAGTTGTTCTGCCACCGCTTGAGCTTTTCTCTTTCCGCCTTCGCTTACTACACTGACAGAAGGGCCAGTATTATACTGCTTGTTGATGAGGTGCATGTTTCCTTGATTATCTCGTGAATCGTCGCTCCGAACGATTCTGGTTCTTTCCAATAATGATGGGGCGGTAGTGGCCGAACGTTTGGCTGCTTCATGGAGCTCTGAGAACGTCTAGAATCCCAAGTTTTCCAGCAGGGCGCGATATATGGGTATCATTCCGTTGATGCATAATTCCACCAGCTGTCGTTCTGTGACATTTGGTTCATGGCAGTCCAACGCTTGTGTTCTCAACCTTTTGACAAAATCATTTGGATGTTCATTGTTCCGTTGGGAGATTCTCCCCAGGTCTGAGAAAGTAACTTGCTCAGATCCAAAGAAGTACTTCTTGTAAAACGCGCTGACCATCTCATTCCAATTGGATATGCTGTCGGGTGCGATGTTGTTGTACCACGTATAGGCTCTCCCCGTAAGTGATTTGGAGAATTCCTTCTGGAGGAGAACGTGATTGTATTCATGTTCTCCTAAGGATTCTAAGAATCGAAAGACGTGTTCACGAGCATTACCGGTACCATCGTAAAGGATGAATTGAGGGGAGGTGTATCCCCTGGGAAGAGGAATCCGCTGCACGTCTTGTGGATATGGAGGCTGATGTCGATGCGCGTCCATCGGATTTTCTTTGCCACGATTTTGGAGGAGTCTATCCAGATCTTCACGTGTAATAAAGTTAGAAGATTGGCTTCTTTCCCTGAGACGCTCGTCCCTTTCTCTTGCGTGGTCAGCAGCATAAGACTTTTCGTTCAGGTAGGATTGCGTAACTGAGGCACCTGCTCTAAGTGTGCTAAACGTATTTCTTGTTGGCCCTTGAGGCTGTCCCAACTCTTGTGGTAATCGATCGGTTAATGTTTTAAGGAAGGTGAGTACCTCCTTATGAGCGGTTGCCATGTTCGCCTGAGCTTTAGCGAGGGTTTCTTGTCTCTCCATCAAGTCCACCATGGTGATAGGAGGTTGTCCTCCTCTGGGTCCTCCATATCCTCGTCCTGAAGGGGAAGTAACAGTTGTTCTGGTGACGGACGGAAGTTTCATGCTTGAGGAAATTCCTGGATTTGCGGCCGCTCTGGCTCTTGTAATGGGAGGTGTCACGCCTGTTGGAATGTCTTCTCCTTCTCCACTGGTACTGATGATAGAAGACGTAATTCCACGAGACACATTGGTTGCACTGGCGGGTTGCACTGTAACACCAGTAATTGGGATATCAGCGACACCAGAAGCGTTTTCGGTGCTAACTCCATCGTTGGTTGCTGCTCCAGACCTAAGATCCACCATTCTTGAAATCAGAGAAATTGAATTGGAATTGAAGAAATCGACTTCACAACCGAGAGATTAACCTCCCACTGTGGTCGCCAATTGTTTGTGGGAGAAAACTACTTCTGTAGGTTTAGGTAATTTTGGGTGTGTGTGGATGAGAAGTGAGTTTAAACCTTCAACAAATGTGTTGCACGATGAGCACTTTGATTCGAGAGATAATCTATACAATTTCGTCTAAATCGAAGACACGGCCGTTCCATTTGTTTCGGTCACAGGTGAAGGATGTGAGGTTGATCTTATGGAGGGAAGCGAAGAAGGTGTTGAGAGTATGAAGGTGAAGGCTATTTGATGACTTGTTAACAGAAGGTTGAGCAGGCGAGGAAATTTTGCAGGCAGGCTCTGGGTGTTGAATACGATGGTATTAAGACTTGGTGTTCTGTGTTGTTCGAACTTCTGTCTTTGGAAATAGGGAGGAGAACCTATTTATACAAGTCGATAAGCCTTCATTACGTCTCTCGTGGGAAAGTGGAGGAAGTGGAGTGATGGAGGAAGTGGAGTTGTGTGTTAGTTCCACACGGTTGCTTGCCCACTTCTCCTATCATCGCTAACCTCCCATGTTTCCCTGACACGATCTTGTGATGGCGTGTTGCACGCTGCACGCTGTAAACCGCCAGACCAATACCCCAGTTTGTATCCCCCAGTTGTGACGTGATTAATGTCTCGAGTGTGTGGATCGCGGGACCTACAGGAAATAGTACAGGGTGAACCGTGAACTTGGTATAACATCGCATGCAGCCATCTTCAGGTGACCGTTTGGAGGGTGTATAGACAAGCCATGCCTTGGTCTGTTAACCTGTGAAGAAGAGTTACGGATGGTGATCATGGTGATACCTTGTTTGCTGGTTGATTCATACCCTAAGTCATTCGTCCAAGCTTGCAAAGTTAGACAGATGAGATGGTTTGCAACCCTACCTACGATCGTTGGATGAGAGGCATGATAGGTGTCTAAAACACCTAATTTTATATTTAGTATTTAAGCTTTCTTTGCTATTATTCTTGTAAATTATGTATTTTATGTGTGTTTTTGATTTATTAGGTACTTTGGATTCACACGGACGAAAAGAAGGAAAAATCACCAAAATTGGGCGAAAAGGGCAAAATTGTCATTGCATAGGGAGAGCACTATCTGGAGCCCAGTCAATGTTAAGGGGCGTCTCTGATTTGGAGGAGTATTAAGCAATGACCAGTTGTGGTTAAGGGGCTTCTATAGGGTACCCCTTATCATTATTAGAGGTTGTAGTTATCAATGGGTGGTCCTTATTTTGGGCGCAAATAGCATCCCAGTCATTCCCAACCCTAAAACAAAAGGATATTTCATCCCATTCTATTGTTCCACCCAACTAAAACCAAGCAGAAGGAAACAGCAGCCGTTGTCCGAAATGATTAAAGAAAGCTCGATATGTACAGAAAACAGAGACGATGATGAATTCAAGCTAGGGTTCGAAAATTAGGGTTCTTGGTGAAAGATTAAGAGGAAGAACGAGATGGGTATGAATCTGTGGATAGGGTAATATTTCGATTCAATTCGAGAGATGTTGTTAATGGAGTTAAATCAAGATTCATAGGAGTTCAGAGAGAATTGAAAGACGGATTGAAGCCGTTATTGAAGAAATTATAGAGAAATAAAGTTAGGGTTTGGGGTGTTGCTTTGCCGAGATAGAACTGTCACTGTAATTGACGATTTAGAGACGGGTTTTTGTTGAGAGAGAGTTTCAATTGAAATCAAAAGCAGTTGGAAGATCGAGGTAGAGCTGCTGTTGTTTTTAAAGGGTTATGTTTGAATTAGAAGAAGAATTCAATGGAGCTTTGGATCTGGTTCGAGTCTGTGATGGTGGTATGGAAGCTGACAGATTCAGGGAGTAGATGGCGGCCGATAATGGTGGTAATGGTTTCAGTTTATAGCAGGAACTAAGCAAAAAAAAAGATCAAATAGAGATTGAGTTGGTAATGAAGAAACTGAGCTCTTACAATGAAGCTTTGTTGCTGTAGAACACAACAAATGAATGATGTAGTTGAACTGCTTGCTTAGATGAATGATAGGAGTGTCGCAGGTTTGGAGCTTAAAAGAATGGCATGAAATATGGCCGGAAAATCCTGTAAATAGCCGTAATTCGGCCGATTCTCCCCTCCGGCGAGTCAACTCGGTACCTGTGGTGACCGATCCATAGCGAGTTCGACGAGCCGATCCAACCCAAATCAGACCACTCAGAAGCTAACTCGCCAGCTGACTCCCTTCTTTGACCTAGTCAACTAACGGATTGACTGACAGTTTGACCCATTTGACCGTTAGTCCTAACGGTGGACTGACGGAATAATCCTTTACCAGAGGAGAATTTTCAGGTAGCCGGCGGCAACACATTTCGACAAACTTCCGGCCAAAAACACAGTTTTCCGGCGAGCAAAAATGCAGAATTTTGGATGGACTTCTCTCATGTGTGTGAAGACTTAGAAGTGGGAATTGGATGAAAACTTGGAAGTTTTGGAGAATTGGACTAGAATTTGGAATATGGCTCAATTTGGGAAAGTGTTGTTCTTTTGGAATGAGGAATCTTTTCCTACAAAGATATGGAGAGTATTGAAGCCTATAAATAAGAGAGTTCTCTACAACTTTTTACACACATCTACTTTGGAGAAGGAGTAAAAGTGCACAAGGATTGGAGGAAGGAGAAACCATCATCTTTGCAATAAGTTTTTCTTTCTTCCTTTATTATTATTATTGTGTGAACTCCAAATTATGAGTAGCTGATTTTCTTATTGATTGAGGATGAATTCCTAGTTCTTAACATATGGTTTGAGTTTTGTTTCAATTCTACTTTGAAGTTTTTCATATGATTATCGATTGTTTTTACTAATATTAGTGTTTATGTTTGATTGATAGGTCGTTTGGGTGGCCAACTAAATTGATTTGTTAATTAAGCTAAAGCTAGTGAAAGTTAGGGGATAAGTAATCGTTTCTTGATTATTTACATAAGTAGAAAACACAAGACGTTACGGAGGGATTCCGTGGAGCAATTGTGTGTGAAAGCAACGTTAGCAAGTGGACCTTGATCTAAGAGTTTAACTACTAATATCAACCTAATAAATTAATGAATCTTAATGCGTTTAACTAAATTACATCTTGGGTGATCTACTACTAGGTGGTTTGGTGAATAGAATCCGGTAGGCGAGAACTTCCGTATCCGTTGAAATTAGGGATTTTGGGGTTAACACTGATCTAGATGCTATACCTACGGTTGGTGATAATCTATGACTAATAACAAGTGGGAAAGAACATAACTTTAATCATTGTTTTGAAGCGAAGAAGGATTCCTTAATCTATTTTCTCTCATTGATTTCAATTACACTTTTAATTACTTTGTTTATTTCTTTTGCTTTATAAATTTTACAACCAATACCCCCCTTTTTGTGACAATTTTACAACTAGAATCTCTTGCTCCTCGTGGGATCGACCTTGACTACCCTATATTACTCTTTAATTAGGTAGTAAAGTATTAATTAATTTGTTGTGGTTACGACACGCGTACAAATTTTGGCGCCGTTTCCGGGGAGCAACGGGCGATTTTAGTTGTTTTTTTTTTTTTTTTTTTTTTTGCTTTATTCTTGCTTTGTTAGATTCTATACCGTATCTAACTTAGTTTTGTGAACCTTTCTGTAGGTACTATATCTTTGGTGAATGCTTCAAGGGGGAAGACCGAGTCCAATTAGAATACGTCTTCGATCCGGCACTCAACTAAGAGACTTCATTCGAGCGGTTAACACTCCGCTTCCTCGTTCTACATCAAGTGAATTCGCAGATTCGGACATAGAAGAAGAGGCAATGGGTGATCGTACACTCAAGGACCTAGCTTCTCACAAGCTCGAATGGAATGGGATGAAGAAACTTTTCCTCGAGAGATATTTTCCCGCATCAAAGGCTACTCAAATTCGCAAAGAAATTTGTGGGATCAAGAAACATGTGGGAGAGTCATTATATGAATGTTGGGATCGATACAAGAGATTGGTGGCAAGTTGTCCACACCATCAATTTAGTGACGCAATGATAATCCAATACTTCTATGAAGGTATCCAAACAAGTGATAGATATCTTCTTGACGCCGTCGGTGGTGGTGCCCTAGTGAACAAGACGGTGGCCGAAGCTACCGAGTTGATTGAAAGTATGGCGGCAAACTCGCAACAATTCTATGCAAGAGGTGATTCAATGGTTAAGTTGGTGCATGAGGTTAGTGACTCGTCTTCACAATCCGATCAACGGTTAAACAACATAGAGAGGGTAGTGCAACGGTTGGCCGCGGTAATTATTCCGGATGATGAAACCGAACAAGTAAATTCTTTATATCCAAATCCAAGGCCAAGGTACGATCCATATTCCAATACTTACAATCCCGGTTGGAAGGATCATCCCAACTTTAGCTATGCAAACAAGCAAGCGGCGGCTCCTAATCCATATGCGCAACAAGGTGGATTCCAACAATCACGTTTCCAACCTCAACAACAACAATTCCAACCACAACAAGTCAATGAGCAAGATTCTTCAAATAATGACAAGTTGAATGTGATAATGCAAAGCATGCAAGGTCTCACTTCTATGTTACAACAAACCCAACAAAAGACCGATTCGGCAATCAAGGATTTACAAACTCAAATGGGACAATTGGCGACCGATATGAACTTAATGAAAGCTCAAGCATCCACAAAGCTTCCTTCGCAACCCATTGTTAATCCAAGAGAGAATGTTAATGCGGTTACTTTAAGAAGTGGAAGACAAGTGGAGAGTCCAACTCGTCATGAATAAGCTAGTGAAGAGGTAGTCAAAGAGAAGGAGGATGCCGAACCAAAGGAGAATTCAACACCAACCACCCAATCCAAGGAACCGGTTCCTACTTTCACTACTCCACCTCCTTTTCCTAGTCGTTTTGCTAAGTCCAAGAAGGAAGCTCAAGAAAAGGTACTCATGGATATCTTCAAGAAGATAGAAATCAACATTCCATTCATAGAGGCCATAAGGACAATGCCAAGGTATGCTAAGTTCATGAAGGAATTGTGCACAAAGAAGGATAGGTTGCTTGATAATGAAATTACTAAAGTTGGCGAAAGTGCGTCGGCTATGCTTTTGAAGAAGATGCCTACAAAGTGCACGGATCCCGGTGGTTTCACGATGCCAATTACTATTGGTAAGAAAAGGTTTGAACATGCTTTACTTGATTTGGGAGCTTCCATTAGTGTGATGTCGGCTGATATTTATGACTCCTTGAATCTTGGACCGTTGAAAGAGACAAGAGTTATTATCCAACTAGCAAACAAGTCTAACATCTATCCAAAGGGACTTGTAGAAGACGTTCTAGTGCAAGTGAATGAGTTAATTTTTCCGGTGGATTTCTTTGTGGTGGATATGGACAATAATGAGAATCGTTCGTCTACTTCTCTACTTCTTGGGAGGTCATTTATGAAGACCGCAAAAACGAAGATTGATGTTGACAAGGGTACACTCACTATGGAATTCGACAAGGAAGTAATACACTTTAACATATTTGAAGCCATGCGCTACCCAAGTGATGTGCATTCCGCTTACTCCATTGATGTGGTTGGTTCATTAGCGCAACAAATGGTGGAATTGAATCGAGAGGACGAACTTGATGTGGTGTTGCAAAAGAGCATTGAATTGGATGGCCACGGCGTGTCTAACTTGGATGTTGAAATTTCCACGGAATTGGTGGAGACATGTGGTGCCTTTACGGCATTACAAGAAGCTAAGGGTAATGTTTCCTATATCTCTTTACCCGTGAATGATGAATTACTTGTACCATCTATTGTGAATGCGCCTAAACTAGAATTGAAGCCACTTCCGGATCATTTGAAGTATGCATTTTTAGGAGATGGATATGAGCTTCCGGTGATTATTTCAAAGAACCTCACACCAGTACAAGAAGACCATTTGCTTAGAGTCTTGAAAGAGCACAAAACGGCTATTGGGTGGACAATTGCGGATATCAAGGGCATTAGTCCATCCATATGCATACATAGGATTCTAATGGAAGAGAACGTGAAGCCGGTACGTGATTCTCAACGTAGGCTTAATCCTCCCATGATGGAGGTTGTGAAGAAAGAGATACTCAAATTGCTAAGTGCGGGGGTGATCTACCCAATTTCCGATAGCAAATGGGTTAGTCCGGTGCAAGTGGTGCCAAAGAAGTCCGGTGTTATGGTTGTTCGAAATCAAGACGATGAACTTGTTCCTACAAGAGTTCAAACCGGTTGGAGAGTGTGCATTGATTATAGAAAGCTTAATTCCGCAACCCGAATGGATCACTTTCCTTTACCTTTCATTGATCAAATGTTGGAGCGGTTAGCGAGGCATTCTTATTATTGCTTCTTGGATGGTTATTCGGGATACAATCAACTTGTTATTGCACCGGAGGACCAAGAAAATACCACTTTTACTTGTCCGTTTGGAAAGTTTGCGTATAGACGGATGCCTTTTGGTCTTTGCAATGCACCGGCTACTTTCCAAAGATGCATGGTAAGCATATTCTCGGATTACGTGGAGCGCATTATTGAGGTATTTATGGACGACTTTAGTGTTTATGGCAATTCTTTTGATATTTGTTTAGATAACCTTGAACTAGTTCTTAAACGATGCATAGACACTAACCTTGTTCTTAATTGGGAGAAATTTCATTTTATGGTAAACCATGGCATAGTACTTGGTCACATTGTGTCCTCTCAAGGGCTCGAAGTGGACAAGTCAAAGATAGATTTAATAAGAAACTTACAATATCCCACTTCGGTGAGGGAAGTTCGTTCATTTCTTGGTCATGCAGGTTTCTATAGGCGGTTTATCAAGGATTCCTCCAAAATCTCCATGCCGATGTGCAAGTTACTACAAAAGGAGGTACCTTTTGACTTCAATAAGGAATGCAAGGATGCTTTTGACAAATTGAAGGCAATGTTGACAAGTGCGCCAATTATCAAGTCACCGGATTGGAATTTTCCATTTGAATTAATGTGTGATGCTAGTGATTATGCGGTTGGAGCCGTTTTGGGTCAAAGAGTGGACAAGTTGTCCCATGTTATCTATTATGCATCTCGGACCCTCAATGATGCACAAATAAACTATTCTACCACGGAAAAAGAGTTATTGGCTATTGTGTTTGCATTAGAAAAGTTTCGCTCATACTTGGTGGGTACAAAGGTTATTGTGTATTCCGACCATGCGGCACTTAGATACTTAATAAAGAAGAAAGAAGCTAAGCCAAGATTAATCCGGTGGATCCTACTACTACAAGAGTTCGACATAGAAATTCGAGATAAGAAAGGTGTGGAGAATACCGTTTCGGATCATCTTAGTAGACTTGTTATGTCTCAAGAAGAACTACCATTACAAGACCGCTTTCCGGACGAACAACTTTTCTCCTTGGAAGAATCAACACCTTGGTATGCGGATATAGTGAATTACTTGGTGACAAGGAAGGTACCTAGCACAATGTCTAACTTCCAAAAGATGAAGCTTAAAAAGATAGCAAAGCAATATGTGTGGGATGAACCATACTTATGGAAATATGGCGTTGATCAAATCATACGAAGGTGCGTACCTAACTCCGAATTTCAATCTATTCTCTCCTTTTGTCATACTTTTGCATGTGGTGGCCATTTTGGTTATAAACGTACCGCTCTCAAGGTTCTTGAAAGTGGATTTTATTGGCCCACCTTGTTTGAAGATTCATATGTTTTTTGTAAATCGTGTGATAGATGTCAAAGAATGGGCAATCTAGGTGCTCGAAATCAAATGCCACTCACACCAATTCTGGCCGTAGAGATTTTCGATGTGTGGGGAATTGATTTTATGGGCCCTTTTGTCAATTCGAATGGAAATTTTTAGTGGCACAGCTTGTCGCTCGCTTGCCTAGTATGTAATTTTTATCTTTTAAAGAAATATACTTCTTGTCGTAGATTATGTTTCTAAATGGGTGGAGGCTAGAGCCACCAAAACTAATGATTCTCAAGTTATTTGTGATTTTGTAAGAGAAAACATATTCACTAGGCACGGCACACCAAGAGTGGTGATAAGCGACGGAGGCTCGCATTTCAAGAAGTCTTTTCACGCTCTCCTCAAGAAGTAAAACATAACACACAAGATTGGTACGCCTTACCATCCACAAACTAGTGGACAAGCGGAAATCTCAAATCGTGAAATCAAGTCCATTCTTGAAAAAACGGTGAATACCACAAGGAAAGATTGGAGCTTTAAGCTCAATGATGCACTTTGGGCGTATAGAACGGCGTACAAAACACCGATTGGTATGTCTCCATATAGGTTGGTTTATGGTAAAGCTTGTCATCTTCTGGTTGAACTTGAACATAAGGCTTATTGGGCGATAAAGAAATTCAACATGGAGTATGATGAAGCGGGGAAACAAAGAAAGTTACAACTAAATGAGCTAGAGGAGATACGTAATGATGCTTACGAGAATGCCCGGATTTACAAGGAAAAGACTAAGCTTTTTCATGACAAGATGATTTCTCGGAAAATTTTTGTTGTGGGGCAAAAAGTCCTTTTGTTTCATTCTCGCCTTAAACTATTTCCTGGAAAATTAAGGTCCCGTTGGATTGGACCATATGTTGTTACTAATGTTTTTCCTTATGGTGCAGTTGAAATTACTAGTCTTAGAGACAACTCGGTTTCCAAAGTCAACGGCCATAGATTGAAGCCATACTATGAGAACATCGCCTATGTGAATGTGGATGAACTTCCATTTGAAGATTTTCTCCCTCTAGAGGAGTAATGTGAAGCAAGAGCTATGTCGGGCCGTCGACTTTAAAACAAGCGCTAAGTGGGAGGCAACCCACCGGTTTTGTATCTCTTATCCTTTTGCTTTTTATTTTTATTTGCTTTTTGTTTTGTGTGTTTATTTTTTGTTTCATATCATATTAGGATTTCCCACCTTGACTTTACTAGGAGGATTCAATTACATTGAGGACAATGTAAGGTTTAAGTGTGGGGGAGTGGCTATGCCTATATTTTTGCATATATAAAAAAAAAAAAAAAAAAATTTTGCATAAAACTTTCAACTTTTAGAGATTTTAGAGTCACTAGCATACTTCTAGGTATGATTACATAAAGAATTCTGACCGACATAATTGAACTTGGAAGTGTTAGGGAACTACGTTTGATTTCTTGCTTGTTAGAGTGTTAAATAATGGATTTAATCATGCCGGTGATGCAAATTTGGTGCAGGGAGAAGTGCGTTATTAGAGTTGCTGATCAATCATTAGTGGAGACTACCCATTTTCATATCATGATGGTCACCAACCAGAAATTCTTCCTTTACTAAAGAGCTTCTTTTGAGTGTGTGTCACCGTACGTTAATTCCGGGTAGAATGGTGAGCTACCCAATTTCACACCAATTTTCAGCACTATTTTGATCTCTTGAGTGCTAATTTTTGTCAATCATGAGGGTGACGTCTATGGATGAAAGCATCCTTCTTGTAGTTCAATTTGCAGTTAACACCATTCTCTCTCGACAACAACGGGTCCATAGAAACACCATAATCATCAACAACAAGGGAGCGACATCAAAATCTACAAGGAAAGTTGAAAAGGTTCAAGGTTTGAAAGCAACAATGGAACAAGAAAAATAGCATAATTTTATATCAAAGTTGAAGACTTACAATACAATGAGGTAATTCTATATTCAAGTATTAAGACTAACTTACAAGAGCGAAGAAAGTAAAAGGTGAGAATTATTGAAGTTTATGATTTCAAGGCGATACAAGTTGTGAAGAATCAAGCGGTAGTGTACTTTTCCACGGCCATGGTTTATTTTATTTTTCACTTTGTTTTGTGTTTTGTTTCTCTTGTCTAAAAAAAAAAAAAAGAGAATAAAAATAGACAAGAGAAATATCTATTTCGTGTTTGTTTTCATTGAATAAGCCGTGGGGAAGGGAAATCTATAAGGAAGTTTCAAGCGACAAGGATTTTAAGGAAAAAGGTTACAAATTGTTAAGGATTTATGAAGTTCAAGTGTTTATCATCAATAGTTGAAGCCGAAGACCAAGAAGATGAAGACAAGGAGCAGAAGATGTTTCTTTTGGATTCCGTGAGAGTGGTGTTATCATAATTGGCAATCGGATGTGAAGGTAAGTAAGTAATCTCATCCTCGATATAAGTGGTTGATTTCCTTTCTTAGATATCGTTAGAAAAATGGTTTTTCAAAATATTAAAAGATGTGGGTTTTTCAAAATTTCGGAAGTTATTCTTCCCACCATTCAACGTGTTGCAGGAATTCTCTCTTCATTCCAACCTGCGCACATGTGAGACCCATAAAAAGCCGTCTTTTTGAGTGCAATTATCATAAAATCCTATTTGGTGAGGCAGAAGTCGAGGAGAAATGCTTATTGATCGTTTCTCAAACACGTGTTCTCTCATTATGGTGTGGTTATTTCTCACTCAACATTTAAGAATGAGAATATGTTCTTTAGTATTTCTAACTTCTTATTACTAGCATGCAGAAATTCTATGTCCTCATAACTTTTAGGATGCTTGGGAAGCTAGAACGCTTTGAAGTTGTAAGTTTGATTTGCTCGAGGACTAGCAAAGTCTAAGTGTGGGGGAATTTGATAGGTGTCTAAAACACCTAATTTTATATTTAGTATTTAAGCTTTCTTTGCTATTATTCTTGTAAATTATGTGTGTTTTTGATTTATTAGGTACTTTGGAGTCACACGGACGAAAAGAAGGAAAAATCACCAAAATTGGGCGAAAAGGGCAAAATTGTCATTGCATAGGGCGAGCACTATCTGGAGCCCATTCAATTTTAAGGGGCGTCTCTGATTTGGAGGAGTATTAAGCAATGACCAGTTGTGGTCAAGGGGCTTCTATAGGGTACCCCTTATCATTATTAGAGGTTGTAGTTATCAATGGGTGGTCCTTATCTTGGGCGCAAATAGCATCCCAGTCATTCCCAACCCTAAAACAAAAGGATATTTCATCCCATTCTATTGTTCCACCCAACTAAAACCAAGCAGAAGGAAACAGCAGCCATTGTCCGAAATGATTAAAGAAAGCTCGATCTGTACAGAAAACAGAGACGATGATGAATTCAAGCTAGGGTTCGAAAATTAGGGTTCTTGGTGAAAGATTAAGAGGAAGAACGAGATGGGTATGAATCTGTGGATAGGGTAATATCTCGATTCAATTCGAGAGATGTTGTTAATGGAGTTAAATCAAGATTCAGAGGAGTTCATAGAGAATTGAAAGACGGATTGAAGCCGTTATTGAAGAAATTATAGAGAAATAAAGTTAGGGTTTGGGGTGTTGCTTTGCCGAGATAGAACTATCACTGTAATTTACGATTTAGAGACGGGTTTTTGTTGAGAGAGAGTTTCAATTGAAATCAAAAGCAATTGGAAGATCGAGGTAGAGCTGATGTTGTTTTTAAAGGGTTATGTTTGAATTAGAAGAAGAATTCAATGGAGCCTTGGATCTGGTTCGAGTCTGTGATGGTGGTATGGAAGCCGACAGATTCAGGGAGTAGATGGCGGCCGATAATGGTGGTAATGGTTTCAGTTTATAGCAGGAACTAAGCAAGAAAGAAGATCAAATGGAGATTGAGTTGGTAATGAAGAAACTGAGCTCTTAAAATGAAGCTTTGTTGCTGTAGAACACAACAAATGAATGATGCAGTTGAACTGCTTGCTTAGATGAATTATAGGAGTGTCGCAGGTTTGGAGCTTAAAAGAATGGCCTGAAATATGGCCGGAAAGTCCTGTAAACAGCCGTAACTCGGCCGATTCTCCCCTCCGGCGAGTCAACTCGGTACCTGTGGTGACCGATCCATAGCGAGTTCGACGAGCCGATCCAACCCAAATTAGACCACTCAGAAGCTAACTCGCCAGCTGACTCCCCTCTTTGACCTAGTCAACTAACGGATTGACTGACGGTTTGACCCATTTGACTGTTAGTCCTAACGGCGGACTGACGGAATATTCCTTTACCGGAGGAGAATTTTCAGGTAGCCGGCGGCAACAAATTACGGCCAACTTCCGGCCAAAACACAGTTTTCCGGCGAGCAAAAATGCAAAATTTTGGATGGACTTCTCTCATTGTGTGAAGACTTAGAAGTGGGAATTGGATGAAAACTTGGAAGTTTTGGAGAATTGGACTAGAATTTGGAATATGGCTCAATTTGGGAAAGTGGTGTTCTTTTGGAATGAGGAATCTTTTCCTAAAAAGATATGGAGAGTATTGAAGCCTATAAATAAGAGAGTTCTCTACAACTTTTTACACACATCTACTTTGGAGAAGGAGTAAAAGTGCACAAGGATTGGAGGAAGGAGCAACCATCATCTTTGCAATAAGTTTTTCTTTCTTCCTTTATTATTATTATTGTGTGAACTCCAAATTATGAGTAGCTGATTTTCTTATTGATTGAGGATGAATTCCTAGTTCTTAACATATGGTTTGAGTTTTGTTTCAATTCTACTTTGAAGTTTTTCATATGATTATCGATTGTTTTTACTAATATTAGTGTTTATGTTTGATTGATAGGTCGTTTGGGTGGCCAACTAAATTGATTTGTTAATTAAGCTAAATCTAGTGAAAGTTAGGGGATAAGTAATCGTTTCTTGACTATTTACATAAGTAGAAAACACAAGACCTTGCGGAGGGATTCCGTGGAGCAATTGTGTGTGAAAGCAACGTTAGCAAGTGGACCTTGATCTAAGAGTTTAACTACTAATATAAACCTAATAAATTCATGAATCTTAATGCGCTTAACTAAATTACATCTTGGGTGATCTACTACTAGGTGGTTTGGTGAATAGAATCCGGTAAGCGAGAACTTCCGTATCCGGTGAAATTAGGGATTTTGGGGTTAGCACTGATCTAGCTGCTATACCTACGGTTGGTGATAATCTATGACTAATAACAAGTGGGAAAGAACATAACTTTAATCATTGTTTTGCAGCGAAGAAGGATTCCTTGATCTATTTTCTCTCATTGATTTCAATTACACTTTTAATTACTTTGTTTATTTCTTTTGCTTTATAAATTTTACAACCAATACCCCGCTTTTTGTGACAATTTTACAACTAGAATCTCTTGCTCCTCGTGGGATCGACCTTGACTACCCTATATTACTATTTAATTAGGTAGTAAAGTATTAATTAATTTTTTGTGGTTACGACACGCGTACAAGGCGCGCGTGCTGCCTCTTTCAACCCAAACGTTTGCATGCTAGGAGAGTTCCAATGGAGGAACCGATCAGCCCTGCATGGAGGCGGTACAATGGTGTTCATTCCCATGCCTGCTTGACTCGCAAAGATTTGATCTGAGCCACTCGACTCAGGTGGCAAATACGAGTGGTCGAGATTAGAACTTATGGAGGGGCCGTGACATGCCACCTTTGGGCGCGCATACCGAGGAGCTTGACCACTGCCGGTATTGGCCGATCATCTAGGTGTGAAGTCGGGCCCACGACGGTCATGCTAGCATGCTCGGTTCCTTCTAAGTCTCCATCTTTGCCTTTCGTCCAAGCCTGCGAAGATGGACGCTCGAGATGTTTCTGCGCCGCAAACCCAAATTAGGGTTTTGGACCGGCCACTTTGGGCGATCGGTTTTGGGTTGTGTGCGCCTCCTTTGGGGAGACCGACCATGTATGCAACATCTTGGGTTGACAGTGAGCATGTACATGCTTGCTATATGATCCTGGGCGCAATCTAAGCCATCAAACTATGCCTGCGAAGTCGGATGGTCGTGATCGTTTTGGATTTTGTCAACCTGCGTAAGGCGTTAATCTAGCCTTGTTTGGGAAATTGTTTCTTGCACCACAGCTTGCCTATGAGGGAGTCGGTCATGTAGGTAGAAAGTGGGCCCGCCAATGGTGTACCATCACTTCACTACTTGTTTTAGGTTATAATCTAAGCCGTCCAACTATGCCTGCGAAGTTGGACGTTCACGATTAAAATGAACCCTAGCCGTGCGTCATGCTCACTTTGAGCGCACGTTTTGGAAGGACAAACTGTAGTTGGCCTTGACCGTTCGGTCATGTATGAAGGTGTGTCCACGGTGATCATGGTAGCATGCTCAGGACCCCCTGAATCTATATCTACACCCTCCATCTATGCATGCGAAGTTGGACGGATGAGATATATTTATGAGTTTGTTTTCAGCAAGTGAGACTAACATGGGTAGTCTTGCATGCGTTCGAAGGGGCTAGTATAACCTGCCATCAGGTAGCCTACGGGTGTTTGCATGTCGAACACAAGGCTTTAATTAAAGCATTAATAGTAATGTTGTATACCTACAGAAAACCGGGATGGTTGCCACATGCTCCGTCGGGATGGTTGCCACATGCTCCGTTCTGGGTAGGTTTTAATTCTCAGGGATGGTTGCACATGCTCCAATGAATTAATATGGAGAGAAGTATTCATCTCCTGAAGGCTTTATCCTTTGCAGGACGTCAGCTTACAAAAATTGGACTTTTACAATTTTAGCCTTGAACAGAATTCCACCATCAACACTCGGAAACGAAGGTGTTCATAGAGATCCTCTTCCTGTCAGGAACTACATGATTTCTGGGGATTCTGTTCGCAAGGCTGTACAATCTATGATGGAGCACTTATGTGAAATCTTGTATTTTTCCTAGGGACAGCGTCAAGACATATTTACATCCCTCAACTGCGTGGTATCAGGCATGCGTTTGTACCCAGAAGCGGTCCAGAAAACCCAGTCTTTCCTGGAAGATGCGAGCAAGGGAAACTGGGGACTCCTAACCGTCACTCGTTTGGGAGACGTTGAGTTCGATAGCGCGTTGATTGATACGGCATCCGAATTTAACATAATTACTGTCAAGACCTTGAGAGCGGCAAAGATTTCGAAGCGGGAAGCTACTCGTCACCCAACTGTGGTTAAGGATCCAGAAGGAGAACTCAGAGATGCATATGGATACACTGATCTTGAAGTAAAATTGGGTGATGCCTCGACACAAGTAAAGTTTTACATAGTCAAAGATCATCTCAACTATGACATGATCCTAGGACGCTCCTGGGTACACGACAACAAGGCAATACTAGGAGTCTGTCCTCTACCGGTTTCGATACCTTAAAAAATTTCCAACACGCCTTCTGGACCTGATGACTATCTGTTTCCGCACCAGTAACTTCCCAATGTGACACAACTTCCCGGAGAGAGCCTGTCAGCATACATTGAAAGGTTCCGAGCTCAAGTAAGTCTCATCACACAACTCTCTTTACAACCAACCACCACTCACTCTGATAAGTATTGGGGACTGGCTCTAGCTGAAAAACCAATCCTGGCTAAGAGATATGAATGAGAGGCCGTCCCCTTCAAATAGTTTATCAGGATCCTAGAAACTATCTCGATCAAAGACGACAAGACCAAGACCCCGATGTCTACACACCCAAACCCGTTTGGAATTGGAGATCTAGTAACGAAGACAACCGCATTCAAGGTTGGAAGCATTACGGTGAAAATTGCTACCCTACCTGATTCACCCACTGAGAAGGAGGATGAACCATACCTTGTAGTAGATGTCATCCTAGGAAGCTAATAAAAACTCATCAATGCTGACAAGCTAGAAGGCGTAACAATTCACTTGCGGTGGCTCAAACCCTATCGTACTTAAGACGTTGTGCTATCACTTTCCAGCATCCTACATGCTTTAAGACGCTGTGCTACTCCCTCCAGCATGTTTCCCTTTAAAATTTCACATCATATTTGTAATTCCTCTAGAAAATGATTGCAATACTTGCATTCATAATTAGGTTTTCAATTTTCAAATTAATTGAAGTATTATTTCCATCTGAGAACCTCTTTACCCCTAAAGACACAAAGTCCAGCCTAAATCAAGACACTAGAGCAGGTCAGGAAAGAAACCCTAAGCAAAACATCCTAAAAAGAGTCGGGGTAGAAGATATGCGCGGAAATGGAAGAAACTTTGAGCCACTCACCCCAACAAGGCCGGGAAGATCTTGCATCAGGAACACAGGTCCGTAGGTATTCCATTATGGCATTATTTTTTTATCACAAAGAATTACATGGGAAGGCGCACCCTTGCGCTTTGAGAAAATTCGAGTTGCAGTCTTGACAAAGGATTATAAAGTAAAAACCTTTATTCAAATAATCAAATAATAGAAGAAAATCTTGAACTCGGCTGCCACTGAGTACAAGGAAGATGTTCACAAATTACAGAATATACTTGGAAAGAGGAAAAAGAAGAAAAGAGGTTTTATTCGTCAAGAGGGTCGACCGCACCTGCACCACCGTTAGGTTCTGCTTCAACGCCATCACCTGTTGATACTCCTCCCTTCAGATCTTCCCCAGCTTCTGCATCAGACGTTTCTGAAGCAACGCACTCCATCCCAACATCATCAGCAGGAGCATCAAAGGCCGCAGCAATATTAGGAGTCGTGCTGACTTCTTTCAAACGCTCAGGTTAGTTTGTGTCGGAATCAAGAATTATCACGCAGTCCTGGATTGGGTAATCGCACTTATCTTCATTTAGAGGTCGTTTATGCTCAAACCTATGCCTCTTCAACCGCGCTGCAAATCTCTCTTCCCTTGAGCTTACTGGTGCTTGCAACACTTCCTTGCGCCTCTACCACTCCTCCATGTCAATCGCATCTGAAAGGGCACAGATGCATCCCCTGGCAATACGCAGGTGCAAAATAGACATCCCTTGTATCGAACGGCCGACTTCCCGAAGTAGAAGATCGATCTTAGCCATTCCTTATTCGTGCGGATGGGTTTCGGGCTTGTTAACTTCGAAGCTTCTTTCTGGAGAAGTGACAGAATGGTCGTCCACCGCTTCCATGATAAACTGCAAAGAAGAAGAAGTTATGAGCACAAAAAAAAAATCAATCAATCAGTCAATCGGAAGATCATATAAGCATGGAGCAGTACCTGAGATATAGAAGAAACGACTACGTGAGATTCTTCTTTATAATCTCGCAAGTCGACAGAATCCAAGGAGAAAAGAAGTCTTTACTTTCCACCTATAAAGGCTACTAATTCGGGATAGCAATCAACGATGCTTATCGGATAAATTTGAGGAAAGCTGCCGTATGACGAAAGGGATTACACCTGACCCAAGGAAGGGGCCAAGCTCTGTCCATATATGTACAAAGCAAACCAAAGCAACTCACCGGATCAAGTCCTACTTCCTTCACAACCTTAATCAGGACTCCCAGGGCAACGCCTGACGATGTCGACCAATCCGGGAAATACGTATTCACTTTAGCTTGGTCATTTCAGTATACAAATTTGTCACCATCTCATGCCTGCCCCATAATAGTGTAACCATTATGTGCTAGGCAGGGGACTTAATGTTGATGGTGGATTTTCATTTAAGGCTAAAATTGTAAAAGCCAAAAAATTATGCGCTAACATCTTGTAAAAGATAAAGCCATTAATAAGTGATGAATATTTCTTCATTTTACTAATTCACCTAGAATGGGGCATGTGGAAACAATCCCAGTCTTTGAATTAAATACAACATTATTAATTAATGCATAACCATCCTTGTATTTCCTGTACTCATTATCAGTGCAGCATGACGACTGAGTGTTGTTCTCAGCAGAGCAACACGAACCTCCAAGCATTATAATGAAGCATGTACGATTGATCATATTACTCTCGGTGTGCTATACTTGCCCGATTGAGCATCTGGACTGACCATGTCAGTCTCAGAAATGATCACGACCATCCAACTTCACTAGCATGAATTGGATAACTCAGATCAGATCCATGACCCCAAGAAGGTATTGGAATATTCACTACCGAACCAACGCGGGCCCCACATGGTCGGCCTCCCCAAAAGATTCGCATAGCTTGACAAAACGTCCAAGCCAGAGCAGTATGGACGGTAAACCCTAAATTAGGGTTTGCGGAATATTACATGTGTCGCAAAACAGTCTCAACCATCCATCTTCACAGGTATAGATGGAGGGTGTAGATGTATATTCAAAGGGCCCAGAGCATGTCAACATGATTACCGTGTTCCCGCCTACATACCTTACCAATCGGTCAGGACCAACCATGGTTGGTCATCCCAATTCGTGCGCCCGAACAGAGCATGACGCACGACCGAGAAACCTAAAATTAGGGTTTTGAACATCACGAGCGTCCATTTTATCTGGCACGAATGAAGGGTCCAAGATTAGATTAAGCAGGTCCGGTCATACCAACATGACCACCGTGGGCCCATCTATCCCCTCAGCTGATCCTCTAAGGCATACCGTGCTTGGTTATCCCAAATCGTACGTCCAAACTAGCGTGGTCACACTTTCCAATTGCAAACTAATCTCGACCACTCAACTTCGCCGGAAAATTTGAGTGGCTTAGATCACGTATGGGACAGTCAGGTATACGTGTGAACACCAGCCTACTACCTACACGCCAGACCAATCGGCTAGGACCGACCAAGATTGGTCGTCTTGGAACGCGCGCCTGAAGTTGGCACGATGTGCGGCTTTTGCGGCACCAGTTTTCTGTCGCAAATTGATCTCGACCACTCAACTTCGCCGGACGAATTTAGTGGCCCAGATCACACTTTCGTGAGACAATGGGGCATGAGCGCCTACACCGTCATGTCATCTACACGCATGTATGATCGGCCAGCCAAGATCATATCCCCATGCTTATATTCGATCAGGCTGAAGAGTGGTGCTTGAGCACCTCCTCCAAAACCTTAATTTCACCAACAGTCGCAGATGAGTATCTCAAAGATCATCTCGTCCGTCCAACTTCACCGTCTTGGTTATGCATCCCTGGTCAGGAGTTAATTGGTCAGTGAGGCATCATGGTGATCACCACCCGTCGCTCTACCATACCATGTAGTCGGCCAAGGGAGGACTTGCTTGCGCAACCTCCAAACCATCACATAAAGTAGTATGGACATGAGGCTACTTTGAGATGCTCAAACAACGATGTTTCATACATGTTGGATACACTCGATACAGTACCAGCATAGAATGCGCACGATACTTCACAAGTATCAACTTTCTAAATAACTTAGTTATTTAATCTAGCATTACATGCTACTTTTTGTGGGTCCCACGATCCACACGCTCGAGACATCAATCATGTCACAAACTAGGGGATACATACTGGGGTATTGGTCTGGTGGTTTACAGCTTGCAGCGCACAACGCGCCATCACAAGAACGTGTCAGGAAGTCATAGACGATTAGTGATGATGGGAGAAGTGGGCAAGACTGTTTGTGTGACACTAACACATTACTCCACTACTCCATCACTCCACTTTCTCCACTTCCCACGAGATACAAGGGTTAGGCTAAAAGACTTGTATAAATAGGTTCTCCATCCTATTTTTCAAAGGAACAAGACAACAGAGGCAAGTGTTGATACAATCGTATTCAAACACCGGAACTGATAGCTTACATCCTGCAAGCCAGTTCAGCTTTCTGATACAAGTTATACATAGACAACACCTTCACATTCTCAACACCTTCTTCGCTTCCCTCCCTAGGATCAACCTCATCTCCTTCACTTTGTGACCGAAACAAGTCTGGAACGGCTATTTCTTGGTTTAGGCCGGATTTTCACAAATTGATTTCTCGAATCTACAAGCACTCACCGCGCAATGTATTTGTTTAAGGTTTAGATTCATTCCTCATCCACACACTCCAAATTACCAAAACCGACAGGAATAGTTTTCACCCATAAACAATTGTATTTTGCCCTCACATCCACCCATCTTGGTCTTAGAAACCAAGGAATAGCATTAACGTCACTTAAGAAGACCAAAACAGCACTTATAGAGTCTATCCTAATACAAATATTTCCCACTCCAAACTTGACAACCCACTCTAAACCAACAATCACACAAAAACGTTCCGCCAAGTAGTTAGTTTGAATACCAAAACTAGCTCCAACCACACTAGCACTTGCATCATGCACTACCACACCAGCACCTGCCCTGCCAGGATTAACCCACGCCTCCCCATCACAACACAACATCAACTCATTATGAACTAGAGGCTCCCAAAAGCACTCCTTTGGCACATAATGTTTAACTTGTCTATGCCGAATTCTAAAGAAATTAAGAATCTGAAGATCATCTTGAGAGCTAAACATAAAACCTTTAAGCCTTATGGAGTAATCATGAATATGGTTGAAGACCTTTTTTATGAAATAAAATCTAACTAACCTTTTGGTTACCATAGATAAACCCATTACGAGTCATCCAAAGCTCTGATCTAATTACCAAAATAGCTAGCAACATAAGTCCTTAATCATCCGACTCCTACCCTTTGTAGCTTTATAAGAAGTTATGAAGTTTTCATGTGGAAGAAGACCAAAAACATCCGAGATCCAATTCCAAGCTCTCACAACAAAATCGCAAGACTACAAAATATGCTCCAACGATTCCTCTTGGCTATTACACAAACAAAATTTGTTAACAACATGGTGTTTAAATCTGCTTCTTACATTGTCTAACGTAGCACAGGCACCTCTCAAAAGTTTTTAATTCCTTGCTGCAAGGGAAGGGTGAACCGATGGGCTCCACATCAGATTAGAACCATCCAGAGCTGGATACCTTTGTATAACTAAATCCTTGGCCGAGCTGACAGAAAATACCCCCTTATAATCAAGTTTCCACACACTGTAATCAGCACCTCCAATCGGACTTGCAATATTTACTAATTCCACACCAGCAGCAAGCAGATTCTGTCACACAACATCAGTGAACATCCACACCCTATTGTGAATAAAATCACCTACCAGCAAGTTGCGATCCAAATTAGCATGCCCTATAATATCAGCAATACATACCTCCCCAAACCAAACATCAAAATAAAAGTAAGTGCTTCAACCATCACCAATCATCACCTTAGAATTAGACTGCACTTCCCTATGAACCCATTTAAAGCCAGGGAAAATGGAAGATTTTATGTAGCCAACCAACTGACCATTACGCTTATAAAATTTATCACGGAGAAAATGCGCCCAAACCTTTTTAGAGGTACGAATATTCCAACATAACTTCATTAGCATAGCTTTGTTCCTAACCCTCATTTGTGTAATCCCAAGACCACCTTCATTATGAGGAGCACAAACCTTATGATAAGCCACCACAAAAGATTTACCAACCTGAGAATCACCCGACCACAAGAAGTTACGAATAGCAACCTCACATTGATGAATGAATTTTCTAGGCCAGTTATAAACAGCCATATTGTGAATATAATAACTTGCAATCACCGACTTGACCAGCACCACCTTATCTTGAAAAGATAACATCCTCCCTTTCCAACCAGCTAATTGCTCCTTAATCTTCTCAACCACATTATTAATATGGTGATATTTTAATGCACCCGGCATAACCTTTACTCCCAAATATATATCCGGAAAAGTAACGATATTCATGCCAAGAAAACCAACAATGTTAGCCCTCCTCCGCAAAGAGCCACCTCCATAATAAATCTTGCTTTTTTCATGACTAACGGTTTGACCCGAAGCCCGTTGATAATCACCAAGAAGAGTAACCAAGTTCCTCAAAATTTTGATATTACCCTTGCAAAAGATCATGATATCATCAGCAAAAAATAAATGGGTAGGCGAAATACCTTTTATAGTGACCTTAGTAGTCATATTACCTTCAAGAAATAATTTCGTGATATTCCTACTTAAGACATCTTCAATCAACACAAAAATCAAAGGCGATAATGGGTCACCCTGCCTCAAACCCCTATCAATACTGAAAAAACCTTCTGGGCTACCATTAACAAGGACGGAAGTTCTATCTGACCTAAGAATCTGTAAAATCCAATCACACCAATCATCCGAAAAACCATATTCTTTAAAAACAACCAAGATAAAAAATAAACTAACCGTGTCAAAAGCTTGGGTAATATCAAGCTTTAAACCCACATTACCATCCTTGCGCTTAATATGGAGCTCATTCACCATTTCCGAGGCTAGACTAATACTTTCATGGATATTTCTACCCTTCATAAAAGCCACCTGCTCCTACGAAACCAAGTTACCCAAGACACTCCCCAAACGAGTAGCTAGAATCTTAGTAAAAATCTTGAGAAAGAAATTACTAAGACCAATTGGCTTGAAGTTCCTAAGAGAATTATCACCTCTTTCCTTGGGAAAAGTAACTGCAAGATTGAATTAACACCATGAGGAATAAATTTGTTAGTCCAACAAAAAATAACGGCCTTTACCAAGTCCTCACTAATGATTTCCCAGCAATGCCTGTAGAAAAAGCCAGCAAACCCATCTGGACCTGGAGCACTGTCTGCTCCTAAGTCAAAAACATCCTCATGAATCTCCTTCACAGAAGGTAAGCGATCCACAAAACTACTTTCTTCAACCGAGATACGATCATGCTCAATGTCAAAAAGAGAACTCACCGGAACATAATTATCTCCATTAAAATTTATCATGATAATAATTCACAACCATGTCTCTAATTTGATCACAATTAGTAACCGTAACACCAGAATTATTCACCAACTCTGAAATAGTATTACTACTCCGCCTCATTCGAATGCTATTATGAAAGAAACTAGTATTACTAGCCCCCTCCACTAGCCATTGATTCCTAAATTTTTTCTTCAACATAGTAACCAATTGCATACGAATATCATTCACCTCCACTTGAGCATCTTTCATCTGATTTAGTTTTTGAACATTTAAGGGATCATCATCAGTCATCCGAATAGCCCCTTCAAGCCTAAGTTACGCCTATTTTATCCTAGTATGAACATTACTAAACACCTTCTGATTTCACAACTTCATGTCCACCTTGAGCCGCTTCAATTTTTGAGGAAATACAAAAGCCGGAGACCCAACCAAAGGAGCATTCCAATTATCCCTTACCATTCTCATACAATTGGGATGTAAAAACCACATCTTTTATACACGAAAAGGAGCTCTACGAGGCCTAGTGTTTATAAAAGGATAACCAATAAGAGGATAATGGTCAAAAAATTCCCTAGGAAGAGCTTTACACCGCTAATTCTCGAACTGATTCAACTAAAATTCATCGATCACTGCCCGATCCAACTTACTAGTAAGATTCCACGCCCACTTTGCTATACGAAACTTGTAGAGAGAAACTTTCAATGCTAAGGTCACAAGAGCACTGCTAAGTTTGTTCTGAGCTTGCATCTGTAACTTTTGGATAATGTTAAGATGCTTGAACTATTAAATAGCCAAGGGTCGAATCCCTTAATAGATTTTATTTTTTTATGATAGGGTAGTACAGTGGTCCTTAGATTATATCCAAACTCCTTTAAATCGGAGTTAGTTTGTTCTTACAAGGATCGAATCCCTAACTCCTCAGTGGAAAGGAGCATGAGAACCATCAGGCCACTTGACGGTTCTCCGTCTCTTAATAGATGACCATTCCATTTTTAAATTTTGTCGCACTAATAAGTGACCTACTCCCACCATTCCCCTTTATTAGATGAGGGTATAAGGTTTTTTCCCAGTTCCAAAATACTTTATAGTTTTCATATTTTTGCACAAAACTGCCGACAACACCTTCAGCGACGTAACTAGAAATTTATGTTTGGGTGGGATAAAACAAATTTCATTAAAGGTTAAAGATAAATGAGGTAATATAGCTAAGCAAACCCCGATGCCTTCTCGTATATATTACTGATTACAAAAAGAAAAATCATCGTATTGACTATACTGTATCTGTTATATAACGCGGGCTGACCAAATATTTTAGTACTATGAACACCGCTCTACTAAGACTTAACGTGATACAATAAATAAATAAGTCATGGCTACTCCTCTGCTTTTCACCGTAGCTGACCCTCATGCATGATCGTCCATATGAACCCTCACATGCAAAGTGAAAGTAAAAACTGGATTTTTCTTCATCTCTCTGTTTCTCCTCTCCATCAGTTTGTGCCTCTGCTAAAACCCAACTACCCGTCTACCACCACAAGAATTTAAAAGGCCTCCAAGTATTACCATTTATTTCAGTAGGAGCTAATAATATTGGACAATGATCCGAACCTGCTTGAACCAAATGAGAAAGTTTATCTTGAGGGTAACAGTTACACCAATGACTATTACCTAAAGCCATATCTATTCTGGATTTCCTACTGCCAGGACCAAACCTATTACTAGACCAAGTAAAATTCTTACCATTGTAACCAAGATCCATAAGACCACAAGCATTCATTCTTTCCTGGACATATTTATCTCTGAAATATCAAAGTTGAAATAGCAACATATAGAATTGTTTTTGTTCTTGTTTGCGGGGAACATATGAAAATGGGTAAGATTTGGTTGTTTCAGGGCTAACTATTACTACTGTAAATATTGTTTGTCAATCTTGATACAATATGCAGTTGATTTCTGTTTAGCTATATAATTTGTCACTTTTATTTGTTGTATTTGATCTATTTGAGTTCTGATTTGCTCAATTTAGATATATTGGATGTATATGTAAAGAAATTACGTACTGGTAGTTGTTGAATTGCTAGAAAATGAACAAAGAAAATGAAAGAAAAATGTTGTGAAACGAAGTTATCAAGTTGGTACTTAAGTATGGGGACTGGACATTATTTTTGAGTGGGCTTGTAGCGCCCCTAAAGCTAGCAGCTGACTAATCCAAGAGATTAACTTTTAAAAAAAGGGCACTAAGGGTCTAAATCATTTACTTAAACATTCAATTAAGAAATCTACTACAAAACTTAACCCAAAAACTAGCCCCGCTATGAAATATATATAAACAAGAACTCCTCTCAAATTATACATATACATTGGTCATTTTGTTTACAAATAGAATATACAACATAATAAACATAGTAGAAGACTCAATGCCATGAAACTTCCGCTGCGCAACTCTGATCTGTGTCTGAAACTGAAAGTAGGAATGGGTGAGCACATCATCCCTAAAAGGGGTGCCCAGTAGAAATAACAACTAACTTTCAAGTAATCGTTATTATGATTTGAAGAGAATGCAGGGTTTATCAAAAAACGATAATATACGGAAAGACAGTAAAACATATTGTAGAAACTTAACTTTTTCAAAGTAATTTAAAAGAACAATAAACATGAATAATGAACAATAAACATCCATGTATGAGATGTGTGTTTCCGTACATAAAGAAGAGTAATATTAATGCCAATTCCACACCGATTAGGAAATATTGCGGTGTATCGCCCTAGCCATAGAATGAGATATAAAGGAAGAATAATTTTTAACAAGAATTCAACTCCATTCATCAAATTTAATTCTTTCATACAAGTTGGGTAATATTAATTCTTTCATCCCATAACTCTTTCATACAAGTTCCAGTTATAAGTTAAGTGAACTATCTAATGGTTCTAAGCCCATTTATGACTTTACACATTTTCATTCTCTATCTTTATCAAAGCGAAGGTTTACTAATTCAATTAGGTTGGTTCTATAGTCCATTATATATGTCTTATGAATATCTACAACTTTGTAGAAGAAGCCAGAGGCTAATTCAGACCATCTGCGTCAACTAACGGTCAAGGTTCAGCTAACAGTAAACGTCAGTCAACAGAGTCAAGGTCAGGTCAACTGGTCAAAGTATAATATGAATTGGTCAAGGTACACTGAATCAAGTCTGGTCAGGTATGATCACTGAGTTAACTCAGTCAGTCATACTAAGTCAGGTAAACAAATTGAGTCAGCTACACTGACTGGGATGACTAATAGGTTTAATACTAAAGAACAAAAGTTTATACAATTACTAAGCATTTCATTTCAATCAAAATAACTTCATAATCTAATTACAAACACAAGCTATGTTTACCTGCAATTGCAGCTTTAATCTTTTCATTCAGCAATCACTAACCATAATGCTATAACTACCGTCTCAGTTACACCTTCCCTGCAACAACTCTCAAACATACAGAACACCACCATAACAACAGGTTCACTCCAATTACAGACCAATTCCTGGTATTCAACTTCGCTCCCAACTCCATGAAATGCAACCAACCAAACCATTCAAACAATCCAGTTCAATCCCTTACTACCAGAAACTTCTTCCAATCACTTCACTAATAGAATAACCTTCCATACCAATATCCTTTTCACAACCACCATTACTTCACCTCATTCCACCTGCACTAGTCCATACATCACCTTTAACAAGAATTCAACTCCATTCATCAAAATTAATTCCATCCAACCTAATTTCATTTTTAACTTTACCTAGTCACAGTTGGGACCATATCAACTTCATATCAACTTCACCATTACTAACATCAAATTAAAACCATAACTTCTCAAATTCACAAACACACCGAACCAAATCACCATAGAGTCAATTCAACTTCAATATAAACTCAACCCAATACAAATATCATCATTTCATCCTCAATTCTATTAGAAACCCTTAATTACCTTATTAATTTTTTATTGAATTGAATCAACACCTGAACTGACACCACCATCACCAACTGGTTTCCCCCATTGTATTCTTCTTTTCTCGATGTCAGACTCCTAATCTTTATCACCATCTTCTATTCTCAGAAGACTCAAATTCAATTCTCAATTTTCAACACTGAAACCCTAATTTCCAATTTGGGTAAGAACATGAGCATCTGGAATCGAAATTAAACTCATGCAAACATTACTACATCTTACCTGATCAAAACCCATCTCAAATCAATCTTCTGGATTATCAATTTTATCTTCCATATAAAACCTTAACTCACTGATTCAATCATCAAACACCACCACAGCTTCAACCAAGCATCAATTAAGAATGAACCCATCGTTAATTCAATCCCCTAAACTATTAACTTCATGTTATAATTCTTTTCTGAACTTCTTAAGAATCCTAGCCCACTGATTTATCAAATCCAATTCCCAAATTAACACAACAAACTTCTTTTTCATGACCTGTTACTAAAACCCATCCTTAATTTCATCTTAATCATTACCAAATCGAACTCTTAATTCTTCTCTGAGATTTTCCTGAGAAACCCTGACTCTAACTTATTCGATTCATCACTGAATCAACTTCAGAACTTCAATTCAACAACCCTATTGTTCTTCATATAACAGCAACCCAATCACCTCTCAAATCATCACAATCTCTAACTTCAGAACTTCTATGTTCGATCTACAACAGCAACTCCATCCTCTTCATACTGTGCTCAAAAAAACACAATAGCATCACCAGCGATCAACTCTTAACGTTTCTCTTAAGTTTCTGATATCATAATCACAAAATCTTCTCACTGAAACACGAGCATGAAGAACAGAGGAAAGAGAGGAAGAAAGAAGAAGAAAAGAAAATGAATGAGAAATAGAAAATCCTCAACCTTATCAAATTGCCTTTGAGTTATCCACAGAGAGTGCCCTGGGAAGAAAATCCGGTTGCCTTGATCACACTTTATTATGACATGACCATTTTACCCTTCACCTAAAATAACAAATATCTTCTTCGTTCGATGTACGAATTACACATTCGAGTAGTCCACTCTGCCTAACTTTTCGAGATCTATCCAACACTAGTCTCGTATCTATATCGTTGTTAGATTAGTTTCTATTAATTAACGTTCGTGTTAAGATAATCGAGTCATTAGCATCTAAGACATCTCTTGACCAGTCTAATAGCGTTGACGAGCTTGAGGGTCTTTACATTCTCCACACCTTATACATTTTTGTCCTCGAAAATTGAACCACCCTTTTGAACTTCAAAACTCCCCACCTTAAAGAATAATCCTATCTCTTATCTAAGCGCAAACAACATAAAACAAAGAACAAACCTAAATGGCTTTCTACAACTAAAATTTGTGACTCTAGGTTCAAAATACTAATTTCCATTTCAATAATTTACTGGTTCTAATTACGATAGAAGATACTCTATAACAAATTTTCTAAGTAAAATTTGGGACTATCAATTCACTAATAGAAGCAAGTCTCCCTTCAATGCCTAGTGATACAAGAATGCAGTTGCCCTGTCTAGGTTCATGACGCCTGACAATGCCTACCTACGTAACAAGTATCACCCGAACACATCAGAATTACCAACCTCACTATTCCCCAGTGCTGGATTAACTAAGTATTAATTTATTTAAGATTAATTAATTCTCTAAACTATTATCGTAATTGGTGTAAGACTTATAAATTTCCTTCGTAAAATATATAAATAGTTTACATCTTTTTAAACAATTTAGTCATCTAAATTTATTTATTTTATATATGTACTGCCAATTTAATTTTACGCCAATTCTTAATATTTGATAATTTTTAACTTTATTGTAATATCATATATAAATTTTCCAAATATTACCTATTATAAATTTACTACCAGCTTAATTACTCAAATTTATTATCAACTGTGTTATTATTCTCTTTTTTTTTGATAAGTCAAAAAATATATTGATATAAAAAATTATATACAAAGATAGTTCAATGAGAAAAGAGGCCACAGCAGCCCCAAAAACTCAAGAGAAACTATTTAAATCGAAAATAAGAAACATTAGGTAATTCTATAGAAGTAAGAAAAGGAGGGAGACCCTCATAATTCATTCCTTCACCTTCACCAAAATTACAACCTCTTTTAGCCACACAATCCGCTGCAAAATTTGCTTCACGATAAGTATGCTCAAAACGAATAGAGTTATAATGCTGCGCAATAATTCTCCAACGGTTTTTAACAAACCAAGGCATTTCTCCTGAAGAAAGAGCAACAATAGCACTAGTTGAGTCTGACCGAATTAAAACTTTGTTAAAATTCCATTTCATAGCCCATTCCAAGCCCACCACAATTCCATAGATCTCTGCCAAATAATTAGTAGTTGTTCCAAGCCCAAAAGAGACCGCCCCAAGAACATCACAAGCTGAATTCCTAGCGACAACTCCAGCACCCGCTCTCCCTAGGCTCCCCCTAGACGCTCCATCGCAACATAATAAAAGTTCTCCCTCATCAGGTGGAGTCCAAAAACACTCCACAAGAATATGATAATTAACTGACCTATGCTTGACTCGAAAATAGTCAAGAATACGAACATCCTCACAGCAATTCCTCATATGACCTTTAAGCCGCATAGAATACTCATGAATCAAGTGAAGAGCTCTTTTGTGAAAAAACGGCCAGTTTGGCTTCTTACCGTCAAAGTACGCCCTGTTTCTAGTAAACCATAATTCAGACCGCATCACAAGAATAGACAATAACCAAAGGTCTTTGATCATTCTTCTACGACCCTTAGCAGCTTTGTAACAAGTTACCAGATTAGGGTTTGGATTTAAACCAAAAATATTAGATAACCAAAGCCACGCTTTGGCAGCAAAATTGCATCTCCATAAGATATGGTCCAGAGACTCTTCATCATTTGAACATAAATAACATTTAGTTGGCATTTCTCTTTTGAACCTCTTACGTACCTGATCAGATATCGCACAGGCACCTCTATGAATTTTCCAACTTTGAGCCGATAGAGTAGGATGAATACATTTACGCCAAATCAAATTAGCTCCCTCCAAAATATTATAACGAATCTGTATCAGTTCCCTTGTTGTACAAACAGAAAACAAACCTTTGTAATCTGGCATCCAAGAAAAACAATCATCTCCTCCAGTTGGTCTCGGTAACATTTGCATATCAATTCCAGCAGCAATAAGGCGACGTCCATTGATCGTTGTCGTATGCGTCAAAAATAATTTACACTTTCTTACTACTCAAAATATAAATATAGCAAGGGCAAGAAAGGATCGATCCCACAGAGAGGTCTTGATTGTCAATATATTTTCGGTTCCTATAAATAACACGGGGGTTTTCTGATTTTTATATACTAAAAGTAAAATAAAAGCAAACAAAGAATAGTAAACAAATCAAATCAAGGTAGTGAGAATATTGGTTAAGGATTCATCTTCATTCAAAAATATGTTTTCTTCACAATAACTAGAATTGATATTTTAATCTCAACTTTTATCAAAAGCCCTAGAATATCTTGATCGCAAGAATATCCCTCTAATCTCCTTTTGTCATCAACAAACACATTAAAAGATGTGAGTATGAGTTCTATCTAAAAGAACAACCTAACGTGTAAAAGCACTAATAAAGTTTAATTCCCTAGATGCATTAAGTTCTATGAAATCAGGCCAATCAAAGCAATTGAACGTGGCAAGCGCACTAATTCAATTTAACAAAGGTTACGATTCACATATGATCATAAGAATATATCACTACAAACTATAATCATATTGATGCTACTTGTATTCAAGTATTATCACTTTTACGTATAATAAACCCTAAACTAGCAATAGATGTGATTAGAAGTTCTACCAATTTGCAACTTGACAAAACAATCAATCAAATCATGTAACTATATTTTCAGAGAATCGTAAATGATAAATATGAAACAAAACTAATATATTGAATCAAAGAATCATGCTTTGTGAAATCCAACTATTCCATAACCAATAATAAACTTAGGTATTCATATTCAATGAGTTCATAACAAGAAGAAGAATAAACCCTAACATGTTTCTAAACCCTAGAACAAAGTAGTAGAAGATATGATATATGATAGAGAAAAGACTTCTCTTTTTATATGTTTCTCAATTTCCATAAAGGATACTCCTTCCAAAATTAGGTCTTCTCTTCAAAGTCCATTAGATGAAAATCCACCAAGCCCACAAGTAATAAAAACCCGTGTAGAATATATGTCCCAAAAGCGCTCGCCGGAAAACTGGATTTTTGGCCGGAATCCGGCTAGAAAAGTTACCGCCGGTCACTGGTATATTCGACGGAATATTCCGTCAGTCCACCGTTAGAGATAACCGTTGACCTAACGGTCTTCCGTTAGTCACCGAGTCAAATTACTGAGTCATCTCGGGTCAAACTCGCCTGACTGGGCTGAGTTGCCAAGCCAACTCAGTTGCAATCATTTCCATCCATAATGGCCATGCCTCCCCTGCACACCCAGCCATGATGGCTGTGCAATCCATTCCTGCAATTCCACCAGTGCATAGTTCCATTTTTTTTAACCCCAGTCACCTGCATATCTTTGCTGCCTCAATTCATATCCCATGGCCTTAATGGAGACCACCATTCTTCAGTCAATTCTCGCCAACATTACAAGCTCAGTTGCACTTCTTCTCGAGCTCATTACCAGCACAAAACTAAAGCTTCACTAGCACCATCTTAGCTCTCTTACAACGCCTGTTCATTCACCATCAAAGCCACCAGTTCTACCTCCGAATGCACTAACAGCACCGCCTTGTATCACCTTCTCAACTCCAGTTTAAAAATATAGCTGCAGCTTCACGGTTTCCATTACTTGTACTCCAGCTTCAGTTCATGTCTAGCCAACACAACCATTGCAGCATTCTTGTGCATCATTCTCTGCAGCTTCTTCTTGTCCTGATCAATCCTCCACGAACCCATCTCTTAATTTCTGTAATTTGAGCATCAACAATCTCTGATTTCATCAATTACAATGTCATGCTGGTCTGCCACATACCCTTTACTTCATTGCAACATCGACTCACACATACAATTGCAGCAACAATAGAACAAGTTGTTCATACTTTTAACCAAACACTTTGTGTGTGTAATTCTGGTAATGGATCTACCTTCAACCTACAGTTTTACATTCACTCATAACCCATATTTCAGATTTATCCCACATTCCTAAACAACACCTATTCATTACTCTTTGGACAACAACGAGACATTATCTCCTCTTGGCTGTTTCGGCTCAAAAACTCGACACAAATCATCATAATTTCGAACATAAGAACCCTATTCATCACTTCCAAATCGAACCAACAGAACCCATTATTTCAAAGGGTAACAGCTCCCCTTGAACTCCATCAGTTGTTCATCTTTGTATCAACTGTAGTGAACCCAAATCTCAACTCAACCTCAACATTCCGTGAACACGACGATCAAAACCTTCTTCTGCAATTCGAGTACACAGTCTTTCTTCTTGCTGATTATGACGGCACCATCAATTTCTCCTCTGTATATTTCTCGATCCAGAATTCTCTCAGTTCAACAGCAGTCACCCACATCTGCTTTTCTTTCTCAATTTTTGGGGAAAATGATTGAGATAAATGAGAGAAAGTCTTCTCTCGATTTAGGCTTAGGGAAAGGCTGGATAATGACACCCGGTCACCCCTGATAAGGGTTACCCAACTGGAAACCCCTTAACCACAACTAGTCTTTGTTTAGTGCTCTTCCAAATAGAGTTGTCCCTTAACGAACTGTGGCCTGTCTTTAGTGATCTGTAAGATGGTTGCCCCTTATCCTCTGCTGGACTCCCAATAGTGTTTGCCTGTGAAATGACCTTTTTTCCCTTTCGGATCAAATTGAACGATTTCTTCTTCTTTTCCTCTGTGCGACTCCAGAGTACCTAATAACTCAAAAACACGCGTAAAATACATAATTTACTAGAAAAATAGCAAAGAAAGCATAAACTCTAAATAGTAAATACGGTGTATTCTACACCTATCATCCATGAATATTTTCAAGATCCCAAACACCATCAACCAGAATATCACTTACACGAGTTCTTCTATCCAAATCAGTCACGCCAAGAATAATAGCAATGCTGCTATTTGAACACCAATTATCGAAATATAGGGAGGTAGAACGACCATCCCCAATAAGGCTTTTAATGTTCTCCTCAACTTGACTATACACCAAACGCACCCCAGGTAAAATGGAAGATTTAATTCCAGAAAGCTTTAATTTTCCATTTCGGTCAAAGAAACGTGCCACTAGAAACCTAGCCCACACTTTTTTAGAAGTTCTAATCTGCCACCATAGCTTCATTAAAAGCACCTTATTCATCACTGCCATCTTAGTAATACCAAGACCTCCCTCTGCATACGGAGTGCAAAGTTTGTCATAACCAACCACAAAAGCCTTACTAGTGGTAGCATCACCAGTCCAAATAAAATTACGGATAACTCTTTCACACTGGTCAATAAACTTCTGAGGCCATTTATAAACCGCCATATTATGAATCGAATAGCTGGCGATAACCGATTTGACAAGAACAACTCTGTCTTGAAAAGAAAGAAATTTCCCTTTCCAACCTGCCAATTGGTTTTTAATTTTGTCAACAATGTTACTAATATGACGCTAGCGAACCGTACTAGGCATGACTTGAACTCCAAGGTATCGATCAGGGAAAGTAGCCACAGGTATTCCCAGAAAATTATAAATGTAAGTACATCTACTAAGAGAACCACCCCCATAATAAACCTTGCTTTTTTGGCGACAAACAGTTTGACCCGAAGCTCTTTGGTAAGCACACAAAAGATCGACCAAATTGTGTAAGCTTTTCCTGTTTCCTTTACAGAAAATCATAATATCATCAACAAAGAGAAGATGAGTATGATAAATACCTTTTCGAGAGACCATGTGAGTCATCTTATGCTCCGTGAAGAGTTTTGAAATATTTCTACTCAAAACATCTTCAATAAGAACAAAAATAAGAGGAGATAGGGGATCTCCCTGACGAAGACCCCTATTGATACTGAAAAACCCCTCCGGAATCCCATTAAGTAAGACCGAAATGCGAGCTGATTGAAGAATATTAAGGATCCACGAGCACCAAATCTCCGAAAAGCCATATCTTCTAAAGACTTCAAGAACAAAAGACTAGCTAACAGTATCGAAAGCCTGGGTAATATCAAGTTTCAAACCCAAATTACCATCTTTTATTTTAATTTCAAGCTCATTAACCAACTCAGCAGCAAGACTAATATTCTCATGGATATTCCGGCCCTTCAAAAAATCAACCTATTCCTCCGAAATCAAATTATCCAAAACAGTACCCAGTCTGGTTGCAAGAATCTTGGTGAAGATTTTGAAGAAGAAATTACTAAGACCAATCGGTCTAAAATTGCGAAGATTATTCGCACCTCTTACCTTTGCAAGAAGGATAATGAGACTTGAATTGACCCCATTAGGAATGCGCCTCAAATTCCAGCAATAAATAATTGCCTGAATAAGATCATTACAAATAATGTCCCAACAATGCCTATAAAAGCATCCTGAAAATCCATCCGGACCCGGCGCACTATCCGCACCCAAGTCCCAAACAACATATTTTATTTCTTCCATGGAAGGAATACTATTCATTTTCAAACTATCATCTGAAGTTATACTAGGATGCTCATAGTTAAACAAATGGTCTTCAACTTCCGTTTCTTCCCCCATTGAACTTAGCCTCATAATATTGTATGACATGATCACACAAAAGGCCACTGTCTGAAATCGTGTTTCCAGCATCATCAACCAGTTCAAAAATAACATTACTGCTTCTTCTTGTACTGATAGAATTATGAAAGAAAGCTGTATTGCTAGCCCTATCAGCAATCCAATTATTGTGTGCTTTTTGTTTCAGCATTGTATCCTGCTGTAATCTTGTGTCATGAAGAATATTCATAGAATCTTTCATAGAGTTCAGTTTAGAAATATCAGAAGGTTCCTCATCAGATAAACGAGCAGCTATTTCAAATCTAAGCTGGTCTTGTTTTAATCTTAAGTTGATGTTGCCAAAAACTTGATGATTCCACCTTTTCATTTCAGCCTTCAAACGCTTGAGTTTATAGGGAAAAATAGAATCCGGACTACCAAAAACTGGAAGATTCCAATTTTCAGAGACCATACGTAAAAAATCTGCATGATGAAACCATATTTTTTGCACACTAAAAGGAGCACGCTGCGGTCTTGACACTACAAAAGGGTAGCCAATGAGAGTAGAGTGGTCGGAAAATTCTCTAGGAAGAGCTTTACACCGCCAATTCTCATATTTAGCTAACCAAGATGGATTAATAATGGCTCTATCCAACTTACAGAGGATTATATGAGTACCATGCTGGCCGTTGGTCCAAGTAAATTTGTTCCCAAGAGAATCAGCTTCAAATAGGTTATTATCATCCATCCAATCCCTGAACTCATTGATAACTGAAGTTCTAGTCACAAGACCTCCTTTTTTCTCCTCATCCCATAAAATACAATTGAAATCCCCAATGACAATCCATGAGACATCATCATTCACATTCGATAATTGCTGCCAAAGCCTTCTCCTAGTGACTTGGAGATAACTTGCATGAACAAAATAAAGTAACACAACATTCAACTCGATTGTAATGGCATGTTTACTCATGTTAATTACAGAAGGATCTTCAAACTCTTCCAACCAGAAAATCCAAATATTCCAAATAGAAGTATTCGAAGTATTATGAATAGCTTTTTTTTTAAAAACCATTCAAATTCAGCCAAGCAATGAAAGTATCTGTACAACGTACCTTTGGTTCAGCTATACAAAGAATCTCTGGCTTGAATTCATGAATTAAATCACCTAACTTAGGTTATTATTCTCATTATTCTTAATTTGATAGTCCAATTGTTACACTAAGTCTTAAACTTTAAATATTTATATTCACGTAAAGATTGATATAACAGATTTTATTTATCCATATGGAATCCGTATACTATAAGTTGTTAAATATTGGTGTTGATAAATTAATATGATTTAAATTTTTAGTCTGCATAAAATTTCAACTTGTGTTAATAGTCTTTAGATTCTGCTATTAATATAAAGTATCTTATTAACATACGAATTTATTTTATTTTAATTCACCAAACATCTGGATACTATTCTTACTACTTCGCGTATATTTGGTTCATGTTAAAGATTTACTGGATCATCTACAACTAACTTTTAAGTAATCATTATTATGATTTGAAGACAATGCAGGTTTTATCGAAAGACTATAATACATGGAAAGACGGTAAAACATATTATAGAAACTTAACCTTTTCAAAGTAATTTAAAATAATAGTAAACATTCGTAAAGAACAGTAAACATCCATGTATGAGATGTGTGCTGCAGCACATAAGGAAGAGTAATATTCATGCCAATTCCACACCGATTAGGTAATATTGCTGTGTATCGCCCTAGCCATAGAATACTGTATATTATGCCGGCACACATCTCATACCACACAAAGCACACAGAGATATGCATGAATTTCACAATATAAAGCCACAATATAAATATTTATAAAACCATAATGAATCCAAGAGAGTTTGTTATCGATTCCCACCTCTTTTGATGACAAGCCTCGCCTACCTCGAGATCCATGATCAATTGGTTCATCCTTGAATCGATCGTTGTTAATAAAGATTAATTGTTAATCATACAAGCATTCTAAGAGTTTAGCCAAAAGGCTCACACAAACAGTTCGGAAAATTGAACTAAATCATCATGGGAGAAACATCTTCGATACTGGATACAGGTAACATTTTGAACAGATCATATGTTGATAGTGTAAAAACAAAACAAAATCTAAAACCAACGTCTGTGGATGTCAGTTCTTTGCCAAACCCATCTCTGGTAGATGGAGAACCATGTTTAATTATTCCGTCGGAATTTTATCAAGAGGGTTGTAAACCATTTGAAAACAGTTTCATAGCAAGATTAAACTTTACAGGTTTGAATTTTTTTGAAGTTAAGAACAGTCTGATCTCACAATGGGAGCTAACCAATAACTCGGTTAGATTTATGACTATGAGTAAAGGTTTTTTCGTTGTTATGTTACAAGATCAGCAAACAAAAGAGAAAATTCGTAAAATTAAATGGTATGTGAATCAACAGGAATTGATATTAATGGATTGGTACCAGTCTTCGATCCAGAACGCCAAAATTCTTCCCATTCGGCAGTGTGGGTTCATCTACCAGGGCTTCATGCTGAATTGTGGACAGAAAAATCTTTATTGTCGATTGCAAAAGCTGCTGGTAGTCCGATATTAGTTGATCAGAGAACGATTAACCTGGAAATTGGAAATTATGCGTCTGTGCTGGTTGATGTTGATTTTGCTAAACACATTCCGGAAAGGGTTAAATTAACTGCTGGGGTCGTACTTTCTGGAAAGTTATCAAAATTCCAAGAAGACCAAGGTTTTGCTAAAATTGCGGCATAATTGGCCATTCTAATCAGGATTGTAGGAGGAAGCCAAAGAATGATGATCTAATTAAAGATAACTTGGCTAAAGGAGGAGCTAACCAGGGATGGCAAGCAGCGAAGACAAGAAAAAACAAAACAACAGTGAATGCAAATGTGGGTGATGCACAAAAGTCAGTGGATGATTTGTCTGTGGAGGAGGAGAGGATTTATACTGAAAAGTGTGGAAATGAGAAGATGAATGATGAATGCAATGAGAACCAAGACACAACACTGGACAACATAGCTACAAGGGAGGAAAATGCTGGTACTACACCAGTGGTAAGTGAAACTCCTTCTTACGATGCGTTCATTGACACATCTATGGTTATATCTCCAAATAAATTCGATGTTTTAAGTGAGGAACTGAGTAGGTCAGGTGAGATTCAGGAAGAATGCCAATCTGAAGATTCTTCGGATGAGGATTTAACGTCTGAGATTGCTGCAGCAGGAGTTAAAGGCTCGAAGTGGGGGGAAGTTCAGGAAGATGAAGACAAATTGAAGAACACAAAAATACAAAGTGCTCTGACTAATACCAAAAAAAATCTTTCAGTTCAGCCGGGAGATGAATCTAGTGAGTTGGGAATAAAAGTTACAAAGGGGAGAAGGAGGGAAAATGCTCCACAGACCCCCAAAGCTAAAAATAAAAATAAAAATAGTTTCCCAATGCGTGTGATCTATTGGAATATAAATGGGATTGCAAAGGTGGAGGCGGTTTTGAAATTGCGTCAGATGGTCTTTGAGTTTAAGCCTGCGATCATATGTGTTGAAGAGCCTAAAATTCGGTATTCGGATGCTGCTATTTCTAAGTTAAATTTGTTTGGTTTTTCAAATAAAGCGATTCATAATTCTCCGGTGAACTCGGTGGGAAATCTATGGATTCTTTGGAAGGATGATATTGAGGAACCGCAGGTGATCAACATGTCTAAACAAGCGATTACAGTTAAATTTGAGGGGGTCTTGATTTATTTTATGCATGCCAGTTACCTCCAGGTTATTAGAAGGAGGTTGTGGGATCAACTTTCTGGGTTGGATTCGGGTATTCCTTGGCTAGCTCTAGGAGATTTTAACTGTGTTCTTCGAAATGATGAAAAGAAGGGTGGTCGAGTTCCTAACACTTCTTTCATCAATGAGTTCAGTGACTGGATGGAGGACAATGATTTGTTTGAGGCTGATTCTTTGGGTACAAAATTTACTTGGACTAATGGACAGTCTGGTATGGGTAGAATTCTTAGTAAACTGGATAGGGCGATTATTAATGAGCATTGGTTAAATAAGTACTCGAATTGGCGGTGTAAAGCTCTTCCGAGGGAAGTTTCTGACCATTCGAGTCTTATGGGTTACCATGTGATAGCTTCTAGGCCTCTGAGGGCTCCTTTCAGAATTCAGAAAATGTGGTTTCTGCATCCTGATTTTTGGCGTTTGGTGGAAACTTCTTGGAATCAGCCGGTGTATGGTAATGTGGATGTTATTTTTATGGTCAAGCTTAAGCGTCTCAAGGCAGACATCAAGTTCTGGAATTTTTCGGTCTTTGGGAATGTTAATATAAGACTTAAACAAGAGCAGCTAAAATTTGAAGTAGCGAGTAGAAATTCGGATGAAGATCCGCATAATGTGACGAAACTGAATGATATGAAGAATGCTTGGGTGGCTGTTCAAGAGGTTAGGATGCAAAACCATATTATGCTGAAACAAAAATCTAGAAATAGGTGGTTATTAGAAGGTGCAAGTAATACATCTTATTTTCATAGAGATATCAATACTCGCAGGAGTTCAAATACAATCTCGGAGTTGGTTAATGAAGAGGGGGAAACTATTTCAGACCCGCAAGGTCTAACTGATCATGTGGTGGCTCACTATGAAGCTAAGTTTAATGGGGTGGACCAGCTAGTAGATGAAAATCTTTTTAATTATGATCATGAAGTGATTTCCTTGGAAGACAGAATAATGTTAGATGCTATGCCAACTATGGAGGATCTTAAAGAAGCGGTCTTTGCTTTGGGGGCTGATAGTGCGCCAGGGCCGGATGGTTTTTCGGGGTGTTTTTATAGACCTTGCTGGGACATTATTCACCAGGATTTATTCAAGGCTATTACTTCAAGCTGGAGTACTAAATCGATTCCTAATGGGGTAAATTCTAGTCTCATTCTTTTGCTCCCTAAGGTAAGAGGTGCTGACTGTTTAAGAAATTTCAGACCAATTAGTCTAAGCAATTTTTTACTTTAAAATTTTTACAAAAATTCTTGCAACAAGACTTGGAAAGGTCTTGGGAGGTTTGGTCTCAGAGGAGTAGGTAGCATTTATGAAAGGTAGGAATATTCATGAAAACATCAGTTTGGCGTCGGAAATGGTGAATGAGCTACATATGAAGCGTAAAGATGGCAACTTGGGTCTCAAGCTGGACATCTCTCAAGCCTTTGATACGGTGAGTTGGTCTTTTGTTTTGGAGGTTTTTCGCAGATATGGCTTTTCAGAGGACTGGTGTACTTGGATTCTCAGCATTCTAAATTCTGCTCGTATTTATATTCTTCTAAATGGTAGCCCGGAGGGTTTTTTCAAAATAACAAGGGGTCTGAGGCAGGGGGATCCCCTATCCCCTCTTATTTTTGTTTTGATTGAAGATGTTCTTAGTAGAAACATTAGTAAACTTTTTTAAAACAAAGACATGACTCATATGGTAAGAAGAAATGGCATTGCTCCAACTCATTTATTCTTCGCGAATGATATTATGATCTTCTGCAAGGGTAATATGAAGAGTGTGAGAAGTTTGGTTAATCTTCTCGAATTTTATCAAGGTGCTTCTGGTCAGCGGGTGCGTAGGGAAAAGAGTAAAATTTATTATGGTGGAGGGTCTTTAAGTAGGCGTCAAACCATTGCGGATTTCTTTCAGATGGGCATCACTTATTTTCCGGATCGTTATTTGGGGGTTAAGGTTATTCCAGGAGCGGTGAAGTACAGCCACATCAGCAATATTGTGGACAAGTTAAAATATCAACTCTCGGTTTTGAAAGGTAAGATGCTGTCTTTTCAAGATAGAGTGGTTCTTATAAAATCGGTTTTTTCTAGCTATTCTATTCATAACATGGCGGTGTATATATGGCCTGTTAAATTTATTCTTCAATGTGAACGTATTATTCGTAACTTTCTTTGGTCGGGTGACTCGGATCTTACTAGAGCGTTTGTGGTGAGTTATCACAAAATCTGCAGTCTTGTGAAGGAAGGAGGCCTTGGTCTTTGTAGCCTAAAAACTATGAACAAGGCTATGCTTATGAAGCTTTGGTGGAATATTAAGAATTCAGGTAAAAAATGGGCTCGTTTCCTAGAGTATAAGTTCACTTGCAGAGATGGTCGTATCAAGGTGGCTGGAGTTAAATCTTCTATCTTGCCTGGAATTCGTTGGGTTCATAAGGATGTGGTTCGCAACACTAAATTCATAATTGGTGATGGCAGGAGCACTTCTCTATTTTATGATGTGTGGTATGGTTTTTCTTCTTTAGCTGATGCTTTATGTCTGTCTGACATGGATAGAGAGGCTCGCGTTAGTGACATTATCCAACAGGGAGAGTGGTCTTTGCAAGGTGTGCATCTGCAAAACTTGATAGCTGCTAGAGTTGTTTTGGAGAAGCTGCCGAGAATTCAAGGTGGAGTTGACAAGACTATTTGGATGCCTGATCTAAGGGGAAATTTTTCAGTCAAATCGGCAAGAGAATTGGTGAGGACAAAATATCAGACTATGGAGGAAGCTAACCTGCTATGGAGAAGTGAGATACATCCGTCGCTAGCAGCTCAAAACTGGAAATTTGTCAGGGGGGCTTGCGCAACTTTAGACAAAGTTCGAAGCAGATTAAGAATTGCTCTGGCTTCTATGTGTTGCGTCTGTAAAAACGATGAGGAATCACTTGATCATATTCTTTGGCATTGCACAGCTGCGAAAAAGGCCTGGAGTTGGATTTCAGGTATCTTTAATCTTACTCCTCAGTCTAATCTAATAGCTTGTAGTAAGGCTTCGAAAGGTTGTAGTCGTATGGTAAAAGATCTTTGGCTAGTTTCTATTTTGGTGTTGCGTTCTGAGCTGTGGTACCAGAGAAACAAAATGGTGTATGAAAAGAAGAAACCTCGCTGGATTCTCTTTAAGAAGAGAGTGTTTCATCTCATTCATGAGTACTCGGCAAGACTTAAAGGATGTATGTTCAACACGGTGGAAGAACTTCAAATTCTTAATTTCTTCAGGGTAGGTCACCGCCAGGTGAAGATCATAGAGCAAGTGGAGTGTTACTGGAGTCCCCCGGATCATAATGAACTTATGATGTGCTGTGATGGAGCCTCTAGGGGAAATCCAGGGGTAGCAGGAGAAGGGGTTATTGCAAGAAATGAAGACTGTAGAGTGCTCGGTGCGATGTGTGTTGGCCTGGGAGTTTATCTCGAATTACTTGGCGGAATTGTATGGTATTCTTTGTGGGATGGAATGGGCTGTTCAGTGGGGTTTCAGAAATGTTTTGATTAGATCGGAATCTTCGAGTGTGATCATTGCGTTGGAGGAAAACAGCATCCCGTGGTATGCTCAACAAAAATGGTCTGATGTTAAATGTCTGTATGATTCTATTAGATTTGTTCATACTTTTCGTGAAGCCAACTTTGCAGCTGATAAGATGGCTAAAACAGGGTGTTTCCTGGAAGATGGAGTGTGGTTAAATTTCGTTGGTCGTCCCAATTTTTTAAATTCAATAGAATTACCAAATGTAGTTTATGTTCGTTTTAAATAGTCTTTGAGAGTTCTGGGGGTTGTTTGTCCTCCTTTCTCATAAACTTTCTTGTTTCCTTTTGTTATCTTAATGAAATTTTTGGACTAATCAAAAAATACAAAAGGCTCACACAAGGCTCATAACATAATTTCATACAAGTTCCAGTTATAAGTTAAGTGAATTATATAATGGTTGTAAGCCCATTTATGACTTTACACCTTTTCATTCTCTATCTTTAGCATAGCTAAGGTTTACTAATTCAATTAGGTTGGTTCTATAGTCCATTAGATATGTCTTATGAATATCTACAACTTTGTAGAAGAAGCCAGAGGCTAATTCAGACCATAAGGGTCCAAAATGTCAATTTAGGAAGACTATTCCTAAGTCCAAATCCACTAAACTAGCCCAATAAACTAAAGCCCAGTCCATCTGCGTCAACTAACGGTCCCTAACCGTCAAACTGACGGTCAAGGTTCAGCTAACAGTAAACGTCAGTCAACAGAGTCAAGGTAAGGTCAACTGGTCAAAGTCTAATATGAATCGGTCAAGGTACACTGAATCAAGTCTGGTCAGGTCTGATCACTGAGTTAACTCAGTTAGTCATACTAAGCCAACTAAACAAATTGAGTCAGCTACACTGACTGGGATGACTAATAGGTTTAATACTAAAGAACAAAAGTTTATACAATTACTAAGCATTTCATTTCAATCAAAACAACTTCATAATCTAATTACAAACACAAGCTATGTTTACCTACAATTGCAACTGTAAGCTTTTCATTCAGCAATCACTAACTATAATCCTACAGCTACCATCTCAGTTACACCTTCCATGCCAACAACTCTCAAACACACAGAACACCACTAAAACAATAGGTTCACTCCAATTACAGACCAATTCCTGGTATTCAACTTCACTGCCAACTCCATGAACTGCAACCAACCAAACCATTCAAACAATCCAGTTCAATCCCTTACTACCAGAAACTACTTCCAATCACTTTACTAATAGAATAACCTTCCATAACAATATCCTTTTCATAACCACCATTACTTTATCGCATTCCACCTGCACTAGTCTATACATCACCTTTAACAAGAATTCAACTTCATTCATCAAAATTAATTCCATCCAACCTAATTGCATTTGTAACTTTACCTGGTCACAGTTGGGACCATAACAGCTTCATATCAACTTCACCATTACTAACATCAACTGTCTTAATTCAAATTAAAACCATAACTTCTCAAATTCACAAAAAAACCGAACCAAATCACCATAGAGTCAATTCAACTTCAATATAAACTCAACCCAATACAAATATCATCATTTCATCCTCAATTCTACGAAGAAATATTAAAATATTAGAAACCCTTAATTACCTTATTCGATTTTTCTTGAATTGAATCAACACTTGAACTGACACCACCATCACCAACTGGTTTCCCCTATTTTATTCTTCTTTTCTCTATGTCAGACTCCTAATCTTCATCACTGTCTTCTATTCTCAGAAGACTCCAATTCAATTCTCAATTCTCAACACTGAAACCTTAATTTCTAATTTGGGTAAGAACATGATCAACTGAAATCGAAATTAAACTCATGCAAACATTACTACTTCTTACCTGATCAAAACCCATCTCAAATCAGTCTTCTAAATTATCAATTTAATCTTCCATATAAAACCCTAACTCACTGATTCAATCATCAAACACCACCACAGCTTCAATCAAGCATCAATTAAGAATGAACCCATCGTTAATACAATCCCCTAAACCATTAACTTCATGTTCTAATTCTTTTATCAACTTCTTAAGAATCTTATCCCACTAATTTCTTAAATACAATACCCAAATTAACACAACAAACTTCTTCTTCATGACCTGTTACTAAAACCCATCCTTAATTTCATCTTAATCATCACCAAATCAAACTCTTAATTCTTCTATGAGGTTTTCCTGAGAAACCCTTTAACTTCTTCGATTCATCACTGAATCAACTTCAGAAGTTCGATTCATCTATAACCCTATTGTTCTTCATCTAACAGCAACCCAATCACCTCTCAAATCATCACAATCTCTAACTTCTGAACTCCTATGTTCGATCTATAGAAGCAACTCCATCCTCTTCATCACGTGCTCAAACAAACACAACAGTATCACCAACGATCAACTCTTAGTGTTTCTCTTAAGTTTCTGATATCATAATCACAAATCTTCTCACTGAAACACGAGCATGAAGAACAAAGGAAAGTGAGGAAGAAGGAAGAAGAATGAAGAAGAAAAGAAAATGAATGAGAAATAAAAAATCCTCAACCTTATCAAATTGCCTTTGAGTTATCCACAGAGAGTGCCCTGAGAATAAAAGTCGGTTGCCTTGATAACACTTTATTATGAAATTACCATTTACCCTTTACCTAAAATAACAAATATCTTCTTCATCCGTTGTCCGAATGACACATTCGAGTAGTCCACTCCTCCTAACTTTTCGAGATCTATCCAACGGTACTAGTCTCGTATCTATATCATTGTTAGATTAGTTCCTATTAATTAACGTTCGTGTTAAACTAATCGAGTCATTAGCGGCTAAGACATCTCTTGACCAGTCTAATCGCGTTGATGAGCTTGAGGGTCTTTATACTAAATATTTTTCTTTCCAGGTTTTACATGGTCAAAATGAGTTTTGGAGATTTTTGGAGTGGGCTACAACCCTCCTTAGCCTCCACTACCTCCATCGTTGAACACCTTACAGTTTTATCTTGAAACCATAAGTTTTTTTTTTTTTTATAACATAGTAATAACAATTAATGTTTGAAGACATTTTTCATGGACATAGATGGAAAATGTTTAGTCTTTTTTTTTTATCTTAATCTGCGTGAAAACTCTAAAACCATCGTCTAAAGTGGAACGGAGGGAGTATATCATATATTATCAATAAACAAGGGGATATTTCTAAAGCTATCCTTTTAATTGATTATTGTTAGGATAAAAAATGTATATGATTTGATAGTCATGTTTATATTCGTTGCGCAGGTTTTAAAAATACTTTTCAATGGTATACCGTGGTATAGTTTGAGAGATAAATCATTTTTAAGTTTTACTAATTATTATCCATAAGATTTTTTTTGATAAGTCAAAAATCTGTATTAATAGATAACAAATTTACAAAATAAAGTTTACAAGAAAAGAGGTCACAACAACCCCAAAAACTTGCAAACTACTTGAAACAAAAATAGGTAACATTTAGATATTCAACTGAAAGTAAAAAATCAGGTCTTCCATCATGATGTAAACCTTCCTCCTTACCAAGAAAACAACCTCTTGTTGCCAAAGCATCTGCCGAGAAATTCGCCTCCCTATAGGTATGAATAAACCTTATAGAATCATAATGACTATAAACTGCCCTCCACCTTTGTCTAGCAAACCAAGGAAGATTGGTATTCTTCAAAGCTTCAACAACACTAGAGGAATCAGATCTTATGCAAATGCTCCTAAAACCCCACCTAACAGCCCACTCCATACCAACAATAATACCATACAATTCAGCTAAGTAGTTTGTTGTAATTCCAAGGACAATAGAAATACCTCCAAGGACTAAACATCTTGCATCTCTTTCTACAACACCAGAACCCTCAACACCTGGATTTCCACGCGTCGCACCATCACAACAAATTTGAACTTCATTTTCTTCCGGAGGCTTCCAAAAGCATTCAATTGGCTCGCGAAACTTGACCTTTCTATGCTGAACACGGAAGTAGTCAAGGATGACAACGTCCTTAGCACAGTTCTTCATGCATCCTTTAAGAAGAACAACATATTCTTGAATTAACTTCAACACCCTCTTGAAAAACACGCTCCAGTTAGCCTTATGGTGTTCGAAAAAAGCTTTGTTACGAACTTCCCAAAGCTCCGACCTGATGACAAGGTTAGCAATAAGCCAAATATCACACACCATAGCACTCTTCCATTTTGCTGCTTTGACAGAAACCACAAGATTTTCATTAGAAACTATACCAAAAATAATATTAATCCAATTCCATGCATGGCCAGCGAAACTACAATGGAAAAGAACATGGTTAAGCGTCTCTTCCTCCAAACCACAGATACTACACTTGTTTGCAAGTTGAATATTGAATCTGGACTTAATAATGTCATATGTAGCACATGCGCCTCTAAGAAATTTCCAACTCTGAGCCTCCAAATTTGGTTGAACTTTTTTCTTCCAAATAAGAGACGCACCAGCAAAGGTGCTATATCTTTGACGAACCAAGTCTTTTACTAAACTAACGGTGAAAGAGCCCTTATAATCTGGTTAAATCATCCCCACCATTTGGAGTAGGAAACTGAGCAGTAATAACACCATCTTCTAACATACAGTCCATATGAACTTTAGGGAAATCCCAATGATCATCTAACCAAAAATCACCTACCATCACATTTCTATCAAGGCTTTGGTCATTGAGGATGTCAGCAAAACACCTATCCGAGTACCATTCATTATAATACAAAGAAGTAGTACGACCATCGCCCAAGAAGACTCTAGTGTTCGACTCCACTATCTTGTAAACCTTCTTAATTCCCGGAAGAATAGAAGACTTAACCCCCTTACCAAAAATATTAGCACGTAGAAAACCATCCCAATTTTTCTGAGAGGTACGAATATTCTACCAAAGTTTCATGATAAGAGCATCATTCATAGTAGACATACGAGTTAAGCCTAGGCCCCCATCGTCAAAAGGACAATAGACTTTATCATAATCTACCACCACCGCACGACTTAGATGAGAATCTCCCGTCCAAATGAAATTCCTAATTGCCCTTTCACATTGAAAAATGAATTTACGTGGCCATTTGTAAATAGCCATATTGTGAATAGAAAATCTAGCAATGACAGATTTAACAAGCACAATACGATCATGAAAAGATAAAGAAAACCCCTTCCAACCAGCCAATTGAGCTTTTATCTTTTCAACCACATTAGAAATATGAAGGTATCTAATCGTACCAGGCATTATTTGAACTCCCAAATATCTGTCAGGAAAAGTGGCAACAGTCATCCCCAAATAGTTAGCAACGTATGCACTTCTACTTAAAGAACCACCACCATAATAAATCTTGATTTTTTATCGACAAACCGTTTGACCAGAAGCTATTTGATACTTTCCCAACAAATCCACAAGGTTATGAAGACTTTTTATATTGCCTTTACAAAAAATAATAATGTTATCAGCAAAGAAAAGATGAGTAGGAGAGATACCACCTCTAGTCACCATGTGTGGCATCTTTTTATCACGAAAAAGCTTCGTTATATTTCCGCTAAGAACATCTTCAATCAAGACAGAAATCAAAGGATAAAGGGGATCCCCTTGACGCAAACCTATATTAATTTTGAAATGACCCTCCAGACTGCCATTCAAAATAATAGAGATTCTAGAAGAATTCAGGATATTACGAATCCAAGTGCACCACTGCTCAGAGAAACCATATCTACGAAAAACTACCAACACAAAACCCAACTCACCATGTCAAAATCCAGAGAAATATCAAGCTTGAGGCCAATATTACCATCTTGCGCTTAAGGTGAAGTTCATTAACCATTTTAGAAGCAAAACTAATATTTTCATGGATATTACGCCTTTTTATAAACGCAACCTGTTCCTCGAAAACAAGATTATCCAAAACACTGCCTAGCCTAGTAGCAAGAATCTTAGTAAAAAATTTAAAGAAAAAATTACTAAGACTAATAGGCCAAAATTACGAAGAGTGTTTGCACCTCTTACCTTCGGAAGTAAAATGATGAGGCTAGAATTGATCCCATTTGGAATATGATCAGTATCCCAACAAAAAGTAATATCCTTAATTAAGTCATCCTGAATAATATCCCAGCAATGACGATACAAACAACCAGAAAACTCATCTGGACCTAGAGCACTGTCAGCTCCTAAATCAAAAACCGCTTGTTTCATTTCCTCAGGAGAAGGAATTTTGTCCATGGAAAGATTCTCCACCACTGAGATGCTAGGATGATCATAATCAAATAAGCTAAAATCATAGTCCAACTCTTGGCCATTGAATTTGTTCTCATAATATTGCACAACATGATCACGGACCTGGTCATAATCTGAAATAGTAATGCCGGCATCATCAACTAATTCAGAAATAGTGTTAGCACTTCGTCGAATAGGAATGCTATTATGAAATAAAGTAGAATTGCTTGAAACCTCCACAAGCCATTGATTTCTATCAGCCTTTGATTTATATCTTTTTATTTAAGCATAGTGTTGTGCTGAAGACGCGTTTCACTTAGATTAGACATAGCCTCTTTCATAAGATTGAGATTAGTAATATCACTAGGATTCTCATCCGAACGAAAAGCAGCCGCTTTAAACCTCAATTGATCTTGCTTCAACCGAGAGTGAATATTACCAAAAACCATAAGATTCCATTCCTTGATCACACCTTTTAGTCTCTTCAATTTATAAGAAAAAATAAAATCAAGAGAACCATGAGCAGGCATGTTCCAACTTTCACTAACCATATGAAGAAAATCAGCATGCAAGAACCATATCTTTTGAATATGAAAAGGATCTCTCTTAGGTCTTGGAATAGCAAAAGGATAACCCAAGAGAGTTGAATGGTCGGAAACTTCCTTAGGAAGAGCTTTACACCGCCAATTCTCAAACTTAACAAGCCAAGCAGCATTAATAATAGCACGATAAAGTTTACTAATAATTCTATCAGTACCCGACCGGCTATTAGTCCAAGTGAATTTTGTACCCAAAGAATTCACTTCAAAAAGATTATTGTCATCTAACCAATTTGAAAATTCATTGATAGCTGAAGTTATTGGCTCAAGACCTCCCTTCTTCTCATCAAGATGAAGAATACAATTAAAATCACCCATAACAAGCCATGGAATATCATTATCTTGGAGATTAAGTTGCTGCCACAATCTTCTTCTAGTAACTTGAACATATCTAGCATGAACAAAAGAAATATGAACTCCTTCAACCGTAATAGTAAGGGCTTTTTTACTCCTATTGATTATATTAGGACTTATTGAATTCAAATTACAAACCCAAATATTAGCAATACTGTTAGAAGTAGCATTATGAATAACATGTGAAGAAAAACCTTCAAGTTGGAGTCTCTTTCCAAAAGTAACCGAACAATGCACCTTTGGTTCTGCAAGACAAAAAATATCAGGTTTGAATTCCCTTATTAACTCCCTAAGTTTACATTGAGCTGCCTCACGAGCAACTCCATTAATGTTCCAATAGAGAACCTGCATATTAATCCCTGGGATTTTGAGGTTTAGATAGCTTTACTTAATTAGAAGTATTTGAGGAGGACTTGAGTCTTGGTGAAGAACCATTCCTAGCGTGGATACCCAGATCATATTCATCTTCCAAATCAGACATAGCATCATTATATTTCAAAGAATTAATTTTGTCTTGAAGAGCTAACAATTGTTGCTGCTTAGCACGTTTAGCAACTTCGTCAATCTTACCAAAATCATGTAACTGATTATTTAATGCTTCTCCCACATAGTTTGCACCTAGGATGTTAAACTTATTGTGAGAAACATATTCAGAACTTATTTCAAGAGCGTCACACACCGGCGTTGGAAAATATGATAAAGATATCCTACCAGGACTAGGAAGTATAGTTCTAGCCAATTCAACATTCCCAACTGTTTGACTTATCAAAAAAAAAAATCAACATTCCCAACTGGCTTAGTATTCAAAGCAGAAGTACTCGCCGACTTTTCTTTGGTAACTAAAACTGAGTGCTTGAGTTTAGCTTGTTTGGCTCTTTCAAAATCAGCTAAAGCACTATGCAAAACAGCTTCGAAAATATCTAAATCATCTTGTAACTGTTGTTCCATCTCAACAGTGCCTTCCATGCTCACAACGTTAGTCAGCGAAGCACCTTTATAATTTTTCTTGCCATTCTTCTTATGAGTTGTGACTTGCCATGTTGAATTCTGATCACCCTGATGAATAACAAAAGAATTAGAATGTTGTGTCGCACCAGTAGTTTCACCAGCTTGTTGAGGAATACCAGAAGTTGCACCAGCTTGCTGAACTCCCGTAGAGTTATTTTTCCTACATTCAGCTTCAGTATGTCCAACAATCTTGCACTTAGAATAATATTTCGGTCTTTTGAATATTGCCCATATTCATGGTTTAGGGTTCTCTTATCAACCACAATAGGGGTTCCAAGTGATTTACCTAACGATAAAAGAGTATTCTCAACCCACATCTCGACTGGTAGACCTAGAAACTTGACCCACATGGTAGAATGGGATGTGAATTGTTTGTCAGCATCAAACCCTAGGTACCATTCAATCAAGCGCAAAGGTTGTTGATTCACAATCCATGGTTCTTTGTTTCCATCTGTATAAACCTTGTCATTGTCTTCCTGAGTTGATAGCTTAATAATGAAGAAACCACGATTCATGGGGATAAACTGAACCTTATTTTCTACAAGGTTCCATTACTGTTCCAAGTTACTTGTAATATCATTGAGTTTAATACCTTTTAGATCCAATCTTCCAATGAGACTGAATCGCCATATTTGACAACCTTCCTCATAATAATACCTTTAAGACTTTTGTAAGCTGCGTGACTAGCCTACTTTGGACAACGATTTGGAGCGCGGCTCGTAGGGTAGAAGCAATGTGATTGGTTGTAGCCAAAGACGGGCTGTCGGTGAACATAACGACACCTCATTGGTCGACCTAAATTAGATCTAAGCCGACCAATTTGACCGGCCAAGTTGGATGGTCGTGATTGATTTAACACTGTCATGAGCGTTCTTGACCTAATTATGACCCTTTTCAAGTCGCTCGACTAGCCTACTTTGGCTAGCAATTTTTGAATGCTGGCTGCGGGCTAGGAGAATTCAGAATGGCTGAAACAACAGAGGGATCGTCGGTGAGTATCGTGGAACTTATCTGTCATGCCAGGGGGAGGCTAAGTTTGATAAATCGGTCGGCCAAGTTGGATGGTCGTGATCATTTTAAGACTGACATGGACTGTCTAGATTCAATTTCTTAAGAAACTAAACACATCGACCAACCAACTTCCATGTTTAATTAAAAGTGTACGCTGTGTCTTTGGAGCAATTTGATTGGCCAGTGGGAAAGAGGGGTAGGCCCAGCAAGATAGGGTATGGCCGGTCGTCCATGGGAAGCGCCAACTAGGGAAAACCGGCCGGCCAAGCGGCGCGGCTGCGCCCCTTTTACCGCTGCCTTTATGTGCCGCAGTTTCCCTTTATTTCTTGTTTTCCAATTTTAGTAGGATTATGCTCCTACTAGTTCCATGATGGATCAATTTCCTAGTTTCCCTAGGTTTAGTCTCGACCAATAGGGATCGATATATTGCGCAAACCACAAAAAACCTAATTTTATTAAATTGATAAAATTAGGTTAGAAATAATTGAATTTTGCGAGCTGACGATAGGGATCGAGATATTTCCCTTTTTTTTTTAGCGCCCTCTCTGAATGAAAAACTTTTTTTAGAGTTTTTCAGAGCTCTTTTATTATCCGTAAGAGTATAATTCTAAAAAAATATCTATATCTTCTCCTTTCCTTAAGAATTATGCAAACTTGAACTAGGTCACCTATTATAGGATGGAGGGAGTATAATTTGGAGAGTTGCTTTTAAATTTCTGAGGAACCCAAGTTTGATCCCTCTTTCTTTTAAAAACCCATCATTAAGATGGTACTAGGCCTTGACCCATGCCGTTACGACGTTGGTTAATTTTTAATATCTTACTAATTGTGTCCCGAAAACTTATCAACTCATGTTGCAGCGGTTTTTGTCTTTTAAATATGATATAGCGCTTAACCCATGTATAAATGGAATGGGGATAATTTTTATCTGGTTATTAAATGAGGGAGGATCCCTTCACATTCTATAGTTGCAGGATTTCCCACACTACACCCTTGTCAATAATCTATGAAAATTAAGTCATAATCGAGAATGAACAACAACAATTTTATTAATTCACTTTCAGGAGGATTTACAAGAAATATCAAAACACAGAAGTACAACTCTTTTTCTGGAGTTTCTCTCTCCTCAAAATTCTCTCAGCTCTCAAAAGTACTTCATCCCCTTCTGGATTTAGTCGGACCCTTTATATAGGAAAATACATAGTGGAAGACAGCTAAGATTCCCCCTTAATTCGGATCTACTCTGCGATCTCATCGCCATAACTTTAGTCTTCACCATCGCCAACTTTGTAACCATCGTGAAGAAGACTTATTCTTCTCATATATCTTCAGTCGTCAATCGTTATATTACTCTTTTGTGACACTCGCCAAATTTCGTTGAATAATCTTGCGATGTTCTCGTCAAAGTGTTGTTAATACTTGTAGAATTGTTTGGGTTTCTCGCAGAAGTGTCGTTTTCATCGCGAGAATATCGTTGTGGCGATATTCTGGTCCTACATCTTGCCTCTTCTCATGTCTTTTCTGCGAAGAAGGATAATATATGAGAATCTAAAATGCCATAATTGCTTATCTTTTCAGATTTCTCCGTCCTTCGCCAGCTGTCTTCACGAATCTTTTCTTCTAATAAATTTTTGACACGTCTCCTCTAACTGCAATAATCGACCACCCACGTCTTTTCTTTGCATTAATTACTTTCATCTTCTTCGAGAAATTTATTCTTCTATAAATAATCTTCTCATTCTTATCTTTTTCTCTTTTATTTTCTTCTTCATTCTTCTTCTCTGCAACTTTACTGTTCTTCCGTAAATTGCGCATTTATTATTCTCGCGATTTCTTTCTTTTCTTTCAATTTCCTCCTTCATTCCCATACTACAAAGATGGTGGCTGCTGGTGCTAAAAATTTGACTGCGTTTAGCGAGATGAGATAAAATATCAAAAACAAAGGTTTTACTTTGTCAACAATTCCAGGTCAAGATTCTAAATCTGAACTTTCTGTCAAGTTATTTTCTGAACATCAACTTTCTCGCAACAAAATTATAGTATCGCTAGGTCAACTTGAAGCTGGCCTTCCCATTCCACTTTATGACCCAGAGCTTCCCTTGTTTTATCAAATAATTTCTCATGAGAAATTTTCACGAGCAGTGTATCAGTTAGGTGGAGATTGTATTAGATTATTACTTGAATATGCCTCTCGCGGTGCTAATAAAGGTTCTCGTTATCCTGATGATACGAAAATTCCTGAATTCAAAGATGTTCCCATCATTCCTGCGATGTATACTGTAGAGAATTTCTTTATCAATTATGACATAATTCCCATGAAAAGAGATCGCACTCGCTGGGGATTTCGCTTACAGAAGAAAGATAAAATCGCTGAAGATAAAATTGTCATGTTATATATTTATTTTCATACAAAGACAAATCAAGGCCCTCGCCATTCTAGCGATGACAAGTGGTTTATTTTTCCATTATTTCTTGAAGGAGATTATATCTCTGGTTCTCTCGCATTGCCCGTGAATCTTCAAGAGTATCAGCCCTGGGTCTTTAATTGGCCTGAAAGATCTAAAGAAGTATATATCCTCTCAACCTTTGCATTATTATTATTCACTATATTCTTCATATTTATATTTTCGCTAACTATTTTGATTTTTCTCAGATTGATAGAATGAAACTCAGCTATCAAACTCACAGGAAACCTTGCACTTTCTTAGCTATGAAATCTTTCACAGATGAAGTAAGAAATATTCTTTTATAGATTTTAACAATATATTATTGCCCCTATTTCTTATCTTTATCCGTGCTCGCAGGTGATTGAAGAGCTTGAACCATTAGAACCAAAACACAAGGGAAAATCTTTCACTGATCGCAAAGGAAAATCTGCTGCCTCTGCTAAAGAAAATCCTATTGCCCCTCGTGATGATAAATCTGGCGATCCTCCTTCAAAGAAAAGAAAAACTCAACATTCTTCTTCTTCAACTCCTCAACCTATTTCTGATGACCTAAATGTTGATGTAGATAAAGATAATGAGGATAATTTTAATGTTGATAATGGTGCTCCTTCCATGGTGAATTCTTCCCCTTCTGAGTCTTCCATGGCTCAGCTATCTAAAAATTTTGGCGATACTGAACATGGTATCCCAAATGAGTATGGAGACAAAGATATTACTAAAATATCTCAATCTCTCGCCAACATTTGCGATGCTCCTATCTTAGTTGATAATGCTTCTCTTCGCGGAGTTTCAAGATTGCTAACTCCCAGTCTCTTGAATTCTCTTGGCATACTGGTATGTTTCCTCTTGTTTATTCTACTTTCGTATTTGTTTCCTCGCCAAATCTCTTCGCCAAATCTTAATTTACATAATTCTCTCTCAGGTTAGAAGAGATTCTTTTGATGTTGCTTCAGATTTGGACACTAGACGTGTTATTCAAGAAGAAAAAGCTAATAACCTTCGTCAGGAGAAAGAAAAACTGGAGGCAGAAGTTGCTGATCTTCGTAGAAAAAATAAGCAATTGGAAACCGATGCCTCAGCTGACAAGCAGAAATTCGCTGATCTTGAAAAAGCTCATCAAAAGTTATATGGTATAATCCATTTTCTTTCTTTCTTTCTTAATTCTTCTCACCCTATTATAGCTTATTCAAGCAACCATTTTGCAGATATTTATGGTCTTACTGATGAGGCAACACTCCTCCAATCTTTTCCCGAACCTATAGATTATAATTCTCTTCTTGATCGCCTTAATAGTTCTCTAAGTAACTTCTCAGATGATCAGATTAGATCTCTCTCCTTTGAGGAACTTAAATCCAAGTTTAACCTCTTGAAAATAGAGCACAAATCCAATTTAAACTTAACCAACAGATTTAAAAGTCTTTATCTTGACTCAAAAGAAGAAATAAATAGATTAAGGAAAAGGAATAGTGATCTTATTGACGAGAAGGATCTTGTTGTTAAAAATGGTACCAAGGATCTAGCAGATTTCTATAAAACTCTTTTTGATACTCAAGTGGAAAGAGATAGACTTATTCGCGAGAATGAAGATCTTCTTGCGATGGAAACTCAAGCTCGCTCTTGTCTTCTTATCAATAGCGATGATGAGTTTGCTTGGGCTGAAAAAGTTCTTGATAATGCCAGAAACAATCTAGGTGTAGATGTTAGTCTCCAAGTTGAACAAGCTGCTTTAATTAGAGATATGATTTCTGAAAGAGAAGGTTGTTAACTTGTTCAATTCTTGCTAATTTTTCATTTTAATATTCTTCCTGATAAAGCTTCTAATTCGTTGTCATGTTCTCGCAATTGCTGAAGGGAATTGCCGCGAGAGATTTCAAGAACTTGAAGATGAAAAACATCAACTCGCAACCAAACTTATTGCTCGCAATGAGAAGTATTCAAGATTAAAGGACCGTCTCAACATTACTACTGTGAATTTTAACAGATCTCTTGTTATTACTCGCAATAAATTCATTAAGTTGGTTTGTGATGATCATAATATCTCTCATTCTCGCATATCCTGATCTAGAAGAAGAAATCCCAGCAGAAATTCCAAGACCTGCTATCTCTGATAGTGAAGCTGAGGATTCTGGCGATGAAGATAGTATTGGTGATGATGAACAAGAAGGAAATTATGACGAAGAAGAAAAATCTGACAATGATGAAGAGAAGAAATCTGGCGATGAGAATAAAAAATCTGACAATGAAGATGGCGATCAGTCTAATTAGTTTTCTCTTCTTTTGTCTTCTTTGTATAATTATTTCCTCTTTTTTGTAATTAACTGCAAGTTTCTCCGCCATTATAAACTCCTTTTGCTTCTATCTGTATTGAGTTAAAAAACAATTCTCTTCTGCAAAGAAATCAACATAATTGTTATCTTTTAGTGATCTGTATAAGTATGTTATTTAATATTACCAATGTAATTTTATCATATAATAGATGAATAATAATTTCATCATTCTATGCATTCCCATACTTGCCTCTATTATTCATCAGCAATAAGAGAAAATTGCATAAAAGATTAAATATTAGTTGAAGTAAAAATATATTATGCCTCAGTACTGGCGTTAAATTATGCCTCAGTACTTGCCAAATCTCATAAATACTGCGAGCAGTATCGCAATAATCTGTTGGTCTTATTATGCCTTCCTAATTAAAGGTCTTATTTTGCCAACTTTTTCATTTCTCTGCGAAAAAATCGCAGGACGTCTTTACATTTGCATGTATTGACCCATTGATCTTGTCTTATCAGTATCTTTTCAACATTTCTGCGACAATGTGACAAGTCTAAATTCTCTCGCAAGAACAAAGCCTCGTGACATTGCCGTCTTGCGATGAAATCGCAGGACGTCTTTACACTTTCATGCAAAAACCCATTGATCTCATCTTAACATTTTATCTTTAGGCTTTTTTCCTTTGTATAATTTTCATCACGTGACAATATGACAGGCCTAAATGATCTTGCGATCATAAATCCCCATGACATTGTCGTCTTAAGACACTTATCAGCTCCCTAATGGAGGGTGCCGCCCTTATCTCCCCCTGGTTTCCCCTTCAAGGAGGGCACATCGGCCATACAAGACTAGCTCCCCCCATCCGGATTTTCCAACAACCAGTTGTGTTCGCAGCCTCTTGTCCTTTATGCCTATATGGCTTATAGTTACAAGACTACACCCTAAGTGGGGTTTTCTTCAGGCCAAGTGCATTGTAGCCAAGACTTACCAAGAATGGCAAGAGAGTTTCGTACGCTCCGGGCACCCTTGGATCAACCGTGTACCTCGGCGCCTTGGTCATACTCTGCATTTATTGGAAGAGATTCTCGGTCGCCCAACCAGGGTATAACCTTATATAGTTAGAAATCCAAGATCTCTCTCCCGGATAGGTTTTCTTTAACCCCAACATCTGCATGACTCAGGATCCAGCAGCGGTATAACCTTACCCCTGAATCATGTCAAGATATACCCCCTCATATGACACTCTATTAGGTCTTACATTTGCCTCTTGCGAAATTTTATTCGCGAACTAGGGTGCACGCCATAAAGGTTCGTCCCATTCTTATGTCTCTGCGAAATTTTATTCGCTGTTCTCGCGAGTTTTGTGACTCTGATAGAATTTCATAACTTTGAAAATATTGCAATTCTTTCAAGCAGAATATTCTGTTCAATTACATATTTTTTCAAACAAATCATTCATAGAGTTCTCTAAAGTTCATCACTTTACCTCTCTACTTACTATTTTCTGATTCTGCTACGTTTTACCGTCGTTTCTTTTTCTGCGAGACGCTCGCCATCAGATTTCACATCCTCTTTTCGCTCTATTGCATCAATCATTAACCTTTCACATCTCTGTTGTTGTTTGATTTTGTACTTCCAATTGTTATTCTTGTCAGCTCTTTCTTCGCAAGACTTCATGTCGATTTCATAACATTTCTTGTTTTCTCCCCAATCTCCCTTAATAATTCCAATACCTTTAGGATGAGGAAATTTGATACATTGGTGATAAGTGGAGGCAACACCCAATATCCCATGTAACCAAGGTCGTCCTATCAAAGCATTGTAAGGTGATTCGATGTCCACGACGCAAAATAAGATTTTTGAAGATATTCCTTTTAACGGTATCTGCATTTCAATTTCCCCCTTTGGTTTGTTAGTTGTACCGTTAAATCCATAGATTTTATATGTTGATGGTATCAAGTCTTCATCTCTTCCGCCCATGGTTCTATAGGTATGATAGAATAAGATATCAATTGAACTCCCAGTTTCTATTAAGACTCTGTTTATGGCCCAAGAGTCCTCATCCTTATCATCATTTTCTTCATCTTCTTATGGTATTGGCTTTGGGTTTATCTCTAGCCTTACTACCAACGGGTTATCATGCTGCTCACCAAGCCCTGGTACATCTTGTGCACTAAAAGATATAGTTTGTTTTTCCCATTTTTCTAATGGCGAGGCTCTCGCAATATTCAATATCTCTCTTCCATCTGTATTTTTCGCGAAGACTTTGCTTAAAACATTATCATGGAAATCTTCTATAGTTCTGTATGAATGTACTATGGAATTACAAAACAAATTCTTTTCTTTAGCCCCAACTTCTATCACGAATGTTTCTGCTCCTTTTACAGCATTCACTCTGCGAGTTTCTGGTGCTGGAGGCAATCGCTGAGATTGTGGATGTCCTTCTAAAAAGTGATTTATCTTTCCTTGTTCGATCATCCTTAAAATTATTCTCTTTACATTCCTGCAGTCATTTACTGTGTGGCCATGAAAATGATGGTAAGGACAAAATTCTTGACTGCGATTGTTAGGATGTGGTTCTTTTCCCATGTTCCATTGGGATGGTATATTTTCCATTAAAATGATAGCTTCCCAGATTTTTTATATACTAGCATTAAGAGGTGGCATCTTAATTTCTTCCCATATTATTTTTTGATTTCCTTGCCCTCTAAAGTTATTCTGCCTTTGTCCGCCATAAGTTTCTTGCGGCTGATCAAGTCTTTGAATCTTATTATTTCCACCGCAATTGTAATAATTCTTCTCCATTTTATATTCTTCTTGATCTCGACTTCCCATTGCTACCAATTTTTGTTGGTTTTCACTGACCACCTTCTCTTGTTGTGTCTGCGAGGTGCTCGCCACATTATTTATCATTTTAGGGAGCAAACTTCCACTTGCCGTTAGCGAGCTGGTGTTCGAAATCGGGTATGATTCCATCTCATTTTTTTTCTCCTCCAAAGCAATGTATTCTTCCTATAATTCTCGCAGTTCATTCATAGTGATTGTATTCTTGACTCTGAAAATTTGTATGTATAGTAGATTGGTCGCGAACATTGCATTGATAAAAGACAAGATAAGATATCTCTCGTCAACTCTTCCTGCCATTTCACTGCACATTGTCTTCCATCTTATGGTTAAATGTTTCAGACTCTCGCCAACTCTTTATTTTAACCCAAACACATCTTCAATACCCGGCCGTGACGAATTGTTGCTAATATACGCTCCTAAAAATGTAGCTTGTAAATGATCAAAAGAAGTTATAGTATTTTTTGGTAATCCCTCGAACCATTTCAACGCCTCGCCAGTTAAGCTGGATGCAAAATATTTGCATAGCACATCATCATGATTTTCCCACTGTAGCATACATCTAACATAAGCTTTGACGTGTTGAATAGCACAAGTAGTTCCATCAAAAATGCTGGTAAATTGCATTTTGGAGGTATCCCTTTTAACTGTACTTCATGAGTAAATGGAGTTCTCGCAGCTTCTTCAATAGCTTCATCAAGTTTTCTCCTACCTCCTTCTCTTCTATTGTTTATTATTCCTCGCATTTCTGCTAATTCTCTCAGTATTTTCTCATTCTCAATTGAGTTTTTCTCCATTGGCCTTTTTAATGTTGCTTCCCTTCTTCTGCGCTCTTGCCTTTCTTGTCTTGCGAGATTTTGTGTATCTTCTTCTTCATCATCATTTCGTCTTTCTCTGCGAATTTCTCTTTCATCTTCCTCTTGATATCGTAACTTCCTATCTTCTTCTCTGCGAATTTCTTCATTTCTCCTCATTTCTCTTCGCTATTTCTCTATTCTCCTCTGTATCCTATCATACTCCTCCTGAATATTACCATTGTAGCGATTTTGTGTACGTCTTCTTTCTCGATTTTCATGATTATTTTGTCGCACCGCTTCTCGAAATTCACGTTCTTCTACTTCTGCCCTTAATCTTTCCCTCTCGTGAGCTAGACATGCTTGTTCAGCGTAATGATTCTCAATTTCTTCTTCAATCATTCTTTGATTTTCTCGTCCATGTAATATCCTTCTACCTTCTTCTGGATTTTCTTCTTTAATTTGGTTGTTTCTTCCCTCTTGATTTATGTTGTCACGCAGATTATTGCGATCACCAATTATCTCTTCTTCCCTATTTTGCACTTCTCCACGAATATTTTCTCTAACATTTCTTATAGGGGAATTTTGCCTTGGTTCTTCTCTGAATGATCTTGAATTTGATCTAACAGTACTTCTTGATCTCATTCTTTGTAACCTCAAATTCTCCATTCTTAGCTCATGATTTTGTCTTATTAAATTTGCACGCTCTTCTGCCTCTAATCTCCTTTCTTCTTGTATTCTTTGTCTCAAATCATCTACTATTTCACGTCCTTCATGAATTAATCCTCCAACCATTTCTTGATTTCTTTCTCCCTCTTCCTCATTTCTTAATTGTCGATTTTCTGCTTCTTCTATTGAATCTGACCTCCAAGTGTGCACGCTCACTCTATCATAATCCACATCCCTATCTTGCGTTTGTGCTTGTTGATTCAGCTGTTGAATTGAACTTTCTGCCTCATTTATTGTTCTATTTCTTCCTGATCTTATCCTTAAAGATTCTTCTAATTCACCCGTTCCTTCACCTGCAAGTCTTTTACTTCTCCTCACAGTTGTTGGTGGTTCTGATGTGTTTTTTCTTCTTCTAGCCATTTCTTCAATTCCAACAATTTCTTCAAATTTTCAAGTTGTAAATATAGATTTCTTAGCTTGATTCTCCCTGTTTCGGGCGCCAAAATGTAGTTGCAGGATTTACCACACTACACCCTTGTCAAGAATCTATGAAAATTAAGTCATAATTGAGAATGAACAACAACAATTTTATTAATTCACTTTCAGGAAGATTTACAAGAAATATCAAAACTCAGAAGTACAACTCTTTTTCTGGAGTTTCTCTCTCCTCAAAATTCTCTCAGCTCTCAAAAGTACTTCATCCCCTTCTGGATTTAGTCGGACCCTTTATATAGGAAAATACATAGTGGAAAACAGCTAAGATTCCCTCTTAATTCGGATCTACTCTGCGATCTCACCGCAATAACTTTAGTCTTCACCATCGCCAACTTTGTAACCATCGTGAAACAGACTTATTCTTCTCATATATCTTCAGTCGTCAACCGTTATATTACTCTTTTGTGACACTCGCCAAATGTCGTTGAATAATCTTGCGATGTTCTCGTCAAAGTGTTGTTAATACTTGTAGAATTGTTTGGGTTTCTCGCAGAAGTGTCGTTTTCATCGCGAGAATATCGTTGTGGCGATATTCTGGTCCTACGCATTCTTAGATTCACACTATCTCACACTTTGGAAGATATATTTCTTAATAAAACTTAAACGGGAGAGTATTTGAAGTTAATATTCTGGGAATATGCTGTCTCGCAAAGCCCTACATATCCACACACAAAATTAGCATATCCCGAAATACTAAACCCCACCATCTACCGATCATACTTTTAATCGTTGAAAATTCGTTGGTTTTCGACGGTGGATTTTCAAAGTAGTAGATTACGGAGTTATACATTTCATAATTTTCTCATTTTTCGGGGGTATGTGTAGCTTGGTAAGACGAACATATCCCAAAATATTAGATTCAGATACACTATCGTTTGGTTTTTGTAGAAAAGATAGTGCCCAAAGTGTGAGATACTATAAAAATAAAAGTGTGAGGGGATCGTCCCTCATATTAAATTTAATATTTATTAATTATCGAGTTCACCCTCCTGATTATTACAAAAGTAAAGAAACAACCAGTAGATATTTCTACTCTGTTGTCCACGACTCGATAATTAGTAATTTCATATGTTCTGATTTTGATTCATGTCATTTGTCTACTTTTTTTTGGTAAGTCCAAATTGTATTGATGAATAGCAAGTATTTACAAAGAGTCTACAAGAAAAGAGGTCCAAAGACCCCAAAAACTTACAAACTTCAAAAAATGAGGTCTTTCTTCATAATTCATGCATATTCCATTTCTAAGCAAACAACCCTTGTTGGCCATAGTGTCCGCTGCGAAGTTGGTTTCACGATAGCTATGCAAAAAAATGAATAGAGTCGTATTTGCGATTAATTTCCCTTCACCTTTGACGAGCAAACCATGGAACATTATTAGATGAAAGAGCCATGATAGCACCCCCCAGAATCTGATATCACCAAAATCTTCCACACCAGCCACTTCAAAGCCCACTCCAAGCCTACTATAACACCATACAACTCCGCCAAGAAGTTAGTAGTTCTGCCCAAACCAATACACATGGCTCCGAAAAAGTTACAATTTGCATCACGCGCCACAACACCTGCACCTGCTACACAAATATTACCTTTCGCAGCCCCATCGCAGCACAACATCAACTCATCACTATTCAGAGGAGACCAAAAGCACTCAACTGGTTGAGAAACTTTAACTCTCCTATGCGCTACACATAAATAATTCAGAATATCTAGGTCCGAAGTCATATTATGCATAAAACTCTTTAACCTGACTGAAAATTCATGAATTGAATGGAAGACTTTCTGCTTAAAAAAAGTGAAAATTCGCTGATTGATTTTGAAAACAAGCCTTGTTTCTGAAGTTCCATAACTCAGTACGCACCACTAGATTAGCCAACAACCATAAATATTTAACAATACGACTTCTTTCCTTAGCATATTTATAGGCAGTGACCAGGTTGCAACGGGTTTGTAAAGAGAAAATATCCGAAATGCATTCCCAAGCCCGTTTCGCAAAAGCACATCCCCAAAGAATATGTTCCAGGGTTTCCTCGTCAGATTTGCAAAGATAAGAAATGTTTGCGAGATTGATTTTAAATATGCTCCTAATCTTATCTTATGTCGCACATGCTTCTCTATACAACTTCCAGTTCTGAGCAGCTTGATTCGGATGAATAACTTTCCTCCATATAAGTCCATACACCTCCATAGCTGCATACTTTTTCCTAATAAGATCTTTTGCTGAACTGACTAAGAACTTCCCACTAAGATCCGGCATCCAAACCCTGACATCATTCCCTCCTTGAGGCAAAGGTAAGTTATTCAAGTACACTCCAGCACGCACCAAATTTGGAATGTGCTCTCCCTGCAGCTTCCAAGTATTATCAAAGAAAATAGCACTAACTTTGATAGAACTATCAAGGTCAGTGTCACCAAGCCTGTCAGCAATACTCACATTCCCACGCCAAATATCAAAATATAATGAAGTTGACCTCCCATATCCCAACAGAACTTTGGTATTATTATCCACCACCCTATGCACCATTCTTATCCCTGGCAGAATTGAAAAGTTAACGCCATACTCTTTGATTCTTCCCAGACGCGTAGTAAATTTGGCCCATAAGTATCTCACCTATTTCTTATTGGAAGAACGTATATTCCAACATAACTTCATGAGGAGAGCCTTATTAGTCACTGCCATACTCGAAATTCCCAAACCACCTTCTTTAACCGGGCAACAAACTTTGTCATAACCCACCACAAACTTTCTTGCAACGTCAGAGTCGCCGGACCAAAGAAAGTTACGAATAGCTCTCTCACATTGAAAAATAAATTTTCTAGGCCACTTGTAAACGGCCATATTGTGAATGGAGTAACTTGCTATCACATAGTTTATAAGGACAACACGGTCCTGAAAAGAAAGTATTTTTCCTTTCCAAATCGAAAGCTGATTTTTAATTTTATCAACAACATTACTAATGTGACAATACTTCACAGCTCCAGGCATAATTTGAACACCTAAATATATGTTTGGGAAAGTAGAGACCTCCATGCCAAGAATATTAGTGATAGTTCTACGACGAATCAAAGTTCCACCTCCATAATAAACTTTACTCTTTTGACGACAAACTGTTTAACCCGAAGCCGATTGATATTTACCAAGCAACCCAAGAATGTTATGAAGACTCTTCGTGTTGCCTTTGCAAAATATCATAATGTCATCAACAAAAAATAGGTGAGTAGGATAAATATTTTTTTTCGAGAGCATTGGCGTTATTTTGTTCTCAAGAAAGAGCTTGGTTAGATTTCTTCTAATAACATCTTCAATCAACACAAAAATAAGAGGAGACAAAGGATCACCTTGACTAAGCCCCTATTGATCTTGAAAAAACCCTCTGGACTACCATTGAGAAGGATGGAAATACGAGCCGAGCTGAGAATCGAATAAATCCATGAACACTAATATTGTGAAAACCCATACCTCCGAAAAACCTCCAAGACAAAAGACCAGCTAACCGTGTCAAAAGATTGAGTAATATCCAGCTTTAGACCCACATTGCCATCTTTACGCATAGTTTTCAGATCATTCACCATCTCCGATGCCACACTAATATTCTCATGGATATTTCTACCTTTCGTAAAAGCAACTTGTTCCTCTGAAATCAGCATATCGAGAACAGTACCAAGTCTAGTAGTTAGGATCTTAGTAAAAATCTTAAAGAAAAAATTACTAAGACCAATAGGCCTAAAATTACGAAGAGTATTAGCTCCTCTTACCTTGGCCAATAAAATCAGAAGACTAGAATTTACCCCATTAGGAATTATTTGATGTTCCCATCAATAAGTAATAGCACTGTAAAGGTCTTGGTGAATCACTTCCCAGAAATATCTATAAAAGCACCCAGAAAAACCATCAGGTCCCGGAGCACTATCAGCATCAAGGTCATAAAAAGCACTCTTTATTTCATCATTCGAAGGAATTGCATCCATAAATTGACTTTCCTCGGAAGAAATAGTATCATGCTCATAATGAAATAATTGCTCATCAATAGGCAACTCTTTCCCAATAATATCCAGCAGTTATTAAATAACGTGACAATTGATTCAAGTTTTTTTTTTTTCAGTTGTCATGTGTTTTACCGAGTTTACGTTAACATTAAACGGTCAACCACGTTTTACACTTTATAATGTTACACGTTTTGTGGCGTCACAGAATTAACATAGTCTATTATTATTCACCAATACGCGCCATCACCACAAAACCACATGATACCATTTCTTTCACCACAAAACTACCCATTAAATCTTTAATTTCATTTTATAAATAGTTTTGATCACATCTATATTTAAGGTTTAGTCCACCAAAGTTTACATGTTTCTTTAGAAAAAAAGATAGCCCTCTCAGTGTCAATTTCTGACTCCTCCAGTGCTACCACCACTGCCGCCTACCCACGTAAGTTGTTGGGAGTAATTCTAATTTTCAATCACAAACACAATATATGAGGTTTAGATATAACAAAATTAAGTCATTAATTAATTTTTCCCATTATTTTTTTTCCGTCCTCTTTTGTATTGCAATCCATTTTATTTTAACATTAAAAACCATGATTTATATGATATGGTATCAAAGATAGCATGGGTGCCATTTGGTTGATCCAGCTATCATGAACAATTTGTCATATATTGACATCATCCCTGAAATATATGGTACATGTCTTTTTCAATCTTGCTAAAAAAAACAACTACATTTTTCACAATACAATGTTATCCGACTATCCGTGTTGTAATAACACAGTACTAATACTGTCCTCCACCACTCACCACTACTTCTTCTAGCACCACCGCCAGGGGCATAGCCAGGATTTTGAAGAAGGGGTCAAAAAATTATTGAAATTGGATACGGGTGCTTAGAACAATCTCCTTTTCAGCCGTTGATAGTGAAATTCGCAGTTGGAGCAATCCATACTTCAGTTAGTCAAACAAATGAGATGTATGCAAAATATTGATGTCGTTTTTTAAACCCAGGAATTCAAAAAAAAGCAATGTCATATACAACAATCATAAGAAATAAACGCTTCCAAAACAACAATTGAGTGTTGTGGCCCTTATACAAATTTTTCTAACTATAAGGATATCGGCTACCCATTATTTTGGGGAAGCCCCTCTTCACATTTTTAACTACTAGTCATTCCACATCATCTTGCATTGGTCGTCATAAAAAAACATGGACCAAAATGGTTGACTAGTGTTTCGCAAAACACACTGAGCTTTTCGCATGTTGTTGTTTTTTCCGTATGAATGTGCTCGTCATAGGTATCCGTTAGTAAACTATTACCTAGAATCCTAAAGTTTGTAGTGACATTTTGTTCTGGACTATGTCCTTGTATATTTCGTGCATCAACTTGATAGTTGAATTTAGGATTTTCCTGACAAATCTCTCCAACAATCCTAATGACCAAATATTGCGGTTTGCGGAAGCGACGCTGAATATCTTCATCAGAGTATACCCATTCGTTGTTAAAATAAGCATGCATCATTTGTTGATGTCCTTCCTCTCAAAATCTCCACATATATATATTCTTGTCAATATAATTTTCTTGGCTCTGGAACTTGCGGTATTTTCTCTGTGTATAATTGAATCATCACGTTGGTCATTCTTCTCTCGTAGTATGTACCTTCACCCATTTGATCAAACTACTACATAAATGTTTGTTGGTGTTAGAGAAAAATTAGGGTATGTGTGTGCATTTCCCAATTTTCCAAATTAGGATCCATAAAAAAAATAAAAAAATCTTGAATGGATAATAGGGAAAGATAAAGAGGAGAAGAATTTTCATTGATTAGAGTTAGTATGTGTTACATAGATACAATCCTTTATATACAATATGAAGAAAAACCTAGCTATAGGCCATACATCCGTGGGCTAAATCCCTATAACACTACCCCTTGTGCTATCCAGTAGAACTCCATATGCGGTGCTTTATAAATAGTGCTTCGAATGTAGGTATTCAAATGTAGTTCTCTCCTTGATGACTATTGTGTCTAAGACAATTGCTCCATTAAACTTTTTCTAGTAAAACCTAGGGGGACAAAACCTTGTTACAGTTCTTCACATGCAATGTATCACATTTTTTGCTTTACATGTATTACGATCTTCAAAGACCACTGAATCTATGTTAATTGCCTCGTTAAAACCTTGTCAGGAAAATACAGTAGGACAAAACATGAGCTAAGGAAAAAGAGTACAATATTGAGATGACTTGGAGAAGAATTGGACTCGCATATGTTGCCTTATTAAAAATTTGACAAGGAAACCTCAGTGGGAAAAAACCCTGATGAAGGGAAAAAAAGTACAACGCGATAAGTCCATGTAAAGTTACTTCGTTGAAGTTTAGTTCTCTTGTTGCTTCACAACTCAGAATAACCCCGTGGGAAAAGAATAACCTTGGAAAATCATATTCTGGGTATTTGTTGTTGTATCATTAAAAACCTTGCCGAGTAACAAAACCCTATGGAGGAAAGTACTCTCGGTGAGGAAAAAAGAGTTTAACACACTGTTATATGTTCCCACTGATGCCTGGCGATTTCTTTAGTCTTATGCATTCATGTGGCTCAGAAAATTTCTTTAATCCTGCGTAATCAACAGAGTTCGGACAAATTCCTTAGTCTTGTATTATTCACATGTGGACTTTGTTGATGGTGGTTTTTAGTTCATGGCAAAAATCGTAAAACCCTATATTTAATGTGTTATTGTTCTGCAAAGAAATAGAGCCATTTAAAGTAATGAGTGCCTATGCCTCTTTGATTACATATATATTGAGCAATTCAGTATACTTATATATGAAATTTTTTTAGAATGGTGTTGGTTGCAAAAATCCCAAGTATTCTGTAAACTTTATTAATCTCTCACCTGCATTATTACTAATCACGGCTTGTTGTGTATTTTCACTATGCTATGTTCCCAGACGAACTCTTAATATTGACATGATATGACAACTAATGTTCGTTCTCAGCTGAGCATCATGAGTTTCCCGATGTGTTAGGATTAAGATGTGCACAAAAATACCCAATCAGAGGCACGCAAGCCGCGCTGCTGTCCGAGATAAAAATTCCTGATTTTGTATTAACGCACAAAACTAACAAAAATTGATTAATTTTGCACCAGCTTGCAAAATTCATTTTTTTCTAGCCTAATTTTATCAATTTACGAAGATTAGGTTTTTTACGGTCTGCGCAATATCTCGATCCCTATTAGTCGAGACTAAACCTAGAAAAACTAGGAAATTAATCCATCATGGAACTAGTAGGAGAATAATCCTACTAAAAATTGGAAAATAAGAAATAACGAGAAACTGCGACACATAAAGGCAGCAGCAAAAGGAGCGCAGCCGCGCTGCTTGGCCGGCCGGTTTTCCCTAGATGGCGCTTCCCATGGCCGACCGACCATACCCTATCTTGCTTCCTGCCGGCCCCTCTTTCCCACTGGCTAATCAAATTGCTCCAAAGTCGTAGCCTACACTTTTAATTAAACATGGAAGTTGGCTGGTCAACGTGCTTTTTCTTAAGAAATTGAATCTAGACTGTCCAAATCAGTCTTAAAACGATCACGCCATCCAACTTGGCCGGCCAATTATCAAACTTAGCCTCTCCCTGGCACGACCAAATAAGTTCCACGATACTCACCGACAGGCCCTCTGTTATTTCAGCCATTATGAATTCTCCTAGCCCGCATCCATCATTCACAAATTTCTAGTCAAAGTAGGATAGTCGAGCGGTCTGAAAAGGGTCTTAATTAGGTCAAGACCGCCCATGGAAGTCTTAAATTAATCACGACCATCCAACTTGTCTGGACAAATTATTCGGCTTAAATTTAATTTAGGCAGACCAATGAGGTGTCGTTATGTTCGTCGGAGGATCATCTTTGCCTACAACCAATCACATTGCTTATAGCCTACGAGCCGCGCTCCGAATCATTGGCCAAAGTAGGCTAGTCAAGCAGCTTACAAAAGTCTTAAAAAAATTCAACGACAATCAATAACTGTCGCAAATCATCACAACCATCCAACTTGGCTAGTTGATTTAACCGATATAGATACAATTTAGGCCGACCAATGGGATATCAAGATGGATACTATCCATCGTTCTCTTATAGGAACCGGATGATAGGTGTAGAATACACCTAATTTACTATCTAGTAGTTATGCTTTCTTTGCTATTTTTCATGTAAATTATGTGTTTTACGTGTGTTTTTGAGTTATTAGGTACTCTGGAGTCGCACGGACGAAAAGAAGGAGAAATCATCCAATTTGAGCAAAAAGGGCATAATTGTCATTTCATAAGGCGAGCACTATCTGGAGCCCGGTAATGGTTAAGGGGCAACTCTTCTCGGAGGTATACTAAACGCAAACTAGCTATGGTTAAGGGGTTACCATCCAGGGTATCCCTTATAAATTATCAATGGGTGTAATTATCAAAGCACCGAAATTGGGGTGGTTTTAATGGTGGGTGTCTGAATCCATCTGACCCATATACCCACACCCGTGGGGCGTACCCATCCAGACCCACCCCAATCATATTCTAAACCTAATCGAGAGATGCTTTCTCTCATTCATCACCCCTTTCACCTGAAAACAAAATATCAAATTTCTTTGTAATAACCAAATCTCGGATCGAAAATTAGTTAAAGAACGGTGCTGAATCTCATGGTTTGAGGTTGTATAAGAGAGTCCGAGAAGAAGAGACGCCGAATGGAGATGATCGTGATGAGTAATGAGGGTTCAGTTCTGAAAATTGAAGAGAATCAAGAAGGGTTAAGATGGATTAATTTGGGTTCGATCTGTTGCTGAGATGAAACTCGAGACGTTGGATATGGATCTGGGTACAGTTCTCAATTGACAGATGGAGAAGATGAGGTGGTCTGTTTTAAGATGAAATTGAGGATGAATTAGAACTGGGTTTGCTGTTTAACTCAGAAATTAGAGATGGGTTTTGAGAGAATAGAAGAACTCAACTGATGCTATTGATTTTCATGGGATTGTAGTGTTGGTTAAACTCAACAGAGAGGAATGGTAGTTGGAAGGAGGAACTGAAGCTGCTGAATTCTGTAGTTGATGGGTTCGTGGCTGGAGATTGTTGCTACTGCCATGGGTTTTCTATTTTATCATTGTAATTCAGATAAAAAGAGAATGGGTTCCATGATTGGTGGTGCAGAATTGAGTTCATTGTGTTGTTATGAGAGAGAGTGGTGGAGTTGATATAGCAGTGAACCAAGAACAAGTAGTATGATGTTGTTGGTGCTTAAAAATGAGTTAGATGAATGTATAGGTTTAAAGGGTTGAAGCTAATGGGTTGGTTATGCTTGTGGAGGTGCATAAGCAAGGACTGAATAGGTGCAGATTGATTTTGGTTAGTTCTTGTTTGAATTGGCAGTGTGCTTCAATGGAGATGGAGCAGATGTTTTTGAAACTGGTGCTGGATTTTGCAGCTACATATGATAGGGAACTGCAGGGTATATGCTGTCTTGGCTTGCGGAGAACAATAAAGGTGAAATTGGTGGATTTCTGCGATTATGGGAGTTTCTGAGAATTGATATTGGTGCTGCAACTGAAAAGGATAGTAGAGAAGTGAACAGCCATCATGGCTGGGTGTGCAGGGGAGGCACGGCCATTATGGCTGGAAATGATTGCAACTGAGTTGGCCTGGCAACTCAGCCAAGACAGGCGAGTTTGACCCGAGCTGACTCAGTGGCTTGACTCGGTGACTAACGATAGACTGACGGTTGGCCTATTTGACCGTTAGTCCTAACGGTTGACCAACAGAATATTCCTTGCCCGGTGTAGAATTTTTCAGGTGGCCGGCGGTGGAGGATTCCGGCCAACTTCCGGCCAAAACACAGTTTTCCGGCGAGCAAAAATACAGAATTTTGGGTGGACTTCTCTCATGTGTGTGAAGACTTAGAATTGGGAATTGGATGAAAACTTGGAAGTTTTGGAAAATTGGACTAGAAATTGGAATATGGCTCAATTTGGGAAAGTGGTGTTCTTTTGGAATGAGGATTCTTTTCCTACAAAGATATGGAGAGTATTGAAGCCTATAAATAAGAGAGTTCTCTACAACTTTTTACACACATCTACTTTGGAGAAGGAGTTAAAGTGCACAAGGATTGGAGGAAGGAGCAACCATCATCTTTTCAATAAGTTTTTCTTTCTTTCTTCCTTTATCATTATTATTATTGTGTGAACTCTAAATTATGAGTAGCTAATTTTCTTATTGATTGAGGATGAATTCCTAGTTCTTAATATATGGTTTGAGTTTTGTTTCAATTCTACTTTGAAGTTTTTCATATGATTATCGATTGTTTTTACTAATATTAATGTTTATGTTTGATTGATAGGTCGTTTGGGTGGCCAACTAAATTGATTTGTTAATTAATCTAAAGCTAGTGAAAGTTAGGGGATAAGTAATCGTTTCTTGACTATTTACATAAGTAGAAAACACAAGACCTTGTGGAGGGATTCTGTGGAGCAATTGTGTGTAAAAACAACATTAGCAAGTGGACCTTGATCTAAGAGTTTAACTACTAATATCAACCTAATAAATTCATGAATCTTAATGCGTTTAACTAAATTACATCTTGGGTGATCTACTACTAGGTGGTTTGGTGAATATAATCCGGTAGGCGAGAACTTCCGTATCCGGTGAAATAAGGGATTTTGGGATTAGCACTGATCTAGATGCTATACCTACGGATGGTGATAATCTATGACTAATAACAAGTGGAAAAGAACATAACTTTAATCATTGTTTTGCAGCGAAGAAGGATTCTGTAGTTGCAGGATTTCCCACAACACACCCCTTGGAATATCTTGATAATAATCTTTTAATCTAAACTAATTTGATATTTAAAATTCTAAAAATTATAAATAGACACACGGATTTTTACATGGTTCGATCAATTTGATCTACATCCATGATTCTCTACTATGATTGATAAAGTTTACATTTGATTTTACATTTGATAATCTCCATTAATGGTGTTCTAAATCTAGTTTTGGGGAAGAAAATGATAAAGAAAAACACATTTTCTCTCTCTAAAAATCTTTCTGAAAAATATCTCTCTCTCCTGAAAATTTATCTCTCCTCAAGACTCTCTCAACTCTAAAAAATACATTCTCTTTTTCTCAATCTATTACATCTCTATTTATAGGAAATTACATAATGGGTGACAACTAAGTTGTCCTCTAATTTCGGATCTATCTTGCGATCCTCTCGTGAACTTTGTAACCATCATGAAACAGACACGTTCTTCTCATGTTTCTTCAGTCGTCAACTTCGTCATTCTTTGAATTATTTTGTGACGCTCGTGAAATGTTGTTGAAGAGTTTTCAGTGACGCTCGCAGAAGTGTCATTAATTTCTCGTAAATATAATTGTGGCGATATTCTGATCCTACATCTTGCCTCTTTTTTCTTGAATATTGCTTAAAAAGTAATCTTTAAGAAAAAATTTGTTGTTGTAGTAGTCTTTGATTTTTGTTGATGAAGGAACGAGCGAAAGAATACTGGTCTTGAAAAGTATATACTTGCCTCTATTCTTTGGCGAAGTTCCATATCTTTGTTAAGTAAATAAGAAGTATTAACTCTTGAAGTGCTCGTGAAGTATGAAGTATCCCTGAAGAAATATAAGAAGCACTCAATCTTCAAAAAATAAGAAGTATCCCTCCTTTAATGAAAACCATAAGTATTGCCTCCGTTCTCGTGAAATTATTACTTCATTTTTGGTGAAAATCCTAATCCATTTTGGAAATGATTCTTGCGAGAAGATAAAGAACATAAAATGTTTTCTTGGTAATCCATAGTTGCCTCTGTTCTTTATCTATGAAGGAAGAATCCCTGAGAAAATGTTGAATGAACGAATTTCCTCTGCCTCATTTGATAAAATGATCATATTCTGCGAAATAATCATTTCTGCTGCGAAATTCTGGAATAGCCTGCAATATGCTGAATTAGTCTGAAAATTTATGAATGTTTCTGCGAATTTCTGAACGTTTTTGCGAGATTCTGAAATAATGCTTTGAATAGTGCTGTGATGAATAGTGGTGATGAATAGTGGCGAGATTGTGAATAATGCTACGAGATTGTAGACATTCCTCTTGAGAGACTCTGAATGATACTTCTGAGAAACTCTGAATAGTATTTCTGAGAGATTTTGAATAGTACTTGCTTTCTCTTTTGCGATGAGCAAATCTTTCCTGCATTCTTACAAGAAAATAATTAATGTTTGAGATTATTCTATTGGTCTTATTTTTCCTTCCTAGTTAAAGGTCTTACTTTGCCATACTTTTCTTTCTGCGAAAAAATCGCAGGACGTCTTTACACTTTCATGTATTGACCCATTGATCTTGCCTTATCTGTATTTCTTTATTGTATTGCGAAAATATGACAAGCCTAAGTTTTCTCGCGAAAACAAAGCCTCGTGACATTGCCGTCTTGCGATGAAATCGCAGGACGTCTTCACATTTTCATGTAAAAACCCCTTGACCTCATCTTAACTTTTTTCTCTTATGGATTTTTGCCTCTGTATAATTTACGCGACAATATGACAGGCCTAAATGATCTGGCGATCTTAGAGCCCCATTACATTGTCGTCTTAAGACACTTATCAGCTCCCTAATGGAGGGTGCCGCCCTTATCTTCCCCCTGGTTGCCCCTTCAAGGAGGGAACATCAGCCATACAAGACTAGCTCCTCCCATCCAGATTTACCAACAACCAGTTGTTTTCGCAGCCTCTTGTCCTTTATGCCTATATGGCTTATAGTTACAAGACTGCACCCTAAGTGGGGTTTTGTTCAGGCCAAGTGCATCATAGCCAAGACTTACCAAAGATGGCCAGGGTAGGTTCGTCCGTCCCGGGCACCCTTGGCTAAACCGTGTACCTCGGCGCCTTGGTCACACTTTTCACTTCTTGGAAGAGATCCTCGGTCGTCCAACCAGGGTATAACCTTATAAAGATGGAAATCCAAGTTCTCTCTCCCGGATAGGTTTTCTTTAACCCCAACATCTGCATGACTCAGGTTCCAGCAGCAGTATAACCTTATCGCTGAATCATGTAAAGAGATACCCCCCTTATAACGTGCTTGCAGGTCTTACATTTGCCTCTTAAGAAATTGTATTCACGAACTAGGGTGCATGCCATAAAGGTTTGACCCATTCTTTAAATCTCTGCGCAATTATATTCGCGTTTCTCGCGATATTTTCACGTTTCTTCATTCTTTCATTTCTATCAATTCTTTATAAAATCTTGAATAATCTCGCGATTACGCTCGCAGCTCTGATAAAAATTTGTTTTGCTCATTTCTGTGAGTTGAAATATTCTTTAAAAAAAATTGAAATCTTAGAAATATTCTTTGAAATCTTGCGATTTTATCGCATTTGTTAAACCAAAAATCTCTTCCTGTAAAAGAAATATTCTAGCGAAATCTTTGAAATCTTCTTTAAAATCTTGCGATTGTATCGCGTATTTTGGAAATTTGAAATCTTAGAAATTTTTGCAATAATTTCATTTTATGTAATCTTTGAAATCTTTGAAATTTTTATGCGATCTTTAAATTTTGCGATGATCTCATATTTTTTGAAAATTTTGAAATCTTGCGAATGTATCGCTGTTTGTAAATTTTCTGAAATCTTGCGATTACATCACTTTTGGTAAATTAAATCAAATCTTTTGAAATCTTTAAAAAATCTTAGAAATGCTCTTTGAAATGTTTCGATAGTATCCTTTTTTGTAAAATAAATCCAAAAAATTCATTTTCTATAAGTAAAATATTCAAGGAAATGGTACTTATCTTTTTTGCGATTTTTTGTTGCTCCCGTCTCTCGCGAAGTATTTGAGTTGCTAGTGAAATGAAAAGAAATGAGAAATAAACTCTTGATCTGCCTCTTGCACCATACCAATTTTTCTAATCCTTCTCTTGCGAAATAATCAAATATCTGACGAAGTAATGAAATACCAAATTTCTGCCTCTGACCAACTTGGCGAAGTAATGAAATAATCCTCTCGTGGAAATTAGATGTACCATACCAAAACTAGACTTCATTTTCTCGCTAGCCAATTCCTTACGTCAAATAGCTTGGTGTACTTTAGCCTGCGTGAGATGGGTTGGTTTGCTTTAGCAGGCTTGGACGAACTGGGCTTGAATTTTACTTATCTCTTCTTCGCGCTGGTTTTTTGGAAGAAAGAACTTTTTTTTTTTTTTTTGCGAAGGAAACATCTTTCTGAAATAAACGAACATTCTTGCTGTAAATATTCGCAAGGTAAATATCATATGAACGGACTCCTGTCTGCGAAAGAAAACCATATTTTCATCCTGTTATCACTTCTTCTCTTTGTACGTTTTCAATTCTTCGCATATGTGATTCCCAAAGGATGGTTAAGCTTCTATTTGTTAAAGTATTCTTTCGCCAATAATTATTGTTGGGTACGTGGTAGGCTCATCACCTACTGATGCAAATGTTGTCACCTACTGATACTCGTCACCTACTGATGCTCGTCACATTTGCGAAAAATTGAATATAATATAAAATTCCAAGACTTATGTCCTTCTAAATCTCCTACTGATGCTTGCCAAAACAATATGACCCATCATATATGTTCTCGTAAAATGTTGTTCTCATGAAAGTTGCACCTCTATTGATTCTCTGTATTATTGTTAGTACGTATCTCACAACAACATCGCAACATATATTAATACTTAGCTATTCTCGTGAACCTGTGACCTTGTGAAGATAATCATGAACCAAGTACGTCCTTCCTCCCTTTCTGCGAGAATAGTTAGGCCTAAATTAAATTTGGTGATCTATTGCATGTCTTTTCGTGAACGCATTTTGCGAAGAAATGTTTTCCTCCTTGTAGATTTTTGACCTTCGCAAGTAAATTTCTGCGAAATTCATCCATTTAATTTAGTAAGTAGTGTATTAAGTTAGAAAATTCATGAAATGGATTTTTTTAAAACAACATCCGTAATTTTTTATTTTTTTTGCGAAGGAAACATCTTTCTGAAATAAACGAACATTCTTGATGTAAATATTCGCAAGGTAAATATCATATGAACGGACTACTGTCTGCGAAAGCAAACCATATTTTCATCCTGTTATCACTTCTTCTCTCTGTACGTTTTCAATTCTTCGCAGATGTGATTCCCAAAGGATGGTTAAGCTTCTATTTGTTAAAGTATTCTTTCGCCAATAATTATTGTTGGGTACGTGGTAGGCTCATCACCTACTGATGCAAATGTTGTCACCTACTGATACTCGTCACCTACTGATGCTCGTCACATTTGCGAAAAATTGAATATAATATAAAATTCCAAGACTTATGTCCTTCTAAATCTCATACTGATGCTCGCCAAAACTATATGACCCATCATATATGTTCTCGTAAAATGTTGTTCTCGTGAAAGTTGCACCTCTATTGATTCTCTGTATTATTGTTAGTACGTATCTCACAACAACATCGCAACATATATTAATACTTAGCTATTCTCGTGAACCTGTGACCTTGTGAAGATAATCATGAACCAAGTACGTCCTTCCTCCCTTTCTGCGAGAATAGTTAGGCCTAAATTAAATTTGGTGATCTATTGCATGTCTTTTTCGCAGACGCATTTTGCGAAGAAATGTTTTCCTCCTTGTAGATTTTTGACCTTCGCAAGTAAATTTCTGCGAAATTCATCCATTTAATTTAGTAAGTAGTGTATTAAGTTAGAAAATTCATGAAATGGATTTTTTTAAAACAACATCCGTAATTTTTTTTTTTTTTTTTTTTTTTTTTGCGAAGGAAACATCTTTATGAAATAAACGAACATTCTTGCTGTAAATATTCGCAAGGTAAATATCATATGAACGGACTCCTGTCTGCGAAAGCAAACCATATTTTCATCCTGTTATCACTTCTTCTCTCTGTACGTTTTCAATTCTTCGCAGATGTGATTCCCAAAGGATGGTTAAGCTTCTATTTGTTAAAGTATTCTTTCGCCAATAATTATTGTTGGGTACGTGGTAGGCTCATCACCTACTGATGCAAATGTTGTCACCTACTGATACTCGTCACCTACTGATGCTCGTCACATTTGTGAAAAATTGAATATAATATAAAATTCCAAGACTTAATACTTAGCTATTCTCATGAACCTGTGACCTTGTGAAGATAATCATGAACCAAGTACGTCCTTCCTCCCTTTCTGCGAGAATAGTCAGGCCTAAATTAAATTTGGTGATCTACTGCATGTCTTTTCGCAGAACTGCATTTTGCGAAGAAATGTTTTCCTCCTTGTAGATTTTTGACCTTCGCAAGTAAATTTCTGCGAAATTCATCCATTTAATTTAGTAAGTAGTGTATTAAGTTAGAAAATTCATGAAATGGATTTTTTTAAAACAACATCCGTAATTTTTTTTTTTTTTTTTTTTTGCGAAGGAAACATCTTTCTGAAATAAACGAACATTCTTGATGTAAATATTCGCAAGGTAAATATCATATGAACGGACTCCTGTCTGCGAAAGCAAACCATATTTTCATCCTGTTATCACTTCTTCTCTCTGTACGTTTTCAATTCTTCGCAGATGTGATTCCCAAAGGATGGTTAAGCTTCTATTTGTTAAAGTATTCTTTCGCCAATAATTATTGTTGGGTACGTGGTAGGCTCATCACCTACTGATGCAAATGTTGTCACCTACTGATACTCGTCACCTACTGATGCTCGTCACATTTGCGAAAAATTGAATATAATATAAAATTCCAAGACTTATGTCCTTCTAAATCTCCTACTGATGCTTGCCAAAACAATATGACCCATCATATATGTTCTCGTAAAATGTTGTTCTCATGAAAGTTGCACCTCTATTGATTCTCTGTATTATTGTTAGTACGTATCTCACAACAACATCGCAACATATATTAATACTTAGCTATTCTCGTGAACATGTGACCTTGTGAAGATAATCATGAACCAAGTACGTCCTTCCTCCCTTTGCGAGAATAGTTAGGCCTAAATTAAATTTGGTGATCTATTGCATGTCTTTTCGCAGAACTGCATTTTGCGAAGAAATGTTTTCCTCCTTGTAGATTTTTGACCTTCGCAAGTAAATTTCTGCGAAATTCATCCATTTAATTTAGTAAGTAGTGTATTAAGTTAGAAAATTCATGAAATGGATTTTTTTAAAACAACATCCGTAATTTTTTTTTTTTTTTGCGAAGGAAACATCTTTCTGAAATAAACGAACATTCTTGATGTAAATATTCGCAAGGTAAATATCATATGAACGGACTCCTGTCTGCGAAAGCAAACCATATTTTCATCCTGCTATCACTTCTTCTCTCTCGTACGTTTTCAATTCTTCGCAGATGTGATTCCCAAAGGATGGTTAAGCTTCTATTTGTTAAAGTATTCTTTCGCCAATAATTATTGTTGGGTACGTGGTAGGCTCATCACCTACTGATGCAAATGTTGTCACCTACTGATACTCGTCACCTACTGATGCTCGTCACATTTGTGAAAAATTGAATATAATATAAAATTCCAAGACTTAATACTTAGCTATTCTCATGAACCTGTGACCTTGTGAAGATAATCATGAACCAAGTACGTCCTTCCTCCCTTTCTGCGAGAATAGTCAGGCCTAAATTAAATTTGGTGATCTACTGCATGTCTTTTCGCAGAACTGCATTTTGCGAAGAAATGTTTTCCTCCTTGTAGATTTTTGACCTTCGCAAGTAAATTTATGCGAAATTCATCCATTTAATTTAGTAAGTAGTGTATTAAGTTAGAAAATTCATGAAATGGATTTTTTTAAAACAACATCCGTAATTTTTTTTTTTTTTTTTGCGAAGGAAACATCTTTCTGAAATAAACGAACATTCTTGATGTAAATATTCGCAAGGTAAATATCATATGAACGGACTCCTGTATGCGAAAGCAAACCATATTTTCATCCTGTTATCACTTCTTCTCTCTGTACGTTTTCAATTCTTCGCAGATGTGATTCCCAAAGGATGGTTAAGCTTCTATTTGTTAAAGTATTCTTTCGCCAATAATTATTGTTGGGTACGTGGTAGGCTCATCACCTACTGATGCAAATGTTGTCACCTACTGATACTCGTCACCTACTGATGCTCGTCACATTTGCGAAAAATTGAATATAATATAAAATTCCAAGACTTATGTCCTTCTAAATCTCCTACTGATGCTTGCCAAAACAATATGACCCATCATATATGTTCTCGTAAAATGTTGTTCTCATGAAAGTTGCACCTCTATTGATTCTCTGTATTATTGTTAGTACGTATCTCACAACAACATCGCAACATATATTAATACTTAGCTATTCTCGTGAACATGTGACCTTGTGAAGATAATCATGAACCAAGTACGTCCTTCCTCCCTTTCTGCGAGAATAGTTAGGCCTAAATTAAATTTGGTGATCTATTGCATGTCTTTTCGCAGAACTGCATTTTGCGAAGAAATGTTTTCCTCCTTGTAGATTTTTGACCTTCGCAAGTAAATTTCTGCGAAATTCATCCATTTAATTTAGTAAGTAGTGTATTAAGTTAGAAAATTCATGAAATGGATTTTTTTAAAACAACATCCGTAAATTTTTTTTTTTTTTGCGAAGGAAACATCTTTCTGAAATAAACGAACATTCTTGATGTAAATATTCGCAAGGTAAATATCATATGAACGGACTCCTGTCTGCGAAAGCAAACCATATTTTCATCCTGCTATCACTTCTTCTCTCTGTACGTTTTCAATTCTTCGCAGATGTGATTCCCAAAGGATGGTTAAGCTTCTATTTGTTAAAGTATTCTTTCGCCAATAATTATTGTTGGGTACGTGGTAGGCTCATCACCTACTGATGCAAATGTTGTCACCTACTGATACTCGTCACCTACTGATGCTCGTCACATTTGCGAAAAATTGAATATAATATAAAATTCCAAGACTTATGCCCTACTAAATCTCCTACTGATGCTCGCCAAAACTATATGACCCATCATATATGTTCTCGTAAAATGTTGTTCTCGTGAAAGTTGCACCTCTATTGATTCTCTGTATTATTGTTAGTACGTATCTCACAACAACATCGCAACATATATTAATACTTAGCTATTCTCGTGAACCTGTGACCTTGTGAAGATAATCATGAACCAAGTACGTCCTTCCTCCCTTTCTGCGAGAATAGTTAGGCCTAAATTAAATTTGGTGATCTATTGCATGTCTTTTCGCAGAACTGCATTTTGCGAAGAAATGTTTTCCTCCTTGTAGATTTTTGACCTTCGCAAGTAAATTTCTGCGAAATTCATCCATTTAATTTAGTAAGTAGTGTATTAAGTTAGAAAATTCATGAAATGGATTTTTTTAAAACAACATCCGTAATTTTTTTTTTTTTTGCGAAGGAAACATCTTTCTGAAATAAACGAACATTCTTGATGTAAATATTCGCAAGGTAAATATCATATGAACGGACTCCTGTCTGCGAAAGCAAACCATATTTTCATCCTGTTATCACTTCTTCTCTCTGTACGTTTTCAATTCTTCGCAGATGTGATTCCCAAAGGATGGTTAAGCTTCTATTTGTTAAAGTATTCTTTCGCCAATAATTATTGTTGGGTACGTGGTAGGCTCATCACCTACTGATGCAAATGTTGTCACCTACTGATACTCGTCACCTACTGATGCTCGTCACATTTGCGAAAAATTGAATATAATATAAAATTCCAAGACTTATGTCCTTCTAAATATCCTACTGATGCTTGCCAAAACTATATGACCCATCATATATGTTCTCGTAAAATGTTGTTCTCGTGAAAGTTGCACCTCTATTGATTCTCTGTATTATTGTTAGTACGTATCTCACAACAACATCGCAACATATATTAATACTTAGCTATTCTCGTGAACCTGTGACCTTGTGAAGATAATCATGAACCAAGTACGTCCTTCCTCCCTTTCTGCGAGAATAGTTAGGCCTAAATTAAATTTGGTGATCTATTGCATGTCTTTTCGCAGAACTGCATTTTGCGAAGAAATGTTTTCCTCCTTGTAGATTTTTGACCTTCGCAAGTAAATTTCTGCGAAATTCATCCATTTAATTTAGTAAGTAGTGTATTAAGTTAGAAAATTCATGAAATGGATTTTTTTAAAACAACATCCGTAATTTTTTTTTTTTTTTTTTTTTTTTGCGAAGGAAACATCTTTATGAAATAAACGAACATTCTTGCTGTAAATATTCGCAAGGTAAATATCATATGAACGGACTCCTGTCTGCGAAAGCAAACCATATTTTCATCCTGTTATCACTTCTTCTCTCTGTACATTTTCAATTCTTCGCAGATGTGATTCCCAAAGGATGGTTAAGCTTCTATTTGTTAAAGTATTCTTTCGCCAATAATTATTGTTGGGTACGTGGTAGGCTCATCACCTACTGATGCAAATGTTGTCACCTACTGATACTCGTCACCTATTGATGCTCGTCACATTTGTGAAAAATTGAATATAATATAAAATTCCAAGACTTAATACTTAGCTATTCTCATGAACCTGTGACCTTGTGAAGATAATCATGAACCAAGTACGTCCTTCCTCCCTTTCTGCGAGAATAGTCAGGCCTAAATTAAATTTGGTGATCTACTGCATGTCTTTTCGCAGAACTGCATTTTGCGAAGAAATGTTTTCCTCCTTGTAGATTTTTGACCTTCGCAAGTAAATTTCTGCGAAATTCATCCATTTAATTTAGTAAGTAGTGTATTAAGTTAGAAAATTCATGAAATGGATTTTTTTAAAACAACATCCGTAATTTTTTTTTTTTTTTTTTTTTTTTTCGAAGGAAACATCTTTATGAAATAAACGAACATTCTTCTTTGTAAATATTCGCAAGGTAAATATCATATGAATCGACTCACTGTCTGCGAAAGCAAACCATATTTTCATCCTGTTATCACTTCTTCTCTGTACGTTTTCAATTCTTCGCAGATGTGATTCCCAAAGGATGGTTAAGCTTCTATTTGTTAAAGTATTCTTTCGCCAATAATTATTGTTGGGTACGTGGTAGGCTCATCACCTACTGATGCAAATGTTGTCACCTACTGATACTCGTCACCTACTGATGCTCGTCACATTTGCGAAAAATTGAATATAATATAAAATTCCAAGACTTATGTCCTTCTAAATCTCCTACTGATGCTCGCCAAAACTATATGACCCATCATATATGTTCTCGTAAAATGTTGTTCTCGTGAACGTTGCACCTCTATTGATTCTCTGTATTATTGTTAGTACGTATCTCACAACAACATCGCAACATATATTAATACTTAGCTATTCTCGTGAACCTGTGACCTTGTGAAGATAATCATGAACCAAGTACGTCCTTCCTCCCTTTCTGCGAGAATAGTCAGGCCTAAATTAAATTTGGTGATCTACTGCATGTCTTTTCGCAGAACTGCATTTTGCGAAGAAATGTTTTCCTCCTTGTAGATTTTTGACCTTCGCAAGTAAATTTCTGCGAAATTCATCCATTTAATTTAGTATGTAGTGTATTAAGTTAGAAAATTCATGAAATGGATTTTTTTAAAACAACATCCGTAATTTTTTTTTTTTTTTTTTTTTTTTACGGATGTTGAAGAGAAGAGATTTTGTCTTGTAGAACTATTTGTTGGTGTAACTTCATATGATTTCTTCGCGATTGTTGATGAAGTACGTGGTGAATAAATCATTAGTCTTCTTCCTTTATCTACTGTGCTGTCTTTGTCCTTTGTGCCTTCTCCTCCGTTGGAATCTAAATTTTGTGCTTCATTTCCCCTTAATGATATTTCTCCCCTTTTACGGATACTTCTTGCTGTTTTGTCCATGTATCTTTATCTTATTTGCTTTTCCTTCGCGCTGGATTCCTATCTGTGTTTCTTTGAACTTTTATCGTGTGTTACTATTTTCTTTTGAGCTGTATCTCCCGCGATTATAGGAGATCTCGCTATTTTCTTGTTGCCTTAACCTTGTCCCGTGATTATATGAACTTTGTCTTTATTTGCCCCATTCGTTCTTGCGTATGATCTAGCTGTAAACAATATGGTGACATAATTGAATAATAAAATAGTTCTTCACAAGTAGTTACAATTAGTTCTTCATAATTAAATAATTAAATAGCTTTTCATGCTATTGAATGGAAAAATAGTTTTTGTTCGATCTTTGCTGAAGAATTCCACTATTTGTTCTCATGAGGGGCCCCACGAATTGTCCTTGTCAAAACTTTTCTTTTCTTGTCCACGCAGACATTTGGGAAGAAAACTTCTCATGAAGAAAGTCTTGTATATATTTTGGCGAACAACATCGCTTCTTTTGATATTTGGTATTGATCCGCATGCTTCGTTGGATTTTTTGTTGTTGTATCTTCACTTGAATTGTTGTTCTTTGGCTACTGCTCGCTGGTAATTATACTTCACTGAATTGATAGATGTTCTAATTAAGTGGACCGTGGATGACGTGATATATTTGAATCTCGCAGTGATATAATTTTGCTTTTTCTCATATCCGTTCCTAGACTTAATTTATCCATTTTCGTACTTAATGAGCAATTAATTGATCATTTCCTCTTGTTTATTGCCGGAACTTTTCTTCATTGGGACGTTTAATTAATTTCTGTCAAGTCTTGCTTCCCCCTGCGAGCTTTAATAAGCAAAAATTGGTATCAATACTAAATAAAAGTTCTCAATGGCTCATGTCCCCTGCATATGGGTTTGAAAATCAAAATTCATAAACAGTGAAACTATTATCCGAATTAGTTTTGAATCTAAATACCGAGATTGTTTTGGTTTACTGATGAATAGAGCTTAATTGGATGAAAGAATTTTCGAAAATCATTTTATGAAATAGTACGATTAAGGAAATTGAAATGGATCCATCCTTCTGAAATCGATTGTCACAAGATTATAAAGAAATCCCAGTTTGTGTCTAAATTTTAGGAGGTAATCCACATTTTACGAATAATAATTTTTTTTTTTTTTTTATCTAAAACGTAATCAAAAAAGGAAAAAGATGAGAAGAGATTAATCATTTTGGACGAATTTTTGGCGTAGCTTTATGTGAATTTCATTTTGTTGACAATTTTTTCGCCTCTGCTTCTGATCTTCAATTTTTCCACTTCTCCTTTTCTGTATACATTTCTTGCCCAAAACTTCTACATTTTTTCCCTGTATCTCTTAGATCCAATTGAATTCATCATCAACAATTCTTTGAATTTTCATCAATCCAACAAGCAGGTCCCCTCCTTCTAGCGCCAAAATGTAGTTGCAGGATTTCCCACAACACACCCCTTGTAATATCTTGATAATAATCTTTTAATCTAAACTAATTTGATATTTAAAATTCTAAAAATTGTAAATAGACACACGGATTTTTACATGGTTCGATCAATTTGATCTACATCCATGATTCTCTACTATGATTGATAAAGTTTACATTTGATTTTACATTTGATAATCTCCATTAATGGAGTTCTAAATCTAGTTTTGGGGAAGAAAATGATAAAGAAAAACACATTTTCTCTCTCTAAAATCTTTCTGAAAAATATCTCTCTCTCCTGAAAATTTCTCTCTCCTCAAGACTCTCTCAACTCTAAAAAATACATTCTCTTTTTCTCAATCTATTACATCTCTATTTATAGGAAATTACATAATGGGTGACAACTAAGTTGTCCTCTAATTTCGGATCTATCTTGCGATCCTCTCGTGAACTTTGTAACCATCGTGAAACAGACACGTTCTTCTCATGTTTCTTCAGTCGTCAACTTCGTCATTCTTTGAATTATTTTGTGACGCTCGTGAAATGTTGTTGAAGAGTTTTCAGTGACGCTCGCAGAAGTGTCATTAATTTCTCGTAAATATAATTGTGGCGATATTCTGATCCTACAGATTCCTTGATCTATTCTCTCTCATTGATTTCAACTTACACTTTTAATTACTTTGTTTATTTCTTTTGCTTTATGAATTTTACAACCAATACCCCCCTTTTGTGACAATTTTACAACTATAATCTCTTGCTCCTCGTGGGATCGACCTTGACTACCCTATATTACTCTTTAATTAGGTAGTAAAGTATTAATTAATTTGTTGTGGTTACGACACATATACAAATTTTGGCGCCGTTGCCGGGGAGCAATGGGCGATTTTAGTTGTTTTTATTTTTCTTTTTGCATTATTCTTGCTTTGTTAAATTCTATATTGTATCTAACTTAGTTTTGTGAACCTTGCTGTAGGTACTATATCTTTGGTGAATGCTTCAAGGGGGAAGACCGAGTCCAATTAGAATACATCTTCGATCCGGAACTCAACTAAGGGACTTTATTCGAGCGGTTAACACTCCGCTTCCTCATTCTACATCAAGTGAATTCGCAGATTCGGACATAGAAGAAGAAGCAATGGGTGATCGTACACTCAAGGACCTAGCTTCTCACAAGCTCGATACACAACAATGGTGCATCCAAACTAACTCAACTTTCGAGATCAAGCCGGGGTTGATTAGAGAATTACCAAAGTTCCATGGCATGGTGAATGAAGACCCAAACAAACATCTTATGGACTTCAATACCATAGTCACGGCCATGCTTCCACCGAATACTAATGCGGATGGAGCAATGTTGAAAGCTTTTCCGTTCTCTTTGGCGGGCAATGCTAAGGAATGGTTATATTATTTTCCTTCCGGAAGTATCACAACATGGAATGGGATGAAGAAACTTTTCCTCGAGAGATATTTTCCCGCATCAAAGGCTACTCAAATTCGCAAAGATATTTGTGGGATAAAGCAACATGTGGGAGAGTCATTATATGAATGTTGGGATCGATACAAGAGATTGGTGGCAAGTTGTCCACACCATCAATTTAGTGACGCCATGATAATCCAATACTTCTATGAAGGTATCCAAACAAGTGATAGATATCTTCTTGACGCCGCCGGTGGTGGTGCACTAGTGAACAAGACGGAGGCCGAAGCTACCGAATTGATTGAAAGTATGGAGGCAAACTCACAAGAATTCTATGCAAGAGGTGATTCAATGGTTAAGTTGGTGCATGAGGTTAGTGACTCGTCTTCACAATCCGATCAACGGTTAAACAACATAGAGAGGGTAGTGCAACAATTAGCCGCGGTAATTATTCCGGATGATGAAACCGAACAAGTAAATGCTTTATATCCAAATCCAAGGCCAAGGTACGATCCATACTCTAATACTTACAATCCCGGTTGGAAGGATCATCCCAACTTTAGCTATGCAAACAAGCAAGAGGCGGCTCCTAATCCATATGCGCAATAAGGTGGATTCCAACAATCACGTTTCCAACCTCAACAACAACAATTCCAACCACAACAAGTCAAGGAGCAAGATCCTTCGAATAATGACAAGTTGAATGTGATAATGCAAAGCATGCAAGGTCTCACTTCTATGTTACAACAAACCCAACAAAATACCGATTCGGCAATCAAGGATTTACAAACTCAAATGGGACAATTGGCGACCGATATGAACTTAATGAAAGCTCAAGCATCCACAAAGCTTCCTTCGCAACCCATTGTGAATCCAAGATAAAATGTTAGTGCGGTTACTTTAAGAAGTGGAAGACAAGTGGAGAGTCCAACTCGTCATGAAGAAGCTAGTGAAGAGGTAGTCAAAGAGAAGGAGGATGCCGAACCAAGGGATACTTCAACACCAACCGCCCAATCCAAGGAACCGGTTCCTACCTTCATTACTCCACCTCCTTTTCCTAGTCGTTTTGCTAAGTCCAAGAAGGAAGCTCAAGACAAGGCACTCATGGATATCTTCAAGAAGATCGAAATCAACATTCCATTCATAGAGGCCATAAGGACAATGCCAAGGTATGCTAAGTTCATGAAGGAATTGTGCACAAAGAAGGATAGGTTGCTTGATAATGAAATTACTAAAGTTGGCGAGAGTGCGTCGGCTATGCTTTTTAAGAAGATGCCTACAAAGTGCACGGATCCCGGTGGTTTCACGGTGCCAATTACTATTGGTAAGAAAAGGTTTGAACATGCTTTACTTTATTTGGGATATTTCATTAGTGTGATGTAGGCCGATATTTATGACTCCTTGAATCTTGGCCCATTGAAAGAGACAAGATTTATTATCCAACTAGAAAACAAGTCTAACATCTACCCAAAAGGGCTTGTAGAAGACATTCTAGTGCAAGTGAATGAGTTAATTTTTCCGGTGAATTTCTTTGTAGTAGATATGGACAACAATGAGAATCGTTCGTCTACTTCTCTACTTCTTGGGAGGCCATTTATGAAGACCGCAAAGACGAAGATTAATGTGGACAAGGGTACACTCACTATGGAATTCGACAAGGAAGTAATACACTTCAACATATTTGAAGCCATGCGCTACCCAAGTGATGTGCATTCTGCTTACTCCATTGATGTGGTTGGTTCATGAGCGCAACAAATGGTAGAATTGAATCGAGAGGACGAACTTGATGTGGTGTTGCAAAAGAGCATTGAATTGGACGTCCACGGCTTGCCTAACTTGGATGTTGAAATTTCCACGGAATTGGTGGAGACATGTGGTACCTTGACGGCATTACAAGAAGCTAAGGGTAATGTTTCCTATATTTCTTTACCCGTGAATGATGAATTACTTGTACCATCTATTGTGAAGGCGCCTAAACTAGAGTTGAAGCCACTTCCATACCATTTGAAGTATGCATTTTTGGGAGATGGAGATGAGCTTCCGGTGATTATTTCAAAGAACCTCACACCGGTACAAGAAGAACGTTTTCTTAGAGTCTTGAAAGAGCACAAAACGGCTATTGGTTGGACAATTGCGGATATCAAGGGCATTAGTCCATCCATATGCATGCATAGGATTCTAATGGAAGAGAACGTGAAGCCGGTACGTGATGCTCAGCGTAGGCTTAATCCTCCCATGATGGAGGTTGTGAAGAAATAGATACTCAAATTGCTAAGTGCGGGGGTGATCTACCCAATTTATGATAGCAAATGGGTTATTCCGGTACAAGTGGTGCCAAAGAAGTCCAGTGTTACGGTTGTTCGAAATCAAGACGATGAACTTGTTCCTACAAGAGTTCAAACCGGTTGGAGAGTGTGCATTGATTATAGAAAGCTTAATTCTGCAACCCGAAAGGATCACTTTCCCTTACCTTTCATTGATCAAATGTTGGAGTGGTTAGCGGGGCATTCTTATTATTACTTCTTGGATGGTTATTCGGGATACAATCAACTTGTTATTGCACCGGAGGACCAAGAGAATACCACTTTTACTTGTCCGTTTGGAACGTTTGCGTATAGACGGATGCCGTTTGGTCTTTGCAATGCACCAGCTACTTTCCAAAGATGCATGGTAAGCATATTCTCGGATTACGTGGAGCGCATTATTGAGGTATTTATGGACGACTTTAGTGTTTATGGCAATTCTTTTGATATTTGTTTAAACAACCTTGAACTAGTTCTTAAACGATGCATAGACACTAACCTTGTTCTTAATTGGGAGAAATGTCATTTTATGGTAAACCATGGCATAGTACTTGGTCACATTGTGTCCTCTCAAGGGCTCGAAGTGGACAAGTCAAAGATAGATTTAATAAGAAACTTACAATATCCCACTTCGGTGAGGGAAGTTCGTTCATTTCTTGGTCATGCAGGTTTCTATAGGCGGTTTATCAAGGATTTCTCCAAAATCTCCATGCCGATGTGCAAGTTACTACAAAAGGAGGTACTTTTTGACTTCAACAAGGAATGCATGGATGCTTTTGACAAATTGAAAGCAATGTTGACAAGTGCACCAATTATCAAGTCACCGGATTGTAATCTTCCATTTGAACTAATGTGTGATGCTAGTGATTATGCGGTTGGAGCCGTTTTGGGTCAAATAGTGGACAAGTTGTCCCATGTTATCTATTATGCATCTAGGACCCTCAATGATGCACAAATCAACTATTCTACCACGGAAAAGGAGTTATTGGCTATAGTGTTTGCATTGGAAAAATTTCGATCATACTTGGTGGATACAAAGGTTATTGTGTATTCCGATCATGCGGCACTTAGATACTTAATAAAGAAGAAAGAAGCTAAGCCAAGACTAATCTGGTGGATCCTATTACTACAAGAGTTTGACATAGAAATTCGAGATAAGAAAGGTGTGGAGAATACCGTTGCTGATCATCTTAGTAGACTTGTTATGTCTCAAGAAGAACTACCATTACAAGACCGCTTTCCGGATGAACAACTTTTCTCCTTGGAAGAATCAACACCTTGGTATGCGGATATAGTGAATTATTTGGCGACAAGGAAGGTACCTAGCACAATGTCTAACTTCCAAAAGATGAAGCTTAAGAAGATAGCGAAGCAATATGTGTGGGATGAACCATACTTATGGAAATATGGCGTTGATCAAATCATACGAAGGTGCGTACCTAACTCCGAGTTTCAATCTATTCTCTCCTTTTGTCATACTTTTGCATGTGGTGGCCACTTTGGTTCTAAACGTACCGCTCTCAAGGTTCTTGAAAGTGGATTTTATTGGCCCACCTTGTTTGAAGATTCATATGTTTTTTGTAAATCGTGTGATAGATGTCAAAGAACGGGAAATCTAGGTGCTCGAAATCAAATGCCACTCACACCAATTCTCGCCGTAGAGATTTTTGATGTGTGGGGTATCGATTTTATGGGCCCTTTTGTCAATTCGAATGGAAACTTTTATATACTTCTTGCCGTAGATTATGTTTCTAAATGGGTGGAGGGAGCCACCAAAACTAATGATTCTCAAGTTGTTTGTGATTTTGTAAGAGAATACATATTCACTAGGCACGGCACACCAAGAGTGGTGATAAGCGATGGAGGATCACATTTCAAGAAGTCTTTCCACGCTCTCCTCAAGAAGTACAACATAACACACAAGATTGGTACGCCTTACCATCCACAAACTAGTGGACAAGAAGAAATTTCAAACCGTGAAATCAAGTCCATTCTTGAGAAAACGGTGAAAACAACAAGGAAAGATTGGAGCTTTAAGCTCAATGATGCACTTTGGGCGTATAGAACGGCGTACAAAACACCGATTGGTATGTCTCCATATCGGTTGGTTTATGGCAAAGATTGTCATCTTCCGGTTGAACTTGAACATAAGGCTTATTGGGCGATAAAGAAATGCAACATGGAATATGATGAAGCGGGAAAACAAAGAAATTTACAACTAAATGAGCTAGAGGAGATACGTAATGATTCTTACGAAAGTGCCCGGATTTACAAGGAAAAGACCAAGCTTTTTCATGACAAGATGATTTCTCGGAAAAGTTTTGTTGTGGGGCAAAAAGTCCTTTTATTTCATTCTCGCCTTAAACTATTTCCTGGAAAATTAAGGTCCCGTTGGATTGGACCATATGTTGTTACTAATGTTTTTCCTTATGGTGCAGTTGAAATTACTAGTCTTAGAGACAACTCGGTTTCCAAAGTCAACGGCCATAGATTGAAGCCATACTATGAGAACATCGCCTATGTGAATGTGGATGGACTTCCATTTGAAGATTTTCTCCCTCTAGAGGAGTAATGTTAAGCAAGATCTATGTCGGGCCGTCGACTTTAAAACAAGCGCTAAGTGGGAGGCAACCCACCGGTTTTGTATTTCTTATCCTTTTGTTTTTATTTTCTTTTTGTTTTGTGTGTTTACTTTTCTTGTTTCATATCATATTAGGATTTCCTACCTTGACTTTACTAGGAGGATTCAATTACATTGAGGACAATGTAAGGTTTAAGTGTGGGGGAGTGGCTAAGCATATATTTTTGCATAAAAAAAAAAGAGTTTTTTTTTTTTGCATAAAACTTTCAACTTTTAGAGATTTAGAGTCACTAGCATGCTTCTAGGTATGATTACATAGATAATTCTGACCGACATAATTGAACTTGGAAGTGTTAGGGAGCTACGTTTGATTTCTTGCTTGTTAGAGTGTTAAATAATGGATTTAATCATGCCGGTGATGCAAATTTGGTGCAGGGAGAAGTGCGTTATTAGAGTTGTTGATCAATCATTAGTGAAGACTACCCATTTTCATATCATGCAAGGCACCGACCAAAAATTCTTCCTTTACTAAAGAGCTTCTTTTGAGTGTGTGTCACCGTACGTTAATTCCGGGTAGAATGGTGAGCTACCCAATTTCACACCAATTTCAGCACTATTTTGATCTCTTGAGTGCTAATTTTTGTCAATCATGAGGGTGACGTCTATAGATGAAAGCCTCCTTCTTGTAGTTCGATTTGCAGTTAGCACCATTCTCTCTCTCGACAACAACGGGTCCATAGAAACACCATAATCATCAACAACAAGGGAGCAACATCAAAATCTACAAGGAAAGTTGAAAAGGTTCAAGGTTTGAAAGCAACAATAGAACAAGAAAAAGAGCATAATTTTATATCAAAGTTGAAGACTTACAATACAATGAGGTAATTCTATATTCAAGTATGAAGACTAATTTACAATAGCGAAGAAAGCAAAAGGTGAGAATTATTGAAGTTTATGATTTCGAGACAATACAAGTTATGAAGAATCAAGCGGTAAAGTACTTTTCCACGGCCATGTTTGTTTTGTTTATTTTGTGTTTTGTTTCTCTTGTCTAAAAAAAAATTTGAAAAAAAAATATATATATGAGACAAGAGAAATATCTATTATTGTTTTGTTTTGAATAAGCCGTGAGGAATGAAAATCTATAAGGAAGTTTCAAGCGACAAGTATTTTGAGGAAAAAGGTTACAAATTGTTAAGGATCTATGAAGTTCGAAAGTTTATCATCAATAGTTGAAGCCGAAGACCAAGAAGATGAAGACAAGGAGCGGAAGACGTTTCTATTGGATTCCGTGAGAGTGGTGTTATCATAATTGGAAATCGGATGTGAAGGTAAGTAAGTAATCTCATCCTCAATATAAGTGGTTGATTTCCTCTCTTAGAGATTGTTAGAAAAATGGTTTTTCAAAATGTTAAAAGATGTGGGTTTTTCAAAATTTCGGAAGTTATCCTTCCTACCATTCAACGTGTTGCAGGAATTCTCTCTTCATCCCTACCTGCGCACATGTGAGACCCATAAAAAGCCTTCTTTTTAGTGCAATTATCATAAAACCCTTTTTGTGAGGCAGAAGTCGAGGTGAAATGCTTATTGATCGTTTCTCAAACACGTATTCTCTCATTATGGTGTGGTTATTTCTCACTCAACATTTAAGAATGAGAATATGTTCTTTAGTATTTCTAACTTCTTTTTACTAGCATGCAGAAACTCTATGTCCTCATAGCTCTTTGGATGCTTGGGACGCTGGAACGCTTTGTAGTTGTAAGTTTTAGTTTGATTTGCTCGAGGACTAGCAAAGTCTAAGTGTGGGGGAATTTGATAGGTGTAGAATACACCTAATTTACTATCTAGTAGTTATGCTTTCTTTGCTATTTTTCATGTAAATTATGTGTTTTACGTGTGTTTTAGAGTTATTAGGTACTCTGGAGTCGCACGGACGAAAAGAAGGAGAAATCATCCAATTTGAGAAAAAAGGGCATAATTGTCATTTCATAAGGCGAGCACTATCTGGAGCCCGGTAATGGTTAAGGGGCAACTCTTCTCGGAGGTATACTAAACGCAAACTAGCTATGGTTAAAGGGTTACCATCCAGGGTATCCCTTATAAATTATCAATGGGTGTAATTATCAAAGCACCCAAACTGGGGTGGTTTTAATGGTGGGTGTCTGAATCCATCTGACCCATATACCCACACCCGTGGGGCATACCCATCCAGACCCACCCCAATCATATTCTAAACCTAATCGAGAGATGATTTCTCTCATTCATCACCCCTTTCACCTGAAAACAAAATATCAGCTGCTGTAATAACCAAATCTCAGATCGAAAATTAGTTAAAGAACGGTGCTGAATCTCATGGTTTGAGGTTGTATAAGAGAGTCCGAGAAGAAGAGACGCCGAATGGAGATGATCGTGATGAGTAATGAGGGTTCAGTTCTGAAAATTGAAGAGAATCAAGAAGGGTTAGGATGGATTAATTTGGGTGCGATCGGTTGCTGAGATGAAACTCGAGACGTTGGAGATGGATCTGGGTACAGTTCTCAATTGAGAGATGGAGAAGATGAGGTGGTCTATTTTAAGATGAAATTAAGGATGAATTAGAACTGGGTTTGCTGTTTAACTCAGAAATTAGAGATGGGTTTTGAGAGAATAGAAGAACTCAACTGATGTTATTGATTTTCATGGGATTGTAGTATTGGTTAAACTCAACAGAGAGGAATATGGGTTCTGTGGTAGTTGGAAGGAGGAACTGAAGCTGCTGAATTCTGTAGTTGATGGGTTCGTGGCTGGAGATTATTGCTACTTCCATGGGTTTTCTGTTTTATCATTGTAATTCAGAGAAAAAGAGAATGGGTTCCATGATTGGTGGTGCAGAATTGAGTTCATTGTGTTGTTATGAGAGACAGTGGTGGATCTGATGCAGCAGTGAACCAAGAACAAGTAGTATGATGCTGTTGGTGCTTAAAAATGAGTTAGATGAATGTATAGGTTTACAGGGTTGAAGCTAATGGATTGGTTATGCTTGTGGAGGTGCATAAGCAAGGACTGAATAGGTGCATATTGATTTGGGTTAGTTCTTGTTTGAATTGGAAGTGTGCTTCAATGGGAGATGGAGCAGCTGTTTTTGAAACTGGTGCTGGATTTTGCATCTACATATGATAGGGAACTGTAGGGTATATGTTGTCTTGGCTTGCGGAGAACAATAAAGGTGAAACTGGTGGATTTCTGCGATTATGGGAGTTTCTGAGAATTGATATTGGTGATGCAACTGAAATGGATAGTAGAGAAGTGAACAGCCATCATGGCTGGGTATGCAGGGGAGGAACGGCCATTATGGCTGGAAATGATTGCAATTGAGTTGGCCTGGCAACTCAGCCCAGACAGGCGAGTTTGACCCGAGCTGACTCAGTGGTTTGACTCGGTGACTAATGATAGACTGACGGTTGGCCTATTTGACCGTTAGTCCTAACGGTTGACCAACAAAATATTCCTTGCCCGGTGTAGAATTTTTCAGGTGGCCGGCGGTGGAGGATTCCGGCCAACTTCTGGCCAAAAACACATTTTTTCGGCGAGCAAAAATACAGAATTTTGGGTGGACTTCTCTCATGTGTGTGAAGACTTAGAATTGGGAATTGGATGAAAACTTGGAAGTTTTGGAGAATTGGACTAGAAATTGGAATATGGCTCAATTTGGGAAAGTGTTGTTCTTTTGGAATGAGGATTCTTTTCCTACAAAGATATGGAGAGTATTGAAGCCTATAAATAAGAGAGTTCTCTACAACCTTTTACACACATCTACTTTGGAGAAGGAGTTAAAGTGCACAAGGATTGGAGGAAGGAGCAACCATCATCTTTTCAATAAGTTTTTCTTTCTTCCTTTATCATTATTATTATTGTGTGAACTCTAAATTATGAGTAGCTAATTTTCTTATTGATTGAGGATGAATTCCTAGTTCTTAATATATGGTTTGAGTTTTGTTTCAATTCTACTTTGAAGTTTTTCATATGATTATCGATTGTTTTTACTAATATTAATGTTTATGTTTGATTGATAGGTCGTTTGGGTGGCCAACTAAATTGATTTGTTAATTAATCTAAAGCTAGTGAAAGTTAGGGGATAAGTAATCGTTTCTTGACTATTTACATAAGTAGAAAACACAAGACCTTGTGGAGGGATTCCGTGGAGCAATTGTGTGTAAAAACAACGTTAGCAAGTGGACCTTGATCTAAGAGTTTAACTACTAATATCAACCTAATAAATTCATGAATCTTAATGCGTTTAACTAAATTACATCTTGGGTGATCTACTACTAGGTGGTTTGATGAATAGAATCCGGTAGGCGAGAAATTCCGTATCCGGTGAAATAAGGGATTTTGGGGTTAGCACTGATCTAGATGCTATACCTACGGATGGTGATAATCTATGACTAATAACAAGTGGAAAAGAACATAACTTTAATCATTGTTTTGCAGCGAAGAAGGATTCCTTGATCTATTCTCTCTCATTGATTTCAACTTACACTTTTAATTACTTTGTTTATTTCTTTTGCTTTATAAATTTTACAACCAATACCCCCCTTTTGTGACAATTTTACAACTATAATCTCTTGCTCCTCGTGGGATCGACCTTGACTACCCTATATTACTCTTTAATTAGGTAGTAAAGTATTAATTAATTTGTTGTGGTTACGACACGCATACACCGGACACCTCATCTCTCACTTACATGGATGGCTTCTGGCAGCTGCCCAAAAATGGTCGGCCGCGCTTCTTTTAAGACCGTGAATTCTACGACCAACTATGACAGGCTATACAACGATGCTTCATGAACATCGATTATTTTGAGTTGCTTGTTTAAAAGCGATGCTTTACAAGCATCGATTGCAAACGATATTTTATGAATATCGATTTCACAACTAACTTAATTATTTAACCTAAGAGCATTGCATGATATTTTTGCGGTAAGTCTCACAACTTGACTTGTCACATATGACAGCCCGCCGCTTAGTTTACGTGTGATTGGTCAAAGTAATTAGGTCTTGCAGGAAAGACCCGCTCACCAACTTGATACACATATTCTACAAAATACTCTAGACATCAAATATGTCACAAACTTGGGGGATGTTCATCATGGTATTGGTCTAGCGGTTTACAGCGTGCAAAACGCCCATTATGAGAAAGTTTCAGGAAAGGCGGACAGTTAGTGGCAGTAGAGAAGTAGTGGGTATAAAGTTGACCAGTCTTCCCCTCATAGTAGGAACGTGGTTTTCATCATTTTACACGATCCCCACTTATCTGTCACTTAACTATTTCCACTTCCTATGAGATCAGGGTGTGTTCGACTATGAATTGTACAAATAGATTTTCAATCTATTTAAAAAAAAAAAGGAGTTAATTAACACAAGTATCCAGAAAACACCAAGAACTAATAGCTTACATTCTCCAAGAAGGTTCTACATTCTGTTACAAGTCATAAAATAACCACACTTTCATAGTTCATCATTCTGATCTCAACACCTTCTTTGATTCCCTCCATAAGATCAGCCCTTTTCCTTCATTTTTAACCGAAGCAAGACTGGAACGACCATTTTTTGGTTTAGTCCATAATTGTACAGATTGATCTCTCGAATCTAAAGTAGTCATGTGCAGTACATTTGTTTAGGGTTTAGATTCGTTTCTCGACGGCACACCCAATTTACCATTTTGAGCAGAATCAGTTTTTACCCTACTACAAATTGGCGACCACGGTGGGAGATTAATCTCTCGGTTGCAAAGTCAATTTCTCAATTTTCACTTCAATTTTCTCAATTTCAAAATGGTGGATCTTAGGTCGGGATCAGTAACAAATCCTTATGCTACCGGCGCCGACAATACTCCTAATGCCAATATTCCTGTAGTTGCAGGAAATCCCACAACACACCCCATGTAATATTATGATAATAATTTCTAGATCTAAATATATTTCATAACCAAAATAAAGATTAAGGTTCTAAAATTGTAAAATAAGACACAAGGATTTACGTGGTCCGATCAATGTGATCTACATCCACGGGGTTAGGGTTCTTCACTATGATTATTTAAATTATATTTGGATTACATTGAGACTCCATTAATGAGTATTTGGAGATCTTGATTTAGGTTTTGTGGAAGAAAATGATAAAGAAAATAAATCTCTCTCTCTTACAAAAAATGTGTATCCTCCCTTTCTCTCTCCTGCCTTTCTCTTTATATAGGATATTTCATAGTGGATGACAGCTATGTTGTCCCTTATTTTCGGATCTGGCTTGCGGCAATCTCGCAAGAGCTTTAATGTTAGTCTTCACAAACGCTTTAAACTTCGCAGGATCATCATGCTTTTCTCATGTTTCTACCATCGTCATCTGTTACGTCATTTTTCTAATCCACTTGCGACACTCACAATGTGTCGTTGATGAAGACTTCATAATTGTGTCCTTGTTGAGATATTCTGATCCTACATCTTGCCTCTTTTTTCCTTAAATATTGCTTGAAGAGCGATCTTTTAGGAAAAAAATATGTTTCTTATAGTAGTCTTTGATCTTTGTTGATGAAGGAACGAGCGAAATAATACTTGACTTAAAAAGTACGTACTTGCCTCTATTCTTTTGTGAAGTTCTGGAGCTTTGTGAAGTAAATAAGAAGCATCAACTCTTGAAGTATAAGAAGTACTCAATCCTTGAAATATAAGAGTATCTGTCTTTGAATGATAGTAATAAGTATTGCCTCTATTCATGAGAAATTATTACTTTATTTTTGGTGAGGATTCTTGTCCACATTAGAAATGATTCTTGCCGAGAAGATAAAGAACACAAAATGTTTTCTTGGTAATCCATAGCTGCCTCTGTTCTTTATTTATGAGGGTAGAATCCTTGAGAAAATATTGAATGAGCGAGTTATTTCTTCATCCTTATCTTGCCTCTACCTCATGATAGTATAATCTCTTCAAGGTGCTTTTAATTGTGCGAAATAATTAAGCGAAATAACCACATTCTGCAAAATAATCACATTCCGCAAAATTCTGACACATTCTGCGAAATTCTGGCTCATTCTGGGAAAGTATGAATAGTAATCCTGTGAAATTATGAATAGTAATCCTGCGAAATTATGAATAGTAATCTTGCAAAATTCTGAATATTTCTGCGAAATTATGAATGGTAATCCTGCGGAATTCTGAATACTTCTGCGAAATTATGAATAGTAATCCTGCGAAATTCTGAATAATACCCCTGAGAAATTCTGAATAATACTTCTGAGAGATTCTGAATAGTACTCCTGAGAGATTATGAATAGTACTTATGAGAGATTCTGAATATGATCTGCATGAAAAATGATTAGTATTTAAAAAAAAAAAAATTGTTTTATCATGTGGTCTTATTTTGCCTTCCTAAGTAAAGGTCTTATTTTTCCATCTTTTTGCATTGCGACAAAATCGCAGGACGTCTATTACACTTTCATGTAGAAACCCATTGATCTTGCCTTAACTTTTTGTTCTTTTGTATTTTTTGCTGCGACAATATGACAGGCCTAAATTTTCTTGCGAAATTAAAGCCCCATGACATTTCCGTCCTGCGATTTACACTTGCATGAAATGACCCATTGATCATGTCTTATCTTTTATTTTGTATTATTGCCTCTCCAGGAATGTTGCAAAAATATGACAAGTCTAAATAATCTTGCAAAAATATAGCCTCATGACATTTGCGTTTTAAGACACTTATCAGCTCCCTAATGGAGGGTGCCGCCCTTATCTTCCCCCTGGTTGCCCTTTCAAGGAGACGTACTTCTGCCATACAAGACTAGCTCCTCCCATCCAGTCCTAACAACAACCAGTTGTGTTCGAAGCCTATTATCCCTTTTGCTTATATGGCTTATGGTTACGAGACTGCACCCTAAGTGGGGTTTTCTTCGGGCTGAGTGCATCATAGCCAAGACTTGCCAAGAATGGTCAGGGTAGTTTCATACGCCCCGGGCACCCTTGGTTTAACCGTGTACCTCGGTGCCTTGGTCATACTCTACACCCCTTAGGATAGCTCTTATTACATCAGTCGCCCAACTCAATTCATATGCTCAAGTTTAGAATCCAAGGTGTCTCTCCTGGATGGGATTTCATGGACCCCAAATCTCCATGGCTCAGGTTCCAGCAGCGGTGTAACCTTATCGCTGATCCATGCAACAGATACCCCCTTCTATGACGTACTTTAGGTCTTTCATTTGCCTCTTGCGAAATTTTATTCACGAATTAGGGTGTACGCCATAAAGGTTTGTCCCATTCTGGATCTTAGATTAGATCATCTCTTACGATATTTTCGCATTTCTTTATTCTTTCATTCTCATAATATCATATCATTTGAAGCAAAATAAATATTCAAGAGAAATTATAATACATTATAATTTTGAAATCTTTGCATTTCTGCGATTGTATCGCATTTTAGTAATCTTTGAAATCTTTCAAATATCTTTGAAGTCTTTGAAATATTTGATAAAATCTTTGAAATCTTTGAAATATTGTACTTTTGATGAAATCTTTTATTTTCTGTAAAAGAAATATTCTAGAAAAATATATAAATTGAATTTTCTCAGCTTTTTGTCAATAAAATCAAAAATTTGTATTTTTAAATAATCATAAGTAAAATATTCAAGGAAGTGGTACTTAGCTTTCATGTGATTTTCTGTTGTTGTCATCTCTTGCGAAGTATATGATTTGCTTGTGAATTGAGAGAAATGAACTCTTGACCTGCCTCTTGCATACTATCGCACCATACCAACTGTTCTAACCCTCTCTTGCGAAATTAACTTGCGAAATAGTCATCACCTTTCTTCTTTGCGAAATAATCAAAGATTAACTCTTGACCAACTATACTAGAGCTGTCGTGCGAACTTCCATCGACCTAACCAATTAATTGTACTAGAAATTCGCAACTGTACAACTTCTGTGCGAACTTAAGCCTTGATATTTCGTTTACTGTTAGGTGAACTTTAATGGGCTTGGACGAACTAGGCTTGAATGCTACGCATTTCTTCTTCACGCTGGTATTGAGTAGATGACTTAGGCGAGGTAAACATCTTTGCAAAGCACTCGAATATCTGCGAAGTTTTCATTCTTGCTGCAAATGTTCGCAAGGTAAAAAAATTGTGAATTCCCATTGTTGCTAATTCTTTTCTGCTATTGTTTCATTTGCCTGCCAGCTTCTTTGTTTTGTTCTTCTCAGAATGGCTAAATTTATTTCCTTGTGTGTCTTTGAAACCTTTGAAGTTCGTTTTCTTGCGAAAGCTTGAGGATATTCGAGTACGCGACATCAAGCTCCTTGTCTTTGCTGATGATCAATTGTGTTACTCCTCTTATACTATTCACAAATTAGTTGGTGTATCTCGCTGGATTCTGCGAAGATATCTCTACTAATTTACTCTTCATATAATTATCAAAGTAAACGTCGCTGGTGAATGATGATATTAATGATTACAACCGCATCCGTGTCCTTTTTCTTGTCATTATCCTTGCATGTTGTTGTTCTTTTCATCTTCGCATACTGGTTAAACTCATGTCTTTGCTGGATCTGTAACTCTTGGTGATAACTTGGTTTATTGACGAAATGAAATGGTCTCATTCTATTTACTCCGTGCATGGTGTTGCTTATCTTGAACTCGCCTAAGTAACTTAAATGGATGGTGACGAAGTGGGCTCTTAATTTCCTTACTTTGCTGGTGGTCTCAAAGTTGATCTTTGCGAGAACCTCTTTCTAAATATTCTCCTTATATATCCCTTCTTTTCCAACTAGCCTTTGCTCTTTGAAAAATGTCGATTCAATAAGACTCTTGGTGTGAAGGTACAATTTTGATGTACATGAATAATGATGAATCTGTATTTCATGAGTTGAATTTTCTGAACAAGAATCTTCGTGTATATTGTAAAGCTTGATTACTGCATGATGTGGATTGAGTTGATTGCCTCGAACTGAATTGTTGCGAACTAGATAGAGTATGCGAATTGACTTTGTGAAATGGTTTTATATCTTCAAAGTGACTGAACTAACTTTTCATCTGATGGGTTGCTGCGAATCCTTGTTGTCCCTTTGCAGATTTTTTTTTCTTTCTGTGCGGATTTCCATTTGAAGAAATGTTCATGTGTTCATATTATCCTTCTCTTTCCTTTATATTTTTCGGATTACCTAAACTGGGTGAATCCTCACCACTCTATATGAAATCTTTCTTCGCAGCTGCAAAACACATGTTTATTCTCACCATTGGATATCGTGGTTGTCTCCTCTTTGGACGATTGATTGTTGAGAAGATAAACTTCTCGGACTCTCCTTCTTCCAAAGTCCTCTTTGCTTTCACCTCTTGCGTTCTCTTCGCATGATAATGATAATTTCTATCATCTGCACCTACACTTCTTCTTTGCTGGAGTTTTAATTTAACTTTAACTTGCTCTCTTTGTACTTGCGTTTGGCTTGTAACTAACTCCATTTGAACTTGCACGTCCTCTTTAATTGTTTCTGTTTTTGAACCATATGATTGTTCATCTTTTCATTCATCTCCTATTTATGTATACATGCCTCTTGTACTAGGTCAACTCTAATTGGTTACTGATGAGATGGTTCATACAAACAAAAAGATAGAATCTCGCAGATAGATGGCTGGTGAGAATTTTCTCCCGGAGTTCTCCGTTAACAATCTGTTCTTGGGAGTTCTTCCAATCTTACATTGCAAAACTGCTTTCAAAAACTCATTGCGAATCATGTTTTAATTTGAAAATGAAATCATGTTTCTTCTAGTGCAGTATTTGGTGGCGGGATATTGTCTAATTTGTCTTCATGATAGTAAATCTCAAGATCTGTATTTCGAAGGTCGATGGAGACGATATGATCTTGATTACATTGAATTTCATGATAGTTACAACAGTTTTTACGTTGGATTCCCTCTCCTAGAGGGACGTAGGGTGAAGTTTACCGGTGATGCTCTGTCGAAATAAATTTTGACTATTTTATCTCTTTTCTTCGCTGGTTCCTCCTCTTCACTAATCTTTCTTTGCTTGACGAAAATTATAACTACATTATTTGCAAACTTCTCTGAACTGTATCGGTGGATTTTTCCTTCATTGTTGTTCATACCATCGACTCATAATTTCGCAGAAGTAAACTAATATCTCCATTCGCTGCTAATGATTTGTGTTGGGAAAGTTCAGCCTCTCATTGGTTATTGTTCTTTTGTCTTTATTTCCTTGTCGAACCTGTGGAGCTAAAATGTCCTTGACGTGAAACTCGCAATATCACTTCGCCGCTTCCATTTTATCCTAAAATTCCCAGGTCTAAATATTTGTACACAAGAGATTTATCCCTTTTGAATAGTTTGTTGATGTCAGGTCCTTTATTGTCTTCAAATCTCTATTGTTGTTGACCTTTTTTGTCCTTTTCGATTCCCACGTAATAAGCTTCTTTACTTGTTGTGAATATATTCAAAAGTTTCTACTGCTACCTTATGCTCATATCTCTTCGCAGTTGATGGGGCCACTTTGACGAGTAATCACACGAACTGAATTTTCACTACTAATTTTCTCACTGGACATAATTCATTTCTTCCTTCATCATTAACAAAATCAACTATTACTCATGGAACTGCGCCTAATATTTCCCATTTATCATTGGCGAGATTGGAATTTCTTTCTATCTTCGTTGATCTATTGTTGACGACGATCCTTTCAATTTTATGCTGTGATGTTGCTTTGGGCGAATATACTGTATCTTCCTTTTTCCTCTATCTTCTTCGAGTTTAGTACATGTTGCCTGAAGATGATTATCTTCATCTTAAACTGTCGTGTTTACCCCTAATACTTGAAGATCCAGTGTAACCAAACTTCAATGGAACTTTCTTGAATCAACAAAATTAGGTAGGAATCCCTCCCTGTTTCTAGCGCCAATATGTAGTTGCAGGAAATCCCATAACACACCCCATTTAATATTATGATAATAATTTCTAGATCTAAATCTATTTCATAACCAAAATAAAGATTAAAGTGCTAAAATTGTAAAATAAGACACAAGGATTTACGTGGTTCGATCAATGTGATCTACATCCACGAGGTTAGGGTTCTTCACTATGATTATTGAAATTATATTTGGGTTACATTGAGACTCCATTAATGAGTATTTGGAGCTCTATATTTAGTTTATGGGGAAGAATATGATAAAGAAAATAAATCTCTCTCTCTCTTACAAAAAATGTGTATCCTCCCTTTCTCTCTCATGCCTTTCTCTTTATATAGGATATTGCATAGTGGATGACAGCTATGTTGTCCCTTATTTTCGGATCTGGCTTGCGGCAATCTCGCAAGAGCTTTAATGTTAGTCTTCGCAAACACTCTAAACTTCGCAGGATCATCACGCTTTTCTCATGTTTCTACCATCGTCATCTGTTACGTCATTTTTCTAATCCACTTGTGACACTCGCAATGTGTCGTTGATGAAGACTTCGCAAATGTGTCCTTCTTGCGATATTCTGATCCTAAAATTCCTGATACTGACACCAATTTTCCGCCTACTAGCACCATTAATATGTCCCATGGCGTTGCATCCTCTACCCAAACACCAGTGGCGCTGGGAACACTCCCTATGGTGTGACGCCTCCTATCACCAGAGCCGCTGCTACTCTTTCAAATATTTCTTCGAGTGTAACACCTCCAATCACCACCATGGCTAGTACTACTTCCCCGTCAGGATGGGAGGCTGGAGAAGCATAAGGAAACCAACATCCCATTACCATTATCGATTAGTGGAGAGACAAGAAGTCTTTGGTAAAGCTCAAACAGACATGGCTACAACTCAGAAAGAAGTGCTCACTTTCCTCAAGACACTAACAGAATGACTACCACCAGATTCGCGTCAGCCTCAAATTGAGAAGAAAAGGAATGCTTTCATTACTCCTTACGAAAGCACTTCGACCAGGCGTACCTTTATGGATGAAGAGGATCGCGTTGCTCCTGAACATCCATCAGAAGGGAATCAATAATCCAATTTTATCACACATGAAAACCTGGAAGGACTTCTCTAGAATCAAGGAAAGAAAAACTCGGATACCATTCATAAGCACCAACCTCCTTACCCTCATGATGTGCAAAGAGTTCCTCTTCCAATAGGATATTCCTCTCCTTGATTTTCCCTTTATGACAGTACTGGTAACGCTCGTGAACACATCTCTCATTTTTTTTGGAATCATTAGGAGAGCATGAATACAACCACGTTCTTTTCCTGAAAGAATTCTCAAAATCACTCACTAGAAGAGCATACACCTGGTACAACAATATTGTACCAAATAACATAACCAATTAGTGTGATATGGTTACCGCTTTCTACAAGAAATATTTATTTGTGTCTTAGCAAATCACTCTGTCAGACTTAGGAAGAATGTTTCAGCGAAGCAATGAGCATCCAAATGATTATATCAACTGGTTTAGAATCCAAGCACTGGATTATCACGATCCAAATGTGACTGAACAACAGTTGGTTGATTTATGCATTAACAGTATGGTACCTGTCTATCGCGCTTTACTGGAGAACCTGCGCTTCCAAACATTCTCTGAACTCCGTGAGGCTGACAGCACCAGCCTTGCTGGAAAGAACCAGACCCACCAGGAATGAAGATGCACGTGAGATTCGAGGAAGCAGACGTCTCGTCAAAAAATAATACAATACTCAACCTTCTGTAAGCGTGGTAGGTGAAGGAGGAAAAATAAAGGCTCCAGCTGTGGAACAACAACCCAAACGTGCGGCACCAGCACAACATACATCTCAACTCCAGAAGGCTGCGACTAAGACTCCTGTACATCAACAATAAACTGAGAGGCTGCTCCAAACTTCCCATTTCCAATCGAAGAGGTAATCGATCTCCTGGTGGCATGGATTCAAGATGATGCTATCAAGTTACCTCCTATCAGATGTCCATCAACCGAAAATGAAATGGAAGACCCCAAATACTGTCGTTACCATAAGTTCGTCAATTACCCCACCAATGACTGCAATAAGTTGAAACGCATTATCAAAGAGAAGGTGGATGCAGGGGAGCTTCAACTGGGCACTGAGGGAGTTCACAGAGATCCTCTTCATGTTAGGAGCTGCATGCTTTCTGGGGACTCCATCCACAAAACCGTGCAATCTATGATGGAGCATTTATGTGAGATTCTTTATTTCTCCAAGGCGCGGCGTCAAGACATATTTGCATCCCTTAACCGTGTTGTATCAGGCAAGCAGTTATTTTCAGTCGGAGAAGCTTCCCCCAAATCCCAACCTCTCCTGGAAATATAACTGGGGACTCCTAACTGCCGCTTACCTCAAAGGCGTCAAGTTCAACAGCACACTGATTGATGCAGCCTCTGACTTTAACATCGTCACTATCAAGACTCTGAAGGTTGTAGGAATTACAAAACAAGAAGTTGTTCACTTCCCAACTGTGATGGAAAAAAAAAACTCAGAATGAGATTCTAAAGATGCTTACGGATGCATTAATCTCGAAATCAAGGTAGGAGATGCCTTAACACACACCAAGTTTCATATTGTTAAGGAATACCCAAATTATGATATGGTCTTGGGGCGCTCATGGATACATAATAACAAAGTGAAGCTATGAGTATGTCCTTTTCCAGTGTCTGTACCTGAGAGGGTCTCCAACAAGCCTTCCAACCCTGAAGATTACTTGCTGCCATATCGACAACTCGCAAATGTGACACAACTACCTGGAGAGGGTGCATCAACATTTTTTCGCAGGTTCCGAACATAAGTAAGTCTTATTGAATAACCTTTTTCACAACCAGTCACTCCTCCTTCCCTCAAGGCCTGGGGACTCGATCCAATTATTAACCCAGCTTTCACTAGGAGATGTGAATGGGATGCTGGTGCTTTCAATTTTTTTATAAAGTGTTTAGAAGATGTCTCAGTCAAAGATAATGAATCTAAGAATCAAGTAGCTATGTGATAGGTGTCTAAAACACCTATATATTTATCTATTGTTTATGCTTTGTTTGCTTAGTTTTCTTGTAAATTATGTATCTTATGTTTTCTTTTTAATATTTAGGTACTTCGGAGTTGTTGAGAAGTAAAAGACGGCTACATTGGGCAAACGTTGGAGCGAATAAGAGCAAAAAGATCAAGGCGCGGGTGAGAGACATGGGGATCAAGCCAGGTCAACATATGAGCTCCATTTGGTTGTCCCTTATCCTATTCATGGGTGCCTAGAGTTATTCTGGCCACCCCCTATCTACTTCACCAAAGTGGTTATATCCACTACTCTTCCTACACAAAACCTAAATTTCAGAGACAACAAAGCATTTATTTTATTTATCTACCTGAAACTGAGAAAAACATGGTTGCGGCTGTTCACAGAAATTGAGAAAGAAAAGTCGGCAAAGAAAGATGGAGTTGAGAGATGAGCAGAGCTCAATGTAAAAAGGCAATGATTGTGTTACGAAGAAACTTAGGGAATAAGAAGGATTTTGGGGAATTGATGATGTTGTGAATCGAAGTAGGAGAGTTTGCTGTAACAAAAGAAGAAGCTGCTGTTGGTATTGATGATGAATAGAAGAAATTGAATGTTAGGGTTCGATGAATGGGTTCAGTTCTGGAGATAATTAAATGGGTTTGTGATAGAACCTAGGTTGGATCGATTTACAAGGAGGATTACAGAAATGGGTATCTGTGATGGTTTTTAGGGTTGCTGTGGTGGTTGTTGGCAGAGATTGGAGTTGGCTTGAGTTACATCTTGGCCTGAAATTACGACCAAAAATTGGGCTGTGGTTGTCGTAGTTGATGACTGTGTTGATGGGGGTTTAGAGAGTCAATACATGGAAGGAATGGCAAAGGCAAATGTGGAGTTCAGGCGAGATGTGTGCTGCTAATCCAAGACTTGTTGTCGTCGGTTTTAGCTGGAGTCGATGCTCAGCTGCCATGGGTAGAAGGGCATGAATGAATGAGAAGGAGCTGTTGGTGGTATTTATGGAATGGAGTTGCTTTCTGGCAGATAGAGTTGATGCAGCTAGGCAAGATGGTGAAGGTCAGGCGCTGTTGGGCAGTGTTGAGTGAATGGGTGTTGTCATAAGCACTGTAAGAAGATGTTGGCTGTGACTGGAGTTTGCTGTAGGTTTGTGAATGCACGATGAGTCGAAGGTTGACTCTGTTGGTTAGTCACAGAAGCAGTGAACAGCTGGAATTGCAGAGTTGGTGGTACTCTTATTGGTCATTTGAGTTGAGTGGAACTGCAGGCTAAGTGATGTTGTTTCATTGTTCGAGTCGAATATAAAGCTGATGGTACTGATTCATTTCAACTGAAATGGAAATGGCTTTGTGTTGGTTAGGGGTTTTATTGGGTTCAAGAATGAATGCTGTTGATATTGGGCACTTGAATGAAGCTTAAGATTTGCAGCTACAAAGTTGAAATGGGAATGGACTGTTAACTGTTGGCTTGAGAAGATGATGGTGTTAACCGATGCGGCTAAAAAAGAAAGTGGTGTTGCTGTTGCTGTCAGTAAGAGAAGCAATGGTAATGGAGCTGTAGTTTCAGGTAGCTGTGTTGGTGTTTAAACGATATTGCAGAGAGGGAGCTGCCTGGTGGAAATGGGTTGTTGCGGGTGCGGTTAAGAGGCGCCAAGGAAAGGAAGCTGCTGCAGCAGTGGAGTCGGTCTTGTATCTTCAGTTGGTATGAGAGATAGATAGCATAGCAGTTGAGCTCTGCAGAAGTTGGTTGTGGTGCTTGAAGTGGGAAGTGATGCTGCAGGTGGTTTGCAATGACAAGCTGGGAGTGAAAGGGAGCATGAGCAGCTGGGGTGGATAGAGTTGAAGCTGCAGTTGAGGAATCCACAACCATCATGGCTAGATACAGATTTTGGAATGTGCAATAGCTAAGGCCAAAGCCATTCAGCTGAGTTAGCACTAACTCAGACCTGAATGAGCTGATAAGGTACAGACCGAGTTGACTGACCGGTGAATTTTCCGGCGATCGAATTCCGGCGCCGGCGGCCTGGTTCCGGCTATTTTCCGGCAAAATATCCAGTATTCCGACGACTATTATATGGCATATTTTCTACGTGGGTTTTCTCCTATGTGGGCTTGGTGGACACAATATATGGGCTTTTGAGACTTAACCTAGTTTTGGAAGGGAGAAAAAGCTACAAAAGGGAAAGTTTTCTACAACTTTGCTTATCACGTATTTTCTATTCTAAAGGGAGTTTTGCAGAGAGCTGGAACTAGGGTTTGCTTCCCTGTTATTTTCATCTTTATTATTTCATTTATTATATTTGATGATGAACTCCAATATTATGAGTAACTAAAACTCTTCTTGATTAGGGGCGATTTCGAAGCCCGAAATATGAATCTTCAATTGATATGAAATAACTTATTCTCTTGCATTCATTTATGTTATTGATTGATTTTCTACTATTCTAATATTGTCTATGGATTATTTGTTAAGGGTTTAAGTTCGAAATTGAATCATTAATTCTTAATATATTTGCTAGTTTAGATTTTCTTCGACCCGTAATTGTCTAGAGACGATAAACACAAGTAGCAATATGTGGGTACTGATGATGGGACTTTGTTAAGTATCCATATGTAGAAATCAACACTAGTAGGTGATTCATGCTTTTGAGTTCATCACTAGGAGCAACCTTATCTCATAGAACTTAGAGCATTTGTTTAAGTCAAACCTAGTAAGCGTACCTCTAGGAAACTTGGCAAGTAGGAACCGGTAGTCGAGCGCTTCAGTATCCGGTGAGCTAGGAGATAATAACGGAATAGTTGAGCGTACTAATTATTCTAGGGTTGTTAGTAACATGATAATGCAACGAACTTGGCTATATATCAATTTGGTTTGAATTCTGTGGTCTAGAATGAACCTTTAATCAATTCCATCTCATATTTGAATACATTTTACAATTTTCAGATTTTGTACAACACAATCATCTTTGATAAGAGTATTTGCATAACAACTTAGACTTCATTCCTCCCTTGGGACGATCCTGCTTACATTATACTACTTGCTAGTGTAAAAGTAGAGAAATATTATTTTTGCGAGATTCGACACCTCGTCAAAATTGGCGCCGTTGCCGGTGAGCTAGGAGATAATAACGGAATAGTTGAGCGTACTAATTATTCTAGGGTTGTTAGTAACATGATAATGCAACGAACTTGGCTATATATCAATTTGTTTTGAATTCCGTGGTCTAGAATGAATCTTTAATCAATTTCATCTCATATTTGAATATATTTTACAATTTTCAGATTTTCTACAACACAATCATCTTTGCTAAGAGTATTTGCATAACAACTTAGACTTCATTCCTCCCTTGGGATGATCCTGCTTACATTATACTACTTGCTAGTGTAAAAGTAGAGAAATATTATTTTTGCGAGATTCGACACCTCGTCAAAATTGGCGCCGTTTCCGGGGAGGCACTGGCGAGTTTAGTTGTTATTGTTTATTTTTAGTTTTTATTTTTGCTTTTGGTTACAATTTCAGTTTACTTATTCAATCTTTAAGAATCTGATTTTCAGGTACGATTTCTTTGGTGAATGCGCGGAAAAGGCAGACCAAGTCCTATTGGTATACGTCTTCGTTCAGGCACTTTACTGAAAGATTTCATTCGACCAGTCAACACTGCACTTCCACCTAGTTCTACACCAAGTGAATTCTCAGACTCGGACCAAGAGGAAGACAACACAATGGGATCTCGACCGCCTGCTCCAAGAACACTCAAGGAGCTCACTTCTCCAAACCTTGATCAGCAGCCTTTATGTATTCAGCTGAATGGAAACATTGAGTTGAAGCCGCAATTGATCAACTTGCTGCCCAAATTCAGAGGTTTAGCGGGAGAAGATCCTAATCGTCACTTACAACAATTCCATCATGTTGTAACTAGTATGAAGCAAGCAACTGCAGATGCGGATATGGCTATGATGACAACATTTCCTTTTTCCCTTTTAGATTCTGCAGGAGAGTGGTTCTTTTGCTTACCCGCTGGAAGCATAACCACATGGAATGGGATGAAGAAATTGTTCCCCGAGAAGTATTTTCCAGCATCAAAAGCAGCTGTTATTCGTAAAGAGATTTGTGGTATTAGGCAAATATCGGGAGAAACTCTTCATGAGTATTGGGAGCGCTACAAGAAGCTTTTAGCTAGCTGCCCACACCACCAAATCAACGATCAACTTGTGATTCAATATTTCTATGAGGGGTTGCTTTCTACTGAGAGACATTTGATTGATGATGCAAGTGGTGGTGCACTTACCAACAAGACCATTGCGGAAGCTACAAGCTTGTTAGAAAACATTGATAGGTGTCTAAAACACCTATATATTTATCTATTGTTTAGGCTTTCTTTGCTTAGTTTTCTTGTAAAATATGTATCTTATGTTTGCTTTTGAATATTTAGGTTCTCTGGAGTCACTTGGAACTATAGAAGAAGAAACAGGGCAAAAGCCTTATCTCATGCGCAAATGCTTTTGGAGGCGGATGCTGTTGGTAAAAGAATTCGAAAGGAGGACAAAGCATACAATTTGGAGCAAGAGGGAAGAATCGTCATTTCGCAGGCAAGGGCTATCGGGAGCACATTTAAAGATAAAGGACTGTCATGTAGTGGCATGTAGCTTGGGTGTCTAAATCCATATTCTTTTCCTACATAAACCTAAAAGCTAGAGAAAATCAATTCTCTAATCATTTGCTTTAATTCTCTAAATCCATATTCTTTAGTCCTCCCCTGTGAGAATAAACGGCTGGAGAAGTTATCACCAAGAGAAATTCAGAAATTGAAGGGGAGATTTGAGATTCAAATTAAGGAAATGAGAAGGTGGAATCAGAGATGGGTTAGCTGGTGTTTTGGGCAAGTTCCGGAATCAAGAAGAAGTAAGGATTGGGGCTGTGATTAGGTGTTGAAGTTGTAGAGAAATCGAGATCTGAAATGGGTTTTGTTGGATGGAATTGATAGAGGCTTGATAATGGGGAATGATTTAGAAATGGGTTTTGCTCACTTTCATGTTATGATGCCAGGAAAGTTGCACAGATGATGTTGAGTTTTAGCTGGGGAGATGTAAAAATAATCTGAGTTTGATTCTGGGATTTGGATGCTGCTGAACAGAAATGAGACAGGTGACAGTTTTGGTGACTATGGAAGGTGCAGCAGTGGGAGATGGATATGTTATTGTGCTGAGTTGTAGGGAGTGGTTGATGATTCAACTAGTTACATGGATGAATGGCTTGAGCCAGAACTGAGATTGCAGTGGCTAAGTTCTGGGGATTCCAGAGCATGAGAGCAACAACGAGTAATGGAGTTGGATAGCGTCCAAGAATTGACTGCAATAAGGAGCTGGATGTGAGGTTAATGAGAGCTACAGCTGAAGGAATGGTAGCTGTTGGTTACATTGATGGTGCAAGTTTGGTGTTGAGAGGAGGCACTGATGTCATTGGAACTGTGAAAGTGCAGTTCAGCTGGAGTAGGTTGTGTAGCTTTGCAGGTGGTGATGCTACAAGGAAGAAGATGTTGAAGCAGCTAGAATTGGTAGTTAGCAGTTAGAGGTGGCCTGGATTGGTGATGAATTGTGGATGGATTTGGAGGCGAACTGAGGTTACAACAAAGACATAACTGGTTCATGGTTCAGTGGATTAGTGTTGTAGGTGAGGTGGTTATGCAATGAATAAAAATTGGCAGGGAATAGGAGATAGATGGCATGACAGGTGGTGCTTGTGGAAGTTGTTGTAGCTATGACAGCAATGGTGGTTGTTAGGTGCTAAATAGATGTGTGCCTAGATTTGAATACAAGGTAATGGAGATGTTGCAGAATGAATTGTTGCAGGTTGGCATTACAGGGGAGAGCACATTGGAAGAAGCTGAGTTGACAGGAGCGAGTGGAGCTGCAGAGGTTGTTTACAGGCAGTACGAGATGGTGTTGTAGCTGTTTTTGATGCTCAAGGCTAGGAGCTGTGGTTGTTGACTGATGAGTATCACAGTTGCAGGTGATAATTTGCTACTGATCAACATAGGGTTGAACTGTGAGAATAGATACAGAAGTTAGAGGGCTGTGTTGCTGGGCAGCTGGAGTTGGCGAGTCGGTATTGCAAGGGAAGCTAGGAAACTGAGCAGCTACAGCTGAGACTGTGTATGGGAGATGGATATCAACAACGGTGACGTCTGTGGAAGGTAATGAGCATATAATGGAACTGAGCTAGGGGTGTTGTTTTGGTTGCAGTGGTTCAAAGTCGCTGTGGTGATAAATTGAGGTGGAGCTGTGCTGTATTGAGGTGAAGTGCAGCTGTGAACAGCAGTGAACACTGCAAAAATGCAGTGAGAATGGCGATCCAGTGAGCATACTTCCGGTTGCCGGATTTTGGAACCAAAAGGGGGTATCATAATGTTTCATTGAATCATGAAGGGGGTATGAGTCGAATGGAAGAGTTGGAGGCCGGATATGGGAGCTACGAGTCGCGCTTTTGGGTACGTTTTCGCAAGAACAAGGAATTGGTTTAGATGGTATTTTGTGAATGTTTGAATTGCAGAGAAATGTAGTTGAATTGCTGGGAGTGTCACTTGCCTGGTGACGTCTTCCAATGGTTCAACCGATCGGAGAAATTTTCCGGCAACCGGATTCCGGATCCGGTGATGACGTCAGCAATTCCGGTGGGCATTTTTGGACCCAAAATTTCAGAGACATATTTCTCTTGTGTGGGCTTAGTGAATACATTGGATGTGGGATTTTGAGTTATGACCTAGTTTAAGGAGAAAAAGGCTACAAAAAGAAAAACTTCTACACTTTGTTTATCACGTATTTTCTATTCTACTTGGAGTTTTGCAGAGAGCTGGAACTAGGGTTTGCTATTCTTTTATTTTCATCTTCATTATTTCATTTAATATATTTGATGATCAGCTCCAATATTATGAGTAGCTAAAACTCTCTTTGGTTAAGGGCGATTTCGAAGCCCGAAATATGAATCTATATTTGATATGAAATAACTTGTTCACTTGCATTCATTTATGTTATTGATTGATTTTCTACTATTCTAATATTGTCTATGGATTATTTGTTAAGAGTTTAAGTTCGAAATTGAATCATTAATTCTTAATCTATTTGCTAGTTTAGATTTTCTTCGACCCGTAATTGTCTAGAGAAGATACACTCAAGTAGCAATATGTGGGTATTGATGATGGGACTTTGTTAAGTGTCCATATGTAGAAATCAACACTAGTAGGTGATTCATGCTTTTGAGTTCATCACTAGGAGCAACCTTATCTCACAGAACTTAGAGCACTTGTTTAAGTCACACCTAGTAAGCGTACCTCTAGGAAACTTGGCAAGTAGGAACCGGTAGTCGAGCGCTTCCATATCCGGTGAGCTAAGAGATAATGACGGAATAGTTGAGCGTACTAATTATTCTAGGGTTGTTAGTAACATGATAATGCAACGAACTTGGCTATATATCAATTTGGTTTGAATTTCGTGGTATAGAATGAACCTTTAATCAATTACATCTCATTTTTTGTTACATTTTACAATTTTCAGATTTTCTACAACACAATTATCTTTGCTAAGAGTATTTGCATAACAACTTAGACTTCATTCCTCCCTTGGGACGATCCTGCTTACATTATACTACTTGCTAGTGTAAAAGTAGAGAAATATTATTTTTGCGAGATTCGACACCTCGTCAAAATTGGCGCCGTTGCCGGGGAGGCACTGGCGAGTTTAGTTGTTATTGTTTATTCTTAGTTTTTATTTTTGCTTTTGGTTACAATTTCAGTTTACTTATTCAATCTTAAGAATCTGATTTCCAGGTGCGATTTCTTTGGTGAATGCGTGGAGAAGGCTGACCAAGTCCTATTGGTATACGTCTTCATTCAGGCACTTTACTAAAATATTTCATTCGAGCAATCAACACTGCACTTCCACCTAGTTCTACACCAAGTGAATTCTCAGACTCGGACCAAGAGGAAGACAACACAATGGGAGCTCGACCGCCTGCTCCAAGAACACTCAAGGAGCTCAGTTCTCCAAACCTTGATCAGCAGCCTTTATGTATTCAGCTGAATGGAAACATTGAGTTGAAGCCGCAATTGATTAACTTACTGCCCAAATTCAGAGGTTTATCGGGAGAAGATCCTAATCGTCACTTACAACAATTTCATCATGTTGTAACTAGTATGAAGCAAGCAACTGCAGATGCGGATATGGCTATGATGACAACATTTCCTTTTTCCCTTTTAGATTCTGCAGGAGAGTGGTTCTTTTGCTTACCCGCTGGAAGCATAACCACATGGAATGGGATGAAGAAATTGTTCCTCGAGAAGTATTTTCCAGCATCAAAAGCAGCTGTGATTCGCAAAGAGATTTGTGGTATTAGGAAAATAGCGGGAGAGACTCTTCATGAGTATTGGGAGCGATACAAGAGGCTTTTAGCTAGCTTCCCACACAACCAAATCAGCGATCAACTTGTGATTCAATATTTCTATGAGGGGTTGCTTTCTACTGAGAGATATATGATTGATGCCGCGAGTGGTGGTGCACTTACCAACAAGACCATTCCGGAAGCTACAAGTTTGTTGGAGAATATGGCTGCGAACACTCAACAATTCTTCACTAGAGATGAATCAGCGGTAAGGAAGGTGAATGAAGTTGGCAATTCTTCAAACTTGGAACAAAGGAGGGAAACATATTCTCCCAATCCGGGTTGGCGAGATCATCCCAATTTCAGCTACGCCAACAAGCAAGCTGCAGCTCCCAATCCTACTTTTAATTAACAAGGTGGATACCATTTCTTGCAAAAGACACGTCAAGAGACTCAAGGCACGAGTATAGATGACAAGTTGAATCTCATCCTCAACACAATGGTGCAAGATAAGCAAAAGTCAGAGATGGACATGAAAGACATCCGAACTCAAATGGGTCAATTAGCTACTGCAGTGAGCAAATTGGAAGCACAAGCCGAGGGAAAACTTCCTTCTCAAACAGTAAATCACAAGGAGAATGCCAATGCTATTGAGCTACGCAGCGGGAAGCAAGTAGAGAAACCGGAAACATCACCGGTGTCCAATGAACCTGAGTTGGAGAGAGAAGAGGGTGAAACAGCCCCTAAAAAAGCTGATCCGGTAACAAATTCTAACTCTAAAACTCGTGTTTCTACTCATGTTACTACTCCTCCTTTTCCTAGCAGGTTTTCAAAGTCGAACAAGGAGACGTTGTACCAAGAGCTTTTGGAAATCTTTAAGAAGGTTGAAGTGAACATTCCACTCATCGAGGCGATAAGGCAAGTTCCGCGCTGGGCGAAGTTCTTGAAGGAATTGTGCACTAACAAGCACAAATTGACCGGTAATGAAGTGATGAGTGTGGGGGAAAATGCTTCGGCATATCTTCAAAAGAAACTCCCACCTAAGTTGAAAGATCCCGGTAGTTTCACTATACCATGTACTATTGGTAAAGTCAGGTTTGAGCGTGATATGCTAGATTTAGGAGCATCCATTAATGTTATGCCTGCCTCCGTTTATGAATCATTGAAACTTGGACCTCTTAAAGATACCGGTATTGTTATACAACTTGCTGATAGGTCTAATTCTTACCCGAAAGGGGTTATTGAAGATGTTTTGGTGCAGGTTAATCAACTCATATTTCCGGCTGATTTTTATGTTCTTGACATGATGGATGAGGATTCGCCATCGACTACCCCCTTGCTTTTGGCTAGGCCATTTATGAGAACCGCAAGAACCAAGATAGATGTTTTCAAAGGAGCTTTGACTATGGAATTTGATGATGAGATCATAAGTTTCAATATCTTTGAGTCTATGAGATATCCTAGTGACGTGAATTCATGTTTTTCAATTGATATTATTGATACTCTAGCTCAAAAGATGTTTGAATTGAATAGTGATGATGCTTTAGAAAACACCATAGTCGAAGGTTTAGGTTATGGGAAATACAAAGACATTGAAAGTAAATTGTCTATTTGTGATGAGCTTAAAGAGGCTGTTTTATCTCTTAACTCATTACAAGAAGTTCCACCAAAGTATAATGCGTCTTATGTTTCTTTGCCGATTACTAATGAGAAACTTTTACCCTCGATTGTGCAGGCACCTATTCTTGAGTTGAAACCCCTTCCGGATCATCTTAAATACGTTTATTTAGGTGACAATGAAGAGTTACCGGTGATCATTGCCAACAACCTCACCGAGGTGCAAGAGGAGAAGCTTATTCGAGTGCTAAGAGAGCACAAGTCTGCCATTGGATGGACCATTGCCGATATTAAAGGAATCAGTCCTTCCACATGTATGCACCGAATACTTCTTGAGGAGGGGGAAAAACCAACAAGAGAAGCTCAACGTCGCTTGAACCCTCCAATGATGGAAGTAGTCAAGAAAGAAATCTTGAAGTTGTTGGATGCCGGGATTATCTATCCCATATCCGATAGCAAATGGGTGAGCCCGATTCATGTCGTTCCAAAGAAGTCCGGAATCACGGTGGTGAAAAATGAAGATAAAGACTTGGTTCCAACTAGAATCCAGACCGGTTGGAGAGTTTGCATTGACTACCGAAAGCTCAACTCTACCACCCGAAAGGATCATTTCCCTTTACCATTCATTGATCAAATGCTTGAAAGGTTGGCTAGACGGGCTTACTATTGCTTCCTTGATGGTTTTTCAGGGTATAACCAGCTTGTAATAGCTCCGGAAGATCAAGAAAAGACGACGTTTACTTGTCCTTTTGGCACTTTTGCGTATAGACGTATGCCATTTGGCTTGTGCAATGCTCCAACCACTTTTCAACGTTGTATGGTAAGCATATTCTCAGATTATGTGGAAAGCATCATAGAAGTGTTTATGGATGATTTTAGCGTGTATGGTGATTCTTTTGACAAATGCTTAGATAACCTTGCACTTATTCTTAAACGATGTGTAGAAACTAATCTTGTGCTTAATTGGGAAAAATGTCACTTTATGGTCACTCATAGGATTGTGCTAGGCCATGTTGTATCCTCTAAGGTGTTAGAGGTTGACAAGGCTAAGATAGATTTGATTCGGAACTTACAATACCCCACAAATGTGAGGGAGGTTCGCTCTTTTCTTGGTCATGCAGGATTTTATAGGAGATTCATCAAGGATTTCTCCAAGATGGCAATGCCCTTGTGTAGACTTTTGCAAAAAGATGTGGCCTTTGATTGTGACAAGGAGTGCAAGGAAGCTTTTGACACATTGAAAGAGTTGTTGACTACCACACCAATTATCAAACCACCCGACTGGAGCAAGCCATTTGAGTTGATGTGCGATGCAAGTGATTATGCCGTTGGAGCCGTATTGGGGCATCGAGATGGTAAAGTTCCATATGCCATTTATTATGCTTCTCGAACTCTCAACGGAGCACAAATCAACTACTCCACAACCGAAAAGGAGCTCTTGGCTATAGTGTTTGCACTTGAGAAGTTTCGATCCTATTTAGTGGGTACAAAGGTGGTTGTTTTCTCCGACCATGCTGCACTTCGATACTTGCTAACAAATAAGGATGCTAAGCCAAGGCTCATAAGGTGGATACTCCTTCTTCAAGAGTTCAACATGCAAATCAAGGACAAGAAGGGAAGCGAGAATACCGTAGCGGATCATCTAAGTAGATTGGTTGTGTCCGAAGAAGCGATTCCTTTGCATGATAGCTTCCCGGATGAGCAACTCTTTGCGGTTGGTGGCACAACTCCATGGTACGCGGATATTGTTAACTTCTTGGTGATGGGTCAAGTACCTAGTTCCATGTCTACATTCCAAAAACACAAGCTTAAGAAGATTTCCAAGCAATATATATGGGATGAACCTTATTTGTGGAAGCATTGCTTCAATCAAATGATCCGAAGGTGCGTACTTGAATCCGAGTTCCGATCAATTCTAAATTTTTGTCAGTCATATGCTTGTGGTGGACATTTCGGAGCCAAGAGGACAGCCCTCAAGGTTCTCGAAAGTGGTTTTTATTGGCCTACATTGTTTAAGGATGCATATTTGTTTTTCAAAGCTTGTGATAGGTGTCAAAGGACAGGCAACCTTGGTGCTAGAAACCAAATGCCGCAAACACCAATTCTCGATGTTGAGATTTTTGATGTTTGGGGTATAGACTTTATGGGGCCTTTTGTGAATTCCAATGGGAAATATTTTATACTTCTTGCTGTAGATTATGTTTCTAAGTGGGTGGAAGCTAAAGCCACTCCCACCAATGATTCTCATGTTGTTTGTGAGTTTGTGAAGGAACATATCTTTTCTAGGTTTGGAACACCTCGAGTGGTGATTAGTGATGGAGGCTCGCACTTCAAGAGATCCTTTCACGCTCTTCTAAAGAAGTACAACATTTCTCATAAAATTGGCACACCGTATCATCCACAAACGAGCGGTCAAGATGAAATTTCCAACCGGGAGATTAAGACCATCTTAGAGAATACGGTGAATGTTACAAGGAAGGATTGGAGTTATAGACTCAATGACGCTTTGTGGGCGTATAGGACAGCTTATAAGACACCCATCGGTATGTCTCCTTTTAGGCTTGTCTATGGAAAACCTTGCCATATTCCCGTCGAACTTGAACACAAAGCTTATTGGGCTATCAAGGTATGTAATATGGAATTATATGCAGCTGGTGAACATAGGAAACTTCAGCTCAATGAGTTAGAAGAGATACGAAATGATGCATATGAAAGTTCACGCATTTATAAAGAAAATACCAAAGCTTTCCATGATAAAATGATTTCCCGAAAGAGTTTTGAAGTAGGGCAGAAAGTACTTTTATTCCATTCTCGTCTTAAATTATTTCCTGGTAAACTTAGGTCCAGATGGGTTGGACCATTTGTTGTTACTAATGTGTTTGTGCATGGTGCAGTTGAGATTACTAGCCCCAAAAAAGGGCTGATTTCCAAGGTTAACGGCCATCGCTTGAAACCATACTACGAGCAGTTTGTGGCGGAGAATCAAGATATGATCACATTGAGTGATCCACTCCCTCTGGAGGAGTAATTGGAGATGAACGTCGGGCTGACGACGTTAAACCAAGCACTAAGTGGGAGGCAACCCACCGGTTTTGTATCTTTATCCTTTATCTTTTTATTTTTCAGCATTTTATCTTTATTTTCTTTGTTTTTGCATATCATTTGTGATTTCCCACCTTGAACTTTACTTTGAATGACTAAATTTTACATTGAGGACAATGTAAAGTTTAAGTGTGGGGGAGCATTTATATGTTTGTATAGTTTGTTTTATGCCTAAAAAAAAAATCAGAAAAAAATCAGAAAAATAGAAAAACAAAGAAAAATTATGCTTTTTGAACTCCGAAATCTAGAAATTTATGCCTTTAGGATGACACTATTAGTGGATGGAACCATTGTGATTGCAGGAGTTGAGGAACCCATTAATTAACAAAGACGAACATAGCTCAGAAATTATAAATTATATGTTAGTTGTTACCATATCTCGGAATATCACCATATCACATTCTATTTTTATTTTTCCATATATATCTATTGTTCTCTAAGTGTTTTGGTGGGTCACTAAAAATCGAGTTGATATTATAGCTAGGATGAAATAGAGTGATTAAGTTGCTAAGAAAAAGAAAAAAAAGAGACCGACCAACTAGACCAAACGGAATAAAAATGACACTTGGGAATAGCAGTATGTGTGAAACGTAGTCCCTGTCTCCGTCGCCTAAACAAGCGTGGAATGCAAGAATCATGCGCTTAAATCCAAAAGATTTAATCATGCCGTATGAAAAAAAAAAAAAAAAAAAAAAAAAAAAAAAAAAAAATGAAAATGAAAAAGAAAAAGAAAAAGAAAAGAAAAGAAAAGAAAAATATTATTATTATGTTGAATAACGTTACTCCTGGTTCCCTTGTATATGCCAGTGAGTTGATGTAGAAATAAGTTTGTTGACCACTGGTTCCCTTGTATATGCCAGTGTGTTGACACTAGAATTGACCAGTAGCTCAATCCAATAGGATAGGTTCATCTTGGCGGTGACCTTCAGACAGATATGGGATACATCGATCACTTGTGAATATTCGCCACATCTACCTCTCTATCCATCTTCTTTATCTTTTCATTGTGATTGTGGTTAGTCAGATTCCGAGTATTGTGGTTTGTTCGACTCTCTAAGAAAAACTTTATGCACTATTATATGAACTGAATTTGCGCAAGGTATCTCCTCCTGTAGTCATTTTGGATTTGTCCATTGATTTGTCACAAATAGACGGAGTTGGAAATATAGGTTTTGTAGGCAGACCTCTTGTAAACCTTCACGAGACTAAAACTCGTCCACTAGGGACACCTAGGGGTTCAAAGGCCTGTTATTCATGCTTAGAGTAACCGTAGCCTCGACGATACTGAGTTGTATGTATCTTTTAGAATTATTTTGTTTGATTTGCTTGAGGACTAGCAAAGTCTAAGTGTGGGGGAATTTGATAGGTGTCTAAAACACCTATATACTTATCTATTGTTTAGGCTTTCTTTGCTTAGTTTTCTTGTAAAATATGTATCTTATGTTTGCTTTTGAATATTTAGGTACTCTGGAGTCACTTGGAACTATAGAATAAGAAACAGGGCAAAAGCCTTATCTCATGCGCAAATGCTTTTGGAGGCGGATGCTGTTGGTAAAAGAATTCGAAAGGAGGACAAAGCATACAATTTGGATCAAGAGGGAAGAATCGTCATTTTGCAAGCAAGCGCTATCGGGAGCACATTGAAGGATAAGGGACTGTCATGTGGTGGCATGTAGTTGGGGCGTCTAAATCCATATTCTTTTCCTACATAAACCTAAAAGCTAGAGAAAATCAATTCTCTAATCATTTGCTTTAATTCTCTAAATCCATATTCTTTAGTCCTCCCCTGTGAGAATAAACGGCTGGAGAAGTTATCACCAAGAGAAATTCAGAAATTTAAGGGGAGATTTGAGATTCAAATTAAGGAAATGAGAAGGTGGAATCAGAGATGGGTTAGCTGGTGTTTTGGGCAAGTTCCGGAACCAAGAAGAAGGAAGGATTGGGGCTGTGATTAGGTGTTGAAGTTGTAGAGAAATCGAGATCTGAAATGGGTTTTGTTGGCTGGAATTGATAGAGGCTTGATAATGGGGAATGATTTAGAAATGGGTTTTGCTCACTTTCATGTTCTGATGCCAGGAAAGTTGCACAGATGATGTTGAGTTTTAGCTGGGGAGACGTAAAAAGAATCTGAGTTTGATTCTGGGATTTGGATGCTGCTGAACAGAAATGAGACAGGTGACTGTTTTGGTGACTATGGAAGGTGCAGCAGTGGGAGATGGATATGTTATTGTGCTGAGATGTAGGGAGTGGTTAATGATTCAACTAGTTACAGGGATGAATGGCTTGAGCCAGAACTGAGATTGCAGTGGCTAAGTTCTGGGGATTTCAGAGCATGAGAGCAACAGCGAGTAATGGATTGACTGCAAGAAGGAGCTGGATGTGAGGTTAATATGAGCTACAGCTGAAGGAATGGTAGCTTTTGGTTACATTGATGTTGCATGTGCAAGTTTGGTGTTGAGAGGAGGCACTGATGGCATTGGAACTGTGAGAGTGCAGTTCAGCTGGAGTAGGTTGTGTAGCTTTGCAGGTGGTGATGCTACAAGGAAGAAGATGTTGAAGCAGCTAGAATTGGTAGTTAGCAGTTAGAGGTGGCCTGGATTGGTGATGAATTGTGGCTGGAATTGGAGGCGAACTGAGGTTACAGCAAAGACATAACTGGTTCATGGTTCAGTGGATTAGTGATGTAGGTGAGGTGGTTATGCAATGAATAAAAAGTGGCAGGGAATAGGAGATAGATGGCATGGCAGGTGGTGCTTGTGGAAGTTGTTGTATCTATGACAGCAATGGTGGTTATTAGGTGCTAAATAGATGTGTGCCTAGATTTGAATACAAGGTAATGGAGATGTTGCAGAATGAATTGTTGCAGGTTTGCATTACATGGGAGAGCACATTGGAAGAAGCTGAGTTACAGTAGGAGCAGGGAGCTGCAGAGGTTGTTTACAGGCAGTACGAGATGGTGTTGTAGCTGTTTTTGATGCTCAAGGCTAGGAACTGTGGCTGTTGACTGATGAGTATCACAGTTGCAGGTGATAATTGGCTACTGATCAACATAGGGTTGAACTATGAGAATAGCTACAGAAGTTAGAGGGCTGTGTTGCTGGGCAGCTGGAGTTGGCGAGTCGGTATTGTAAGGGAAGCTAGGAAAGCGAGGCGGCTACTACAATTTGAGACTGTGTATGAGAGCTGGAGATCAACAACGGTGACGTCTGTGGAAGGTAATGAGCATATAATGGAACTGAGCTAGGGGTGCTGTTTTGGTTGCAGTGGTTCAAAGTCGCTGTGGTGATAAATTGAGGTGGAGCTATGCTGTATTGAGGTGAAGTGTTGTGTGGAAACAATGAACACTGCGAAAATGCAGTGGGAATGGCGAGCCAGTGAGCATACTTCCGATTGCCGGATTTTGGAACCAAAAGGGGGTATCATAATGTTTCATTGAATCATGAAGGGGGTATGAGTCGAATGGAAGAGTTGGAGTCCGGATATGGGAGCTACGAGTCGCGCTTTTGGGTATGTTTTCGCAAGAACAAGGAATTGTTTTAGATGGTATTTTGTGAATGTTTGAATTGCAGAGAAATGGAGTTGAATTGCTGGGAGTGTCACTTTCCTGGTGACGTCTTCCAATGGTTCAACCGATCGGAGAAATTTTCAAACTCACGGATTCCGGCGCCGGTGGCCGGATCCGGTGATGACGTCAGCAATTCCGGTGGGCATTTTTGGACCCAAAATTTCAGAGACATATTTCTCTTGTGTGGGCTTGGTGAACACATTGGATGTGGGCTTTTGAGTTATGACCTTGTTTAAGGAGAAAAAGGCTAAAAAAAGAAAAACTTCTACACTTTGTTTATCACGTATTTTCTATTCTACTTTGAGTTTTGCAGAGAGCTGGAACTAGGGTTTGCTATTCTTTTATTTTCATCTTCATTATTTCATTTAATATATTTGATGATGAGCTCCAATATTATGAGTAGCTAAAACTCTCTTTGGTTAAGGGCGATTTCGAAGCCCGAAATATGAATCTATATTTGATATGAAATAACTTGTTCACTTGCATTCATTTATGTTATTGATTGATTTTCTACTATTCTAATATTGTCTATGGATTATTTGTTAAGGGTTTAAGTTCGAAATTGAATCATTAATTCTTAATCTATTTGCTAGTTTAGATTTTCTTCGACCCGTAATTGTCTAGAGAAGATAAACACAAGTAGCAATATGTGGGTACTGATGATGGGACTTTGTTAAGTGTCCATATGTAGAAATCAACACTAGTAGGTGATTCATGCTTTTGAGTTCATCACTAGGAGCAACCTTATCTCACAGAACTTAGAGCACTTGTTTAAGTCACACCTAGTAAGCATACCTCTAGGAAACTTGGCAAGTAGGAACCGGTAGTCGAGCGCTTCCGTATCCGGTGAGCTAGGAGATAATGACGGAATAGTTGAGTGTACTAATTATTCTAGGGTTGTTAGTAACATGATAATGCAACGAACTTGGCTATATATCAATTTGGTTTGAATTTCGTGGTCTAGAATGAACCTTTAATCAATTACATCTCATTTTTGGTTACATTTTACAATTTTCAGATTTTCTACAACACAATTATCTTTGCTAAGAGTATTTGCATAACAACTTAGACTTCATTCCTCCCTTGGGACGATCCTGCTTACATTATACTACTTGCTAGTGTAAAAGTAGATAAATATTATTTTTGCGAGATTCGACACCTCGTCAAAATTGGCGCCGTTGCCGGGGAGGCACTGGCGAGTTTAGTTGTTATTGTTTATTCTTAGTTTTTATTTTTGCTTTTGGTTACAATTTCAGTTTACTTATTCAATATTAAGAATCTGATTTCCAAGTGCGATTTCTTTGGTGAATGCGTGGAGAAGGCAGACCAAGTCCTATTGGTATACGTCTTCGTTCAGGCACTTTACTAAAAGATTTCATTCGAGCAATCAACACTGCACTTCCACCTAGTTCTACACCAAGTGAATTCTCGGACTCGGACCAAGAGGAAGACAACACAATGGGATCTCGACCGCCTGCTCCAAGAACACTCAAGGAGCTCACTTCTCCAAACCTTGATCAGCAGCCTTTATGTATTCAGCTGAATGGAAACATTGAGTTGAAGCCGCAATTGATTAACTTGCTGCCCAAATTCAGAGGTTTATCGGGAGAAGATCCTAATCGTCACTTACAACAATTTCATCATGTTGTAACTAGTATGAAGCAAGCAACTGCAGATGCGGATATGGCTATGATGACAGCATTTCCTTTTTCCCTTTTAGATTCTGCAGGAGAGTGGTTCTTTTGCTTACCCGCTGGAAGCATAACCACATGGAATGGGATGAAGAAATTGTTCCTCGAGAAGTATTTTCCAAAGATCAAAAGCAGTTGTGATTCGCAAAGAGATTTGTGGTATTAGGAAAATAGCGGGAGAGACTCTTCATGAGTATTGGGAGCGATACAAGAGGCTTTTAGCTAGCTTCCCACACCATCAAATCAGCGATCAACTTGTGATTCAATATTTCTATGAGGGGTTGCTTTCTACTGAGAGATATATGATTGATGCCGCGAGTGGTGGTGCACTTACCAACAAGACCATTGCGTAAGGAAGGTGAATGAAGTTGGCAATTCTTCAAACTTGGAACAGAGGATGGGCAACATGGAGAGGATGATGCATCAAATAGCAGCGGCTGTCATACCATCATCATCATATACGGAAGATGTAGAGCAAGCAAATGTCATGTACCAAAATCAGCAAAGGCCGAGGTATGATCCGTACTCTAGCACATACAATCCAGGTTGGCGAGATCATCCCAATTTCAGCTACGCCAACAAGCAAGCTGCAGCTCCCAATCCTAATTTTAATCAACAAGGTGGGTACCATTTCTTTCAAAATCCACGTCAAGAAACTCAAGGCACGAGTATAGATGACAAGTTGAATCTCATCCTCAACATAATGGTGCAAGATAAACAAAAGTCAGAGATGGATATGAAAGATATCCGAACTCATATGGGTCAATTAGCTACGGCAGTGAGCAAATTGGAAGCACAATCCGAGGTAAAACTTCTTTCGCAAACAGTAAATCACAAGGAGAATGCCAATGCTATTGAGCTACGGAGTGGGAAGCAAGTAGAGAAACCGGAAACATCACCGGTGTCCAATGAACCCAATTTGGAGAGAGAAGAGGGTGAAACAGCCCCTAAAAAGGCTGACCCGGTAACAAATTCTAACTATAAAACTCATGTTTCTACTCATGTTACTACTCCTCCTTTTCCTAGCAGGTTGGAAAAGTCGAACAAGGAAACATTGTACCAAGAGCTTTTGGAAATCTTTAAGAAGATAGAAGTGAACATTCCACTCATCGAGGCGATAAGGCAAGTTCCGCGCTGGGCAAAGTTCTTGAAGGAATTGTGCACTAACAAGCAAAAATTGACCGGTAATGAAGTGATGAGTGTGGGGGAAAATGCTTCGGCATATCTTCAAAAGAAACTCCCACATAAGTTGAAAGATCCCGGTAGTTTCACTATACCATGTACTATTGGTAAAGTCAGGTTTGAGCGTGCTATGCTAGATTTAGGAGCATCCATTAATGTTATGCCTGCCTCCGTTTATGAATCATTGAAACTTGGACCTCTTAAAGATACCGGTATTGTTATACAACTTGCTGATAGGTCTAATTCTTACCCGAAAGGGGTTATTGAAGATGTTTTGGTGCAGGTTAATCAACTCATATTTCCGGATGATTTCTATGTTCTTGACATGATGGATGAGGATTCACCATCGACTACCCCCTTGCTGTTGGGTAGACCATTCATGAGAACCGCAAGAACCAAGATTGATGTTTTCAAAGGAGCTTTAACTATGGAATTTGATGATGAGATCATAAGTTTCAATATCTTTGAGGCTATGAGATATCCTAGTGACGTGAATTCATGTTTTTCTATTGATATTATTGATACTCTAGCTCAAAAGATGTTTGAATTGAATAGTGATGATGCTTTAGAAAACACCATAGTCGAAGGTTTAGGTTATGGGAAATACAAAGACATTGAAAGTGAATTGTCTATTTGTGATGAGCTTAAAGAGGCTATTTTATCTCTTAACTCATTACAAGAAGTTCCACCAAAGTATAATGCGTCTTATGTTTCTTTGCCGATTACTAATGAGAAACTTTTACCCTCGATTGTGCATGCACCTACTCTTGAGATGAAACCTCTTTCGGATCACCTTAAATACGTATATTTAGGTGACAATGAAGAGTTACCGGTGATCATTGCCAACAACCTCACCGAGGTGCAAGAGGAGAAGCTTATTCGAGTGCTAAGAGAGCACAAATCTGCCATTGGATGGACCATTGCCGACATCAAAGGAATCAGTCCTTCAACATGTATGCACCGAATACTTCTTGAGGAGGGGGCAAAACCAACAAGAGAAGCTCAACGTCGCTTGAACCCTCCAATGATGGAAGTAGTCAAGAAAGAAATCCTGAAGTTGTTAGATGCTGGGATTATCTATCCCATATCCGATAGCAAATGGGTGAGCCCGATTCAAGTCGTTCCAAAGAAGTCCGGCATCACGGTGGTGAAAAATGAAGATAATGACTTGGTTCCAACTAGAATCCAGACCGGTTGGAGAGTTTGCATTGATTACCGAAAACTCAACTCTACCACCCGAAAGGATCATTTCCCTTTACCATTCATTGATCAAATGCTTGAAAGGTTGGCTAGACGTGCTTACTATTGCTTCCTTTATGGTTTTTCAGGTTATAACCAGCTTGTAATAGCTCCGGAAGATCAAGAAAAGACGACGTTTACTTGTCCTTTTGGCACTTTTGCGTATAGACGTATGCCATTTGGCTTGTGCAATGCTCCAACCACTTTTCAACGTTGTATGGTAAGCATATTCTCAGATTATGTGGAAAGCATCATAGAAGTGTTTATGGATGATTTTAGCGTGTATGGTGATTCTTTTGACAAATGCTTAGATAACCTTGCACTTATTCTTAAACGATGTGTGGAAACTAATCTTGTGCTTAATTGGGAAAAATTTCACTTTATGGTCACTCATGGGATTGTGCTAGGCCATGTTGTATCTTCTAAAGGGTTAGAAGTTGACAAGGCTAAGATAGATTTGATTCGGAACTTACAATACCCCACAAATGTGAGGGAGGTTCGCTCTTTTCTTGGTCATGTAGGATTTTATAGGAGATTCATCAAGGATTTCTCCAAGATTGCAATGCCCCTGTGTAGACTTTTGCAAAAAGATGTGGCCTTTGATTGTGACAAGGAGTGCAAGGAAGCCTTTGATACTTTGAAAGAGTTGTTGACTACCGCACCAATTATCAAACCACCCGATTGGAGAAAGCCATTTGAGTTGATGTGCGATGCAAGTGATTATGCCGTTGGAGCCGTGTTGGGACAGCGAGATGGTAAAGTTCCATATGCCATTTATTATGCTTCTCGAACTCTCAACGGAGCGCAAATCAACTACTCCACAACTGAAAAGGAGCTTTTGGCCAAAGTATTTGCACTTGAGAAGTTTAGATCCTATTTAGTGGGTACAAAGGTGGTTGTTTTCTCCGACCACGCTGCACTTCGATACTTGCTAACAAAGAAGGATACTAAGCCAAGGCTCATAAGGTGGATACTCATTCTTCAAGAGTTCAACATGCAAATCAAGGACAAGAAGGGTAGTGAGAATACCGTAGCGGATCATCTAAGCAGATTGGTTGTGTCCGAAGAAGCGATTCCTTTGCATGATAGCTTCCCGGATGAGCAACTCTTTGCGGTTGGTGGCACAACTCCATGGTACGCTAATATTGTCAACTTCTTGGTGACGGGACAAGTACCTAGTTCCATGTCTACATTTCAAAAACACAAGCTCAAGAAGATTGCCAAGCAATATATATGGGATGAACCTTATTTGTGGAAGCATTGCTACGATCAAATGATCCGCAGGTGCGTACTTGAATCCGAGTTCCAATCAATTCTGAATTTTTGTCACTCATATGCTTGTGGTGGCCATTTCGGAGCCAAGAGGACAGCCCTCAAGGTTCTCGAAAGTGGTTTTTATTGGCCTACATTGTTTAAGGATGCATATTTGTTTTGCAAGGTTTGTGATAGGTGTCAAAGGACAGGAAACCTTGGTGCTAGAAACCAAATGCCGCAAACACCAATTCTAGCTGTTGAGATTTTTGATGTTTAGGGTATAGACTTTATGGGGCATTTTGTGAATTCCAGTGGGAAATTTTTATACTTCTTGCTGTAGATTATGTTTCTAAGTGGGTGGAAGCGAAAGCCACTCCCACCAATGATTCTCATGTTGTTTGTGAGTTTGTGAAGGAACATATATTTTCTAGGTTTGGAACACCTCGAGTGGTGATTAGTGATGGAGGCTCGCACTTCAAGAGATCCTTTCACGCTCTTCTAAATAAGTAAAACATTTCTCATAAAGTTGGCACACCGTATCATCCACAAACGAGTGGACAAGCTGAAATTTCCAACCGGGAGATTAAGACCATCTTAGAGAAGACGGTGAACGTTACAAGGAAGGATTGGAGTTATAGACTCAATGACACTTTGTGGGCGTATAGGAAAGCTTATAAGACACCCATCGGTATGTCTCCTTTTAGGCTTGTCTATGGAAAACCTTGCCATCTTCCCGTCGAACTTGAACACAAAGCTTATTTGGCTATCAAGGTATGTAATATGGAATTAGATACAGCTGGTGAACTTAGGAAACTTCAACTCAATGAGTTATAAGAGATACAAAATGACGCATATGAAAGTTCACGCATTTATAAAGAAAAGACCAAAGCTTTCCATGATAAAATGATTTCCCGAAAGAGTTTTGAAGTAGGGCAGAAAGTACTTTTATTCCATACTCGTCTTAAATTGTTTCCGGGTAAACTTAGGTCCAGATGGGTTGGACCATTTGTTGTTACTAATGTGTTTGCGCATGGTGCAGTTGAGATTACTAGTCCCAAAACAGGGCTGATTTCCAAGGTTAACGGCCATCGCTTGAAACCATACTATGAGCAGTTTGTGGCGGAGAATCATGATATGATCACATTGAGTGATCCACTCCCTCTGGAGGAGTAATTGTAGCTGAACGTCGGGCTGACGACGTTAAACCAAGCGCTAAGTGGGAGGCAACCCACCGGTTTTGTATCTTTATTCTTATCTTTTTATTTTTCAGCATTTTATCTTTATTTTCTTTGTTTTTGCATATCATTTGTGATTTCCCACCTTGAACTTTACTTTGAATGACTAAATTTTACATTGAGGACAATGTAAAGTTTAAGTGTGGGGGAGCATTTATATGATTGTATAGTTTGTTTTATGCCTTTTAAAAAAAATCAGAAAAATAGAAAAACAAAGAAAAGATTGTGCTTTTTGAACTCCGAAATCTAGAAATTTATGCCTTTAGGATGACACTATTAGTGGATGGAACCATTGTGATTGCAGGAGTTGAGGAACCCATTAATTGACAAAGATGAACATGGCTCAGAAATTATAAATTATATGTTAGTTGTTACCATATCTCGGAATATCACCATATCACATTCTATTTTTATTTTTCCATATTTATCTATTGTTCTCTAAGTGTTTTGGTGGGTCACTAAAAATCGAGTTGTTATTACTGCTAGGATGAAATAGAGTGATTGAGTTACTAAAAAAAAAAAAAAAAAAAAAAAAAAAAAAAAAAAAAAAAGAAAGAGACCGACCAATTAGACCAAACGGAATAAAAATGACACTTGGGAATAGCAGTATGTGTGAAACGTAGTCCCTGTCTCCGTCGCCTAAACAAGCGTGGAATGCAGGATCCAAGGCAACTATCACGTACTTGCTGACAAGAAGCATGCGCTTGGATCCAAAAGATCTAATCATGCCGTCTAAAAAAAATAAAAAAAATAAAAAGTGAAAAAGAAAAGAAAAGAAAAGAAATTTTTTATTATTGTGTTGAATAAAGTCACTCCTGGTTCCCTTGTATATGCCAGTGAGTTGATGTAGAAATAAGTTTGTTGACCACTGGTTCCCTTGTATATGCCAGTGTGTTAACACTAGAATTGACCAGTAGCTCAATCCAATAGGATAGGTTCATCTTGGCGGTGACCTTCAGACAGATATGGGATACATCGATCACTTGTGAATATTCGCAACATCTACGTCTATTTCCATCTTCTTAATCTTTTCATTGTGATTGTGGTTAGTCAGATTCCGAGTATTGTGGTTTGTTCGACTTTCTAAGAAAAACTTTATGCATTTATATATGAACTGAATTTGCACAAGGTATCTCCTCCTGTAGTCATTTTGGATTCGTTCATTGATTTGTCACAAATAGACGGAGTTGGAAATATAGGTTTTGTAGGCAAACCACTTGTAAACCTTCATGAGACTAAAACTCGTCCACTAGGGACACCTAGGGGTTCAAAGGCATGTTATTCATGCTTAGAGTAACCGTAGCCTCGACGAGACGGAGTTGTATGTATCTTTTAGAATAATTTTGTTTGATTTGCTCGAGGACTAGCAAAGTCTAAGTGTGGGGGAATTTGATAGGTGTCTAAAACACCTATATATTTATCTATTGTTTATGCTTTCTTTGCTTAGTTTTCTTGTAAATTATGTATCTTATGTTTGCTTTTTAATATTTAGGTACTTCGGAGTCGTTGAGAAGTAAAATACGGCTACATTGGGCAAAAGTTGGAGCAAATAAAAGCAAAAATATCAAGGCGCGGGTGAGAGACATGGGGATCAAGACAGGTCAACATAGGAGATGCCATTTGGTTGGCCCTTATCCTATTCATGGGTGCCTAGAGTTATTCTGGCCACCCCCTATCTACTTCACCAAAGTGATTATATCCACTACTCTTCCTACACAAAACTTAAATTTCAGAGACAACAAAGCATTTATTTTATTTCTCTACCTGAAACTGAGAGAAACATGGTTGCGGCTGTTCACAGAAATTGAGAAAGAAAAGCTGGCAGCAGCATGGAACTGAGAGATGAGCAGAGCTCAATGTAAAAAGGCAATGATTGTGTTACGAAGAAACTCAAGGAATAAGAAGGATTTTGGGGAATTGATGATGCTGTGAATCGAAGTAGGAGAGTTTGCTGTAATAAAAGAAGAAGCTGCTGTTGGTATTAATGATGAATAGAAGAAATTGAATGTTAGGGTTCGATGAATGGGTTCAGTTCTGGAGATAATTAAATGGGTTTGTGATGGAACCTAGGTTGGATCGATTTACAGGGAGGATTGAAGAAATGGGTATCTGTGATGGTTTTTAGGGTTGTTGTGGTGGTTGTTGGCAGAGATTGGAGTTGGATTGAGTTACATCTTGGCCTGAAATTCCAACCAAAAATTGGGCTGTGGTTGTCGTAGTTGATGACTGTGTTGATGGGGGTTTAGAGAGTCAAGACATGGAAGGAATAGCAAAGGTAAATGTGGAGTTCAGGTGAGATGTGTGCTGCTAATCCAAGACTTGTTGTCGTCGGTTTTAGCTGGAGTCGATGCTCAGCTGCCATGGGTAGAAGGGTATGAATGAATGAGAAGGAGCTGTTGGTGGTATTTCTGGAATGGAGTTGCTTTCTGGCAGCTGGAGTTGATGCAGCTAGACAAGATGGTGAAGGTCAGGCGCTGTTGGGCGGTGTTGAGTGAATGGGTGTTGTCATAAGCACTGTAAGAAGATGTTGGCTGTGACTGGAGTTTGTTGTAGGTTTGTGAATGCACGATGAGTCGAAGGTTGACTTTATTGGTTAGTCACAGAAGCAGTGAACAGCTGGAATTGCAGAGTTGGTGGTACTCTTATTGGTCATTTGAGTTGAGTGGAACTGCAGGCTAAGTGATGTTGTTTCATTGTTCGAGTCGAATATGAAGCTGATGGTACTGATTCATTGCAACTGAAATGGAAATGGCTTTGTGTTGGTTAAGGGTTTTATTGGGTTCAAGAATGCTGCTGCTGTTGATATTGGGCACTGAATGAAGCTTAAGATTTGCAGCTACAGGTTGAAATGGGAATGGACTGTTAACTGTTGGCTTGAGAAGATGATGGTGTTAACTGATGCAGCTAAAAGAAAGTGGTGTTGCTGTTGCTGTCAGTAAGAGAAGCAATGGTAATGGAGCTGTAGTTTCAGGTAGCTGTGTTGGTGTTTAACTGATATTGCAGAGAGGGAGCTGCCTGGTGGAAATGGGTTGTTGCAGTGCAGTTAAGAGGCGCCAAGGAAAGGAAGCTGCTGCAGCAGTGGAGTCGGTCTTGTATCTGCAGTTGGTATGAGAGCTAGATAGCATAGCAGTTGAGCTCTGCAGAAGTTGGCTGTGGTGCTTGAAGTGGGAAGTGATGCTGCAGGTGGTTTGCAATGACAAGCTGGGAGTGAAAGGGAGCATGAGCAGCTGGGGTGGATATAGTTGAAGCTGCAGTTGAGGAATCCACAGCCATCATGGATGGATACAGATTTTGGAATGTGCAATAGCTAAGGCCGAAGCCATTCAGCTGAGTTAGCACTAACTCAGACCTGAATGAGCTGATCAGGTACAGACCGAGTTGACTGACCGGTGAATTTTCCGGCGATCGAGTTCCGGCGCCGGCGGCCAAGTTCCGGCTATTTTCCGGCAATATACCCAGTATTCCGGCGACTATTATATGGCATATTTTCTACGTGGGTTTTCTCCTATGTGGGCTTGGTGGACACAATATATGGGCTTTTGAGACTTAACCTAGTTTTGGAAGGGAGAAAAGGCTACAAAAGGGAAAGTTTTCTACAACTTTTCTTATCACGTATTTTCTATTCTAAAGGGAGTTTTGCAGAGAGCTGGAACTAGGGTTTGCTTCCCTGTTATTTTCATCTTTATTATTTCATTTATTATATTTGATGATGAACTCCAATATTATGAGTAACTAAAACTCTTCTTGATTAGGGGCGATGGCTTCGAAATATGAATCTTCAATTGATATGAAATAACTTATTCTCTTGCATTCATTTATGTTATTGATTGATTTTCTACTATTCTAATATTGTCTATGGATTATTTGTTAAGGGTTTAATTTCGAAATTGAATCATTAATTCTTAATCTATTTGCTAGTTTAGATTTTTTTCGACCCGTAATTGTCTAGAGAAGATAAACACAAGTAGCAATATGTGGGTACTGATGATGGGACTTTGTTAAGTATCCATATGTAGAAATCAACACTAGTAGGTGATTCATGCTTTTGAGTTCATCACTAGGAGCAACCTTATCTCACAGAACTTAGAGCATTTGTTTAAGTCAAACCTAGTAAGCGTACCTCTAGGAAACTTGGCAAGTAGGAACCGGTAGTCGAGCGCTTCCGTATCCGGTGAGCTAGGAGATAATAACGGAATAGTTGAGCGTACTAATTATTCTAGGGTTGTTAGTAACATGATAATGCAACGAACTTGGCTATATATCAATTTGGTTTGAATTCCGTGGTCTAGAATGAACCTTTAATCAATTCCATCTCATATTTGAATACATTTTACAATTTTCAGATTTTCTACAACACAATCATCTTTGCTAAGAGTATTTGCATAACAACTTAGACTTCATTCCTCCCTTGGGACGATCCTGCTTACATTATACTACTTGCTAGTGTAAAATTAGAGAAATATTATTTTTGCGAGATTCGACACCTCGTCACTATGCAACACCCAAATCCCTTTCAAGTTGGAGATATGGTAGTGATGATTACTACTCAACCTGATTTCCTAGAAGGAAAATATGAGTCGTACGTAGTGGCAGAAGTTATCTTGGGAAGCTACTGCAAGCTCATCAATGCTGACAAACTAGAAGGCACAATAATACACGCCAGGTGGCTCAAACCTTTCTATGCTTAAGATGTCATGTCACCTTTTTCCTATAGCATTTCCTTTAGTATTTCCTCTAGCATTTCCCTTTTTCATGCAATATTTGAAATTCCTCCAAAATGATTGCACTGCTTGCATTCATGATTAGGATTTCAATTTATCATTTGATCCAAGCAATATTTCTTTCAAAAAAATTACTAATGAATCATTTCAAAAAAAAAATCTCAAATTAACTCAAAATCCTCACAAAGTAATTACATGATCATTCAAAATCATAAAATCAAATTATCTCTTATCTTTTGAAGCATCTATGAAAAAAGTCTTGAACAGAGAATAAAAACATTCAAGGGAAATCACCTAGCGCATCCTTCCCAGAAAATGCATCCATCATTTATGGATTTCAACTCCTATGTTAATTTCCCAATAAAACCGAGGGGCATGAAATTCAAAAAAAAAAAAAAAAAAATCTCACGCATAGTCAAATGGCACTCCCTGCACCTGACTCAGCCAGTGAAAAACAAGATCCTCCTTACACGCTTCACCAGGTTGATGCAACTCTTCACCTTTTGATTGTGACGATCAATTTTTTGTCAGTAGCATCGAATTCTCCAATGTCTGCCAGGGGGAAATCAAATGGAAAGTCGAATACCAAGTTCGCGGCCGAATCCTAAACCACTATTGTTGTTTCCTCTACTTCGGAGTTGCCGTTGCTAGGGTTACATGTATTAAACATCATTGTGGAGACGATATCTCTTCTCATAAGAAGAAAGTACGAATCTACCAGTCTTGTCAGTTATAGCTACTTTTGTGCAAACTCAATGAATTTGGAAGGCTTAAGTTGCAAAATCAAAGTACCAATCGTGGAATTCGGAAGATAAATATTACGATTGAGCAGGAAGACATTAGGCAAGACGCTCACATCCAGGCATCGAATTTTGGGATTCTACAGCAATTCTCATGAGACGTGTTACATTTAAAGTTTCAAAGTATTACGAGATATTTTGTGAATTTAGATTCTCTAATCGTGAGAGGTTTCACTCATTCATCCAACAAGGGACAAAAAGAAATCATGAAAGCAACATGATTAAATAAAAAAAAAACATTGTTATTCGAAGAGGCCCTGGCTCCAGCGGTATGAAGCAGGGCTACTGAAGTATCAAAGAAGCATCCGTAAACTACTAAAAAGATGCTCATCTACAAAAAGAAACCACAAAGAGGAAAATCTAATTATCTACATTAACACTAGGATTAACGCTCCCTTCATCAGCATCCTCTCCAAAAGCCGGTTCAACCTCCTTCTCACAAGATGCTTCAACATCCTCTTCTGAGGCTGCTCCAGCATCCTCTTCGAAAGATACCCTAAAATGCCCTCAGATACTGCTTCATTCTCCTCTTCATAAGCTTCTCCAGCATCCTCTTCGGAAGCTGTATCAACATCCTTTTTAGAAACTATTTCAACATCCTCTTGAGGGTTTTCCCTATGATAGGGTTCATCCGTATCAAAGTCGAGGATTATCACACCATTATGAATAGGGTATTCATGTTTATCCAGAATTTCATGTTCATCCAGGAGCTGCTCATGCTCCACCCTCCGTCGCTTTAGTCGAACAGCAAATCTTTCAGCTTTGGCACTCATTGACTGAGATGCTTCATCACGTCTCCACTTTTCTTCCATACTCACCGAAGCAAAGAAAGCTTGAACGCATTGTCGAACGATGCTCAGATATGCAAGGGACATACCCTATATGGCTTGTCGAGCTTCTTAAAACGGATGATCTATTTTATCCAATACTTCTTCGAACAGGGTCATCTTGGATTTATCGGTTCAAAAATTCTTTTCTGAAGGGCTAAAAGAATAATCATCGCTAGAAGTTCTCATCATATGTCATGAAAGACATGAAATCACAGATGTATAAGTAGCTAATGCGATATATATATATATATAAACGAAAAAAGATGCACTTACCTACTAACAGAAGACAGAAAATACAACTTTGTGGTGATTGGCATGAGAAGAAGGATCCAAGTGTTCCCATTTATATCTTACAATTTTGCAAGATCCGGGAAAGAAAAGGATTCCTTATCTGCTCATATATACAGGCTTGGAATGCGGTTTGAGATCTCAGCCGACCATTTACTTGATTTATCTGGGACCAACCGACATCGACATGCTAGGAGGACGAATGATGCTCACCATGACGCCTCGTAGACGTGTCCTATTCTAGGACGACCTCTCTCCTGGTAACATCTGTCGACTCTGCCTCTTAAACTTTATTTTTATTGGTCACCATCTAGTGTCTACCCCGCAAAAATGTCACTATTACGTACTAAGCAGGGGACTTAATGTTGATGGTGGTTTTTAGTTCAGGGATAAAATCATAAAACCCTATATTTAATGTGCTATTGTTTTGCAAAGAAATAGATCCATTTAAAAGTAATGAGTGCCTACACCTCTTTGCTTACATATATATTGAGCAATTTGGTACACTTATGTATGAAATTGATTAAGAATGGTGTTAGTTGCAAAAATCCCAAGTATTCTGTAAATTTTATTAATCTCCCACCTGCATTATTTCTAATGTATGGCTTGCTGTGTATTTCCACTATACTATGTTCCTAGCCGAACTCTTAATATTGACATGATATGACAACTAATGTTCGTTCTTAGCTGAGCAGCATTAGTTTCCCGAAGTGTCAGGATTAAGATGTGCACGAAAATACCTAATTAGAGGCACGCAAGCCGCGCTGATCTCCAAGATAAAAATTAGTGATTGCACAAAACTCACAAAAATTGATTAATTTTGCGTCATCTCGCAAAATTCAATTTTTTCTAACCTAATTTTATCAATTTTATCGATCCATATTGGTCGAGACTAAACCTATGAAAACAAGGAAATTGATCCATCGTGGAACTAGTAGGATCATAATCCTACTAAAATTGAAAAACAAGAAATAAAGGGAAACTGCGGCACATAAAGGCAGTGGTAAAAGGGGATCAGTCGCGCCGCTTGGCCGTCCAGTTTTCCCTAGATGGCGCTTCCCATGGACGACCGACCATACCCTATCTTGTTGTGCCGACCCCTCTTTCCCACTGGCCAATCAAATTTCTCCAAAGCCACAGCCTACACTTTTAATTAAACATGGAAGTTGGTTGGTCGATGTGTTTATTTTCTTAAGAAATTGAATCTAGATTGTCCATGTCAATCTTAAAACGATCACGACCATCCAACTTGGCCAGCCGATTTATCAAACTTAGTCTCCCCCTAGCGCGACCAAATGAGTTCCACGATACTCACCGACGGTCCCTCTGTTGTTTCAGCCATTCTGAATTCTCCTAGACCACAGCTATCATTCAAAAATTGCTAGCCAAAGTAGGCTAGTCGAGCGGCTTGAAAAGAGTCATAATTAGGTCAAGACCGCCCATGGCAGTGTTAAATCAATCACGGCCATCCAACTTGGCCGGTCAAATTGGTCAGCTTAGATCTAATTTAGATCTACCAATGAGGTGTCATTATGTTCACCAGCGGCCCGTCTTTGGCTACAACCAATCACATTGCTTCTACCCTATGAGTCGCGCTCCGAATCGTTGGCCAAAGTAGGCTAGTCATGCAGCTTACAAAAGTATTAAAGGTATTATTATGAGGAAGGTTGTCAAATATGGCGATTCAGTCTCATTGGAAGATTGGATCTAAAAGGTATCAAACTCAATGATATTACAAGTAACTTGGAACAACAATGGAACCTTGGAGAAAATAAGGTTCAGTTATCCCCAATGAATCGTGGTTTCTTCATCATTAAGCTATTAACTCAGGAAGACAAGGACAAGGCTTATAGAGATGGAAATAAAGAACCATGGATTGTGAATCAACAACCTTTGTGCTTGATAGAATGGTACCTAGGGTTTGATGCTGACAAACAATGCACATCCCATTCTACCGTTTGGTCAAGTTTCCAGGTCTACCAGTCGAGATGTGGGTTGAGAAGACTCTTTTATCATTAGGTAAATCACTTGGAACCCCTATTGTGGTTGATAATAGAACCCTAAACCATGAATATGGGCAATATTAAGAAGACCGAAATATTGTTCTAAGTGCAAGATTGTTGGACATAGTGACGCTGAATATAGGAAAAATCACTCTACGGGAGTTCAGCAAGCTGGTGCAACTTATGGTATGCCTTAGCAAGCTGGTGCAACTACTAGTATGATGCAGCATTCTACTTCTCTTGTTATTCATCAGGGTGATCATAATTCAACATGGCAAGTCGCAACTCATACGAATAATGGTAAGAAAAACCGTAAAGGTGCTTCACAGCCTAACTTTGTGAGCATGGAAGGCACTGTTGAGATGGAACAACAGTTACAAGATAATTTAGATATTTCCAAAGATGTTTTGCATAGTGCTTTAGATGAGTTTGAAAGGGCCAAACAAGCTAAACTCAAGCACTCAGTTTTAGTTACCAAAGCAAAGTCTGTGAGTACTTCTGTTTTGAATACTAAGCCATTTGGGAATGTTGAATTGGCTAGAACTAAACTTCCTAATCCTGGTAGGATATCTTTATATTCTTTGCCAACACCGGTGTGTGACTCTCTTGAAACAAGTTCTGAATATGTTTCTCAGAATAAGTTTAACATTTTGGGTGCAAACTATGTGGAAGAATCATCAAATAATCAGTTACATGATTTTGGTAAGATTGACGAAGTTGCTAAACGTGTTAAGAAGCAACAATTGTTAGATCTTCAAGCCAAAATTAATTCTTTAAAAGATAATGATGATATGTCTTATTTGGAAGATGAATATGATTTGGGTATCCGCGCTAGAAATGGTTTTTTACCATGACTCAAGTCTTCCTCAAATACTTCAAATCAAGTAAAGCTATCTAAACCTCAAAATCCCAGGGTTTAATATGCGGGTTCTCTATTGGAACATTAATGGAGTTGCTCATGAGCCAGCTCAATGTAAACTTAGGGAGTTAATAAGGGAATTTAAACCTGATGTTTTTTGTCTTGCGGAACCAAAGGTGCACTGTTCGGTTGCTTTTGGAAATAGACTCCAACTTGAATTTTTTTCTTCACATATTATTCATAATGCTACTTCTAACAGTATTGCTAATATTTGGGTTTGTCATTTGAATTCAATAAGTACTACTAGTTAGGTGGGGTTTTAGGCGCATTTTCATAAGATCTGATTCCTCTAGTGTTGTTGAAGCTTTGAAGAATACCAATCATCCTTGGTTTGCTAGAAAAAGGTGGAGGGTAGTTTGTAGTCATTATGATTCTATAAGGTTTATTCATACCTATAGGGAGGCGAATTTCTTGGAAAATGCTTTGGCAAAAAGATGTTGTTTTCTTAGTAAGGAGGAAGGTTTACATCATGATGGAAGACCTGATTTTTTACTTTCAGTTGAATATCCAAATGTTACTTATTTTCGTTTCAAGTAGTTTGAAACTTTTTGGGGTTGATGTGACCTCTTTTCTTGTAAACTGTCTTTTGTAAATTTGTTATCTATTAATACAAATTTTTGACTTATCAATTTTTTTTACAAAAGTCTTAAAAAAAAATCAGCGGCAATCAATAACTTCCGCAAATCATCTCAACCATCCAACTTGGATAGTTGATTTAACAGGTATAGATCCAATTTAGGACGAGCAATGGGATACCAAGATGGCTACCAGCCATTTCTCTCATATAGGGACCGACCACCTCATCTCTCACTTATATAGATGGCTTCTGGCAGCTTCCCAAAGATGGCCGGCCGCGCTTCTTTTAAGACCGTGAATTCTGCGACCAACTATGACGGGATCTGTACAACGATGCTTCATGAGCATCGATTATTTTGAGGTTCTTATTTAAAAGCGATGCTTTACAAGCATCGATTGCAAATGATATTTTATGAATATCGATTTCACAAATAACTTAATTATTTAAGGTAAGAACATTGCATGATATTTTTGCGGTAAGTCTCACAACTTGACTTGTCACATATGCCCACCCGCCGCTTAGCTTGCGCGTGATTGGTCAAAGCAATTAGGTCTTGCAGGCAAGACCCAATCAACAACTTGCTACGTATATTCTACAAAATACTCGAGACATCAAATATGTCCCAAACTGGGGGATGTTCATCAGGGTATTGGTCTGGTGGTTTACAGCGTGCGGCGTGCAACATGCCCATGATGAGAAAGTCTCAGGAAAGGCGGACAGTTAGTGGTAGTTGTAGATGGGGAAAAATGATTTGCTGGTTTTTTAGGAAAGTGAAGAGACGACCGTGCAGACAAGACTCCTCAACCGAGCAAACTTCTCAAGCTCAAACAGATGCATTGCATGAGAGTGCTTTTAAGTTCGAGAGATTAATCTGTAGGAATCCGGCCTAAACCAAGTCAATGGCCGTTCCAGAGTCAATTTGGTCACAAAGAGGGAGATGAGTTGATCTGTAGGAGGGAAGCGGAGAAGTGTGCGAGATCAATGATGATCAAGGATTGTGAATGTGTTGTAGGTTTCTGCAAGTTTTCTATGAACTGTTGAGTTCAAATAAGTTCTAGTTGATTGATGAATTCTTGAGAGTGATTACTCGAAAAATTGTGTTTTGTTTCAATCATGGATTCAGAGACTTATTTATATTTCCAGAATAGTAGACACATTGATCTCCAGTAAGTGTGACGGTTGCTCGAGTGAATGAGTGGAAAAGTAGGAAATCGTGTGTTAACCAGTTCTAGGTCGTGCGGAGACTTGGTTGATTGTCTACCCACCACTTTGATAACTTCCTCAACTGCTTACACAACTTACTCACATTTCTCATCGTGGATGAACACATATGTTGTAGGCCGCCAGACCAAAACCCTAAGTGATATCCGACATGTGATGCCTCATGAACGTGGAGTTTTCAAAGCAGATGTGTATTTGATTAGTCAATTGTTGACTTGATTAAACAATGAGTCTAAGTTTTGTTGAATTGAGCATGACTCACAAATGCTCAGTGATTCATGGATTGCACATGTCTGTTGAGACGTATAATTCTTGAATAAATGTCGATAATTGGATCAACATGATGAATATTGATGAACTGAGAAAATATTGCATGTATGATGAATTGTTGGATATTGATAGTTGAACCATTATTGACGAATTGAGCAAATATTGCTCGTTTGATGAATTATTGATAGCATGACCAAATAAAATATTAATTAAAATATTGGTAGATGGACCAAATATTATATAATTAATGAAGATGTTGATTGCTAGATCAACATAAAATTATTAGTGTTTGAACTTGCTCAGATTATTATGAATTGTGGGGCGTTTGTTCGAAACCCTAATTTTTGATCAATTATTCGTCAATTGATGAATTAATGAAAATAGGTCACTTAGTGAAGGAGGGGCCAACTACATGGGATGGTGGACGACCATGTGGTGCCCAAGTGCTCGAGTGAGCATGCACCAGAGTCCTTAGTTGACCGGTTGGTGAAAGAATGATCAAATGTTGGTGTTGATCATTTATTAGAATAGTGCTCGTGCGAGCGTTAGGTGATAAAACCTAATTATGGAGAAGTGAGGGACCGAACAAGAGGGCATGAGACCGGCCCTTGGTGGTCATGGGACCAGTTGATGGTCGTTTGATAAAATTCCAATTTGGTTGGAAAGAGTTTGGAGTTTGGACCCAATATGAGCAATTGAGCAAATTAGGTCAAAATTATAATGATGTGTGGGACCGGCTCCTTGCAAGCCTTAGGGCCTGCCTTGGTCGGTCAAGGAAGTATGCCCGTGTCACCATAATGTCTGTGTCTCAGTTCTGAGAGTTTTGGTATTTTTTGATGTGCGTTCGAGCAGTATTTTGGATTTTCAGAAGAGTTTGATCTTTGGCTAAAATTCTTGATTTTGCTTGAATGAGCAGGTAGAACTTTGCTAGTTTGATCAATATTTTGACAATATTAAAATGGTAATATTCTAATATTTTTCGTGAGTAGCCTAGTCGATCATGTGACCATTTGACTTTTTCATGGTTTGAGCAATATTTGAGAAAATATGGAAAAACCAGGGTTTTTGCTCAAACGGAGGAGTTTGATGAGATGAGGGAAATAATAATTGTGAAAACAAGGGGTTTCGAGGTATGGGACCGGCCACGGCTAGGGGCCGGGCGGCTAGGTAGCCTGGTCCCGTGACACCTTCCCATATTTTTATTATTTTTCATCATTTGAGGAAAATATGGAGAAACCATGAGTTTTTCTCAAACAGGGAAAGTTGCTTGAATGGAGGAGTTTTCATGAAATCATGAAAATAAGAAAATAAAAAAAAATAAAGGAAGAGGTGTAGGGGATCGGCCATGGTGGCATGACCAGCCGTCCGGTGGGCCCGACCCTCCCTAGGCGCCTCTTTATATTTTTTAAATATTACTTTCTCTCTCCTATTTTTTGCAGGTTTCCTCGTTTGTCCATATATTGAATACTCGTTTGTTCATATGGGTGCTCGTTCGTGCATCATTGTTGAGTACACTCGGTGATAGTCCAGACACCTGATTGTTGAGTAATTATTACTAATTCATGGAATTACACGGAGAATGGTTCATGAAATGGAGTGATAACAATGAATTGAGTATCTATTACTAATCCATGAATCCAGCCGGAGAATTCAGGGAACGGAGTAATGATATAAAATGATTATCTATTACGATTGCGCCCTAAACATATGGAATACTAATGGCTGTGATTTAGCCTAAGTAAGATGAGATCTACGATTCATCAAAAACATCTAAGAAATATCAAAATACATCACGTGGGGGATTCTTCATGGGGTATTGGTCTGGTAGCCTACGATAACATGTGGCGTGGAAACACCCCATATGAAAAGTTAGAGTAGTGGTGACAGTTGCGACATGTTAAAGAGATTATGGATTCGTGAGAAAAGGAGTATCCAGAAACTTCCCTAGTTTATCTCACACGATCCCATATTCTCCATCTCTCCACAACCTCACTACCTCCATTACTCACGAGATTGGCATTGCGTATTCTAAACTAATATAAACAGGTCACTTAGCCTATTCAGAACCCAGAACAAGCTTTCATACCTAAAAGCTCTGTATTCTTCCTAGTTTTCAATACCCAACACACATAATTCAATACCATTGCAAACTTCTTAAACTTTTCTGCTTCTCTCCCCTAAAATCAACCCATCTTCCTCTCAATCGTGACCAAAGCAGGACAGAATGACTGCTATCGTGGTTTAGACTTATCCTGTTCGATTTTGATTTTCGAACCTAAAAATAAATTACCACAGCGGTGCATTTATTTTACCTGGAAGTCATTTTTAGGTAATAACGCCACTCTAATAAATCTTGCTACAACATTACGATGAGTCGTTGACAAATGCTCTTCCGTTTAATCTAATAAACTCCTTTGTCTGGTTAGATTAATCTTTGTATTTTGATACATGGTGTGGAGAGGTTTGTGTGGAAGATGTTATCGGCCATGCCAATTTGGAACGCAATTTGCTGGTCAGTGACATAATTCACAATGGGGCGTGGGTTTTCACTGACATTGTACGTCAGAATTTACTTATTGCTGGAGTGGATTTAGCTAATCTTGCAAATCCAATGGGAGGTGAGGATTATACTGTTTGGAAACCAAATTATAAAGGAATTTTCTCTGTTTGCTCGGCCAAGAATCTGATTAGGCAGAGATACCCAGCTTTGGAAGGCAGCAATTTGTTGTGGAGTTATCCGACGCTTGTTGCTAGAAAATGGAAGATGTTGAGAGGGGCGTGTGCAATGATAGACAAGGTAAAAAGCAGATTTAAAAACCAAGTAATTAACAAATGCTGCTTGAGTAATAGCCAAGAAGAGACCCTGGAGCACATTCTGTGGTTTTGTTCTTTTGCAACGCGATATGATTGGATTCAGGAATTTTCGGTATTCAACCTCAGCAAAATATCATAGCTTCTTACAAAAATGCCAAAGGTAGGAGTCGCATGATCAAGGATCTTTGGCTTTTAGCTATATTGGTAATTAGGTCAGAACTTTGGATGACACGGGATAGTTTTATTTACGGAAATCAACGAGTAAGTTGGTTGTACTTTCAAAAGAAAGTTTTCAATCAAATCCATGAATACTCTATAAGGGTTAAGGGATGTATTTTTAATACCCAAGATGATCTCCGAGTTCTTTCTTTCTTTAGAATCCGTCATAGACAGGCTAAGCATGATGTTCCGAGGGAATGCTTTTGGGAACCTCCGGTTGGTAATGAACTGATATTTTGCTGTGATGGAGCGGCGCGTGGTAATCCTGGCAGGTCAGGCGCGGGTGTGGTTGTCCGTGATGCTAATGCAGCTGTGGTGGGGGCTATGAGTGTTGGTTTCGGCGTGCAAACCAACTACCTGGATGAGTTATTTTGTGTAATTGTGGGGTTGGAATGGGCTGACAAATTTGGTGTTCACAACATTTGTATTCGAACAGACTCTATGGGTACTGTTTTGGCTTTCTCGGGTGACATCTTTGCTATTCCGTGGTTCCTCAAGCCTGGATGGGTTGCTTTGAGGGCTAAATATACTAATATTCATTTTGTGCAGACCTATAGAGAAGCAAACTTTGCAGCTGACTGTATGTCTAAGAGAGGGTGCTTGCTGGAAGAGGGAAAAGGTCTTAGTTATGACAATAGGCCAGATTTCATTTTTTCCATTGAATAGCCAAATGTTTCTTATTTTCGCTTTAACTAGGTTGTAAGCTTTTTGGGGTTCTTTGCCTCTTTTCTTATAACCTTGGCTGTAATTCTTGATATTTATTAATACATTTGGACTTACAAAAAAAGAAGAAGATCAATCTAACTATAACTATCGAAATAGTCAAGTATAGATTTGCACTTAATCAATATAAATCTCAAAGAAAAATATAAAGAATTCCGATCTCAAGCAACTAATCAATCAGATCTATCAAAGATAAATCGATTCTAGTTGGATCCCAGCCGATCAAGTTTGTGCACTAAATCCACAAGATACGAAAACTAATAAGAATTCTTCTTCGTCTTCAAATCTTCTATTATCTTGAAATACCTGCACAACACCACTTGAATCTCTTGTGATCAATCACACATAGAACAGAGTCTGTTAACAATGGATTATCACAAGATGTCTTTAGATCTAACAACAGTTCTAAAGATCTCGTCGATACTTTGATCTAGTCTGAGTGAATCTTATATCAGAAGAGAAGATTCTCAAGCATAAACAAACAGGGGTTTACTCAATAAATACATTTGTAGATTTGTGAAGATTTGAAAAGAGTTATGAAAATTAATAACTTTGCGAGAATTATACAGAGTTAGGCAAATTTTTGTGGAGTTATGCAGAGTTACCTAATGTCTTGCAGACATTTGTAGAGTCCTTAAGAGTTGTAAAAATAAATTTTATATGGAAATATGCATGATAGACATAAATACAAAATTTATTGTAGCTTATTTACTATAGTAACTTCAACTAAATTAAAATAAATTATTATTATTTTATATATATAACTTATTTCTTTTGTTCAATAAAATACAATAAAGTGTAACAATAAATTAAAATAATAATTATTGTACATATGTACATAATAATTAAAATTAAAAAGTGTTTAATCATATCATATAATTTTTACTCATCTATAATAAGAGCTTTATAGATTGTGTATTCATGAAATAAAATAAAAGAGAGTAAAAATCATCTTTATAAAATTTTGGAAGTCTTCCAAAATCTTACATATTTTGCAAGACTTTTATCAAGGCAAATATATACACAAAAGTCACTCAAAGTCTTGAAAATAGGTAAGTATGCAAAGTCTTTGAATTTTCAAGTTTACAACGAGTAACACAAACTTTACAAGACCTTTTGACAATCTACAACGAGTAACATAAACTTTGAAAGAGATTTTAAAAATATACAACCAATAACACAATACTTTGTAAATCCATTAAATTCTTTGGAAATCAATAAAAGTATTTATTGAGTAAACCCCTGAAAGTAGGTGCAATCAAACAACAACCGTTAGTCAATCAAATCAATTGAAAACTAATAACACTGCAATTATCTAGTTTCCCACTGACGGTACTCGTAGAGCTTCTTGATCCCACAGAAGTCTTTAAACTAGCGGTCGTAATGGATACTGTAATCTTCACGTGTTACTGTAGTTAGTTACCACAAATTAGTGCTTTTACAAACATTACCATGATAAAACATACCATCTTGAATATAACAGTATTTCCAAAGTCTTGTAATCACCTTGATTGTGTCGATAAAATTCACACAAAAATGACCATTACCGTCACCAATTTCCCAACTCAGTAGGTCACCTATTTAGTGACTCGCTAACCTAGTTTATTGGCTATGGATAATAATTGAAAAAGATCAAACTTAAATATGTAGTCAAATTATACTAACCAAAATTAAATGGGCAACTTATAAAAAAAAAAAAATCCTGGCTAAATTGGGGCCTATGACAATCGATTTACTCGACACACGTGTAAATCCCGATTCTAATATTACACATCAACAATCGGTTTACTCGACACACATGTAAACCCCGATTCTGGGTCAAATTTAGGCCCCAATTTAACCTGGAAAAAATTGGGCTATGATTAATAAAACCATGAGCTATATTTAAGAGAAGTATAAACTTATTCAAAATAACGAAAGAATCAATTAAACCCTTCGATGGCACTATATGCGAATTCATATATTACAATAGTATTTCAACTTGTTAGCAACCCAACATACAGTTAAGAAAAGGTGAAAACAATTTGGCCGCCTAGTGAATTTTAGATCATAACTTTCGATACATATAATCTCCCCCCTCAAACAGAAGTTGTGGCTCCATCCCAGTTTTGGCAGGTCATTTGACAAGGTTATATGGAAAGATCTGGTCCGTTTTACGCGTGGAGAACACTTGTTAAAAATACTAAAACTAGGGTAGGGCCAAAATTTAAGTAGATTGGATAGAGCTGGCTTGTACGATATTAACGCTAGTCAACCCTAACTTTGAAGAACCGGTAAGCGCCGGTTTCGCACTATTGTCTTCACTTGTTTTCGGTTCTGTCAGTCCCCCGGCTCAACTCCTCTCACTTTCTTTCCCTCTCTTTAGATTTACAGCTCCACTGCTAAAACATATAGAGTAAGTCAAAATAATCAACGCAGTGGAGAAAAACTCTAGGGTTTCTGTTTTGATCATTTCCTCAATTACTGCATTTGGGAGTATTTTGAATTTGAAGATGCATTTTGGGTTCTTGGTTTCATTTCCATTGATATCATAGAAGAATGGAGATTCAGATAAGTATTATAATTTCAATACTTTTACTGTTTCAGTCTAGTAGTATAATTTCAGGGCAGCAACCAATAGTTAGATTAAGCTCAAGAACAGAAAGACTAGCATTATTTGAACTAAGATCAACATTAGGGTTAAGAAGTAAAGATTGGCCAAGAAAATCAGACCCATGTTCAGGTTGGAGTGGTATTAAATGTAGAAATGATGGTAGAGTCGTTGAGATTAACATATCTGGATTAAGACGGACTAGATTAGGTCGTCTTAATCCTCAGTTCTCTGTTGATTCTCTTGGAAATTTTACTCATCTGACTACATTTAATGCTTCTGGTTTCTCACTTCCTGGTTCAATTCCAAACGTATTCGGTGAAACATTGAATTCCTTAGAAATTCTTGATCTTCGTTATTCTTCTGTCATTGATCCAGTTCCATCTTTGCTTGGTAATTTGAGTAATCTAAATCAGCTTTATTTATCAGGTAATGGAATTACCGGTATAATTCCTGAAACATTAGGTCAATTGTCGAAATTGTCTGTGCTTGATTTGTCTCAAAATTTGATCACTGGATCTATTCCGGTCTCATTCAGTTCATTGACTAATCTTACTAGTCTTGATCTTTCTTCGAATTTTTTAGCGGGTCCCATTCCTCCTTCACTAGGAACTCTGGAAAGCTTACAATTCTTGAAGCTTTCTAATAATAGTTTATCAGCTTCAATTCCTGCTCAACTTGGCGATCTTTCTAGCTTAGTGGAACTCGATCTTACAACAAATTCTTTATCTGGGTCTTTACCCATGGATCTTGAAGGGTTGAGAAATTTGAAGAAAATGATGGTTGGGGATAATATTCTAGATGGGACGTTGCCTGGAAACCTGTTTACTAGTCTGAATAAATTGCAATTTGTGGTTCTCAATCACAACAATTTGTCTGGTCCTCTTCCTGATGTATTGTGGTCAATGCCTGAATTGCGTTTTGTTGATGTCTCCTACAATAACTTAACCGGCATTCTTCCAAGTCCAAGATTGAGCGATACTGCCAGTGCCAGGGTGTTGAACCTCTCAAACAATCAGTTATATGGAAATTTGGATTTCAGTTTTGCGAGCATTAGCTTTATTGATCTGTCTGGTAATTATTTCGAAGGTAAGGTAGCTGATGAAGCCCTCCTGATGAATTCTTCTCTCACTAGTAATTGTCTTCAAAGCCTACCAAGTCAGAAAAGCCTGGAAGATTGTACATTCTTTTATACAGCTAAAGGCTTGCTTTTTGACAACTTTGGGTTGCCAAATGCAACTCAACCACCTAAAGCTTCACCATCAAGGAAGAAAAGCAGAAAGTGGATATTCATATTGGTGGGAGTTTTAGGTGGTCTTTGTGTCATTGCACTTCTGGTGTTGGTGCTTGTGTTGTGTTTGCGTAAGCGTGAAAGAGGCGTTGCTGATCAAACGACAAGGTCCGTTACGAACACTCCCCCTGTTGGAGGCACTCCATGCCCTTCTGGGGGATCTAAAGATTTCTCAGAAGTGGGAGAAGTGTTTACATATGAGCAACTACTGCGTGCCACGGGGAATTTTAGTGAATCAAACCTTATCAGGCATGGTCACTCTGGAGACCTCTTCCGAGGTGTTTTGGAAGGTGGGACTATTGTTGTCATCAAGAGGGTTGATATCCGCACGATGAAGAAGGAATCGTACATGGTGGAGCTGGACTTGTTTGGTAGGGTTTCTCATACCAGACTGGTCCCATTCTTGGGCCATTCTTTGGGGCATGACAATGAGAAGCTCCTAGTATACAGATATATGCCGAATGGGGACTTGTCGACATCTTTGTACAGAAAAACAAGGGAGGACGATGAAAGTTTGCAGACTCTGGATTGGATAACAAGACTTAAAGTGGCAATAGGAGCTGCAGAAGGTCTTTCTTATCTGCATCATGAGTGTAATCCTCCTCTCGTTCACAGGTATCTGACCACTTGCTTTTACTTGCTTCCCATTTTCCCCCTGACATCCTAATGCCATGAACTTGTTAATCTGTCTGCATCGCATCAGTTATAAGATTAGTCTGTTAGGAAAGTTTCAGCTATCTTGTTAGAAATCTAATAGCTTACCTATGGACGGTAGCAGTCTGCATGTTTCATGAACTCAATAAACAAATTTTTAATTTCTCTAACATTTTTTCTTTTTGATGGTTGAAGAGGTGTTCAAGCTAGTAGTATACTTTTAGATGATAAATTTGAAGTGCGGCTTGGAAGCTTGAGCGAGATATGCTCTCAAGAAGGGGATACTCACCAAAGTGTTATCACGAGGTTGCTGAGATTGCCACAGTAAGTCTACTACCATTGACATGGTGATTCATGCTATTTCTTCTCCTTGATCTGTGTGTAATACACCTGCATAAATAAAATGGTTCCTTTTTTGCTTCCAATATATATATAACTTTGGGATAAACCCCTTTTAATTGCTTATTTGTGGTAGGTCTTGATAAATCTCTTATTTTCTGCCTTTCTACGTCCTTTTAGCTGTTTTCACTTTTAGGAGTTTTGCGACACCAAGGACACTCCTAGTCAGAATTGTTTAGACTTTAGAGAGATTAAAAGTCATAGTTTCTATAATACAACAAGATCAATATTCCTCTGGCATCCCGTGTATACTGGATTTTTTTATTTTTGTTGTTGTGATGGTTCCATTTAGTTTATTTGTATATCGTCTTTCTTCTAATGACAAATTCTTATCATTTGCAGGAGCTCTGAACAAGGCTCTTCTGGTATGTCTAACTTCCCTTAATATTGAAACCATCATTTGTCGTTTGTTTACTTATTTGGAGATGAGTGATGGCACGGTCATGGGCCTGAGCTGTATCAATATCATTCTATGCACACACCTTGAACTGCACATTAACTACTGAAAACTGTTCCTACTGAACTAATTCAGCTTTCATTTATATTCTTTGAAAACTTTCAGGCTCGTCTGCAGCAATTTGTGCTTATGATGTTTACTGCTTCGGGAAAGTGCTACTTGAGTTAGTAACAGGAAAGTTGGGAATTAGTTCATCCAATGATGCTACAACAAATGAGTGGTTAGAACATACATTACCATACATTAGTATATATGAAAAGGAGCTAGTAACAAAGATTTTGGATTCTTCTCTCATGGTCGATGATGACCTCTTGGAGGAAGTCTGGGCTATGGCTATTGTTGCGAAATCCTGCTTAAACCCTAAACCATCAAAACGGCCTCTTATGAGATACGTCTTAAAAGCGTTGGAGAATCCTTTGAAAGTGGTAAGGGAAGAAAACACCGGCTCAGCGAGACTAAGAACAACTTCATCTAGAGGATCTTGGAATGCATCTGTTTTTGGCAGTTGGCGTCACAGCTCGTCTGATATCACAAGTGCTCCTGGTCAAACCGCCACCAGAGAGGGAGTCGGTAGCAGCTTAAAACATTTAAGTACAATAGGTTCTCAGGGTAGTGGTGGAGGTGACCTCTCAACGTCCAACAAAAAGCCGTCTAGTGACATTTTTCCAGAACCTTCAGATTTGCCAGACATTGAGAGGCCAAGAGCAGACTAATACACAAAAGTGAAATTTCACAAAAGTGGCATGTGTTGGCAACAGTGATTGGATAGGTGGGGAACATGGAAAGAGTAAAATTCTTAACTGGGCAATTTTTTTGATTTTGGGGTCGTGCTTGTATGGAAGTGTTCAAAACAGATGTGAATAGTCATTGAGAGAATGATCCGAAGTTGTACTGCCAAGAGGAGAGGAGGAACACCGTCTCTGTTTTGGTCCAAAATTTGGGTGATGTTTCTATCCGTAATTGATCATTTTTATTCATCAATTTTTTTTATTTTTCACAATCTGGAATGTAAATTGTAACTGCTATTTTTATTTATTTATTCATTTTCTTTTCCTTCGGCCTAGGGCATTTATTTGAGGCCTATAAATTTCTCATCTACTCGATAGAAAAGGATAGTAGAAAATATTATACAGTCCTAAGAATGATATAATAGAGTGAATTTGGTCCTACTGACCTAGTCAACTGTCTGTTTGGTCATTTTTCAGAATATATATTACTGTTTGGTCACCCATGCGAGATGATGTCAAGGATGATGTATATGTCTTTTTGTAGTGACAAAAAATACCCTTTTGGGACCATATATTTGTTTTCCCTTTGTTTTTGTTTTTTTTTTCCTTCCAGATCTAATTTCTCTCTCTTCTTCTTTTGTTGATGAAGATCTTCACGATGAAAAACATGATGACGAAGATGATATGAAAGATGACGATGATCATGATGAAGACGACGACGATGATGAAAACAATTCTTCTTCTTCTTCCGTTTTTTTAAGGTTTTTTTATGAAGATGATGTAGAAGATAAAGTAGATCTATGATGGAGATGATGAAGATTTTTTTCTTTTTTCTTTTCTGCTGTTGTTGTTGTTGAAGATGATGAAGATTTACGTTTTTCTGATATTTGTTCTTTGATTTGAAATGAACTTTTTAATTTTTATGGATTTTTGTTGCGTGTTCATGTTAAAGAATGAACTCTGTTTTAGATCTTGAGTTGTTAGGTGTTCATTCGAAAGAATGAATCATGTTTTAGATCTTGAATTGTTAGGTGTTCATTCGAAAAAATGAACTCTATTCTAGGTTATAATTAGTTTGTTTTTGATAAGTGATCGTTTTGACGAATGAACTCTGATTTCTGTTCATAATAATGAACTTTGACTAGGTGTTTCATTTGAAAGAATGAACTCTGTTTTTTGTTCATAATAATGAACTTTTTGTTGTGTGTTCATTTTTAAGAATGAACTCGAATGTACAAAAAGCATTACCAAACACCTGATAGTTTATCAAATAGAATGAGCTCAAATAATTATGGAAATAAAAAAATTACGGAAACTAATGCAAAAACAGTACGGAAGGGGTTTCTAAATTTGGTAATTTCCAGCTGGACCAAACATTCTTGGGACCATCTAAAAAATACCAAACGATAATTTCCCCGATAGTAGAAGGGGTTTCTAAATTTGATGAAACTACCAATTTAACCTCTATAAAATTTTAGTACTACCAATTTACCCTTTATACAGGCTAGCCACTTTACCCATCAAAGATGAAGGACTTGGCGTCTACATTATGGCTGATACAAGCCAATACTGTTATCTTGCCTCATGCGTTCGAACTGAACCTTTACAAACTACCATTCTCCGCAACATAGTCATCTCTCCTCCGTGCAACGATTTCCATTCAGCTCTTAGAAAATACATGCAAACCTGTGGACTTTCCCCTTCTTCTTTCGACATCAAGGACACTTCCTCACAACCTATGAAAGCCTTGGCAGTTCTTTACTTTGTTGTTGTCAAGAGGGAATTACCAAATACATTTGCATTGTCGCCTAGAGAGGCTATTCTTTGGCAAAGTAATCAGATGGATCACGCAATGTACTTTCATAAGGCAATCCCTGTCCTTGGCCTTAATCAGAACCTTAGGCCTCGCCAGTTCAGGGCCGTCATCCAATACCGTATAGGCGTGCCATTATCTGCTGAAGATAGTGTGTGCCCTTGTTGCGATAGCGCCATGGATATCTTTGGAGACCACGCAATGCACTGTGCTAGCGAAGTCGTCCTTAAACTTAGACACGACCTATTTCGTGATGTGGCCATGGATATATGCTATAAAGCAGGTGTCGCCTCTAGGAAGGAAGTTTCATTGGAATTTTTAGACGATGGCAGAGGTTTAAAACCGGCTGATATAATGGTGTATAACTGGGAGAATGGTCAAGATACATGCCTTGATGTCACCAGAGTCTCACCTTTTGCAGGCGATGGTCTTCGTAGCTTCGTACCTGGGCGTGCTATTGATGTTGCCATCACTCGTAAATGTACTAAATATTTAGACAAATGTACGTCTCATGGTTATGGTTTTGGTGTTTTAGCCTTCTCGACATTGGGAGAATTTGAACATGATTTTGTTGTTTTTCTTAACAGATTGAAGAACTTTCTATCCAATTATGACGTTAACTATAAGAAAGGCAGTTCTCTCTTTCAACGAATTGGAATAACCATCCAAAAAGGTGTTGGGACGCAACTTGTTGGTCGGCTCCCAACCCTTCCAACCAGCTCTATGTAAATATTTCACTTTTTCATAATAAATATTAATAAAAAAATTATTATTACTTTAATAAAACTAAAATCAAATTCATTTCTATCTTCATCTCCACTTCAACCACTTCTTCTTCTCTTCTTCTCCATTCGACATCAAGGACATCAAGGACACTGCCCAACCCTTCTTCATTCAACATCAAGGACACTACCCCATAACCTATGAAAGCCTTGGCAGTTCTTTACTTTGTTATTGTCAAGAGGGAATTACCAAATACATTTGCATTATCGCCTAGAGAGGCTATTCTTTGGAAAAGTAATCAGATGGATCACGCAATGTACTTTCTTAATGCAATCCCTATCGTTGGCCTTAATCAGAACCTTGGGCCTCGCCAGTTCAGGGCCGTCATCCAATACCGGCTAGGCGTGCCATTATTTGCTGAAGATAGTGTGTGTTCTTGTTGCGATAGCGCCATGGATATCTTTGGCGACCATGCAATGCACTGTGCTATCGAAGTCGGCCTTAAATTTAGACACGACCTAGTTCGTGATGTGGCCATGGATATATGCTACAAAGCAGGTGTCGCCGCTAGGAAGGAAGTCTCATTGGCATTTTTAGACGATGGCAAAGGTTTAAAACCGGCTGATATAATGGTGTATAACTGGGAGAATGGTCAAGATACATGCCTTGATGTCATCGGAGTCTCACCTTTTGCAGACGATGGTCTTCGTACCTGGGCGTGCTATTGTTGTTGCCATCACTCGTAAACGTACTAAATATTTATACAAATATGTCTCATGGTTATGGCTTTGGTGTTTTGGCCTTCTCGACATTGGGAGAATTATGACATGATTTTGTTGTTTTTCTTAACAGATTGAAGAACTTTCTATCCAATTATGATGCTAACTATAAGAAGGCAGTTCTCTCTTTCAACGAATTGGAATAGCCATCCAAAAAGGTGTTGGGGCGCAACTAGTTGCTCGGCTCCCAACCCTTCCAACCAGCTCTATGTAAATATTTCTCTTTTTCATAATAAATATTAATAAAAAATTTATTATTATTTTAATAAAACTAAAACTAAAATCAAATTCATTTCTATCTTCATCTCCACTTCAACCACTTCTTCTTATCTTCTTCTTCATTCGACATCAAGGACACTGCCCAACCCTTCTTCATTCGACATCAAAAACACTACCCCACAATCTATGAAAGCCTTGGCAGTTCTTTACTTTGCTGTTGTCAAGAGGGAATTACCAAATATATTTGCATTGTCGCCTAGAGAGGCTATTCTTTTGCAAAGTAATCAGATGGATCACACAATGTACTTTCTTAAGGAAATCCCTGTTGTTGGCCTTAATCAGACCGTTGGGCCTCGCTAGTTCAGGGCCGTCATCCAATACCGGCTAGGCGTGCCATTATTTACTGAAGATAGTGTGTTCCCTTGTTACGATAGCTCCATGGATATCTTTGGCGACCACGCAATGCACTGTGCTAGTGAATTCGGCCTTAAATTTAGACACGACCTAGTTTGTGATGTGGCCATGGATATATGATACAAAGCAGGTGTCGCCGATAGGAAGGAAGTCTCGTCGGCATTTTTAGACGATGTCAGAGGTTTAAAACCCGCTTATATAATGGTGTATAACTGGGAGAATGGTCAAGATACATACCTTGATGTCACCGGAGTCTCACCTTTTGCAGGCGATAGTTTTCGTAGCTTCGTACCTGGGCGTACTATTGTTGTTGCCATCACTCGTAAACGTACTAAATATTTAGACAAATGTACGCCTCATGGTTATGAATTTGGTGTTTTAGCCTTCTCGACATTGGGAGAATTAGGACATGATTTTGTTGTTTTTCTTAACAGATTGAAGAAATTTCTATCCAATTACGACGCTAACTATAAGAAAAGCAGTTCTCTCTTTCAACGAATTGGAATAGCCATCCAAAAATGTGGTGGGGCGCAACCTGTTGCTCGGCTCCCAACCCTTCCAACCAGCTCTATCTAAATATTTTACTTTTTCACAATAAATATTAATAAAAAAATTATTATTATTTTAATAAAACTAAAACTAAAATCAAATTCATTTCTATCTTCATCTCCACTTCAATCAATGTACTTGTAAACTGATTTCGGTAGTTGTTCATTCCCGCAAATACCTATTGTCCTGGTGTTGATTGTGGATTTTTGACAAGAGAGAAAATTGTAATATTGCCTCTGCCCAGCTGTAGAAACATGAAATATAATATGTATAAATTCGTACTTCTACATCATATTCCACAAGAGAATTGAGAATGCGTATCCAACAAATGGCCACACTGGCCTCCAATATGCCTGAAAGATTTTAGAGATTCACCCAGTTGAACTCTTATTATTTTAGGCACGTCCATATGAATTTTCATGCATTGATCAGTCTACTATTTAGTATGAAATCATATTGAACATTACTTCGAGTCGTAGAACTTCCACGGTTGAATTCCTTGAATATGTTCTATATGATACAAACATAGTGCCATCGCCAACATGGACGCGCTCTATAGCCAGGCTAACCTGGTCGTACTCTATAGTCAAGCAAATGTGGTTGTGTCTTATAATCTAGCCACAACCACCAACTTCCTAGCTAGCCAACTAGTTAGCCAGGCTATGGCTGCCTTGTTTCTTATCTTGGCCATGCCTTTGTCCACGGCCTCCTTGTCTCTCGACTTGGCCTAGTCTAACTGGCCACGAAAACCTTGCTATAAGCCTAGCCTAGATGGCCACAACCATCTTGTCTTACGGTCTAGCCTAGCTGTCCACGACTGTCTTATCTCTTGGAATAGCCATGACTATGGCCACGACCTCCCTGTCTCCCGCCTTGGCCTAGATTCTAACTAGTCACGGTCTTATTGCTAGTAGGCTTATCCTAGCCACGGCCTCCTTGCTAATCGGCCTAAGCATGGCCTATCCTAGCAGGCCACGACCATCTTTTATTTCGGCCTAGCTTATCTCTCGGCCTACTATACCCATGGCCATAAGCACCTAGATTCTCGGTCTGCTATGTTCATATCCACGATCACCTAATTTCTCGATCATTGTCCATGGCCATGATCCGTCCCACCAAAGTTCGTGGCCACAACCACGAACCAACATAGCCAAACCTCCTAGTACCCATGTCTATGCCGAATTGTCTAGCTATCATCTAGGTCGTGACCCGCGCCATGGCTAGCTATCAACTAGGTCGTGCCCCGCGCCACAAACTGGCTAGCTAACATCTAGGTCATGCCCCGCGCCACGAGTTGTATGGCTATCATCTAGGTCGTGCCTCACGCCAAGACTCGGCTAGATATCATCTAGGTCATGCCATGTGCCATGACTCGGCTAGCTATCAGCTAGATAGTGCATCGCGCCACCACTCGGCTAGCTATAAACCTTGTGCACTATGGAACTTTCGTGTATTAATATGGATGGTTGTTTGCAATGCCATCTTATGGAAAACTCATTATTAGTCACACATAACCATAACCATGGAGTTGAGTTGTCTCTTCAAGCTATGCCACTTCGAAAAAGCTTGGATAACTTAGGCTATTACTCAGTCAAGTGTATCGTGATAATCTGTACAAGGCTAGAGACAATCCATGACTCCACTAATTCCTATGAGAAAACATGTTATATGGTGGAATTATGTATGAGTATTGGTCTGGTGGTTTACCGCGACGTGCAGCTGTTTATGGGTAAAAATCGTTTCTGCCGATTTTGGTAAATTCGGTAAGTGAGTGAGAAACTGATTTAAACCCTAAACAAATGTGCTTCACATGAGCACTTTCTAGATTCGAGAGATCAATCTGTACAAATTCGGCCTAAACCAAGAAATGGCCGTTCCAGAATTGCTTCGGTCACAAAGTGGAGGAGAAGGGTTGATTTGGGGAGGATAACAAAGAAAGGTCATGAGACCAGAGAGTTATGGTTGGGTAGTGTCTCGACTTGTATTAGAAAAAGTAGAAGCTTAGGAACCCAGCAAGAGATGGAAGCCTTTTGGGTGAGCTTGCAAAAGTTGCTTTCTGATAGTGTTGTATTTTTCTCCTGACCAAGACTTATTGTCTGGTAGAAAATAGGTGAGACCTATTTATAAAAGTTGAGATTGAAACGTACCCTGGTCTCATTACGGAAGGAAATAAAAGGTAGTTAAATGGGAGGAGGTGGTAACCGGCATGTTTAATAGTGAAAACGTTTTTCACTTTTATTTCCCCATTTAATTGACCGATTTTATTCCTTTTCACGCTTTCTTAATACGAGCGTAGTGTACGCTGCATGCTGTGACCGCCAAACCAAAACCCTGAGAAAGCATCCCCCCCCTCCCCAGTTTTGTGTTGATGTCTCGAGAGTTGGTTGCACTTTGGGTTCAAGTGGCAATGCCAAGCTGCAAGGGGAGCATGTGGCATGTGCCAATGGCATGTGTGGAATGCCTTGACCGCAAGTTACACATCAAATGTAAGTGGCAATTCCAAAGCTTCTAGGGGAGCGTATGGCATGTGCCAATGGCATGTGCGGAATGCCTTGGTCGCGGGTTGCACTTTGAGTGCAAGTGGCAAAGCCAAAGCTGCTAGGAGAGCAGGTGGTATGTGCCAATGGCATGAGCGGAATGCCTTGGTCGCGGGTTGCACTTGGAGTGCAAGTGGAAATACCAAAGCTGCTAGGGGAGCGTATGGCATGTGCCAATGGCATTGCGGAATGCCTTGGTCGCGGGTTGCACTTTGAGTGCAAGTGGCAAAGCCAAAGCTGCTAGGGGAGCGGGTGGCATATGCCAATGGCATGAGCGGAATTCCTTGGTCGCGGGTTACACTTGGAGTGAAAGTGGCAATACAAAAGCTGCTAGGGGAGCGTGTGGCATGTGCGACATGCCTTGGTCGCGGGTTACACTTGGAGTGTAAGTGGCAATGCCAAAGCTTCTAGGGGAGCATGTGGCATGTGCGGAATTCCTTGGTCACGGGTTGCACTTGAAGTGCAAGTGGCAATGCCAAAGATGCTAGGGGAGCTTGTGGCATATGTGGAATGCCTTGGTCGCGGGTTGCACTTGGAGTGCAAGTGGAAATGCCAAAGATGCTAGGGGAGCGTGTGGCATGTGCGGAATGCCTTGGTCGCGGGTTGCACTTGGAGTGCAAGTGGAAATGCCAAAGCTGCTAGGGGAGCGTGTGGCATGTGCGGAATGCCTTGGTCGTGGGTTTCTCTTGGAGTGCAAGTGGCAATGCCAAAGTTGCTAGGGGAGCGTGTGGCATGTGTTAATGGCATGTGCGGAATGCCTTGGTCGCGGGTTGCACTTGGAGTGCAAATGGCAATGCCAAAGCCGCTAGGGGAGCGTGTGACATGTGCGGAATTCCTTGGTCGCGGGTTGCACTTGGAGTGCAAGTGGCAATGCCAAAGCTGCTAGGGGAGCGAGTGCCATGTGCCAATGGCATGTGCGGAATGCCTTGGTCGCGGGTTGCACTTGGAGTGCAAGTGACAATGCCAAATCTGCTAGGGGAGCATGTGGCATGTGCGAAATGCCTTGGTCGCGGGTTGCACTTGGTAAGGAAAGCGGCTAGTATAGCTAGGACCAAGGCAGAGTGCGTTTGGCGTGGCGCGGCTAGCTTGGGATAGGTGTGGCTGGCATGATTTTCCATTGGCACAGAGGTGTGTCTAGCATGGTTGGCATGATTTGGTGCGATTGGTGTGACTAGCATAGCTAGGGCCAAGGCAGAGTGCATTTGGCATGGCGCGGCTAGACTGGGCTAGGTGAGGCTGGCATGATTTGCCATTGGCACGGTGGTGCGGCTAGCATGGTTGGCATGCTTTGGCGCGTTTGGTGTGACTAACATAGCTAGGGCCAAGGAAGAGTGTGTTTGGCATGGCGCGACTAGCTTGGGCTATGTGTGGCTGACATGATTTTCCATTGGCACGGAGGTGCGACTAGCATGTTTGGCATGCTTTGGCGCGTTTGGTGTGGATGGCATGGTTTGCCGTTGTCACAGGGGTGCGGCTATCATGGTTGGCATGCTTTGGCGCGGTTGGTGTGACTAGCATAGCTAGGACCAAGGCAGAATGTGTTTGGCATGGCACGGCTAGCTTGGGCTAGGTTTGGCTGGCATGATTTTCCATTGGCACTAAGGTGCGTCTAGCATGGTTGGAATGCTTTGGCGCGTTTGGTGTGGCTGACATGATTTGTCGTTGGCACAGGGGTGCAGCTAGCATGTTTGGCATGCTTTGGCGCGGTTGGTGTGACTAGCATAGATAGGTCCAAGGCAGAGTGCATTTGGCATGGCGCGGCTAGCTTGGGCTAGGTGTGGATGGCATGATTTGCCATTGGCACGGAGGGGAGCTAGGGTTTTGCTCGTCTTAACCCTAATTTGAAAAAATATCCCCCATTAATTACTGACTACATGTATTAAATGTTCTAATAAATGTGTCACCGGTGACATTAGGTTATTCGGGAATTTACAATTTTACCCCTTGTCTAAAAACCACCATCAACATTAAGTCCCCTGCTTAGCTCGTAACAGGATCTTTGTTGCGAGGTAAGCATAAGATGGTGACAAACTATCATCAGTAAATCGTAAAGAGAATTGAGGAGGCTTGTCTGACCTTTTTATAGATAGGATTTGGAATCCTTGCCTCTGGCAGTTTTGTACAAATCGGGAGGCTGGCACGATTGGGAAGTCAGCATCATTAAGAGACAGGAAGATGAGCGGCATTGAGAAGTTGACGCGAGTTGGGAAACTGAGCGTGCTAGATGGTGGGACCGGCGCAAGGTGGGGAAACTGAGGGTGCTAGCTTGGCGCTACTTGGGAGGTCATTGGGAAGTTGGCGCAATTGGTGGGACCGGAGCAATTGGGAGACTGGGAAGATGGGTGTGAGCTTGGTGGGACCAGTGCAATTGGGAGACCGGGAAACTGGGCATCCATGGGAAGCTCTTGCAAGGGAGACGCTTGCAGTTTAGGGTTTGACACGCCGAAACCCTAATTGGCGCCCTTCACTAAAGTTGCTGTAGAATCCTCGTTTGGAGTCGGATTTTCGATGTACGCATATGTATCTTCAAACCCAGAAAATTTCCAAGCTTTAGAAAAGAAGCTTTTTGAGTTTTGAGCATGTTTAGGGGATGAAAACTCGAAATAGTAAACTTCTAGGTGGTTTTCAGAACTTTTCCAGGTTGCGTGTTGTCTGATGTTATGGTCACCTATCCTTGCTCGTTCATCCGATTTCCATGAAATTTTGACATGTTGAAGGTAACTTCCATGCAAAGATAATGGTACATAAATCAACACTATAATCCACACCAATTGCTCCCAGTTCGTAATTGAACACATGGTAGTGTAAATTTCCCTCATCTGAGCTTGTTTGGAAAACGTGTTTCATGACTTCGGCACTTCTTGCACATGTTTTAGAAGCATAATAAGGGACTTGAATGATGTTAGTTCACTTAATTTCTTAATTTTATGATCGTACTGATTTTCCACGCTTGATCCATCCTAATCCCATGTAATCTTCGTATTAGGTGCTTAACAATGAAGTTGGGAATCATGGGTCCACTAGTACGAGCAACCCTGGAGTTGTTGACGATGAACCACTTGCGCCTCCAGGTTATGAAGTATTGATTTCCAATTCAGTGGAAGTGGCGGAAATCCAAATTGAGCCTCAGATGGTGGAACCCGAATCGAGAATAGTAGAAACTGCTTCGTCGGAGGTTGCCCCCATGCGCAGCCTACTCTCATTACATCTCCTTGAATTCCCGTCCCCATGATTCGACATGATCCTATCGTATTCTTGTAGATGTGACAGTGGGATGCTCAGAAATTACTTAATGAAATATTCTGATAGTGCAGGCTTGGGACCCTCCATGACCCCGTAAAGTGTTGAAAGCGTCTTCTAGACAGAGAGGTGATGATATTCTTGCGATGTACCCTTGAAGAGTAGATGACCTTGTTATGAGTGAGGCTTTTGGTTGACTATGTCTTCTGAGCTTTGGCGGCGAAGGGATTCCGTGCATATCCTCAGTCCTCCAGTATGGTTTAGATGTTTCCTTCTTTGTAGTAATTGCTGATGTGGTGAAGCTCTGGTTGGTATCGATGAATGAGCGACAAAATTTCTTGGTAGGAGATGTGATCAGAAGAGACTACACAGGTTGTCTGAGATTGTATGGGCTTCCGTGGAAGTAAAAGAATTGGCTGGATGTGACCATGATCCTTGACACGGGAGCGTGGTGATACGGCTCTTTGTAGGAAGAAGCGGCATTGAAGTAGCTTCGGCTCTTGGAGAGGATGTTGAAACTTAGGAAGCTAAACGCTAAAGTTTCGGCTTCGGATCCTGAAGCAGTTTATGGAGAGAAAGCTGAAGCGGAGCATCTGCGTTAATCAGTGTGTTGTCAAACCGGACACCCTTCAAGCGAACAATGGTTAGGAATCCCAGGTTCCTTTATCAACCGTGCTTTGGATTGGCAGCGGCGTCTCTGGTTGGAAACAAATGTTTCCTTAATGCAGTGCAGTTGAGGGCTGCAGATATGTCTCGACGTTGTGCCTTCGGGAAACATCAAATCTCACGTAAATATTTCATCATGGACCGCACAATTTTGTGGGAGAAGTCCCCAGAAATCATGCGTCTCTTGACATGAAGAGAGTCTTCGTGAACCCAGGGGGCTCGATGATTTGCTTCGATTTTGGAGAAGTCGTTCCTGATCTTTACGTGTGATGAAATCAGACTGATGATTCCCCACAGGGCATTCAAGTGCAATGCTAGAAGGACGCAAGTTTCCAGCACTGGGTAGATGCAAGTTGCTGTTAAGATGCAAGCTGGAAGTGTAAGCGTAACGTCGGGAGGACGCAAGTTGTCAGTGTTGAAAAAGATGCACGCTAGCGGCGCTGGAAAGGATGCAGGCTGTTGTGCAGGGTGTGGTAACGTGGTCGGCATGTGCGTGCTGCATGTGTGCCCGACATGTGCGTCTGGAATGTGCGTCCGGTAAGCGCATCTGGCAAGCGTGTCTGGTGTTGTCTTGGACGCGAATTGTTGATGCTGGAACTTTGTCTATCAAGCTGTGATGATAACGTGGGAGGCTTCTTTTCGTAGGACGGTGGAAACGATACTTGGAAGGCGTGCAGGGTGGATCATGGAATGCTGGTGTTAGCGGTAGCGTGGTAGCAACAAAGTGGGCAATCATATTCTGTCTATGCACTCCAGCGTTCCTCCTTCAGTTTGTTCTCCTCTTTTTTTTTTTTTGGTGCAAACCTTAGCCATAGGTATGCCTTCCATAAATCTGTTGGAATATAGTTCTAATCTTCGAATATTACTGTAGTAGCGTCAGCTACTTTATGAATAGTAACTGGTAACCGTTATGATGTAAAGTCGGTACACATGGTGATGCAACAAAGAGTTGGAGCTGAAACAAGCGGTCCTATAAATGACGAATGACGTCTTCTCCGAGAAAAGTATACCACTGTTGAATGGCTTCCTTTGCACTTCTGTCTTCTGAAATTATTCCGTTTTTTTTAAAAGGCAAATGAAACACCTGGCTTATGGTTTTGATTTTCTAGATTTCTGGGTTGATAGGCAAGTGTTACTTATGAGGGTTTTGGGTTATTATTCGGGATGAACCGTTTTTGGATATGGAAGATATGAAAAGATGAATATGTGGTTCCTCTTTTTTTTTAGGGATGATGCCGCTTTTTGGTTATGATTGTAAGTGATACGAACATCTCAGGGAAGATATGGAATCGTGAACATTGTGTGTTGGTAGATGACATGGGAAAGGACATAACATGGCTATTGGTTTTATCATTCCCGTGAAAACTTGAAATGGTAAACCATATATATTCTGTCTAGGCAAGACTTACTCGGTTTCCCGGATCTCCTGGGGATAAGGGATCCTCGTGTGTAAGTTAGGATTTCGCGAAAAGCACCACTGTGATTGTGGAAAGTCCTCGGTCATTTTAAGTTACTTGATGACTGGACAGTTTGCTTTCAATTTCTGTGAATTCCGCAGCCGTTTCATGTAGCTTCACGACTGGTAACCAGGCTGTCTTTCGGTTCTTGTAAAGTCCCCAGCCGTTTCATGTAGTTTCAACGACTGGTAACCAGGCTTTCTGGTAGTCGAGTTATAGATCCCAAAATAGATTGCTTGCTTCTGCCATCCTAATGCCTGGATCGAAGTATGAGATCGATTTCTGAAAGCCGATATGTAACCGAAAGATCAATCCTCCCGCTGTGGTCGCTAATTGTTTATGGGTGAAACTCGTTTCTGCTGATTTTGGTAAATTCGGTAAGTGAGTGAGAAACTGGTTTAAACCCTAAACAAATGTGCTCCATGTGAGCACTTTATAGATTCGAGAGATCAATCTGTACAAGTCCGGCCTAAACCAAGAAATGGACATTCCAGACTTGCTTCGGTCACAAAGTGGAGTAGAAGGGTTGATTTGGGGAGGATAATGAAGAAATGTGATGAGACTAGAGAGTTCTGGTTGGGTAGTGTCTCGACTTGTATCATAAAAAGTAGAAGCTTAGGAAGCTTGCAAGAGATGGAAGCCTTTTGAGTGAGCTTGCAAAAGTTGCTTTCTGATAGTGTTGTATTTTTATCCTGACCAAGACTTGTTGTCTGGTAGAAAATAGGTGAGACCTATTTATACAAGTTGAGATTGAAACGTACCCTGGCCTCATTACGGAAGGAAATAAAAGGTAGTTAAATGGGAGGAGGTGGTAACCGGCGTGTTTAAGAGTGAAAAAGTTTTTCACTTTTATTTCCCCATTTAATTGACCACTTTTATTCCTTTTAACGCTTTCTTAATACGAGTGTAGTGTACGCTGCATGCTATGACCACCAAACCAAAACCCTGAGAAAGCATCCCTCAGTTTTGTGTTGATGTCTCGAGAGTTGGTTGCATTTTGGGTTCAAGTGGCAATGCAAAGCTGCTATGGGAGCGTGTGGAATGTGTGGAATGCCTTGACCACAAGTTACACCTCGAATGTAAGTGGCAATGCCAAAGCTGCTAGGGGAGCGGGTGGCATGTGCCAATGGCATGTGCGGAATGCCTTGGTCGTGGGTTTCACTTTGAGTGCAAGTGGAAAAGCCAAAGTTGCTAGGGGAGCATGTGGCATGTGCGGAATGCTTTAGTCGCGGGTTTCACTTGGAGTGCAAGTGGCAATGCCAAAGCTTCTAGGGAAGCGTGTGGCATGTGCCAATGGCATGTGCGGAATGCCTTGGTCGCGGATTGCACTTGGAGTGCAAGTAGCAATGCCAAAGTTGCTAGGAGAGCGTGTGGCATGTGCCAATGGCATGTGCGGAATGCCTTGGTCGCGGGTTGCACTTGGAGTGCAAGTGGAAATGCCAAAGCTGCTAGGGGAGCGTGTGGCATGTGCCAATGGCATTTGCGGAATGCCTTGGTCGCGGGTTGCACTTGGAGTGCAAGTGGAAATGCCAAAGCTGCTAAGAGAGCGTGTGGCATGTGCGGAATGCCTTGGTCGCGGGTTACACATGGATTGCAAGTGGCAATGCCAAAGCTGCTAGGGGAGCATGTGGCATGTGCCAATGACATGTGCGGAATGTCTAGGTCGCGGGTTGCACTTGGAGTGCAAGTGGTAATGCCAAAGCTGCTAGGGGAACGTGTGGCATGTGCCAATTGCATATGCGGAATGCCTTGGTCGCGGGTTGCACTTAGAGTGCAAGTGGCAATGCCAAAGATGCAAGGGGAGTGTGTGGCATGTGCGGAATGCCTTGGTCGCAGGTTGCACTTGGAGTGCAAGTGGCAATGCCAAAGCTGCTAGGGGAGCGTGTGGCATGTGCGAAATGCCTTGGTTGCGTGTTGCACTTGGAATGAAAGTGGCAATGCTAAAGCTGCTAGGGGAGTGTGTGGCATGTGCGGAATGCCTTGGTCGCGGGTTGCAATTGGAGTGCAAGTGGCAATGCCAAAGCTTCTAGGGGAGCGTGTGGAATGTGCCAATGGCATGTGCGGAATGCCTTGGTCGCGGGTTGTACTTGGTAAGGAGAGCATCTAGCATAGCTAGGGCCAAGGCAGAGTGCGTTTTGCATGGCGCGGCTATCTTGGGCTAGGTGTGGCTGCCATGATTTTCTATTGGCACGGAGGTGCGTCTAGCATGGTTGGCATGCTTTGGCGCGATTGGTGTGACTAGCATAGATAGGGCCAAGGCAGAGTGCGTTTGGCATGGCGCGGCTAGCTTGAGCTAGGTGTGGCTGACATGATTTTCCATTGGCACGGAGGTGCGGCTAGCATGGTTGGCATGCTTTGGCGCGTTTGGTGTGACTAGCATAGCTAGGTCCAAGGCAGAGTGTGTTTGGCATGGCGCGGCTAGCTTGGGCTAGGTGTGGCTGGCATGATTTTCCATTGGCACGGAGGTGCGGCTAGCATGGTTGGAATGCTTTGGCGCATTTGGTGTGGCTGGCATGATTTTCCGTTGGCACAGGGGTGAAGATAGCATGGTTGGCATGCTTTGGATCGATTGTTGTGACTAGTATAGCTAGGGCCAAGGCAGAGTTCATTTGGCTTGGCGCGGCTAGCTTGGGCTAGGTGTGGCTGACATGATTTTCCATTGGCACGGAGGTGCATCTAGCATGGTTGGCATGCTTTGGCTCGTTTGGTGTGGCTGGCATGATTTTCCGTTGGCACAAGGGTGCGTCTAGCATGGTTGGCATTCTTTGGCGCGGTTGGTGTGACTAGCATAGCTATGACCAAGGCAGAGTGCGTTTGGAATGACGCGGCTAGCTTGGGCTAGGTGTGGATGGCATGATTTTCCATTGACACGGAGGTGCGAATAGCATGGTTGGCATGATTTGGCGTGTTTGGTGTGGCTGGAATGATTTGCCGTTGGCACTGGGGTGCGGCTAGCATGGATGGAATGCTTTGGCGCGGTTGGTGTGACTAGCATAGCTAGGGCCAAGGCAGAGTGCGTTTGGAATGGCGCGACTAGCTTGGGATAGGTGTGGCTGACATGATTTGCCATTGGCACGGAGGGGAACTAGGGTTTTGCTCGTTGTAACCCTAATTTGAAAAAATACCCCCCATTAATTACTGACTACATGTATTAAATGTTCTAATAAATGTGTCACCGGTGACATTAGGTTATTCGGGGTTTTACAATTTTACCCCTTGTCTAAAAACCACCATCTACAGCTGCGTGGCAACACCCCATGATAAGGAAGTTACAAGTAGTGGTAGCAGTTAAAAACGGTTAAAGGAAGTGGCCAAGTAATAGGGTAATGGTTTACGGTTTCCTGAAACTTCCGGCATACCCATACCATTATCTCCAATATTCACGTCTCTCCGTAACTCCATAATCCCCACTACTTACGAGGAAACAATGAGTTTTCCCTATAAATAGACTACTTTGTCCATTCAGAAGACGGAACAAGCTTAACATTCTCAAGCTCTTCTTATTTCATAGTTCAATAACCTCACATACACAATTCAATCACCACTGATTTCCTAAACTTTCTTTGCTTTCCCTCCCCTAAGATCAACCCATTTTCTCTTTTTGTAACCAAAGAAAAACGTGAATGGCCAACTTCTTAGTTTAGGCTCGTTTTGTACAATTTTGATTTTCGAACCTAAATAAAGTACTTCGACAGTACATTGTTTTACCTATGAGCGATTTTTAGGTATTAACAATTGGCGTCCACTGCCGGAGATCAATCTCTCGTCTACAAATTTAGTTCTTCAATCGTCTAAAAGAAAAACAAAATGGTGGATCTTAGGTATGGTTCGGTAACTAATCCTAATGCAAGCTCAACAACCATCTTTAATCCCAACAACACCGGTGGCGGATCAGACTTAGCATCTACCCTTAATCCTAACAACACCAGTGGCGGATCAGGATCAACAGCCACTCCTAATCCCGACAACACCAGTGACGGGGCTCAAGATATTACTCCTCCAAATGCGTCCACTAAAAACACCAATATTATCTCCATACCGCTGAAGATGCCAGAAACAAGAAACATGCACCGCCAACCATAACTGATTTAATGAAAAGGCAAGAGACCTTGTATGAAACTCAAGTAGCCATGGCCACTACTCAAAAGGAATTTTTCACCTATCTGAAGACTTTAACAGAGCGGTTAACACCCGAGCAGCGTCATCACCAAATGGAGCAAGCTAGGAACACATCCATCGACGGTGCTAGTACTTCCAGAGTCAACATTCAGGAAGATGATTAGGTATGTGTTATCACTAACCACATTACAGAAATGATCCAGCCACAGTAAAACTTCACCACTCGGGAAGATCTCGAAAGGCTCCTTCAGAACCATGGGAAAGAAGGTTCAGCTTCATTCCATCAGCACCAGCTTTCCTACCCAATAGATATGCAAAGGATCCTACTGCAAAGGGGTAGTCATCTCCTACATTTTCATTATATTATGGCACCAAAAATTCCAGAGAATATGTCTCCCGATTCCGAGAATCGTTAGGAGAACATAAATATAATCAGGTGTTGTGGCTCAAAGAATTATCTAACTCTCTTACTGGGAGAGCTTACACGTGGTACACAAATATCACCCCCCAACAGTATCTATAGTTGGTCTCAGATGGTTAATATTTTTTACAAAAAAATGTTTCTTTGTTTCGGAGCAAAGCACACTTTAAGACTTGGGAATAATATTCCAGAGAAATAATGAGCACCCAAACGATTACGTGAAAAGGTTCAGGACTCAAGCACTCGACTGCCACGATCAGAATGTGACTGAACTACAATTAGTAGAGCTTTGTATCAATGGTATGATTCCTGCCTATCGTGCTTTGTTAGAAAATTTATAATTCCAAACCTTCTCCAAGCTATTAAGCGGTCGACAACGACGGTTCCAGCCATGTTGGAAAGAATGAGGCGTGCCATAGAGAAAAGTCGTGGAAACACTCACGGAAATAGGCACCTAGTAAACAAGCAATACTCTGTTCGACCATCCATTGGTGTTGTCATCGACGAAGGGACTAAGGAAAAGGATACACTTCAACCGACATCGCAGACTAAGCGCTCTGCATCGAATTCAACCAAAGCTCTACGTCAGCAACAACAACCAAAAGCAGATCCAGCATCTCCAGATTTTCCCTTTCGCATGGAGGAGGTCCTCGAACTTCTAGAGGTATGGATACAAGACGGAGATATTAAGTTACCACATGTACGACGCCAACCAACTGCTAAAGAGATGTCAGACCCAAAATATTTCCGCTTTCACAGATTTTTCAATAGCCCCACTAGTGAGCCCAATGGCTTGAAGAGGATATTTAAGGAAACGTTTGATTCAGGAGAACTATAACTGGGGACTGAAGGCGTTCACAAAGACTCCCTCCTTATCAGAAATTTTACTCTTTCCGGAGACTCGGTCAACAAAACTGTCCAATCTCTGATGGAACATATGTGTGAGCTTCTCCACCTCTAAAGAACACAGCGGAAAGATATTTTCTCTGCCCTTAATCGTGTCGATTAGGGTAAGTGTTTTCTCTTTGATGAAAAGGATACTATATATCATGAATCTTCTTTGGAAGATGTAGTTGTTAAACATAATGAGAAGCTTGGTTGAGGACATCTCACTACTGCTTACCTCAAGGATGCTGAATTTGAGCGAGTGCTAATCGATGCGGGGACCGCTGTAAACACCATCACTATCAAGACTCTGAGGACGTCACTAGGCCAAATATCAACATAGGTGACATTTCAAAACTGTCACTATATCAATTCCATGACGGTTCAGGTGAAATTTGAAAGTGTCACCAATGTCGATGTCACCGTAGGGGTTATCTTATACTGACGCTTATGAACTGTCACATAACCGTCACCAATTAGCCTTCAAAACTGTCATGAAATATATTAAACCGTCATTGTAACAGACATCCACGACGGTTTTTTATTGAAAACGTCACCTTAACGATGTTATGGTGACTGTTTTCCCAAGAAACCGTCAATATAATGTTGAAAAGCGTCAGCATAAATATTATTTCCAACGGTTTTCTTATACAACCGTCAATTTATGTACATTTTGATGACGTTTTTCTTTAAAAACAGTCACTTTTGCACTCTTACGGTGATTCTATTTTATATAAAACTGTCACGGCATCTGTGTTTTCCTTTGATAACCGTCATGGAATTACTTCGGTGACTTTTTAAATTTACATGCGAAACCAAATTAACAACTTAATGAAATTGTATATTATATTTGGTGGCTTCAATTTACATTCTGATATTTTAAGAAAAAAATAATTACATTCCCATCTTGCTCATATTACGACCCGCTTTTTTCTTCATTACTGTAACCCAAGGAATTATCACCTCCTCTGAAGTGACGGAGTCACCCATTAGCTGAGCATGGGATACTCTTTTCCAAACCTTTTCTAACATTTTTATCCCCTTGTTATTAGAAAAGTTTGAATTTGAATTTGAAAAAGACGAAATTCGAGGCGTAACTTCCGCATCCTTAAAAATCTTCCGTATGGAATATTTTGTCTAGTTTGTTGGGTCCACACCCCTTGTAGAATCATCATGACCTACGCAGTCATGATGATGAGGGATCACCACCTTTTTCTCCACTAGGAATGCAAAATATCAGAACTTTCTTCTTTCCCTTTCGTGTAGGCAATATATTTACAACTCTATAAAAACCACTTGCCGGTTACAAGTTCCATCAATACTATTCACATACTGTAAACATCGCTCTTCTCCGTTGCTTTCAGTGTATAAGCATACTCTGTAGAACATCAAAAGAACAAAACAAATGAGACTCATTACAAAATGTATCAACAAACATTATTTGAATCGGAACCAAAAAGGATATATTCAACAACAAAAAAAAAAAAAGATATACAGACTACAGTACAAGAGATAAATTAAAAAAATACATACATTATTGATGGAAAATAGCTAATATTGGGCATCATATCATCTTCTTGTAATGCTTCAAAAAAAAAAAAAAAAATCTTCATGTTATCCATAAGCAAGTAGAATCTGCAAAAGATGAAAACTTCCAATATTAAAAATTGAAAACAGAAACTTGGTATAATCTTCTCTTATTTTTCCTACCCAAGAATCAAAATCAGAAACCCATTTCTTCAAATTAAAAAACAGACATACCTATATCAAGATCTAATCAATCATTAAAAACCAGAGGTATTACCAATAACTCAGTGACTCAACCGATTTAAGAGAATATTAAATAAATAAAGAGAACCAACCAGCATCTAAATATCTCATCCATGTTCATAGCTCAATCAAACGAACCACCGAATTTTTTTTGAAAAGAATTTTGGTTTATCGGTGGAGAGATGGGAATGGGAAGATTGTTGCGGAAATAAGGAGAACATATGTTTTGCTTTAAAAAAAAGAAGAAGAAGAGTGTTTTGACTTGAAAACTAAAGTTCCTAGTATACCCTCATTTTTTTCTTAGAAATAAAGTTGACCACGTAGGTACGTGCAGTCAGCAGTTGCGGTAGTGGGGCGTAATTCGCGTGAAGATATATTGGCAAACTCAAGAAATCTTGAAACAATCAAGGGTCAAAATGCTCTACAGCTAAAAAGCAACACGTCAAAACACTCAAATGTCAAACAATCAAGGTGAAAAAAGTTAATAAAGCAAAGGATGAGAGTGTGACAGCTAAAAAGCAACACGTTCTGTCCACCAACAAGGTCGACTGTTCTACAGCTGATAAGATTATTCTATCGGTGGGAGTGCTAAATACCCATGCTTTGAAAGCTAAAGGTGATGGACCATCTAATCATGGTCGGGTGGAGTCTGATTTGGGGGGAGACACCACGGATAGAGGAATGGAATTAAAAAAGCCTGAGCGGGGTCTTTTTATTTTTTCAAAAGATGGTGAACAAGTTTTAACAAATAAGGTTAATATAACAAGACTAAATTGAGTGTTATAACAAATAAGGTATGGAGAGTTTATGTTTAAGAGGATAAGGTTTGCCATTCAAAAAGGACTTGCGGCGCAGCTTGTTGCTCGCTTGCCTTCTATGTAATAACTCGTGAATTTGTTTCAATATTAAATTTCAGGGTTCATATAGCAAAGGACGATAGGGTGACAGCTAATCAACATGCCGGAGTCTCTACTGGAATGAGAACGCACGAACAAGAAAAAAGAATTGGTATTTATTTTTATGGTGATTCAAAAAAAAAATGGTGTTAGAAAAATCTAGCTTTACGATTTATTGGGCAGTCATGTTCTTCTTGTTATTTAGAGAGAAATCGGAGTATATATGATTTTATCCATTCAATTAACATAAGTAAGACTAAAATTTATAGCAAAAATAAAATAAATTAACATAAGAAAGACTGAAACCCAAAATGACGAAAATTTAATGTTTGTGCACTTTAATATTCAAAATAATATATATCGGATTTTTTTATTTTATTTTATTACATAATTTTTTTAATAAATACACGTATCCCATCGTATCTCATATCCACATTTTATGAAAATTGACGAATACCCGTATCAGTGTCACCGTATCAGTATCCCCGTATCAGTATCGGTGCATCATAGATTCCACGTCTCCTTGCTGAAATTCAGACCGCAACTCAATCGACAATTATCGCATGTACTCAATTTCGGTGTTGATTGCAGCGGCAGTGTGGAGGAGACGAAGAGGAGAGGAGATGAAGATGGAGCAAAACAGATTGAGCTCGACTGGTTGAAGGAGGGTTTGGTTGGTGAATGAAAAAGATGGACGGACCAGATTTCGTTTGATCCACTCATACGGATTGAGAAAAGAATCTGACGGTTGAGATTGTATTTGTTATGGTCATACAGATTGAGCTTATTTGTGTTTCTATTTGTGCTACTACGATCTGATGTATTTGGTTTTATCAACCTTCGAAAATCCAAAAAAAATATTAATAAATTTAGGTCATTGTTATCGACATTCTGATATAAAAAAATCCAAAAAATATATAAGAATGAATCGGAAAAATGAATTCGATAATTGGTGTGTTTTTTTGTACTTTCTCTTTGTGCTTCCGGTTTGGATTTCAACTAGCCGCATAGGTCATGAAGTAATTTTGAAAAGTCATGCAGATCATGAAGTAGCTTCAGTTCACACTGGTAAACTCAGGTTAGCATGATACATCATCGAAATCGATAAATATGAAGCTCAATGTCGATTCGAACTTAAAATGTGGTATAACGGCATACAAACTATGAACCGAGAAGCTCCAGGAGGGTTCAAACTTCAAACTTAACATGATACATCATCTAAATCGATAAATATGAAGCTCAGTGTCGATTCAAACTTCAAATATGGTATTACGACATAAAAACTATGAACCAAGAAGCTCTGGGAGGGTTCTGACTTCAAACGTTTCATGATATATCATTGAAATCGGTAAATATATATGAAATTCATAGTCGATTGGAACTTCAAATATGGTATAACGACATAGAAACTATGAACCAACAAGCTCTGGGAGGGTTCTGACTTCAAACGTATCATGATATATCATTGAAATCGATATATTTATGGTCAAAAAATGTATACATATATTTAGTGCAATATATATATATATATATATATATTTATGTCAATAATTATTTGATCAACTTAACTCAATTATTTGGTCAATAATATATTTATATATTTATGGTCAAAATGTTCTTGCATTGTCGTGTATTTATCGTTATACATGATGGCACAATTAGCAACGATTTTAATAGGCAAACGTCGTTACGAGCTATTGTGAGAGTTGGTCCTAAACCGTCACCATTTACTACAGGCTATTGTGACATTTACCACCAAAACCGTCATTATAAATGATACTGTGACGGCATAGACACAAACTGTCATTATATATCATATGTACATGACGGTTTATAAGTGTCACCGTAGATAGGTCAATTATAACAGTTTACATCAATCACCGTCGCAGTATGCAGTTTCCGTGAGGTTATGTCAACCGTCATGATTTGTAATAACAATTGGTGACGGTCACCTTTATGAACCGTCAGCTATACTTGACCTACAATGTATTGTGACACTTTTTTCTAAAACCGTCATGGTAAAAAAATTCCAACCGTCACCAAATCCCACATTTAACTATTATGAAGAAAGTTCAAAAATTGTAGGAATTTCCAGACATGAAGTTTCTTCATAATATTCTGACGGTTCATGAAGAAACTTTCTTCATAATATTGTCGACAGTAGGAATTTCCAGACATGAAGTTACCTATTCACCGTCCATAGTCAAATATTATGAAGAAAGTTCAAAAATTGCATACAGTTACATCACTTTTGAGGTAAAAATGAATGATATTCAGACATATGTTAAGTTTCATATTGTCAAAGAAGATCCAAATTGTGATATGATACTGGGGAGCCCATGGATTCATGGCGACAAAATGAAGACAAGTGAATCTTCTTTGTTGGTGTCAATACCTCCAAGACTTTCCAACAAGCCTGTGAATCCCAAAGACGACCTGTTAGACGAATTTAGTCGTACAGTGCATCTGGATATGAAGCAGTTGCCATGAGAGGACATGGGATCATATGTTCGTAGATTCCGTGCAAAAGTAAGTCATACTCATCCAGTTTCCTCACAACCAGCTTCCCCACGCCCCATCAAAACTTGGGTACTTGACCCATATATCAACCCCAAGGTGACTCGGCGATGTGAATGGGATGATGATCCTTTTCAATATTTTATTAAGTGGGTAGGAATATTCTCTTCTGAAAATAAGAAAATTAGTAACCCAACTATCCTTGAGATATGTAATAAGCCTGAGGTACCAAAGCCCAACTCCTTCCAAGCCAGAGACATGGTCAAGAAGGTTACTGCTTCACATAAAAAAAAAGTCATATTTGGTCATTGAAGCCATATTAGGTGGTTATTACAAACTTATCATCAATAATAAACCAGAAGGGGTTGTCATACATAGCAAGTATCTCAAAGCATTTGACGCTTAAACATTCTACCACCGTTTTACAATATTTCCCTGTTTTCTGCAACCTTTGTAATTCCTCCAAAATGTTTGCAATATTTTGCATTCATACTTAGGGTTTCCATTTATTAATCAAGCATAGTATTATTCCATTTTCAAAATACCTTTACAAATCATTCAAAAAATCTCTTTACCTATAAAAAAAAAATCCCACAGAAAACAAATAATATGTTTCAGAAGCATAAACAGCTTTTAATTCCTGGGAAAGTCTTTCAACTTCAAGTCTAACTTTGGTGAATGCCACCAAACTGGAAGAGGCGCCTACTTTCTTCTGGTGCTCCCGAATTTTCAGAAAATGATGACGAAGCCACGAAACTTCTATGTTCGATCTCTCTGCTTTGTGTAAATCCTATTTGTTAGAGCACTGTTTGGTCGAACTCGCAAGCGTTGCAATCTCAAGATTGTTTGTCAAGTTTAGTTGTCAAAACTATAAGTCTTGATTTCTAGTATACTTATAGCTATATCTCTGATTAGGATAAAATGTGTAGTTGAGCTTTAGACTTCACAACGTTCATCGATTGAAGACGAAGAGCTACTAAGGGGAGCTTCTAGAACTTCATCAACTAAAGGTATGTGGAGACTTGAACTCATCTATCACTCAGAAGTCTATTTTTATTCTATCACATATTGAGACAAAAGTCGTATAGCTATATAGACTTTACTTTATACACATTTGATATTTTGAGCTGGGTTTAACTCGCTTACATATTTCTCGAAATATGTTTTGGTAAGCTTCCGCTTTAACCAAGTTCATCTTTTATTCTTGACGAAAGTCAAAAGATGATCATGTGAAAAATGCCTGGTAATATCTTACATAATTTGTGAGAGACAGTCATTTGATGTAGACTCGTAATGTTTCGTATAGATCTATTGATCACTTTAAAATTGCTTTGAAGCTAATAGTTTGTGTGAGACAACTATTCCCGTCTTCTAAGAATGTTTTAATGATGGAAATGGAGTTTAGAATGATTAACCATTGATTGGATATAGCACAATATGCGCACTTGTATGCTAACTTTTGCAAGTTATTCCAAGTCCGGGAACCATAGTATGCATATCCGTATGCGTACTTGTATGCGTGTCGTAACCACAACAAATTAATTAATACTTTACTACCTAATTAACAAGTAATATAGGGTAGTCAAGGTCGATCCCACGAGGAGCACGAGATTCTAGTTGTAAATTTGTCACACAAAAGGGGGTATTGATTAAGAATTTGAGAAAGTAAATAAAATAAACAAAGCAATTAAAAAGATAAGAGAAATCAATAAGAGAGATTAGATCAAGGAATCCTTCTTCGCTGCAAAACAATGATTAAAGTTATGTTCTTTTCTACTTATTATTAGTCACAAATTATCACCAACCGTAGGTATAGCATCTAGATCAGTGCTAACCCCAAAATCCCTTATATCACCGGATACGGAAGTTCTCGACTACCGGATTCTATTCACCAAACCACCTAGTAGTAGATCACTCAAGATGTAATTTAGTTAAACGTATTAATATTTATGAATTTATTAGGTTGATATTAGTAGTTAGACTCTTAGATCAAGGTCCACTTGCTAACGTTGTTTTTACACACAATTGCTCCACGGAATCCCTCCGCAAGGTCTTGTGTTTTCTACTTATGTAAATAGTCAAGAAACGATTACTTATCCCCTAACTTTCACTAGATTTAGATCAATTAACAAATAAATTTAGCGTGCACTCTAAACAACCTATCAATCAATCATGAATGTATAAACATTCCTATTAGTAAAAACAAACGATAATTATGTGAAAAACTTTAAAGTAGAATTGAAACAAAACTCAAATCATATATTAAGAACTAGGAATTCATCCTCAATCAATTTATTTACTCATGCTAAGGAGTTCACACAATAATAATAAAGAAAAGAATTGTGTGTGTAAAAGTGTGCAAAAGATATGCAAAAGATATATGTAAAAAAAGTGTAGAGAACTCCTTTATTTATAGGCTTCAATGTTCTCCATATCTTCTAAGGAATAGAATCCCTTTCCCTTTGTAGCTCAATTTCCAAATCCAAGCCTTTCTCAAATCTTCCATCTTCTCTTTCCATATTCAAGCCCAATTCTCCATCCAATTCCAAGTCTAACTCTTCACATCCCACGGGAGAAATCCACACAAAATTCTGCAACTTTGGCTCACCGGAAAACTGGGTTTTTGGCCGGAAATAGGCCGGAATCCGTCGCCGCCGGCCACCTGAAAATTCTCCTCCGGTAAGGAATATTCTTTCCAAGATTCCGTTACAGTTAGGTCAAACTAACGGTCTTAGTTAGTCAACTGGGTCAAGCGGGGGACTGAATCAGCCAAGTCAGCTGTCTTGATCAGTTGAGTCGTCTTACTCGCTGAGTCAGAGATAAGGATCGGTCATCGGCTAATGAGTTGACTCGGCCGAGAAATGATTTCAGCAGAGTCTCGTTTGTTTTCTGGCATTTCTCAGGCGGGGGTTAAGGCCATTCTTCTTTCTGTAACAAGCCTAACATTCATCTAATAAGTTCAAACATCTCAAGCTTCAATTTAAAAAAGATGATGGCATAGATAACCCAATTTTCATACCTCCACCATATTTAATTTACACAGACCTATTTGATTTCGTCTCAACAATAGCAGCCACTTCTTCCATATCGATTAGCAGTGCATCTACCTGATATTCAACTCAACAACCACCAACAAATGCACATCGGAGCATCAGCAGAACTGATCAAATCTCGCCGTATGCTCATCCTCAGAACCAAACCCATCTCTATTTTATTATTTCACCCATTTCAGAACCCATCTTTGTATCTGAGCTTCTCTCATCGATTCCAGCAAACCCATCACCGTACTTGAACCAAAGAAACAAATCTGAGAGCAACCCAATTTCTCGATCAACATCATCATCACCTTGTTCTATCAGTTGTAGAGATCGAAACCTAATTTATAAAATTCAATTTTATTACTAGAATCGATCTCTGGTCTCAGTTCAAACACCCATTAACCACAGTGCCGCCTTCATCAGTTCTCAAATTACTCACCGATTTCTTCCCATCTCGAACTCATCTTTGTTTCATCAATTACCACTACCAACAATTCCATTTGCAACACCCTCACCTCTCTGAGATTTCTCACAACGAAACCCTAGACCTAATTTCTTGGAGCCTCATCACCTCAGCAAACCCATTTCCAAAATCCTTCTCGATCTCCATTCATTTCCGATCTGTGGAAGAAACCCCTAACTCGCGATCTCGGCTCTCAGAACAACATCAGTGCTGCTGTTTTTTTATCTTCTCTTGTACGAACCCTAATTTTCTTCTTCAAAAACTGATCTTCCAGATTCAACTCTGTGTTCTTCTTGATCTTAATTTCATAACGACCCACTTCTACATCTCCGCTTCACAGTAGCAACGAGATTCTCATGAACTCGATTTTTGACGCACAACAGCAGCATGGCTGCATGTTTTCTTAAATTCAGAAAAACTGAATAACTTCTCGATATAGGGTTAGGTTGGTCTTGGGAAAGATTAAAACTCCCAAGATTAGGACGCCCAACATTTTAATGACACCCAATATTTTAGATAAGGGCCACCCTATTTGGGTGTATTTAACAGATGGTCATCCTGATAAGGGCTAGCCTATTGGCCTCCCCTTAACCTGTGCTGACTGCCTTTTATAATTCTTCCAAAAAGAGTTTCCCCTTAACCTTGAATGGACTCCAGATAGTGCTCGCCCTATGAAATGACAATTATGCCCTTTTTGCTCAATTTTGGTGATTTCTCCTTCTTTTCGTCCGTGCGACTCCAGAGTACCTAATAACTCAAAAACACACGTAAAATACATAATTTACTAGAAAAATAGCAAAGAAAGCATAAACTCTTAGATAGTAAATTAGGTGTATTCTACACCTATCAAATTCCCCCACACTTAGACTTTGCTAGTCCTCGAGCAAATCAAACTAAAACTTACAACTTCAAAGCGTTCCAGCGTCCCAAGTATCCTTAGAGCTATGAGGACATAAAGCTTCTGTATGCTAGTAATAATAAGTCAGAAATACTAAAGAACATATTCTCATTCTTAAATGTTGAGTGAGAAATAACCACACCATAATGAGAGAACACGTGTTTGAGAAACGATCAATAAGCATTTCGCCTCGACTTCTGCCTCACCAAAAAGGGTTTTATGATAATTGCACTAAAAAGACGGCTTTTTTATGGGTCTCACATGTGTGCAGGTAGGAATGAAGAGAGAATTCCTGCAACATGTTGAATGGTGGGAAGGATAACTTCCGAAATTTTTGAAAAACCCACATCTTTTAACATTTTGAAAAACCATTTTTCTAACGATCTCTAAGAAAGGAAATCAACCACTTATATCGAGGATGAGATTACTTACCTTCACATCCGATTGCCAATTACGATAACACCACTCTCACGGAATCCAATAGAAACGTCTTCCGCTCCTCGTCTTCATCTTATTGGTCTTCGGCTACAACTATTGATGATAAATACTAGAACTTCATAAATCCTTGACAATTTGTAACCTTTTTCCTCAAAATCCTTGTCGCTTGAAACTTCATTATAGATTTTCCTTCCCCACGGCATATTCAAAACAAAACAATAATAGATATTTCTCTTGTCTCATATATATATTCTTTTCTTTTCTTTTTCATTTTCATTTTCATTTTTTTTTTTTTTCAATTTTCTTTTTTCATTTTTTTTTTTTTTTTTAGACAAGAGAAACAAAATACAAAATAAACAAAACAAACATGGCCGTGGAAAAGTACTTTACCGCTTGATTCTTCACAACTTGTATCGTCTTGAAATCATAAATTTCAATAATTCTCACCTTTTACTTTTCTTTGCTTTTGTAAATAAGTCTTAATACTTGAATATAGAATTACCTCATTGTATTGTAAGTCTTCAACTTTGATATAAAATTATGCTCTTTTTCTTGTTCCATTGTTGCTTTAAAACCTTGAACCTTTTCAACTTTCCTTGCAGATTTTGATGTCGCTCCCTTGTTGTTGATGATTATGGTGTTTCTATGGACCCGTTGTTGTTGAGAGAGAGAATGGTGCTAACTGCAAATCAAACTACAAGAAGGAGGCTTTCATCCATAGATGTCATCCTCATGATTGACAAAAATTAGCACTCAAGAGATCAAAATAGTGCTGAAATTGGTGTGAAATTGGGTAGCTCACCATTCTACCCGGAATTAACGTACGGTGACACACACTCAAAAGAAGCTCTTTAGTAAAGGAAGAATTTCTAGTTGGTGCCTCTCATGATATGAAAATGGGTAGTCTCCACTAATGATTGATCAGCAACTCTAATAACGCACTTCTCCCTGCACCAAATTTGCATCACCGGCATGATTAAATCCATTATTTAACACTCTAACAAGCAAGAAATCGAACGTAGTTCCCTAACACTTCCAAGTTCAATTATGTCGGTCAGAATTCTCTATGTAATCATACCTAGAAGTATGCTAGTGACTCTAAAATCTCTAAAAGTTGAAGTTTTTATGCAAATTTTTTTTTATGCAAAAATATATGCTTAGCCACTCCCCCACACTTAAACCTTACATTGTCCTCAATGTAATTGAATCGTCCAAGTAAAGTCAAGGTGGGAAATCCTAATATGATATGGAACAAGAAAAATAAATAACAAAATAAAAAGCAAAAGGTTAAGAAATACAAAACCGGTGGGTTGCCTCCCACTTAGCGCTTGTTTTAAAGTCGACGGCCCGACATGGGTCTTGTAAGATTCACTCCCCATATACTAATAATTGGAAAATTTGGGGATCCTCCCATAGTACCTGTTTTGCACACAATAACTCCATACAAATGTTAGCACAAGAAAATAATAGTAAAGTTATCGCCCGATAGAAATTTCCCCCATACTTATTCTTGTCCACACTCGGAAGTGTATAAAGAACATAGAATTCGGGAATTTCTATGCATTCCTCTTGGCAAACCTGCATAGTGTTAGAATCAAGTGTTTCCAATGGTGGATATCGAGAAACAAAGTCATTCAAAAGTACTTTCGAAGCACATACATTCAAACCAATAAGAGGTAAAGGAGAAGAATTAATATGCAAAGGGTTAGACAAACCTTGCACAATTTCTTGTATTACAGAATCTTCTTCATCCTTAAAAAATTCAAGTGAATTACTTACCTCTTGCATATCATGGTCCTCTATCAAACCTTGCAACCATTCTTCATCATTTTCTACCTTAACCAAAGTCTCGGCATCATTAAAATCATTAGCAAGTTCAATTGGGTCTTCCACAATATCATTCAATTCGGTTCTATTATTGAGCATCATCTCTTCAACATCTTCATCATCGGAATCGGGCCATTCACTAAAATGATTTTCGTTGGTAAAAATTGTAAGATCTTCTTGTGAGGGTGTTACACCGTTTACAACAATAGGCAAGTCACACCCAATCTCCTCCTTTTGAATAGGTGAAGGATCGTTATTATGATCCGGAGTTGGAATAACTTCCTCATGGTTGCAACTTTCATACACTTCCATGGACTCATATATTTCCCTAAGGAATTTTTTCCAAGCACTAAATGCATCTTCCTCAAGCTCTACCTTTTGAATAGGTGATTGATCATTATTAAGATCAAGGCTCGAGTAATCTACACTAGCGTCATCAAAAGTTTCCAAAGGTTGGTCCTTTACAACACAATCATCTTCATTATCGGAATCACCATAATAAGAATCTTCATCGGTTTCATAGCCTTTATCCCGACGTCGTTTAAGTTCCATATGAATGGTCCTACTAATTTCTGCGACAAACTCTTCCGAGTCTCCATCATCTTCCAATTTGTATAACTTTTGTGCAAGTTTACGGACATTAACACGCTTACCACCGTGTATATAGTTTCTAGATTGTATATCCTTAAAAAGTGAAGGAAGAACACGATGAAGAGGAGTATATTCCCAACTCTCCGTCTGCACATTACTAGAAAACAATGTATTAGAAGCATCATTATCCGTCCATCCTTGTAATTGTCCACTTACATACCCGTCATAAGGTTGTTGATATGCATGAGAATATCCATAAGGCTCCAAAGGATATTGATCATAGCCAAAATATTTGTTTTGATTGTATCCTAAGGATGGTTGGAAGTTGCCATGATGTTGAGGTTGAAAATCGTATTGATTGTTGAAATATGCTTGCTCTTGTCCACCATACATGGAAAACCGGTACCTGAAAAACAATTCAAAAATTAAGTTAGATACGATAAAGAATCCAACAAAGCAAGAATAAAGCAAAAAGTAAAAAGAAAACAACTAAAATCATCCGATGCTCCCCGGAAACGGCGCCAAAATTTGTACGCGTGTCATAACCACAACAAATTAATTAATACTTTACTACCTAATTAACAAGTAATATAGGGTAGTCAAGGTCGATCCCACGAGGAGCACGAGATTCTAGTTGTAAATTTGTCACACAAAAGGGGGTATTGATTAAGAATTTGAGAAAGTAAATAAAATAAACAAAGCAATTAAAAAGATAAGAGAAATCAATAAGAGAGATTAGATCAAGGAATCCTTCTTCGCTGCAAAACAATGATTAAAGTTATGTTCTTTTCTACTTATTATTAGTCACAAATTATCACCAACCGTAGGTATAGCATCTAGATCAGTGCTAACCCCAAAATCCCTTATATCACCGGATACGGAAGTTCTCGACTACCGGATTCTATTCACCAAACCACCTAGTAGTAGATCACTCAAGATGTAATTTAGTTAAACGTATTAATATTTATGAATTTATTAGGTTGATATTAGTAGTTAGACTCTTAGATCAAGGTCCACTTGCTAACGTTGTTTTTACACACAATTGCTCCACGGAATCCCTCCGCAAGGTCTTGTGTTTTCTACTTATGTAAATAGTCAAGAAACGATTACTTATCCCCTAACTTTCACTAGATTTAGATCAATTAACAAATAAATTTAGCGTGCACTCTAAACAACCTATCAATCAATCATGAATGTATAAACATTCCTATTAGTAAAAACAAACGATAATTATGTGAAAAACTTTAAAGTAGAATTGAAACAAAACTCAAATCATATATTAAGAACTAGGAATTCATCCTCAATCAATTTATTTACTCATGCTAAGGAGTTCACACAATAATAATAAAGAAAAGAATTGTGTGTGTAAAAGTGTGCAAAAGATATGCAAAAGATATATGTAAAAAAAGTGTAGAGAACTCCTTTATTTATAGGCTTCAATGTTCTCCATATCTTCTAAGGAATAGAATCCCTTTCCCTTTGTAGCTCAATTTCCAAATCCAAGCCTTTCTCAAATCTTCCATCTTCTCTTTCCATATTCAAGCCCAATTCTCCATCCAATTCCAAGTCTAACTCTTCACATCCCACGGGAGAAATCCACACAAAATTCTGCAACTTTGGCTCGCCGGAAAACTGGGTTTTTGGCCGGAAATAGGCCGGAATCCGTCGCCGCCGGCCACCTGAAAATTCTCCTCCGGTAAGGAATATTTTTTCCAAGATTCCGTTACAGTTAGGTCAAACTAACGGTCTTAGTTAGTCAACTGGGTCAAGCGGGGGACTGAATCAGCCAAGTCAGCTGTCTTGATCAGCTGAGTCGTCTTACTCGCTGAGTCAGAGATAAGGATCGGTCATCGGCTAACGAGTTGACTCGGCCGAGAAATGATTTCAGCAGAGTCTCGTTTGTTTTCTGGCATTTCTCAGGCAGGGTTAAGGCCATTCTTCTTTCCTGTAACAAGCCTAACATTCATCTAATAAGTTCAAACATCTCAAGCTTCAGCTGCAGTACTGGCATAGATAACCCAATTTTCATACCTCCACCATATTTAATTTACACAGACCTATTTGATTTCGTCTCAACAATAGCAGCCACTTCTTCCATATCGATTAGCAGTGCATCTACCTGATATTCAACTCAACAACCACCAACAGATGCACATCGGAGCATCAGCAGAACTGATCAAATCTCGCCGTATGCTCATCCTCAGAACCAAACCCATCTCTATTTTATTATTCACCAGCTCAGAACCCATCTTTGTATCTGAGCTTCTCTCATCGATTCCAGCAAACCCATCACCGTACTTGAACCAAAGAAACAAATCTGAGAGCAACCCAATTTCTCGATCAACATCATCATCACCTTGTTCTATCAGTTGTAGAGATCGAAACCTAATTTCTCAAATTCAATTTTATTACCAGAATCGATCTCTGGTCTCAGTTCAAACACCCATTAACCACAGCGCCGCCTTCATCAGTTCTCAAATTATTCACCGATTTCTTCCCATCTCGAACTCATCTTTGTTTCATCAATTACCACTACCAACAATTCCATTTGCAACACCGTCACCTCTCTGAAATTTCTCACAACGAAACCCTAGACCTAATTTCTTCGAGCCTCATCACCTCAGAAAACCCATTTCCAAAATCCTTCTCGATCTCCATTCATTTCCGATCTGTGGAAGAAACCCCTAACTCGCGATCTCGGCTCTCAGAACAACAGCAGTGCTACTGTTTTTTTTATCTTCTCTTGTACGAACCCTAATTTTATTCTTCATCAACTGATCTTCCAGATTCAACTCTGTTTTCTTCTTGATCTTAATTTCATAATGACCCACTTCTACATCTCCGCTTCACAGTAGCAACGAGATTCTCATGAACTCGATTTTAGACGCACAACAGCAGCATGGCTGCCTGTTTTCTTAAATTCAGAAAAACTGAATAACTTCTCGATATAGGGTTAGGTTGGTCTTGGGAAAGATTAAAACGCCCAAGATTAGGACGGCCAACATTTTAATGACACCCAATATTTTAGATAAGGGCCACCCTGTTTGGGTGTATTTAGCAGATGGTCATCCTGATAAGGGCTAGCCTATTGGCCTCCCCTTAACCTGTGCTGACTGCCTTTTATAATTCTTCCAAAAAGAGTTTCCCCTTAACCTTGAATGGACTCCAGATAGTGCTCGCCCTATGAAATGACAATTATGCCCTTTTTGCTCAATTTTGGTGATTTCTCCTTCTTTTCGTCAGTGCGACTCCAGAGTACCTAATAACTCAAAAACACACGTAAAATACATAATTTACTAGAAAAATAGCAAAGAAAGCATAAACTCTTAGATAGTAAATTAGGTGTATTCTACACCTATCAAATTCCCCCACACTTAGACTTTGCTAGTCCTCGAGCAAATCAAACTAAAACTTACAACTTCAAAGCGTTCCAGCGTCCCAAGTATCCTTAGAGCTATGAGGACATAAAGCTTCTGCATGCTAGTAATAATAAGTCAGAAATACTAAAGAACATATTCTCATTCTTAAATGTTGAGTGAGAAATAACCACACCATAATGAGAGAACACGTGTTTGAGAAACGATCAATAAGCATTTCGCCTCGACTTCTGCCTCACCAAAAAGGGTTTTATGATAATTGCACTCAAAAAGACGGCTTTTTTATGGGTCTCACATGTGTGCAGGTAGGAATGAAGAGAGAATTCCTGCAACACGTTGAATGGTGGGAAGGATAACTTCCGAAATTTTTGAAAAACCCACATCTTTTAACATTTTGAAAAACCATTTTTCTAACGATCTCTAAGAAAGGAAATCAACCACTTATATCGAGGATGAGATTACTTCCTTACCTTCAAATCCGATTGCCAATTACGATAACACCACTCTCACGAAATCCAATAGAAACGTTTTCCGCTCCTCGTCTTCATCTTATTGGTCTTCGGCTACAACTATTGATGATAAATACTAGAACTTCATAAATCCTTGACAATTTGTAACCTTTTTCCTCAAAATCATTATCGCTTGAAACTTCATTATAGATTTTCCATCTTATTGGTCTTGGGCACTAGTGTTGCAGTGGTAGAAAGGTTGGCGTAGGTTGTGCGCAAGCAACAGAGTTGCTGCTGTTCGTGCTGGGTATGCATAGCTGAAGGCAATGCGGAATTGGTTGTGGCTGGTACTGATGATTGCAGGGTGTGGACTTGAAGAATTGGTTAAGAGTTCAATCTTGAACCTGAGGTACTGTTATAAACTGTGCAGGCATGGGTTAGCTGCATTCGCAGAAATAGTGCGAAAACGGAGTGAAAATGGCGCACCGGTGAGCATAGTTCCGGTAGCCGGATTTCGGAAGTTAAAGCATGGATTGCAATATTTCAGTGAATCTCGAAGGGGGTATGTGTTGGATTCAAGAGTTGGCGGCCGGACATATGAGCTACGGGTCACGCTTTTGGGAGCATTTTCGCAAGAACAGGGAATTGGTTTAGGTGGTATGTTATGAATATTTGAATTGCAGAGAAATCGAGTTGAGCTTCTGGGAGTGTGCACTTTCCTGGTGACGTCTTCTAATGCTTCAAGTGATCGGAGAAAGTTTTCCGGTGGCCGGATTCCAGCGACGGTGACCGGATTCCATCCATATTCCGGCCGATGCACCAGTTTTCCGGCGAGCATATTTTTGGGACATAATTTCAAATGGGTTTCTCACACTTGGTTCATGGGCTTGGTGGACTTCTTGCTATTGGACCGTGGGCTTTGAAGACCTAATTTGGAAAGTTGGAAAGCTATAAAAGGAGGAGTTTCTATTCTTTGGATATCAACTTATCACGTATTTTTCTACTGGGTTTTTGGAGGAGAGCAACGACTAGGGTTTGCTTCCATTTATTTTTATGTTCTTCATTTTATTTTTAATAATAATTATGTTGAATTCAAAAACCATGAGTAGCTAAATTCTTAATATTGGTTATGGGATAATAAGTGGATTTCACAAATAAAATCTGATTCAATGCATTAGTTTTGTCTCAAGTTTATTGTTTATGTTTCATTGTTGATATTGATATATGATTTGATTGTTTATTTGGTTGAGTCCGGAATCAATCCGATTTGCATTTATATCTAGAGCTATATTAGGGTTTTCAATACGAAAACGTTGTTCATCCCTGATTCTAAGTAGCATAAATGTGGGTAGTGCTTGTAGAGATATATCCTACTAGTCACATATGAATCATAACTTGGGTTAAATTGATTTAGTGATTTTACACATTTCGATTGCCTTGATTAGTCTTATTCCATATAGCTTATTGATTTTAGGGAGTTAAATCTAATTTGCTTTTACACTTTAGGTTGCTTTCTAGGAAGAATTCACATATGCATCTTTTAATGTGGTTGTGATGAAATCAGGGAATTAGTGGGGTATTCTTGCGATCAAGGTATCCTAGGACTTTTAGTAAATGAGAGATTAAATTTCAATTCTAGTCATTGATGAAAATATGTGTTTGTGAATGAAACTATCCCGTGACCAATACTTTCTCCATATTGATTACTTTAATACTTTACTGCTTTCAAATTAGTTTTATAGCTTTGATAAAACAACATACCCCCTTGGTTACTAGGAAACTGAAATTTTTTATAACAACAAAAGCCTCTCTGTGGATACGAACTCTTTCTTATCGCATACTATTTTTATTTTAGGAAGTAAGAAAGTGAAATTATTTCTGCGTCGGCTGACAACCGATCAGATTTTGGCGCCGTTGCCGGGGTGGCAAACGGCTTGTTATTAAGTTTTTAATTTCTTTTTATCATTTTTATGCTTCATATTTGCTTTCCGTTTCTTGTCTTGTTTCTTACTTGTTTGCGAGAATTGTTTTTCAGGTACTAATCCCTGGCTTCTAAGGATTGGAGATATCCAAGGTGCGGGATTGCTACTCGAAGAGGCACAATACTCCGACCAAGTCAAGACACAACGGAAGAACAAGTCTTGGAAGTAGAACACGAAGCTCTTCATCAAGAAGTGGAAGAAGAGTTACAGATAGAAGAAGAACTAGAGGTTCCAAACTTCAGCTATGCCAACAAGCAAGGTGCAGGTCAACAACCTACCTTCAACCGTCCGAGTGGATTTCAACCGCAACAACAACAACAATTTCAACCGCAACAACAATAACAATTTCAACAACAACAACAGCAATTTCAACAACCACAACAATCGGTGCAAAATCAAGGTTCCGATATTGATGCAAAGTTACAAACAATGATGCAAGGTATTTCTACCATGTTCAAAGAGAGCCAACAAGAAACCAAGAGTGCGATTAAGGATTTGCAGACTCAAGTGGGCTCCATGGCAATTGACATCAACAAGTTGAAAGCACAAAATAGTGGAAGACTCACTTCTCAACCCATTAACCCAAAAGAGGGTGTCAATGCAATTACGTTGAGAAGTGGTACACAACTTGAGCAACCAAAAGTTGCTGATTTGGGTGAAGAGGAAGTTCCAAAGGAGCCGGTTTCGGAGGAAAAGATGGATGAAATTCCCCAAACACCCGAGGTACCTATTCCTAACTCTAAAACTCCTATTCATACTTATGTTCCTCCTATACCTTTTCCTCGCAGATTTGCAAGTTCTAAGAAGGCGGAACTAGAAAAGGAGATTTTAGATGTTCTTAAGAAGATTCATGTGAATATACCACTCATTGATGCTATCAAGCAAGTTCCCAAATATGCAAAAGTGTTGAAGGATTTGTGTACCAACAAGCAAAGGCTTAAAGGCAATGAAGTGCTAAGTGTGGGGGAGAATGCTTCGGCAATCTTACAACACAAACTCCCACTGAAATGCAAGGATCCCGGTAGCTTTGACATTCCCGTCACAATTGGTAACACCACTTTTAACAAAGCAATGTTAGATTTAGGTGCATCCGTTAATGTTATGCCGGCATCCATGTATAATTCACTTAATCTAGGTCCTTTGAAAAAGGCTGAAATTGTGTTGCAATTAGCCGATCGCTCTAATGTTTACCCAATGGGTATTGTTGAGGATGTTCTTGTGCAGGTTAATCAACTTGTATTCCATGCTGACTTTTGTGTGTTAGAGATGGATGAAGGTGCACCGGACTCGTCTCTTCCATTGCTACTTGGGCGTCCTTTCATGAAAACGTCTAAAACCATTATTGATGTGGATAAGGGAACATTGACTATGGAGTTTGACGGAGAAATAATACGTTTCAACATTTTCGAGACGATGAGATATCCTAGTGATGTCCACTCTTGTTTCTCCGTTGATGTTATGGATGCATTGGCGCAAAAAGTGTTTGAATTAAATGGTGATGATGCTTTGGAAAATGTTTTAACTACATCCATGGATGATGGAGTAGAGTGTGGTAATGAAGTTAAGGAAGCCCTTGGTGATCTCAACTCACTACAAGGATGTCCGGAAACTCATAATGTCTCTTTTATTTCTTTACCATGCAATGATGAAAAGCTTTTACCTTCTATTGTTAAATATCCCAAGTTGGAATTGAAACCTCTTCCAAGTCACTTAAAGTACTTGTACTTGGGTGATAATGAAGAGTTACCTGTGATTGTTTCTAACGAGCTTAGTGAATTACAGGAGCAGAAAATTCTAAGGGTGCTAAGGAAGCACAAGACGGCCATAGGATGGACAATTGCCGATATCAAGGGTATAAGCCCTGCCGTTTGTATGCATAAGATTCGTTTGGAGGACGATGCAAAGCCTAAAATGGAAGCGCAACGTCGTTTGAACCCTCCCATGATGGAAGTTGTGAAAAAGGAGATACTTAAGCTTTTGGAAGTGGGTGTTATCTACCCCATATCCGATAGCAAGTGGGTGAGCCGGTGCAAGTTGTACCAAAGAAATCAGGGGTAACGGTGGTAAAGAATGATGAGAACGAACTTTTCCCAACTCGTGTGCAAACTGGTTGGAGGGTTTGTATTGATTATAGAAAGTTGAATTCTACTACTAGGAAGGATCATTTTCCTTTACCCTTTATTGATCAAATGCTTGAACGTTTAACTGGACATGCTTATTATTGTTTCCTTGATGGTTATTCAGGTTACAATCAGATTGTGATAGCACCGGAGGACCAAGAGAAAACCACTTTCACTTGTCCTTTCAACACTTTTGCTTATAGAAGGATGCCTTTTGGCTTATGCAATGCTCCAGCTACCTTTCAAAGGTGTATGGTAAGTATCTTTTCCGAGTATGTTGAAAACATCATTGAAGTGTTTATGGATGACTTTAGTGTATTTGGTGATTCATTCGACCTTTGCTTGAACAACTTGTCTTTAATCCTTGAACGATGTGTTGAAACAAACCTTGTGCTTAATTGGGAGAAGTGCCATTTCATGGTAACTCATGGTATAGTTTTAGGCCATATTATATCTTCTAAAGGCTTGGAAGTTGATAAATCTAAGATAGACCTTATTCGTGCTCTAACCCCTCCTACTACGGTGAGGGAGATACGTTATTTTCTTGGTCATGTAGGTTTTTATTGTAGATTTATCAAGGATTTTTCCAAGATAGCATCACCACTTTGCAACTTATTGCAAAAAGATGTGGTTTTTAACTTTGATGAGAAGTGTATGGCGGCATTCAATCGTTTGAAAGAACTTTTGATTTCAGCCCCTATCATTAAACCACCGGATTGGAGAAAGCCTTTGAGCTCATGTGTGATGCTAGTGACTACGCGGTTGGTGCGGTTCTTGGGCAGCGTGTGGGGAAGATACCTCATGCCATCTATTATGCTTCTTGAACGTTAAATGAGGCCCAACAAAACTACACAACCACTGAAAAAGAGTTTTTAGCTATTGTATTTGCATTGGAGAAATTTCACTCTTATCTAATTGGTACAAAAGTTGTTGTTTATTCTGACCATGCAGCTCTTAGGTACTTGCTAATGAAGAAAAAAGCGAAACCGAGGCTCATACGCTGGATTTCACTCTTGCAAGAGTTTGATATTGAAATCAAGGACAAGAAAGGAATTGATAACACCGTTGCGGATCACTTGAGCCGTCTTGCTGTGGACAAGGAAGCTATCCCATTGCGTGAAATTTTCCCGGATGAGCAACTATTCTCAATTGTCGTTGGAGAACCATGGTATGCTGACATTGTGAATTACTTGGTAACTAAACAAATCCCAAAGAACTTGTCTCGTGCTGAGAGGGACAAACTTAAGAGGTTAGGAAACCAATACATATGGGATGATCCATACTTATGGAAACATGGCAGCGACCTAGTAATGAGAAGGTGCGTTCCCGAATCCGAGTTTAATTTTATCTTGTCATTTTGTCACTCCTATGCTTGCAGAGGACATTTTGGAAGTAAAAGAACCGCGTACAAGGTACTTGAAAGCGGTTTCTATTGGCCAACCTTGTTTAAGGATGCACATATATTTTGAACAACTTGTGATAGGTGCCAAAGAACAGGCAATCTAGGTGCCCGAAATCAAATGCCACAAACTTTTATTCAATTTATTGAAGTTTTTGATGTATGGGGTATTGATTTTATGGGTCCTTTTGTCAACTCTCATGGGAATTGTTACATCTTACTTGCTGTTTATTACGTCTCTAAATTGGTGAAAGCTAAGGACACCCCTACTAATGATTCCAAGGTTGTTTCAGATTTTGTGCAAGCTAACATTTTTGCAAGGTTTGGAATTCCGAAAGCCATAATTAGCGATGGGGGTTCTCACTTCAACAACAAGACTTTGCAAAGCTTGTTGAAGAAGTACAACGTGTCACATAAGGTTGCAACACCTTATCATCCTCAAACAAATGGACAAGCCGAGGTGTCTAACCGGGAGGTGAAATCCATTCTAGAAAAGACGGTGAATCCAACAAGGAAAGATTGGAGCTTGCGACTAAATGATGCTTTGTGGGCGTATAGAATCACATACAAGACACCTATTGGGATGTCTCCCTTTAGGCTTGTGTATAGTAAACCTTGTCACTTACCCGTGGAGATTGAGCATAAAGCGTTTTGGGCGATTAAGCAATGCAATATGGAGATGGATGGGGCTGGAAAGCAAAGGAAGTTACAACTCTAAGAGCTAGAAGAGCTTCGCAATGATGCATTTGAAAGCTCTCGCATTTACAAGGAAAAAACGAAGGCCTTTCATGATACTATGATTTCTAGAAAAAAAATTTGTGTTAGGCAGAAAGTTATTTTGTTTAATACTCGCTTGCATCTATTTCCGGGTAAATTAAGGTCACGTTGGATCGGACCTTTCATTGTTACTAATGTGTTTTCTCATGGTGTAGTAGAAATTCGCAGTATTGCTACATGCAAGGAACTTAAAGTTAATGGGCACCGGTTGAAACCATATTATGAGAATTTGACTTACGAAGTGGTGGAAGGAGCGAATTTTGTGGATGCACTCCCTCTGGAGGAGTCATAGAAAGCAAGGAGATAGTCGGGCTGACGAATTTAAACCAAGCGCTAAATGGGAGGCAACCCATAAGATGAGTATCTCTTGTCTTATTTTTATTTTCTTGTCTTGTTTTTAGCTTTTTTTTCCTTATCTTGTATTTTATTTTTCTGATTTCTTGTCATTTGTCATGCTTAATTTCCCACCTTAACTTATTTGGATGACTCAATTTACATTGAGGACAATGTAAAGTTTAAGTGTGGGGGAGTGGTTAAGTATTTGCATTGTAAAATTTTCAAATTTTTCAACTTTTGTGTAAATTAGTGCATGAAAAACTCCAACTTGTAGTTAGTTTAGAGTCACATAGTATCCATGTCGCTAAGATTACATCGAGATTCTCATAAGAGTGACTAAACTTAGAGATGGCAGAGAACATGATCGGGTTTCTTATTTGTATGAGAGTTAAAGTTGTATTTAACCATGCCAGTGGAAAATATGGTGCAGACTGAATTCGGTAGTAGAGTAGTGGTCCCCTATAGTGGAGACTACCCATGTTACATCATGAGAGGCACCGATCTTCACTTCTTTGTACCTGTCTAAATATGTGCTTTTAGAGTGTGTGTCACCGTACGTAAACTCCGGGTAGAATGGTGAGCTACCCAACCTCCCACCAATAAAAGCACTATTTTGATCTTTTGGGTGCTATTTTATCAATCATGAATGGTGACATCGAATTGCTAACTTACATACCACTTGTAATCTTGTTTGTAGTTAGCACCATCCACTTTATCTCTCTACACCAACAGGTCCATAGAAACACCATCATCATCAACAAGGGAAGTATCACAAGTTCGAAGGAAAGTTGAAGATGTTCTTGGTTTACAAGCAACGGTACAAAAATGAGCAGATTTCAAATTCAAGTATAGCAACAAGACAAAGAGCAGAATTTTTACAAGTTGAAGACTATTGTACAAGAGTGAAGATTATCAAGATGAGAATTCAAGAAGTTTATGATATCGAGACACACAATTTGTTAAGAATCAAGCGGTAAAGTACTCACACCATGGCATTTGTACTTGCATTTTTATTTTTATTTGTATTATATTCTCTTGTCTAAAAAAAAAAAAATTGGAACATAGTTATCATTATGCTAGTTCCCTTTAAAAAAAAAAAGAAGACAAGAGAAAAGTTCTTTAGGATCATCATTAGTTTTTATTTTTGTTTGTTTTCATTTTGTATTTACTTTGCACAAAAAAAAAAATAAAAAAAATATTCATTGCATCATATTTTGGTTTTGTATTCATTCAATAAGCCAACGGAAGAAGAAATATCTACATTGAAGTTTCAAGAAACAAGGAATAAGAGGAAAGAATCACATTGTCAAGATTCTACGAAGTTCAAGAGTTATCATCAAGAGTTGAAGACCGAAGACAAAGATTGAAGATCGAAGACGTTTCTATGGATGTTGTGAGAGTGGTGCTAGCTGCACACCGAACGGATAACGAGGTAAGTAAGCATATTCCCACCTTCATTAAGTGGTTGATTTCCTTTATAAGAGATCGTCAGAAAAAAAGGGTTTTCAAAATGAATAAAAGATGTGGGTTTTCAAAACATTTCGGAGGGTTTGCCTTCCTACTATTCAACGTGTCACATGATTCTCTCTTCATTCCTACCTGGACACATGTGTGACCCATAAAGAGATGTTTATTATTGAGAGCAATTTCATAAAATCCTTTCTTGTGAGGCATAGTCAAGACTTTTGATCACTCCGAACCCGAATTTCTTTCGATAAGGGATGGTTATTTCTCTCTCAACTTTTAAGAATGAGATTGTGTTCATTTATGTGTCTAACTTCTTATGACTAGTGTGCAGAATCTCTATGTCTTCTTAGCGCGTTGGATACTAACTTTTCGGAGAACTTGTAAGTTGGAATTGTAGGTTGTGAGGGTATTTCTCTAGTAAACGCTCACGGGAATTGTATGTATCTTTTAGAATAAGTTTTGTTTGATTTGCTCGAGGACTAGCAAAGTATAAGTGTGGGGGAATCTGATAGGTGTTGTAAAACACCTTATTTTATATCTAGTATTTATGCTTTCTTTGATATTTATTTTGTAAAATATGTATCTTATGTGTAGTTTTGAGATTATTAGGTGCAATGGAGCACTTGGGGGAAAAAGAAGGAAAATTGCCCATTTGGAGCGTAAAGGCAAACACTTCAATTCATAGGCGAGCGAATCTAGCCACGGTTGATAAAGAAAGAGGATGGGCATGTCAGTTCTCCGGAACCGACAGGCAATTTAACATCCTTAGTTACCCCTTATCCACTTCACCTGGGGTGCCAATATCAAGTCCACTTCCTACACAACCTAGAATTCAGATGAGAATTCATTTCTCAATCATTGGGGATCTAACACTTAGAGTATGTGGCTGCTAGGGTTTCTGTGTGAAATTAAAATCTTAGAGAATCGAGAGATCGACAGAGAGGAGATGAAGATAGGTTACATTTCTATAAGAAACAAATGGGGTTTGAGTGGGATTTGATTCTTAAACATCTAGGAGGTGCTTTTGTTGGTTGAAGGCAAGAAATTGGAGCTGGATTAAAAGGGGTTTTGCTCAAATTTGATTTGTACAACAAGTTTGGAAGAGATGGTGGTCTCTCTGTTGAACTCGTAAGAGGAGATGATAAAGAGGAGAGAACCAGTGATTGAAGAAGATGGTGATGCTGGAAGAAACGATAAGCCTGTAATTTTGGCATGGATCTTGAACTACACAGAGTCAGGAAGAGAGCTGTGGTTAACGGAGATGGTTGCTATTGAAGGTGAGACCGAAAGAAGAAAATGGATGCTTCCATTAACAACCATCGACTGACCTCGGTGACAGAGCTTGGTAAGGAAGGTGCTAGTATGGGTTTGCAAGGGATATGAATGATGGGAATTGGTATTTGACTGAGTCCGAGTCTGAGAAGCTGGAGATAAACCGAGGGGCTGTCGTGGTTACATGTAAAGATGGGTTCAAACTTTGGCATGCTTCTGGGACTTGAAAACTTCAACGTTAAGTCAGGGAAATAGAGATGCAGTATGCTGTTTTGCAGAAGGGAGCTTAATGGAGTTGAATGTCAGCTGCTGGTTAGCCGTGGCCACGATGGTTGCAGCTGGAGTACGGGTCTCGATTGAAATGGTGAAGCTGCTATAGCTGGTAGAACATGGAGCTGCAAGGAGGTGCAATTGTTGAGTTGAACTGGAGTTGGTAGATTGAAGTAGTGAGGGCTGAGCTATGTGGCGAGCTGACTTGCAGTGGCAGTGGGATTGAGAAAGATACAGCTACAGATGATGTTGGTGTGCTGTTACTGTATAAGTGAGATGAGTTGCGGGTTAGAGCAGGAAGTGCAATGTAGGGAAATATATTACAGGTGCAAGTGATGTAGAAATGTTGTGTCAGGTGGATTTGAAGTGAAAGAAGAGGCAGAGATGTTATTGGTGGATGGAGAAAGTATGCTGTGCAGTTGTAGGTGGCGATGCAATTGTTGTTGAGGTATTGCAGGTGCAGCTGGTGGAAAGCTACAGCTTGAGATGGACTGGAGCTGGTGTTTGCTAGATTGGGCACTATTGTTGCAGTGGCAGTAAGGATGGCGTTGGTTGTACGCAAGCAACAGAGTTGCTGATGTTTGTGCTGGGTATGCAGAGCTGAAGGCAATGCAGAATTGGTTGTGGCTGGTACTGATGATTGCAGGGTGTGGACTTGAAGAATTGGTTAAGAGTTCAATCTTGAACCTGAGGTACTGTTATAAACTGTGCAGGCAGGGGTTATCTGCATTCGCAAAAATAGTGCGAAAACGGAGTGAAAATGGCGCGCCGGTGAGCATAGTTCCGGTAGCCGGATTTCAGAAGTTAAAGCATGGATTGCAATATTTCAGTGAATCGCGAAGGGGGTATGTATTGGATACAAGAGTTGGCGGCCGGACATATGAGCTACGGGTCACGCTTTTGGGTGCGTTTTCGCAAGAACAAGGAATTGGTTTAGGTGGTATTTTGTGAATGTTTGAATTGCAGAGAAATCGAGTTGAGCTTCTGGGAGTGTGCACTTTCCTGGTGACGTCTTCTAATGCTTCAAGTGATCGGAGAAAGTTTTCTGGTGAATGATTCCAGCGACGGTGACCGGATTCCGACCATATTCCGGCCGGTGCACCAGTTTTCCGGCGAGCATATTTTTGGGACATAATTTCAAATGGGTTTCTCACACTTGGTTCACGGGCTTGGTGGACTTCTTGCTATTGTACCGTGGGCTTTGAAGACCTAATTTGGAAAGTTGGAAAGCTATGAAAGGAGGAGTTTCTATTCTTTGGATATCAACTTATCACGTATTTTTCTACTGGGTTTTTGGAGGAGAGAAGCGACTAGGGTTTGCTTCCATTTATTTTTTTGTTCTTCATTTTATTTTTAATAATAATTATGTTGAGTTCAAAAACCATGAGTAGCTAAATTCTTAATATTGGTTATGGGATAATAAGTGGATTTCACAAATAAAATCTGATTCAATGCATTAGTTTTGTCTCAAGTTTATTGTTTATGTTTCATTGTTGATATTGATATATGATTTGATTGTTTATTTGGTTGAGTCCGGAATCAATCCGATTTGCATTTATATCTAGAGCTATATTAGGGTTTTCAATACGAAAACGTTGTTCATCCCTGATTCTAAGTAGCATAAATGTGGGTAGTGCTTGTAGAGATATATCCTACTAGTCACATATGAATCATAACTTGAGTTAAATTGATTTAGTGCTTTTACACATTTCGATTGCCTTGATTAGTCTTATTCCATATAGCTTATTGATTTTAGGGAGTTAAATCTAATTTGCTTTTACACTTTAGGTTGCTTTCTAGGAAGAATTCACATATGCATCTTTTAATGTGGTTGTGATGAAATCAGGGAATTAGTGGGGTATTCTTGCGATCAAGGTATCCTAGGACTTTTAGTAAATGAGAGATTAAATTTCAATTCTAGTCATTGATGAAAATATGTGTTTGTGAATGAAACTATCCCGTGACCAATACTTTCTCCATATTGATTACTTTAATACTTTATTGCTTTGAAATTAGTTTTATAGCTTTGATAAAACAACATCCCCCCTTGGTTACTAGGAAACTGAAAAATTTTATAACAACAAAAGCCTCTCTGTGGATACGAACTCTTTCTTATCGCATACTATTTTTATTTTAGGAAGTAAGAAAGTGAAATTATTTCTGCGTCGGCTGACAACCGATCATATTTTGGCGCCGTTGCCGGGGAGGCAAACGGCTTGTTATTAAGTTTTTAGTTTCTTTTTATCATTTTTCTGCTTCATATTTGCTTTCCGTTTCTTGTCTTGTTTCTTACTTGTTTGCAAGAATTGTTTTTCAGGTACTAATCCCTGGCTTCTAAGGATTGGAGCTATCCAAGGTGCGGTATTGCTACTCGAAGAGGCACAATACTCCGACCAAGTCAAGACACAACGGAAGAACAAGTCTTGGAAGTAGAACACGAAGCTCTTCATCAAGAAGTGGAAGAAGAGTTACAACTAGAAGAAGAACTAGAGGTTCCATTTGTAGAAGAACCAATAGTTGAAGAGGAAGAAGCAATGGAAGACGCAAATCGTACACTCAAGGATTTGGCTTCTCATAGGATTGATGCACAACGATGGTGTATTCAAACCAACTCAACATTCGAGATCAAGCCGGGGTTACTTAGAGAGTTTCCAAAGTTTCATGGTATGGCGAATGAAGATCCAAATAAGCATCTCATGGAGTTCTATACCATTGTCAAGGCTATGCTTCCAGCGGAGACCGAAGCCGATGGTGCAATGATGAAAGTTTTTCCATTTTCTATGGTGGACAGCGCTAAGGATTGGTTGTATTGTTTTCCAGCTGGAAGTGTCACTACATGGAACGGATTGAAGAAACTCTTTCTAGAGAGGTATTTTCCTGCGTCGAAGGCCACTCAAATTCGCAAAGAGATTTGCGGAATAAAGCAACATGTGGGAGAGTATTTGTATGAATGTTGGGAGCGATCCAAGAGATTGGTGGCAAGCTGTCCTCACCATCAATTCATTGACGCTATGATAATCTAGTACTTCTACGAAGGCCTCCAATCAAGTGATAGATATCTTCTTGATGTTGCGGGAGGTGGTGCACTAGTGAAGAAGACGATGTCCCAAGCTACCGATTTGATTGAAAGCATGGCTGTAAATTCGCAACAATTATACACAAGAGGTGAGCCAATGGTGAGGCAAGTGCATGAAGTTAGTGATTCATCATCATCACACCGTGATCAAAGGATGGACAATATGGAGCACATGATGCAAAAGATGACTTCGGTTATCTTACCTTCGTATGGTGAAGAGTTGGAGCAAGCTAATGCGGTTTTTCCAAACCAACCAAGATGGTATGATCATTATTCCAACACCTACAATCCGGGATGGAGAGATCATCCAAACTTCAGCTATGCCAACAAGCAAGGTGCGGTTCAACAACCTACCTTCAACCGTCCGAGTGGATTTCAACCGCAACAACAACAACAATTTCAACCTCAACAACAACAACAACAACAGCAATTTCAAAAACCACAACAATCGGTGCAAAATCAAGGTTCCGATATTGATGCAAAGTTACAAACAGTGATGCAAGGTATTTCTACCATGTTCAAGGAGAGCCAACTAGAAACCAAGAGTGCGATTAAGGATTTGCAGAATCAAGTGGGCTCCATGGCAATTGACATCAACAAGTTGAAAGCAAAAAATAGTGGAAGACTCCCTTCTAAACCCATTAACCCAAAAGAGGGTGTCAGTGCAATTACGTTGAGAAGTGGTACACAACTTGAGCAACCAAAAGTTGTTGATTTGGGTGAAGAGGAAGTTCCAAAGGAGCCGGTTTCGGAGGAAAAGAGGGATGAAATTCCCCAAACACCCGAGGTACCTATTCCTAACTCTAAAACTCCTATTCCTACTTATGTTCCTCCTATACCTTTTCCTCGCAGATTTGCAAGTTCTAAGAAGGCGGAACTAGAAAAGGAGATTTTAGATGTTCTTAAGAAGATTCATGTGAATATACCACTCATTGATGCTATCAAGCAAGTTCCCAAATATGCAAAAGTGTTGAAGGATTTGTGTACCAACAAGCAAAGGCTTAAAGTAAATGAAGTGCTAAGTGTGGGGGAGAATGCTTCGGCAATCTTACAACACAAACTCCTACTGAAATGCAAGGATCCCGGTAGATTTGAAATTCCCGTCATAATTGGTAACACCACTTTTAACAAAGCAATGTTAGATTTAGGTACATCCGTTAATGTTATGCCGGCATCCATGTATAATTCACTTAATCTAGGTCCTTTGAAAAAGGATGAAATTGTGTTGCAATTAACCGATCGCTCTAATGTTTGCCCAATGGGTATTGTTGAGGATGTTCTTGTGCAGGTTAATCAACTTGTATTCCCTGCTGACTTTTGTGTGTTAGAGATGGATGAAGGTGCACCGGACTCGTCTCTTCCATTGCTACTTGGGCGTCCTTTCATGAAAACGTCTAAAACCATTATTGATGTGGATAAGGGAACGTTGACTATGGAGTTTGACGGAGGAATAATATGTTTCAACATTTTCGAGACGATGAGATATCCTAGTGATGTCCACTCTTGTTTCTCCGTTGATGTTATGGATGCATTGGCGCAAAAAGTGTTTGAATTAAATGGTAATGATGCTTTGGAAAATGTTCTAACTACATCCATGGATGATGGATTAGAGTGTGGTAATGAAGTTAAGGAAGCCCTTGGTGATCTCAACTCACTACAAGGATGTCCGGAAACTCATAATGTCTCATTTATTTCTTTACCATGCAGTGATGAAAAGCTTTTACCTTCTATTGTTAAATCTCCCAAGTTGGAATTGAAACCTCTTCCAAGTCACTTAAAGTACTTGTACTTGGGTGATAATGAAGAGTTACCTGTGACTGTTTCTAACGAGCTTAGTGAATTACAGGAGAAAAAACTTCTAAGGGTGCTAAGGAAGCACAAGACGGCCATAGGATGGACAATTGCCGATATCAAGGGTATAAGCCCTGCCGTTTGTATACATAATATTCGTTTGGAGGACGATGCAAATCCTAAAATGGAAGCGCAACGTCGTTTGAACCCTCCCATGATGGAAGTTGTGAAAAAGGAAATACTTAAGCTTTTGGAAGTGGGTGTTATCTACCCCATATCCGATAGCAAGTGGGTGAGCCGGTGCAAGTTGTACCAAAGAAATCAGGGGTAACGGTGGTAGAGAATGATGAGAGCGAACTTGTCCCAACTCGTGTGCAAACCGGTTGGAGGGTTTGTATTGATTATAGAAAGTTGAATGCGATCATTTTCCTTTACCCTTTATTGATCAAATGCTTGAACGTTTAGCTGGACATGCTTATTATTGTTTCCTTGATGGTTATTCAGGTTACAATCAGATTGTGATAGCACCGGAGGACCAAGAGAAAACCACTTTCACTTGTCCTTTCGGCACTTTTGCTTATAGAAGGATGCCTTTTGGCTTATGCAATTCTCCAGCTACCTTTCAAAGGTGTATGGTAAGTATCTTTTCCGAGTATGTTGAAAACATCATTTAAGTGTTTATGGATGACTTTAGTGTCTTTGGTGATTCATTCGACCTTTGCTTGAACAACTTGTCTTTAATATTTGAACGATGTGTTGAAACAAACCTTGTTCTTAATTGGGAGAAGTTCCATTTCATGGTAACTCATGGTATAGTTTTAGGCCATATTATATCTTCTAAAGGCTTGGAAGTTGATAAATCTAAGATAGACCTTATTCGTGCTCTAACCCCTCCCACTACGGTGAGGGAGATACGTTCTTTTCTTGGTCATGCATGTTTTTATCGTAGATTTATCAAGGATTTTTCCAAGATAGCATCACCACTTTGGAACTTATTACAAAAAGATGTGGTTTTTAACTTTGATGAGAAGTGTATGGCGGCATTCAATCGTTTGAAAGAACTTTTGATTTCAGCCCCTATCATTAAACCACCGGATTGGAGCAAGCCTTTTGAGCTCATGTGTGATACTAGTGACTACGCGGTTGGTGCGGTGCTTGGGCAGCGTGTGGGGAAGATACCTCATGCCATCTATTATGCTTCTAGAACGTTAAATGAGGCCCAACAAAACTACACAACCACTGAAAAAGAGTTTTTAGCTATTGTATTTGCATTGGAGAAATTTCGCTCTTATCTAATTGGTAAAAAAGTTGTTGTTTATTCTGACCATGAAGCTATTAGGTACTTGCTAATGAAGAAAGAAGCGAAACCGAGGCTCATACGCTGGATTTTACTCTTGCAAGAGTTTGATATTGAAATCAAAGACAAGAAAGGAATTGAGAACACCGTTGCGGATCACTTGAGCCGTCTTGCTGTGGACAAGGAAGCTATCCCATTGCGTGAAAATTTCCCGGATGAGCAACTATTCTCAATTGTCGTTGGAGAACCATGGTATGCTGACATTGTGAATTACTTGGTAACTAAACAAATCCCAAAGAACTTGTCTCGTGCTGAGAGGGACAAACTTAAGAGGTTAGGAAACCAATACATATGGGATGATCCATACTTATGGAAACATGGCAGCGACCTAGTAATGAGAAGGTGCGTTCCCGAATCCGAGTTTAATTTTATCTTGTCATTTTGTCACTCCTATGCTTGCGGAGGACATTTTGGAAGTAAAAGAACCGCGTACAAGGTACTTGAAAGCGGTTTCTATTGGCCAACCTTGTTTAAGGATGCACATATAGTTTGCACAACTTGTGATAGGTGCCAAAGAACAGGCAATCTAGGTGCCCGAAATCAAATGCCACAAACTTTTATTCAATTTATTGAAGTTTTTGATGTATGGGGTATTGATTTTATGGGTCCTTTTGTCAACTCTCATGGGAATTGTTACATCTTACTTGCTGTTGATTACGTCTCTAAATTGGTGAAAGCTAAGGCCACCCCTACTAATGATTCCAAGGTTGTTTCAGATTTTGTGCAAGCTAACATTTTTGCAAGGTTTAGAATTCCGAAAGCCATAATTAGCGATGGGGGTTCTCACTTCAACAACAGGACTTTGCAAAGCTTGTTGAAGAAGTACAACGTGTCACATAAGGTTGCAACACCTTATCATCCTCAAACAAATGGACAAGCCGAGGTGTCTAACCGGGAGGTGAAATCCATTCTAGAAAAGATGGTGAATCCAACAAGGAAAGATTGGAGCTTGCGACTAAATGATGCTTTGTCGGCGTATAGAATCGCATACAAGACACCTATTGGGATGTCTCCCTTTAGGCTTGTGTATAGTAAACCTTGTCACTTACCCGTGGAGATTGAGCATAAAGCGTTTTGGCCGATTAAGCAATGCAATATGGAGATGGATGGGGATGGAAAGCAAAGGAAGTTACAACTCCAAGAGCTAGAAGAGCTTCGCAATGATGCATTTGAAAGCTCTCGCATTTACAAGGAAAAAACGAAGGCCTTTCATGATACTATGATTTCTAGAAACAAAATTTGTGTTGGGCAGAAAGTGCTTTTGTTTAATACTCGCTTGCATCAATTTCCAGGTAAATTAAGGTCACGTTGGATCGGACCTTTCATTGTTACTAATGTGTTTTCTCATGGTGCAGTAGAAATTCGTAGTATTGCTACATGCAAGGAACTTAAAGTTAATGGGCACTGGTTGAAACCATATTATGAGAATTTCACTTCCGAAGTGGTGGAAGGAGCGAATTTTGTGGATGCACTCCCTCTGGAGGAGTCATAGAAAGCAAGGAGATAGTCGAATTTGACGACTTTAAACCAAGCGCTAAATGGGAGGCAACCCATAGGTTGAGTATCTCTTGTCTTATTTTCATTTTCTTGTCTTGTTTTTAGTTTTTTTTTCCTTATCTTGTATTTTATTTTTCTGATTTCTTGTCATTTGTCATGCATAATTTCCCACCTTAACTTATTTGGATGACTCAATTTACATTGAGGACAATGTAAAGTTTAAGTGTGGGGGAGTGGTTAAGTATTTGCATTGTAAATTTTTCAAATTTTTCAACTTTTGTGTAAATTAGTGCATGAAAAACTCCAACTTGTAGTTAGTTTAGAGTCACATAGTATCCATGTCGCTAAGATTACATCGAGATTCTCATAAGAGTGACTGAACTTAGAGATGGCAGAGAACATGATCGGGTTTCTTATTTGTATGAGAGCTAAAGTTGGATTTAACCATGCCAGTGGAAAATATGGTGCAGACTGAATTCGGTAGTATAGTAGTGGTCCCCTATAGTGGAGACTACCAATGTTACATCATGAGAGGCACCGACCTTCACTTCTTTGTACCTGTCCAAATATGTGCTTTTAGAGTGTGTGTCACCGTACTTAAACTCCGGGTAGAATGGTGAGCTACCCAACCTCCCACCAATAGAAGCACTATTTTGATCTTTTGAGTGCTATTTTATCAATCATGAATGGTGACATCGAATTGCTAACTTACATACCACTTGTAATCTTGTTTGCAGTTAGCACCATCTACTTTATCTCTCTACACCAACAGGTCCATAGAAACACCATCATCATCAACAAGGGAAGCATCACAAGTTCTAAGGAAAGTTGAAGATGTTCTAGGTTTACAAGCAACGGTACAAAAATGAGCAGATTTCACATTCAAGTATAGCAACAAGACAAAGAGCATAATTTTTACAAGTTGAAGACTATTGTACAAGAGTGAAGATTATCAAGATGAGAATTCAAGAAGTTTATGATATCGAGACACACAATTTGTTAAGAATCAAGCGGTAAAGTACTCACACCATGGCATTTGTACTTGCATTTTTATTTTTATTTTTATTTGTATTATATTCTCTTGTCTAAAAAATAAATAAATTGGAACATAGTTATCATTATGCTAGTTCCCTTTAAAAAAAAAAAGACAAGAGAAAAGTCTTTTAGGATCATCATTAGTTTTTATTTTTGTTTGTTTTCATTTTGTATTTACTTTGCACAAAAAAAAAAAAAAAAATCATTGCATCATATTTTGGTTTTGTATTCATTCAATAAGCCAACGGAAGAAGAAATATCTACATTGAAGTTTCAAGCAACAAGGATTAAGAGGAAAGAATCACATTGTCAAGATTCTACAAAGTTCAAGAGTTATCATCAAGAGTTGAAGACCGAAGACAAAGATTGAAGATCGAAGACGTTTCTATGGATGCTGTGAGAGTGGTGCTATCTTCACACCGAATGGATAACGAGGTAAGTAAGCATATTCCCACCTTCGTTAAGTGGTTGATTTCCTTTCTAAGAGATCGTCAGAAAAAAAAGGGTTTTCAAAATGAATAAAAGATGTGGGTTTTCAAAACATTTCGGAGGGTTTGCCTTCCTACTATTCAACGTGTCGCAGGATTCTCTCTTCATTCCTACCTGGACACATGTGTGACCCATAAAGAGTTGTTTATTATTGAGAGCAATTTCATAAAATCCTTTCTTGTGAGGCAGAGTCAAGACTTTTGATCACTCCGAACCCGAATTTCTTTCGATAAGGGATGGTTATTTCTCTCTCAACTTTTAAGAATGAGATTGTGTTCATTTATGTGTCTAACTTCTTATGACTAGTGTGCAGAATCTCTATGTCTTCTTAGCGCGTTGGATACTAACTTTTCGGAGAACTCGTAAGTTGGAATTGTAGGTTGTGAGGGTATTTCTCTAGTAAACGCTCACGGTAATTGTATGTATCTTTTAGAATAAGTTTTGTTTGATTTGCTCGAGGACTAGCAAAGTATAAGTGTGGGGTAATCTGATAGGTGTTGTAAAACACCTAATTTTATATCTAGTATTTATGCTTTCTTTGCTATTTATTTTGTAAAATATGTATCTTATGTGTAGTTTTGAGATTATTAGGTGCAATGGAGCACTTGGGGGCAAAAGAAGGAAAATTTCCCATTTGGAGCGTAAAGGAAAACACTTCAATTCATAGGCGAGTGAAGCTAGCCACGGTTGAGCAAGAAAGAGTATGGGCGTGTCAGTTCTCCGGAACCGACAGGCAATTTAACATCCTTAGTTACCCCTTATCCATTTCAGCTGGGGTGCCAATATCAAGTCCACTTCCTACACAGCCTAGAATTCAGATGAGAATTCATTTCTCAATCATTGGTGCTTTAACACTTAGAGTGTGTGGCTGCTATGGTTTGTGTGTGAAATTAAAATCTCAGAGAATCGAGAGATCGACAGAGAGGAGATGAAGATAGGTTACATTTCTATAAGAAACAGATGGGGTTTGAGTGGGATTTGATTCTTAAACATCTAGGAGGTGTTGTTGTTGGTTGAAGGCAAGAAATTGGAGCTGGATTAAAAGGGGTTTTGCTCAAATTTGATTTGTACAACAAGTTTGGAAGAGATGGTGGTCTCTGTGTTGAACTCGTAAGAGGAGATGATAAAGTGGAGAGAACCAATGATTGAAGAAGATGGTGATGCTGGCAGAGACGAGAAGCCTGTAATTTTGGCATGGATCTTGAACTACACAGAGTCAGGAAGGGAGCTGTGGTTAACGGAGATGGTTGCTGTTGAAAGTGGGACAGAAAGAAGAAAATGGCTGCTGCCATTAACAACCATCGACTGACCTCGGTGACAGAGCTTGGTAAGGAAGGTGCTAGTATGGGTTTGCAAGGGATATGAATGATGGGAGTTGGTATTTGACTGAGTCCGAGTCTGAGAAGCTGGAGATAAACCGAGGGGCTGTCGTGGTTACATATAAAGATGGGTTCGAACTTTGGCATGCTTCTGGGACTTGAAAACTTCAACGTTAAGTCAGGGAAATAGAGATGCAGTGTGCTGTTTTGCAGAAGGGAGCTTAATGGAGTTGAATGGAAGCTGCTGGTTAGCGGTGGCCACGATGGTTGCAGCTGGAGTGCGGGTCTCGATTGAAATGGTGAAGCTGCTATAGCTGGTAGAACATGGAGCTGCAAGGAGGTGCAATTGTTGAGTTGAACTGGAGTTGGTGGATTGAAGTAGCGAGGGCTGAGCTATGTGGTGAGCTGACTTGCAGTGGCAGTGGAATTGAGAAAGCTACAGCTACAGATGATGTTGGTGTGCTGCTACTGTATGAGTGAGCTGAGTTGCGGGTTAGAGCAGGAAGTGCAATGTAGGGAAAGAGCTTACAGGTGCAAGTGATGTAGAAATGTTGTGTCAGGTGGATTTGAAGTGAAAGAAGAGGCAGAGATGTTATTGGTGGATGGAGCAAGTATGATGTGCAGTTATAGGTGGCGATGCAATTGCTTTTTAGGTATTGCATGTGCAGCTAGTGGAAAGCTACAGCTTGATATGGACTGGAGCTGGTGTTTTCTAGATTGGGAACTAGTGTTGCAGTGGCAGTAAGGTTGGCGTTGGTTGTGCGCAAGCAACGGAGAGTTTCTTTGTTTGTCTTTGGGTATCAGAGTGAAGGCAATGCAGAATTGGTTGTGGCAAAATCTTGATGATTGCAGGGTGTGGACTTGAAGAATTGGTTAAGAGTTCAATATTGAACCTGAGGTACTGTTATAAACTGTGCAGGCAAGGGTTAGATGCATTCGCAGAAATAGTTCGAAAACGGAGTGAAAATGGCGCGCCGGTGAGCATAGTTCCGGTAGCCGGATTTCGGAAGTTAAAGCATGGATTGCAATATTTCAGTGAATCGCGAAGGGGGTATGTGTTGGATACAAGAGTTGGCGGCCGGACATATGAGCTACGGGTCACGCTTTTGGGTGCGTTTTCGCAAGAACAAGGAATTGGTTTAGGTGGTATTTTGTGAATGTTTGAATTGCAGAGAAATCGAGTTGAGCTTCTGGGAGTGTGCACTTTCCTGGTGACGTCTTCTAATGCTTCAAGTGATCGGAGAAAGTTTTCCGGTGGCTGGATTCCAGCGATGGTGACCGGTTTCCGGCCATATTCCGGCCGGTGCACCAGTTTTCCGGCGAGCATATTTTTGGGACATAATTTCAAATGGGTTTCTCACACTTGGTTCATGGGCTTGGTGGACTTTTTGCTATTGGACCGTGGGCTTTGAAGACCTAATTTGGAAAGTTGGAAAGCTATAAAAGGAGGAGTTTCTATTCTTTGGATATCAACTTATCACGTATTTTTCTACTGGGTTTTTGGAGGAGAGCAGTGACTAGGTTTTTCTTCCATTTATTTTTCTGTTCTTCATTTTATTTTTAATAATAATTATGTTGAGTTCAAAAAGCATGAGTATCTAAATTCTTAATATTGGTTATGGGATAATAAGTGGATTTCACAAATAAAATCTGATTCAATGCATTAGTTTTGTATCAAGTTTATTGTTTATGTTTCATTGTTGATATTGATATATGATTTGATTGTTTATTTGGTTGAGTCCGGAATCAATCCGATTTGCATTCATATCTAGAGCTATATTAGGGTTTTCAATACGAAAACGTTGTTCATCCCTGATTCTAAGTAGCATAAATGTGGGTAGTGCTTGTAGAGATATATCCTATTAGTCACATATGAATCATAACTTGGGTTAAATTGATTTAGTGCTTTTACACATTTCGATTGCCTTGATTAGTCTTATTCCATATAGCTTATTGCTTTTAGGGAGTTAAATCTAATTTGATTTCACACTTTAGGTTGCTTTCTATGAAGAATTCACATATGCATCTTTTAATGTGGTAGTGATGAAATGAGGGAATTAGCGGGGTATTCTTGCGATCAAGGTATCCTAGGACTTTTAGTAAATGAGAGATTAAATTTCAATTCTAGTCATTGATGAAAATATGTGTTTGTGAATGAAACTATCCCGTGACCAATACTTTCTCCATATTGATTACTTTAATACTTTATTGCTTTCAAATTAGTTTTATAGCTTTGATAAAACAACATCCCCCCTTGGTTACTAGGAAACTGAAAATTTTTATAACAACAAAAGCCTCTCTGTGGATACGAACTCTTTCTTATCGCATACTATTTTTATTTTAGGAAGTAAGAAAGTGAAATTATTTCTGCGTCGGCTGACAACCGATCACATACCCGTATACGTACTGGCTTAACAATTCAAGTCCGGAAATTTAGTATGCGTACCCGTCAACTGAGTTCGGTCGTGAACGACAGCATGCGTACCTGGTCGCATACTGGCGGACAGACCAAGTCCGGATTTCTAAGTATGCGTACCCGTTTGCATTTGAGTGGGTTAAGTTCTAAAATTGGTTTATTTGTGAACAAATATATTTATATAATAAGGAATGCAATCTTTGCAAATTGTGGATATAATGTTAATGAATTGATTCGAGTGAATCAAAATCGATTTTGCTTCAATTGTGTCTTGTATATTTCTATGAGAATATAAACAATTGAACAAATATATAACTAGTTTCATTTAAACTAGTTGTGATTAAGATGAACAAGGTTGATATGAAAGTGTTCATATGGCTAACTTTGGTTAACTATTGTTGTGCCAACTAAGTGTACACGTTTAGGTACGGTTACCCATATATAAATATAGGTACATTTCATTTGTGTGCAACAAGCTAAGTTCGATCTAATGGTTTTTGTTCACCTTGATTTATTAAAAGACAGAACAAAACTCGTAGGTATTTCTGCGGGAGACAGATTTGTTTATCAAGTCTTTGACTTTGGGTCGTAGCAACTCTTAGTTGTAGGTGAGATCAACTAAGAGAATCAAGTGCGTAGGATTCAGAGGCGTAAGGAACGCGACTGTACCTTAATCGGGGTGAGATTGGTTAGGGCTCAACTACATTCCAGTCCAAAGTTAACTTGCAGTAGGTTAGAGTCTGTAGAGGATTAATATAGTGTGGTGTTCAAATCTGAACTAGGTCCCGGATTTTTTCTGCATTTGCGGTTTCCCCGTTAACAAAATTTTTGGTGTTTGTGTTATTTCTTTTCCGCATTATATTTGTTTATATAATTAAAATATCACAGTTTGTGCGTAGTTCAATCAATTAGATAATCCAACCTTTGGTTATTGATATAAATTGATTGACACTTGAACATTGGTCTTTGGTACGGTTCAAGTTGTTTCTCATAATAATCTGGCTCGCGAATTTCAATCTGTTTGATTTGCTGATTACATTGAGAAACATAGATATAACTCTTTGATGTATTTTCCTTGATTGAGTCTGGCTGTCTAGTTGATTCTCTTTGAAATATATTGGAGTTAGTCCATACAGATTTCCTAAACAAAATATTGGGTATGGTTGTTAGACCCCCGCTTTTTCAATTGGCATCAGAGCAGGCAAACACGTTTAAGACCATATAAGTCTGTGTTTGTAACAATCTTACTCTATGGACATAAACATTATCTCTATAAATGTACCACAAGTCTTCGATGGCTCAAATTACTTATGGTAGAAAATTGTTATGCGTGCCTTTCTTCAAGCACATGATTTTTAATCATGGGTTTGTGTAGTTAATGGCTATGATCCTCCGATTGTTGCAGAAGGAGATGTAACTATTCTGAAGGATATTGGTGCACATGATCCTGCCCAGATTCTTGATGCAAAGGAAAATTATGATGAATCAAATTTTATCATCCATGCCATTACCCCAGATCTTCATCACCATGTGACTACATGCACTAAGTCTAAAGAATCCTAGTATATTTTAGAAACTGTATTCGAAGGAAATTCCTCTAAGAAAGAAGCTAGGCTTCAAAATCTAAATTCTGATTGGTAAAACCTTCGTATGGATGATGAAGATTCATTTGATGAGTTTAATCACAAAGTGTCTGAAATTGTTAATGCAAATTTTGCATTGGGTAAGACTATTCCTGAAAAGGACATTGTGATGAAAATTTTCAAATCATTGCCATCCAAATACGATTCTAAGAAGCATGCCACCGTTGAAAGAAATAACCTTGATACTCTTTCCAAGAATACTCTTGTTGGAAAGATAAAGATTTTTTATCTTGAACTGAGTAAAAGAGAAAAACTTCGCATGTCTTGAAATCCTTTTGCTACATCTGAAGTAAAGTCTCGATGTCCTGAATTGATTAATACAAAGGATGAGAATTTCTTTAATTCAACTCTCTCGATGTTTGTATAACAATTAAAGAAAACTCTAAGACATAGAAAAAGAAAGTCTCAAAAGAATTTGTCTTCAATCAATGAAAAGGATAGAAAAGTTCACAAAAACTATGATAATGGAACTTGTTCCATGTGCGTAGATGGGGAAAAATGGTTTGCTGGTTTTTTAGGTAAGTGAAGAGATGACCGATCGGACGAGACTCCTCAACCGAGCAAACTGCCTAACCTCACACAGATGCATTGCACGGAAGTGTTTTGTGTTCGAGAGATCAATATTTAGGACTCCGGCCTAAACCAAGTTGTTAGAGCTTTGCTCGGTAGAACTTGCATGCGTTGGTATCTCAAGCATGTTTGTCAATATTAGTGATCAAAACTATACGTCTTGATTTCTAGTTTACTTATGACTATGTCTCGGTCTAGGATAGTTAAGTATAGTTGAGCTCCAGACTCCATGGAGATTATCTTACGAAGACAAAGAACTACTCAAGGAACCAGTGGAACTTCATCCGACCAAAAAGGTTTGTGGATACTTGAACTTATCTAGCACTCAAAATTCTATCTATCTCCTACTTTTGAGACAACAGTCGTATAAGTATGATAGTTTTCATACATACACATTTGCTATTTCGAGCCAAGTTTAGTCACCTATCTTTTTCTCGAAATATGTGTTGGTAAGCTTTCGATTTAACCACTTTTCATCTTTATCCGTGACGAAATTCATGATGACATTTCAATCTTGAAAATAGCTTTGATGAAGACAGTCGATTCTTTTTGTCTAACGACTATATTATAACATTATAGAAGAATGTTTCAATGATTGAAATATAGAGTTGAGATTACGTAACCACCTATGGATATAAGCATATATAGTGTGTTCGCACATTAGTGTATCAATCCATGTAACAAAAACAAAGTGTGTGCATATGTGTGCATGCGGTATTGGTGAAGGAGTCAGGTTGGGTATGCGTACCCATACGCGTACTGGCAGAAGTTCACGTCCATGAAATTCTGCTGAGTTTGGAGTTTACGAACTTACAAACCAGTCACCTTAGGTACACGTACCCACGGAAGTTTTCATCCGAAAATTTCTTCTAGGTTTTCAAACCCATTTCCGGTAAAGCTAGAGTACACGTACTCGTACCAGTACCTAAGATGGTTATATCTAAAATCGGTTATCTCATGAACATAAACAATAAATCAACAAGGAATGTAATCTTTGAAAACCGTGGCTATATTGTTCATGAATTAATTCAAGTGAATCAAACCAATTTTGTTTCAATTGTGTCTATGTATAAATATTTAAGCAAGTGAACAACTCTTGAACTAGTTCTTATGAGTCATTTGAACTAGTTATGAAGAAGATGAATATGGTTGATATGAAAGTTCTCATATGGCTAATCATTGGTTAACTATTTGTGAACCAACTAAATGTACATGTTTAGGTATGGTTATTCAAACCTAAATAAAATACATTTCATTTGTGTGTTTGACAAGCTAAGTTTCGATCTAACAGTTGAAAGATATTATCTTGGATAAATCAGGTTTTTCATCTAACTGTAAATGTTGAATGCTTTGTTACCAAGGTAACTTAGATTGCAAACCTTGATTTGAAAACTATATAAAGGAGACGTCTAGCAACTGGAAAAACTAATCCCCACACCTCCTGTGTGATACTAGTTGGTTTTGATAGAGTCGATTCTACTTTAACAGTAGGTTTCTTCTCGAGACCCTGTCGGTTAGCGAATTGAAGACTTCATTGGGATTGTGAAGCCAAGTGAAACTACTTCTCTTGTAGTTGAGCAATCTGATCTTGCCATTTTCTATCATATGAGTTTAATTGAATAATTGGCTTGAGATTATATCTCCGATAGGGCAAGATAAAAAGAAATTACAAACATCTTCGTCTCATCATTTGTGATTCCGCAATATCTAGTTTCGCGCTACCATACGATTTAGATTATTGTGAGGTGATTAATAATTCTAGGATGTTCTTTGGAAATATAAGTCCGGGTTATTGATTGGTTCCTGTTCACCTTGATTTTATCAAAAGATGGAACAAAACTCGTAGGTTTATCTGTGGGAGATAGATTTATCTATTATCACAGACTTTTCTGTGTGTTACATATTTGTTTATTGAAGTCTTCGACTTTGGGTCATAGAAATTCGTGGTTGTGGGTGAGATCAGCTAAGGGAATCAAGTGTGTAGTATCCTGCTAGGATCAGAGACGTAAGGAGCACAACTATACCTTGAATCAGTGTGATATTGATTAGGGATCAACTACAGTCCAAACCGAAGTTAGTTTGTAGTAGGCTAGTGTCTGTAGAAGTTTAATACAATGTGATGTTAAAACTGGACTAGGTCTCGGGTTTTTTTTTTTGTATTTGCGGTTTCCTCGTTAACAAAATTTCTGGTGTCTGTGTTATTTCTATTCCGTATTATATTTTGTTATATATTTGAAATATCACATGTTGTGTGTTGTATCGATCAATTGTGAAATCCAACCTTTGGTTGTTGATTGGAAATTGATTGATCCTCGAATATTGGTCTTTCGTACTATCCAAGTTTATATCTCTCTTGTATTTGATAAAGACTCGCAAATTTCTATTTGATTGAGTAAAGATCAAACCGAGAGATATAGATATTAACTCCTATACTTTTTATTAAGATTGAGTCTGATTGTCTAATTGATTCTATTAAAAGTATATTAGAGTTAGTTCACACATATTGCTAATCGAAATATTGGTTGTTAGACCCCCGCTTTTTCACAAGTCAATAGTCGTTCCAGAGTCAATTCGGTCACAAAGTGGGAGATGGGTTGATCTGTAAGAGGGAAGCTGAGAATTGTGTGGGATCAATGATGATCAAGGATTTTCAATGTGTTTACGGTTTCTGCAAGTTTGTGTAAATAAGTTTCGAATGATTGAAATAGTGTTTCTCACACGATGATGTGACGTGATTGATGTCTCACGAATCGTGGAGTCTGCAAGACAGACGTGTATTTAATTAGTCAGTTGTTGACTGATTAGACAGTGAGTCTAGGTTTTGTTGAACTGAGCATGATTGACAAATGCTCAGTGATTCATGAACGTTAATTTTGCCCATATGAGTAAATATTATAAATTCGATGAGTTGTTGAATATTGAGTTGTGATCAATATTCGAGTTGCCCAATTTGGAGAGTTACTTAATATCAATAAGTTACTGAATATTGATAGTTGGATCAATATTTGAGCAACTGAGCAAGTATTACTCGATTTGATGAATTATTTATTGGTGACGTGACCCAATAAAATATAAATTAAAATATTGGTAGATTATCGAATATTGTATAATTAATCCAAATGTTGATTGTTGGAACAGTTGGTGAAAGAATGGCGATTAAATGCCGATTTCATCATTTATTGAAATAGTGCTCGACTGAGCATTAGGTAATAAAACCTAATTTATGGAGAAGTGAGGGACCGGCCAAGAAGGCATGAAACCATCCCTTGAGAGTTTGGGACCGGCTGATGGTCGATTGAGCAAATTCCAAGTTGGTTGGAAAGAGTTTGGACCCAATATGAGAAATTGAGCAAATTAGGTCAAAATCGTGAATATGTATGGGAGCGGCTCCTTGCAAGCCTTAGGGACGGCCTTGGTCGGTCAAGGGGGCATATCCGTGTCTCAGTCCTTGGAATTTTTGTATTTCCTGATATGTGTCCGAGCAATATTTTGAATTTCATAAGAGTTCTATCTTTGACTGAAATTCTTGATTTTGCTCGAATGAGCAAGCAGAACTTTGCTCGTTTTATCAAAATTTGAGAAATATTAAAATAATAATATTTTAATACTTGGCGCGAGAAGCCTAGTCGGCTGTGTGACCATGTTGACTTCTTGACTTTTTCATGGTTTGAGCAATATTTGAGAAAATATGAAGAAACCATGATTTTTGCTCAAACGGAGGAGTTTCATGAGATGTGGAAATAATAATAATAATAATAATAAAATAAGGGTTTGGAAAGTGTGGGACCGGACATGGCCAATGAATGGCTAGCCGGCTAGGAGCCCGGTCCCGTGACACTTTCCCTGATTTTATATTATTTTTCATGATACGGAGGAAATTCCATGAAACCAAGGAGTTTTGTTGAAACCATGAAATTTCCATGAGATGAGGAAAATAATAATTATGAAAGACTAAGGATTGTAAGGTGCGGGACCGGTCACAGCTAGGGCATGGCCGGCCAGCTAGGAAAAACCATTTATCTATTTTTATTGTTTTTCATGAATCCTTGAAAATATGGAAAAACCATGAGTTTTGCTCAAACAAGGAAAATTGCCAAAATAAAGGAGTTTTCATGAGTTCATGAAAATAATTAAAATAAAGGAAAAAGGCATGGGGGACCGGCCATGGCGGCATGACCGGCCGGCCGATGGGCCCGGTCCCCTAGGCGACACTTTTATTATTTTAATATTATTTTCTCTCTCTGATTTTGTGTAGGATTTCTCGTTTGTCCATATTTCGAATGCTCGTTCGTGCATTTGGGTGCTCGTTCGTGCATCATTGTCGAGTACACTTGCACCATTTTATGGGGCTTACTCAGTGACAGTCCAGATGCCCGATTGTTGAGTATTTATTACTAATTCATGAAATTCAGTGGAGAATGATTCATGAATCTGAGTAATAAAAGTAAGTAGTTGTTTATTATCAATCCATAGGATCAGCCAAGGATTCGACCATGGATTCAGAATAATAAAGCGAGTGTTACCATTCTGTGGGATTGTGGATTCAACCAAACAATCAGAATAATTAACTATTACCATTCCATGAGATCATCTGTGGATTCGATCGTGAAATCGGAGCAACAAAAATAACTATTATCATTCCATGAGATCGGCCGTGGATTCGATCATGAAATCGGAGTAATGAAAGTAGCCATTACCATTCCATGAGATCCGTGGATTCGATCATGAAATCAAAGTAATGAAAGTATCCATTACCATTCCATAAGATCAGCCGTGGATTCGATCATGAAATCAGAGCAATGAAAGTAGCCATTACCATTCCATGAGATCATCCGTGGATTCGATCATGAAATCGGAGTAATAAAAGTAGCCATTACCATTCCATGAGATCAGCCGTGGATTTTATCATGAAATCGGAGTAATGAGATTATCTATTACCATTACATGAAATCATCCGTGGATTCGATCATGGAATCAGAGTAATTAGATAAAATAGATTATCTTCTAGGAATTCAGTGGTGAATGTCACGGTAGAATTAATCTATTGCAGAAGGGATATTAGCAGTTAAAGCGTCATACCCATTCCGAAAGGTGTATAGTCAGGACTGTGGCTGATGTCCTGAAGGAATTTTGTTCTCAATCTTACGGAGAACCTTATGGATCTATACACGGTCTCTCTACATAGTCAAGGAACAGTGAGTGTCACCGACGTCCTAAAGGCGTTATTGTTCTCAATCTTACGGAGAACCTCCCAATCGTTCTTCTATGTAGAGGCGGGTCTCTCTCATGTATTCAGGGAAAAGTGAGTATCACCGACGTCTTGAAGGCATGATTGCTCTCAATCTTACGGAGAACTTCCCAATTATGTTATTCTATATAGAGGTCATGATGATATGCGTGGCATCGAACGCTCAACTAGTGGAGGCCTTTAAGGAAACATATTCATCATGGCTTCGTAAAATATGAATTATCACATGCCTCAGGCCGTATCAGAAACGTGCAGTATCATGATTTACGGTTTTTACCTTTGTTGAAAATCCACTATCAACATTAAGTCCCCTTCTTAGTGAGGGATAGTCATGTTCCGCAGTAAGCATTATATGGTGATTTTCAGTCGACGAGATTGGTGGTTGAACTCGGTCGTACAAAGGTATTCTTAGAATTCTCGATTTGTTCCAATTGTGTCATGTACAAGAAAATGCACAGATAAGAACCCTGATAGAAGATAGGGTGTCATCTCGTGAGCACGGATAGATGAAACATTGCTGATTTGGACGTCCGAAGGCTCAGTTCTGGTCAGTTTAGGATTTATGGGTCCGAGCCTAAAAAAAGAAACCCTAATTTTATTAGGTTTTGGAAATAAAATTGATATAAAAGGGAAGAGACCCTTTTTTTTAAAGTTCATTTGTTCATGAGTTGTTCAAAATAACATTCCATGTGTGCATGTATGCGTAAGTTTCATGAAAATTCGTTTTAGAAAACATATGCCCGTTCGTTTGTTAGTTTAAGAAACGAGGAATAATCCCTAATATGAAAGAGATACATGAATCCTTGAATAGACATGATTGAGTTACAGTAGATAAAATTTTGTTTATGAGGTTTCATGAAAATCAAAATTTTATTTTCAAAACATGAGTTTTCACATGAATATTTTTTAGGAACGTATGCTCGCTCGCTATTGAAAGTAATAAATAATGAGCCCCAGCATTAGAGATATTTTGAAATGGACACGTGTCTCATAATAAAGTTTTGTTTGTGAACTTTCATAGAAACAAAATTTATTTTGGAATATATGGACCTATGCAAGATAGAAAAGACCCATTTGACAAACAAACACTCGTTTGAGAAAAATAAGATTTTTGTGTACGTGAGTTTAATCACGTAACTTTTTTTATGCAAGACTCAAAATTTATGTAAGATCAAATTTTGATTTTCAGCAATTGCTAGAGGTAAACAATTTTTGATAAAATATTGCTTGTATGGGCTTTGTGATTTAACGATGTATGCACAAAACTAACGAATGTTCACCGGTGAGAGTTGCTCATATGGTGGAAAATTTTGTGAATTACTCACATGATAGTATTTTCGTGAATCGCCCACGGTTTTATGAAAAATCATGTCATGATTTTGAATAATGAATTTTGCTCGTCTTTGCAGGTTTGAGGGAACGAGCAAGTTTCCGAAATTCTGACGTTATAATCACTATATCTAGTGAAATTGTAAATAGGTAAGAGTTGGATTGTTACCATTTTTGTTACGCATTTGTAATTGGTATATCCATGACTTCATGTATTTCGCCTCATATAGTGGTGACTTCTGGTTACAACCACTTTTCTGGCTCTTCCGGAGAACGCTCCAAGAATATCAAACCAAATATGAATACTTCTGCAGATGCTCATGCCGAGGTAAATCAACCTTTTAGATACGTTGTAAAGATGACGTATTGTATGTCTCACGATCATCTGGGAGTCATCTCTCATCAGCAAAAGTACCACCGACTTTAGAAAATGAGACTATCGGCTAAATATGAAGTTCGGCTTTGCGTTGATGGAGTAGCTCCTGATTCAGATATGGATGAATGAATAATTTCGTCATCAGAAGTTAGGTCTTCTACCAAAATGCTATAGAATCTTCGTCCGATGTCGGAATTTTGCGATCTACCCATGATTTCTCATGCTTAGGAAATTTACAAGCTTTAACATAGAAGCTTTTTGAGTTTTGAGCATGTTTAGGGGCCGAAATCAGCGAACAGTAAACTTCTAGGAGACCTTCAGAAAATTTTCAGCTGGAATGTAGTCCAATGTTTCAGCCACATCTCTTTGCTCGTTCCTCCAATTGATGTGAATTTTGGATATGTTGTAGAGGACATCCATATGAATATAATGATATATGACCCATCCCTAGATTCCTCACCAACTTCTCCTAGATGGATTCTTTGTGCGGGATAGTGTAAAATCATCTCAGACGAGCTTGTTGTAAAACACTCTTATTGTGTCTTTAGATCATTCGTTTGTGTCTTGAAAGGTTGGTGAAGGATATTAATGTCACTGATTTATTTGATATCAGGAACCCTTGATGGATACATGAGCATGGTGGTGCTTGCAGTGCCATCTTCTGTCAGTAGTAGAAACATCACTTCTGAAACCCTGGTCACGGGACCATAACTGAGGTTGCTCTCCAGAGGGGGTGATGTAATGACCATGGTTTCATGTCCCGGCGGTAGAATTCCTTTTATGATGAATGATTAGCATATGAGAGTCTGGTGCCATGGGTCTTGGATTGTGAAACTGATCGTCATGACCAGTGGACCATTTGTCCCCAGTATTTTGTTAAATCTCACTCTTTCGTTTTCTATTCTTCTAGAAAGACTTGGATAGAGGACCCACGTAGAAAAATTGATGTAAAGACTTAGTTGGTCGAAGTTAGAGGTACCTTGATAAAGTACTTAGTGGAAATACCTGGTGGACACTGATCGACTATGGAAGTTATGAATCCCGTCTAAGAATTACTGCTTGCATGTTGTACGCTCTGGAAGCTGTAGGAACCTCATACGCCGTCATAATTCGATGCTTGACCCTAAATTTTGAAGCTAAGAGACTGATTTATCACATGAGAAAAGAATTACTCAATTTGGAGTTGTAGAGGTCATCCAACGAAGAGTGCACATTTGTAATTTGTAATCCCGTACAAATTTTTCAGATTTTGTAGATCTGACAATAAAGGCCATATCTTTCAGCTCGTATGTCCGATTGATGCACCCTTTAGGTATGTTGTAGCAGAGACATAGAAGAACATATTTCATTGAGGAAGCATTGTCCCATTCCTCACCCATCGGTAAGTTTTTGTAAACCCATGGCCTGAAGTGTGTTGATAGAGTAGATAGACTTTTGAGTGATAGATAAGTTCAAGTCTCCACATACCTTTTAGTCGATGAAGATCCACTAGTTCCTTGAGTAGTCCTTCGTCTTGTATGATGATCGCCATGGAGTTATTGAGCTCAACTACACTTTCTATCCTAGTCCGAGACCTTAGCTATAGTAGACTAGAAATCAAAGACTTTATAGTTTTGATCACTAATATTGACAAACATGCTTGAGATAGCAATGCATGTGAGTTCGGCCGAGCAATGCTCTAATAGTTACTGCACATGTTCAAAGTATTTCGACATCTTTACTTTGTAAGTCCTCTTTCATACTTACACTCTTGGAATTGATTTGCCACACTTCCAAACAAGTTTAGAATTGGTTTGTCTGTCTTCCAAGAACTATGTGATTGATTATCCTATCAAATCACCAATCATGGGTTTCACGGTTCTACCAAAACAAGTTTTGGTTCTACCTTCATGTGGGTACTAGAATTAGTCACACTAGCTTTCCAAAATTCGGTTGACTTGGTACTATGATCGGTTCCCACGTATATATGGTATCTAACTTTTATTTGTTTCACATGTCCATAGGATCGGTTCCCAATATCTAAAAATGTGTTGCACATATTCATAGGATCGGTTCCCAATATCTAGAAACTTGCAAATTTAGTCGAGCATAGATATAGTTAACGCCCCACATTGAGGCAGAGAGAGAAGAGATAGAATGTCTAGGTTTTTAGCAGCGGCGATTGTGCAAAGTTCATCTTCACAAGGGATCAAGACAGGGTTAATGGGTAATGATCGGCAAGGTAAGCAGAGTTTGCAGGGTTCTTCGAAGTTTACAGGTAGTTCTAAGAGTTGGGTGGCAGTTGTTGGTGGTAATGGAGATCCAAAATCTAAGGTTTCTCTTAAATCTGGCATTTCTGATGCAGACGGTGATTGGCAGATGGTTCGCAAAAAGAAACGTTATGTTTCTGAATCTTATTCGAATCAAGATATTATCATCGATTACAGTTTTAATTCCTTCAATCTTTCTCATACTAAGGATGGTGGTATTCTTTTCGATGAGAAGACAAAAAACACAAGAAAGATTATTCATGTTGTAGTCAGTTTTGAAGGGGTTGTGTGGATGAAGAATATTCTGAGAAAGGAATCAAAAAATGTTTTTATGGAAGTTGGTACTGGACTTTTCATCGTGGTAATGAGCATATACTTTTTTCAAGAAATAAAATTAGATTTGGGGAGTTTTTTCGTGTTACAATTTCGTGTGAAGGAATTAAACACTATGTGTTTTCCTGCGGAAGAAGGCAGCTTAAGATGGTCCTGTTTCGTTAATGGTTTCACAAATATTACCTCAAAAACAATTTGTGTTAAACAAAATAATATCAATATTGATTCTCAAGATATTTCATCTTTGGATTCAATCATGAAATGGAATCAGGCAGTAATTATTGAGACTTCAAAATCGGTGACTTCTTGGAATAACTTAGGATTGGAGATTGCTAATCGTTTTCATGTTAACATTGGTTTTGATATACATCATTTTAATTCCAACTAGGGATTTTTCTTTGCTACTACACAAGATAAAGAAAGAATGGTTAACATGGGTGTTTGGAACTTTGATGATATGTCTGTTAGGCTTTCGCCATGGTGGAATGCTTCTAACTCAGTGTCTTTGTCTGAGTTAACATTAGAAGGTTCATGGATTGAGGTACGTGGTGTGCCGTTTAATTTATGGGGCCAAAACTTTTATTTAGATATGTGTTCCAGATTTGGAGGCTTATTAGAGGTGCACTCTACAACACAAAATTGGGAAGATGCTTCTGCTATTTTTCTAAAAGTTCGAAGTTTCGTCAATGGTACAGTTGATCAATCTCATAAAAAAGTTAAAGTGCAGAATCTTGATTTGGTAGCTTCAAACTTACCAATTGTGGAGTCAACTGAGAATTTTTCCGTGCATGTAAAATGAAAATCCCGCATCCTATCTTGAAGCCACTTGATTCTAGGAGAAGAGATTTGTTCAGAAAATTTTCTACCAAAGATAATGAAAATTTGACCATAACTGGCGCTAATTCAAATTCAAATTTGAATTCTTCCGCGAAATCTAAGGAGGAGGAGTTTTCCAAGTCAGAAGGTGATTCAGCCAATTTAGAAAATGGTTCAGATAAAACGGTCTCTAACAAGTCAGATGCTGACTCATTTATTTCAGATTCTCACTCACACAACTTTAATTCAAATCAACTATCAAATTTGGTTCTAGCTCTAATTTTTCGAGATGAAGATGATGTTAATAAATATCTCAAAAATGCAGTTTCGATTCCATACCTTCAGATGATAGATAATAATGGTGTTATTACACAACCTAATTCTTCTTCAAAGTGGGATGTTAATTCCAATCCAATCAAGGATTTCATCTTCTTCTGGAATACCGCAGAAAAATGGAGCACTCTCAAATGCAATGTTGACCCAATTTTGATAAAAGAATTCGAAACAATATTATTTCAAATGGTGTCAATCTGTCCAAGATTGGGAATTCATTTTAAGGGTTGTAAACAGCAGGTGGATGATTCCATGATGTATGCAATTCGTTTATATCTTTTAAACTTCGACATGGAGAACTTAAAAGACTCATAAGTAAGTTCTGTTTCTTGAGACTTTTTTATCAGTTTTAGACTTTGATAAATCTATTTTAGTGAGTGATATGTTAGTAGACAATCAGTGGATGATCCCTGAAGTACACTTAGACAACTTGCGTGCGGCGGTACTGGATGTTCATCTTCTTCCAATTCCAGCTGGAGGAAAAGATACTAGTATTTGGATGTCGGAATACAAAGGTTTATTCACTGTCAACTCGGATAAAAACTTGATTAGGCAGAGGTATGGTAGTCTGGAGGGGGCGTCTCTTATCTGGAGAAAATAGATTCACCCGTCTCTAGTTGCTCAGAACTGGAAGTTCTTGAGGAAAGCTTGTGCAACAAATGACCTAATTCAGGAGATATTCAAGATTCAACTAGCAAACAACTGCTCTCTTTGTGGAGTTTCGGAGGAGAATCTGAAACACGTTCTTTTTCACTGTAGTTTTTCTAACAAGGCTTCGACTTGGATCTCATCTATTTTTAATGTCAATGCTAACGTTAATCTCATGGTTTCTTTCAAGGATGCTAAGGGTAGGAGTCATATGATTCGTGACCTGTGGGTTTTAGCAAATCTTGTCATTCGTTTGGAGCTGTGGGCTGTCAGAAATAAAGCTTTTTTTTTAGAACATCAAACCGAACTGGAATTTATTCTTCAAGAGGGGTTTGATCCTTATTCACCAATTTTATGTTCGCCTAAAAGGTCACATGTATAAATTTACAGAAGATGTGGCGCTGCTTGAGTATTTCCGCATCAGACATAGGAGTGTCAAATTTTCTTCTGCGGTGGAATGCTTTTGGTTTCCCCCTGATTGTGATGAACTGCAGCTGTGTTGTGATGGAGCAGCAAGGGGAAATCTTGGAGTGGATGGTGATGGTGTTATTGCCAGATATCCTATTGGAAATGTTATTGGAGCTCTTTCAGTTGGGCTGGGTACTACCACAAACTACTTAGCTGAAATCTATAGTATCTTGGTGGGCTTGTAGTGGGCTACCAGATGGATTTTTCAAAAAATTTCTATAAGATCAGACTCAGCTACTGTTGTTGAGGCTTATAGGGACAACAACTTACCTTGGTTTGCAACTCCAAGGTGGCTAGCGGTTAAACAGTTATATGCTTCAATTCGTTTTACCCACACTTATCGGGAAGCTAATTTTTCGGCAGACGCGATGGATAAAAATGGGTGTTTACTTGATAATGAAGTGAGAGTTCATTTTGAGGGAAGACCTCATTTTCTAAAAAATATTGAAAAACCTTCTGTGGCTTATTTTAGATTCAATTAGTGTTGTAAGTTTTAGGGGTCTTTGGCCCTTTGGTTTGTAAACACTAGCTTGTATCTCTTGATTTTTATAATACAATTTTTGACTTAACAAAAAAAAGGATTGTCAAATTGTTGGTTGGAATATTCGTGGTCTTAACGATTTAAGTAGGCAGGATATTGTGAAAAAGAAAATTAGAGATTAGAGACCTAGTATTCTTCTGTTATAGGAAACTAAGATTCAGCAGTGCACTGACCTTATTGTTTGGCAATGTTGGAGTAAGAAATCTGTGAAATGGCTGGATTCTCCTTCACAAGGTAGTTCAGGGGGAATTTTGTGTCTTTGGGTTTCTGACAAAGTGGAAGTCCTAGACTCTTTAATTGGTCCTTATTCAATTACAATTCTTTGTAAAACCATTTATAACTCCTTTGAGTGGATGTTTACTGGAGTGTATGCACCTTGTGCATCTAACACTGAGGAAGTCAAATTATTCTGGAGAGAGATTGAAGACGTTTGATGTTTCTGGAATTATCCTTGGGTGATTGGTGGTGACTTAAATGAAATAAGGTTTTCTCATGAAAGATCATCTGGTGGAGAAGATACTGTTGGCATGAGAAAGCTCAACAACTTCATTTCAATACATCATCTTATAGATCTTCCTTTGATTGGCGCTACCTACACTTGGACAAATAATCAAGTTAACACTATCAAGAGTAGAATTGACAGATTGATGGTGTCTCTTTCTTGGGAATGTATGTACCCTCAAGTGTTACAGAAGGCCCTTGCAAGACCCTGCTCTGATCATAACCCAATAGCTCTTTTTTGTGAAGGGATGAAGCATGGACCTTCTCCATTCCGCTATGAGTATTACTGGCTTACCCACCCTAATTTTATTTCCATTGTGAGATATTTGTGGTCTTCTGTGGTTGTTTCTGGTAGTGCAAGTTTCATTTTTTGCAAGAAGCTTTAATTGCTAAAGCAAAGGCTTAAAGACTGAAGCAAATTGGAGTTTGGTGATGTAGACAGAAGGCTAGAGGAGATGGAAAATATTTTTGTAGAGCTGGATGCTATGGATGATGTTAACAATGGTCTCACTGAGGATCAATGGACTGAAAGGTTACAATCTAGACAAGAATACTGTCAACTTACTATATCAAGAGATGAAAAGTGGAGAGCTAGATCAAGAGTTAATCATATCAAATATTTTGAGAATAATACCAAATATTTTCATAGGTTTGCCAATGATAGAAGAAGAAGAAGTTATATAGGCTCAATTAAGGTAAATGGTACTTTAACTTCTGATGAAAGTGAGATTAAAAGTGGTATTGTGTCATATTTTCAAAATATCTTTCAATCTCAGCATTCTAGAACTGTTTCCATGGAGGGTATGGATTTTTCAAGAATTTCAGAAGAAAGATGTACTTGGCTTGAAAGAGAAATTGATGATGAGGAGTGTTTGTCTGCTATGAAGTTACTTGGTCAAAACAAAGCCCCTGGCCCTGATGGGTTTCCAATAAGTTTTTATGCTCTCTGCTGGGATGTTATTAAAGAGGACTTCATGAATGTTATTAAGGAATTGCAACACAAAAACTTTCTTGATTGGAGACTTAAGAACACCTTCATTGCTCTTATTCCTAAGAAGGGCTCTATTGAAGAGATTAAGGATTTTAGACCAATTAGTTTGGTTCATGGGGCATATAAAATTCTCTCCAAGATTCAAGCAGAAAGATTTAAACATTGTCTTCCAGATATCATTTCCTCAAATCAAACTGCTTTTATTAGAAAAAGGCAGATTCTTGATAGTGTTTTAATTTCCAATGAGTTTATTGATTCCAGATTAAGAAGTGGTGTCCCAGGTATTCTCTGCAAGATAGACTTTGAAAAAGCCTTTGATCATGTCAATTGGGATTTTCTTGATGAGATCTTCACTCTAATGGGTTTTGGTGAAAAATGGAGAGGGTGGATTAGAAGATGTGTGGAATATTCAAGATTCTCTATTCTCATAAATGGCAGTTCTACTGGCTACTTCAAGAGTGAAAAAGGAATAAGGCAGGGTGATCCTATTTCTCCCTTTTTGTTTCTTTTGGTTGGTGAGGCTCTCAATTTCATGGTGATAAAAGATCAAGAACAAGGCATTCTCACTGGTTTTCAAGTTAAAGCTGATGGTCAAGTGGTAACTCACTTACAATTTGCAAATGATACTCTAATTTTTTAGATGCTGATGTGGATCAAGTGAGAAATCCCAGACTAGTTCTTCTTTCTTTTGAACTCTTAACTGGTTTGAAAATTAATTTTGCTAAGAGTCAAATATATGGCGTTGGTTATGATGGTGACTTGTCTGTTTTCTCCTCCATTTTGGGTTGCTATCATGGTATTATTCATACTTCTTACTTAGGTCTTCCTTTGGGAGATAAGTGTGGTGGTATTGCTAAATGGAACAAAGTGATTGAAAGATTTTTAATCAAGCTAGCTGGTTGGAAGAAACCATTGCTCCCTAGAGCAGGTAAAATTACTCTTATTAATAGTGTTCTATCAAGCCTGCCTATTTATTATATGTCTGTCTTTGAGATGCCTTCTTCTGTGATCAAGAGACTAGAAAAAATTATGAGAGATTTTCTGTGGCATGACAATAAAGGAAGGAAGAAAATTCATCCATTGAAATGGGCTGTTTTATGTAGAAGAAAAAAGTCAGGGGGTTTAGGCATCAAAAATTCAATAGAGCTTTATTAACCAAGTGGTGTTGGAGGTATGCATTGGAAGACAATGCTCTCTGGAAGTCTATTACAACTGAAAAATATGGTGTGGTAGAAACTACCTGGATTTCTAAGGTGCCAAAAACTACTTATGGCACTTCTGTTTAGAAAGCTATCATGAAATGCAGTTGTAGTTGCAGGAATTCCCACACTACACCCTTGTTAAGATTCTATAGAAATCTATTGGAAATCAATTAAAATTCAAAGATTTAAATGACACTTTACTATTCAAATCTCAAAAATGTTTACAGAATCAGAAGAAATCAAGATTACAAATATTCTCTTGAAGTTTCTCTCTCCTCAAGACTCTTTCAACTCTCAAAAATACATCATCCTCTTCTGGATCTATCGAGCCCTTTATATAGGGATTTACATAATGGATGACAGCTAAGTTTTCCTCCTATTTTGGATCTATTCTGCGATCTCATCGTGATCGCTACAATATTCTCTATCGCAAGAACGATGACCATCGCAGGATCAACATATTCTTCTCTTATTTCTTCCATCGTCAGCTTCTTTTGGTTATTCTGTAACGCTCGTGAAACATTGTTAAAGAATTGGTAGTGACGCTCGCAGAAACGTTGTTAATATCGCAAGAATAGCGTTGTAGCGATATTCTGGTCCTACATCTTGCCTCTTCTCATGTATTTTCTGCGAGGAAGAAAAGATCATGAGAACTTTTTAAAATGCCATAACTGCTTTTCTTTCCAGATTTCTCCGTTCTGACACGTTTTTATGTCCTTCGCCAGCTGTTTTCACGAATTCTTTCTTCCAATAAATTTTTGACACGTCTCCTCTAACCGCTGTGATCTGACCACCCCCGTCTTTTCTTTGCAATTATTTCCTTCATCTTCTTCGAGAAATTTCTTCTTCTATAAATACTCTTCTCATTCCTTTCCTTTTTCTCTTTTACTTTCTTCTTCTTTCTCTCCATACCCTCTCTGCAAATTTTACTTGTTCTTCCGCGAATTGCGTCGCTTCTTATTCTTTGTGATTTCTTTCTTCTTTTCAACCTTTTCTTTCATTCCCATACTCAAAAATGGTTGCTGCTAGTACCAAAAACTTGAAGGCCTTTAATGAGATGCGCGAGAAACTTAAAATTAAAGGTTTTAATTTATCTTTAATTCCAAATCAGGATTCTAGATCTGAACTTTCTCTTAAATTATTTACTGATGATCAATGTTCTCGCGAAAAAATCATAGTATCGCTAGGAAAACTTGAATCTAGTCTTCCCATTCCTCTCTATGACCTAGAACTTCCATTATTTTATCAAATAATTTCTGACGAAAGATTCTCGTGAGCGATATATCAACTAGGTGGAGATTGCATCAGATTGCTGCTTGAATATGCTTCTCGCGTCGCAAATAAAGGAACTCGCTACCCTGAAACTCCAAAGAATCCTCCATTTAAAGATGTCCTCATTATTTCTGCGGATTATACTGTGGATAACTTCTTTTTAAATTATAGTATAGTCCCTATGAAGAGGGATAGCACCTGCTGGGGTGTTTTTTTGAAAAAAGAGAAGGTCGCTGGTGACAAAGCTCTTATGCTGGATATTGATTTTCATACATTTACCAACCAAGGTCCTCACCATTCTAGCGATGACAAGTGGTTCATCTTTCCATTATGTCTTGAAGGTCCTTATATATCTGGTTCTCTCCTATTACCTGCGAATCTCTCAGAGTATGAACCATGGGTCTTCAACTGGCCTGAAAGATATAAAGAAGTATATTCTCTCAACTTTTTATATTATTATCATTTACTATCTTCTTTATATTCTCGCTAACTATTTTGATCTTTCTCAGATTGATAGAATGAAACTCAGCTATCAAACTCTTAGGAAACCTAGCACTTTCTTGGCTCTGAAATCTTTCACGGATGAAGTAAGAAATATCTCTTCATAAATTTTAACAATATATTGTTGCCCCTATTTCTTATCTTCATCTGTGCTCGTAGGAAATCAAAGAGTTAGAACCATTAATTCCCGCAAAAACCAAGGAGAAATCTTTAAAAGAGAAATCTGGGAAATATTCAAAGGGGATATCTGCTCCTTCTATGGGAAAGCCTTCTGCCCCTCGCAATGAAGAATCTAGCGATCCTCCATTAAAGAGAAGGAAAACTCAACCTTCTTCTTCTTCAATTCCTCAACTAATTCCAGAAAATCCAAGTGTTGATCTTGATAAGGATAATAATGAAGAGAGTTTTGATGTTAGCGGTTTCCCTTCAATTAAAAATTCTTCTTCTTCTGATTCTTCAATGACTCATTTATCCATAATTTTTAGCGTATATTTCCCACAGCATAACTTGTAATGACGAGGATGAAGTTATTGACAAGACATCCCAAGATCTCGCTAAAGTTTGCGATGCCCCTATTCTGGTGGATAATGATTCTCTTCAAGTAATCTCAAGATCGCTGACTCCCAGTCTCTTGAATTCTCTTGGTGCCTTGGTATGTTTTCATTTCTTCAGTTTGTTTATATATTTTCTCCATCGGTAGATCTTAATTTATATTTTTCTTTCGCAGGTTGGAAGAGCTTCTTTTGCTGTTGCTTCTGATTTAGATAAAAGATGTGTCAACTCTGAAGAGAAAGCTGCTAAACTTCGCCAAGATAAAGAGAAATTAGAATCTGAAGTTATTGAGCTTCGCAAGAAGAATAAACAGCTGGAGACTAAAGCTTCAGTTGATAAGCAAAAGATCTCTGATCTTGATAGAGCTAACCAACAACTATATGGTATGACTGATTTCCTTTCTCTCTTAATTCTTTTTACTCTATCGCATCTTATTCAAGCGATCACTTTTAACTTGCAGATATTTATGGTCTTACTGACGAGGCTATACTCTTTCAATCTTTCCCTGAACCTGTAGATGATCATACTCTTCTTGCCTATCTTAATAATTCTTTAAGTAATTTCTCAGATGATAAGATTAAATCCCTTTCCATAGATGAACTTAGATCCAAGCTTAATCTCTTAAAAATTGAACACAGATTCAATTTAGGTTTGACTGACAAATATAGGCGCTTTTATCTTGATTCAAAGAAAGAAATAGATAGATTAAGACAGAAAATTAGCGATCTCATTGACGAGAAAGATCTTGCTATCAAAAAGGGATCCAAGACCCTAGCAGATTTTCATAAAACTCTCCTTGACGTTCAAATGGACAGAGATAAACTTATCCGCGAGAATGAAGATCTTCTTGCGAGGGAGACTCAAGTTCGATCTCGTCTCCTTATTAATAGCGATGATGAGTTTGCTTAGGCTGCGAAGGTTCTTGACCATGCCAGGAATGACTTAGGTGTAAATGTTAGCCTTCAAGTTGAACAAGCGGCCTTAATTAGAGATATGATTTCTGAAAGAGAAGGTTGTTTGTTGTTATTCTTCTCGTTATTTTCCTGTTTTTATTACTCTTCTTTACAAAATTTCTAACTTGTCGTCATATATTCTCGTAGGAGCTGAAAAAAGATATCTTGAAAGAATTGGGGAACTTGAAAATGAGAAGAATCAGCTCGCGAATACTCTTGCTGCTCGCAATAATAAATATTCACGATTGAAAGAGAAGTTTGACATTACCACCGCAAATTTCAATAGATCTCTCATTATTGTTCGTAATGATTTCGTTAATTTAGTCTGCAATGATCATGGAATTTCTCCTTCTATATATCCTGATCTTGCAAAGGAAATTCCTGCAGTAATCCCAAATCTTAACATCTCTGATAGTGAAGCTGAGGATTCTGACGAGGATAAAAATGATAATGATAATGACGAAGGAGAAAAATCTGGTGGAGGAGAAGAATCTGATAAGAATGAAGATAGTGATGATAATGATGAAAGGGATAACTCTGGCGATGAAGATAAGTCTGATAAAGAGGATGGAGATGGATCTAGATAGTTCTTCTTTTTCCTTCTATCTTCCTTGTATATTTATTTTCTTTTTTCTGTAACATTGGTGTGATTTTCTCCAATTTTGTGAATTTATTTTGCTTCTACCTGTATGAATTAGAAAACAGTTCTTTTTCTGCAAGTCAATCAATCAATATAATTATTATTCTTTGCTTCTACCTGTATGAATTAGAAAACAGTTCTTTTTCTGCAAGTCAATCAATCAATATAATTATTATTCTTTAACTATCTGCGTGCATTTATTTATGTAATTTTTATATGATAGATGAATAATAATTTCATCGTTCTCATGCATTCCCATACTTGCCTCTATTATTCATCTGCAATATAAAAAATTGATTAAAGATTAGATATTAGTGGTAAATAAAATTTGCCTTAATATTGGCGATCTTATCGCCAGCAATAACTGTGTGAAATCGCAATTCTCGTAACATCTGCAAGTATTATCGCAGTAATCTTGTGGTCTTATTACGCCTTCCTAATTAAAGTTCTTATTTTGCCACGCTCTTTCTTTCTGCGACAAAATCGCAGGACGTCTTTACATTTGCATGTATTGACCCATTGATCTTGCCTTATCTTTCTTCTTTGATTTTATTGCGACAATATGACAAGTCTAAGCTCTCTCGCGAGATCAAAGCCTCGTGATATTGTCGTCTTGCGATGAAATCGCAGGACGTATTTACACTTTCATGTAAAAACCCATTGATCTCATCTTAACTTTTGGATTGTTGCCTCTGTATAATTTACGTCATGCGACAATATGACATGCCTAAATGTTCTTGCGATCATAAAGCCCCATGACATTGCCGTCTTAAGACACTTATCAGCTCCCTAATGGAGGGTACCTCCCTTATCTTCCCCCTGTTTTCCCCTTCAAGGAGGGCACATCGGCCATACAAGACTAGCTCCTCCCATCCAGATTTACCAACAACCAGCTGTTTTCGCAGACTCTTGTCCTTTATGCCTATATGGCTTATAGTTACAAGAATGCACACCCTAAGTGGGGTTTTATTCAGGCCAAGTGCATCGTAGCCAAGACTTACCAAGAATGGCAAGGAAGTTTCGTACGCCCTTGGCACCCTTGGCTCAACCGTGTACCTCGGCGCCTTGGTCATACTTTGCACTTCTTGGAAGAGATTCTCAGTCGTCCAACCAGGGTATAACCATATATAGTTGTAAATCCAAGATCTCTCTCCCGGATAGGTTTTATTTAACCCTAACATCTGCATGACTCAGGATCCAGCAGCGGTATAACCTTACCCCTAAATCATGTCGAGAGATACCCCCTATTATGACGCGCTATTAGGTCTTACATTTGCCTCTTGCAAAATTTTATTCGCGAACTAGGGTGCACGCCATAAAGGTTCGTCCCATTCTTTAATCTCTGCGAAATTTTATTCGCGCTTCTCGCGAGTATTGTAACTCTGATAGAATTTCATAACTTTGATCTTCTTTCTTTTTGTAAAATCTTGCGATTCTTTCAAGTAGAATATTCTGTTCAATTACATATTATTCAAACAAATCATTCATAGAGTTCTCTAAAGTTCATCATTTTACCTCTCTACTTACTATTTTCCGATTCTGATTTTCTGCTACGTTTTACTGTTGTTTCTTTTTCTGCGAGACGCTCGCCATCAGCTTTCACATCCTCTTTCCGCTCTATTGTATCAATCATTAACCTTTCACATCTCTGTTGTTGTTTGATTTTGTACTTACAATTGCTATTCTTTTCAGCTCTTTCTTCGCAAGACTTCATATCGATTGCATAAAATTTCTTGCTTTCTCCCCAATCTCCTTTAATAACTCCAAAACCTTTAGGATGAAGAAAATTGATACAATGGTGATAAGTGGATGCTACACCCAATATCCCGTGTAACCAAGGTCGTCCTATCAAGGCATTGTAAGGTGATTCAATGTCCACAACGCAGAATAAGATTTTTGAAGATATTCCTTTTAACGGTATTTGCATTTCAATTTCCCCCTTTGGTTTGTTAGATGTACCGTTAAATCCATATATTTTATACGTTGATGGTATCAAATCTTCATCTCTTCCGCCCATGGTTCTATAGGTATGATAGAATAAGATATCAACTGAACTCCCGATATCTATTAAGACTCTGTTGATGGCCCAAGAGTCTTTTATTTTACCATCATTTTCTTCATATTCCTCTTGCATTTGATTTGGTTTTATCTCTAAGCGTACCACCAATGGGTTGTCATGCTGCTCGCCAAGCTCTGGTATATCTTGCGCAGTGAAAGATAGAGTTTGTTTCTGCCATTCTTCTAATGGCGAGGCTCTCGCAATATTCATTATCTCTCTTCCATCTGTATTTCTCGCGAAGACTCTACTTAAAACATTATCATGGAAATCTTCCACAGTTCTGAATGAATGCACAATGGAGTTACAAAAAAAATTCTTTGCTTTAGCCCCCACTTCTATCACGAATGTTTTTGCTCCTTTTACAACATTCACTCTGCGAGTTTTGGTCTTTGGCGGTAGTTGATGAGTTTGTTGATGTCCTACTAGAAAGTGATTTAACTTCCCCTGATCAATCATCCTCAAAATTATCCTCTTTACATTCCTACAATCATTTATTGAATGACCATGAAAGTGATGGTAAGGACAAAATTCTTGACTTCGAGTGCTTGGATGTGGTTCTTTCCCCATGTTCCATGGCGATGGTATATTCTCCATTAGCATAATAGCTTCCCAAATTTTTTCTATACTGGCATTAAGAGGTGGCATCTTAATTTCTTCCCATATTATCGTTTGATTTCCTTGTCCTCTAAAGTTATTCTGCCTTTGTCCGCCATAAGTTTCTTGCGGCTGATCAAGTCTTTGAATCTTATTATTTCCACCGTGATTGTAATAATTCTTCTCCCTTTCATATTCTTCTTGATATCGAGTGCCCATTGCTACCAATTTTTGTTGGTTATCACTTACCACCTTCTCTTGTTGTGGCTGCGAGGTGCTCTCCATATTATTTATCATTTTAGGGAGCAAACTTCCACTTTCCTCCAGCGAGCTGGTGTTCGCGATTGGATATGATTCCATCTCATTTTGTTTCTCCTCCAAAGCAATGTACTCTTCATGTAGTTCTCGCAGTTCAGTCATAGTGATTGTATTCTTGACTCTGAAAATTTGTATGTACAGTAGATTGGTCGCGAACATTGCATTGATAAAAGACAAGATAAGATATCTCTCGTCAACTCTTCCGGCCATCTCACTGCACATTGTCTTCCATCTTATGGTTAAATATTTCAGACTCTCGCCAACTCTCTATTTTAACCCAAACACATTTTCAATACCCGGCCGCGATGAATTGTTGCTAATATATGCTCCTAAAAATGTAGCTTGTAAATGATCAAAAGAAGTTATGGTGTTTTTTGGTAATCCCTCGAACCATTTCAACGCCTCGCCAGTTAAGCTGGATGCAAAATATTTGCATAGCACATCATCATGATTCTCCCATTGTAGCATACATCTAATATAAGCTTTGACATGTTGAACAACACAAGTAGTTCCATCAAAAATGCTGGTTAATGCTGGTAAATTGCATTTTGGAGGTATCCCTCTTAACTGTACTTCTTGAGTAAATGGAGTTCTCGCAGCTTCTTCAATAGCTTCATCAAGTTGCCTTCTACCTCCTTCTATTCTACTATTTATCATTCCTCACATTTCTGCTAGTTCTCTCAATATTTTCTCATTCTCAGCTGAGTTTTGTTCCATTGGCCTCTTTAACGCTGTTTCCCTTCTTCTGCGTTCTTTCATTTCTCGTCTTGCGAGATTTTGTGTATCTTCTTCTTCATCATCATCTCGTCTTTCTCTGCAATTTTCTCTTTCATCTTCCTCTTGATATCGTAACTGCCTATCTTCTTCTCTGTGGATTTCTTCATTTCTCCTCATTTCTCTTCGTTGTCTCTCTATTCTCCTCTGTATCCTATCATACTCCTCCTGAATATTACCATTGTAGCGATTTTGCGTACGTCTCCTTTCTCGATTTTCATGATTATTTTGTCGCACTGCTTCTCGAAATTCATGTTCTTCTACTTCTGCCCTTAATCTTTCCATCTCGCGGGCTAGACGTGCTTGTTCAGCGTAATGACTCTCAATTTCTTCTTCAATCATTCTTTGATTATCTCTCCCATGTAATATCCTCCTACCTTCTTCTGGATTTTCTTCTTCAATTTGGTTATTTCTTCCCTCTTGATTTCTATTGTCACGCGGATTATAACGATCACCAATTATCTCTTCTTCTCTATTTTGCACTTCTCCTCGAGTATTTTCTCTAACATTTCTTATAGGGGAATTTTGCCTTGGTTCTTCTCTGAATGATCTTGAATTTGATCTAACAGTAGTTCTTGATCTCCTTCTTTGTAACCTCAAATTCTCCATTCTTAGCTCATGATTTTGCCTTGTTAAATCCGCACGCACTTCTGCATATAATCTTCTTTCTTCCTGTATTCTTTGTCTCAAATCATCTACTATTTCACGTCCTTCATGAATTAATCCTCCAACCATTTCTTGATTTCTTTCTCCTTCTTCTTCATTTCTCAATTGTCGATTTTCTGCTTCTTCTATCGAATCCGACCTCCAAGTATGCACACTCACTCTATCATAATCCACATTCCTATCTTGTGTTTGTGTTAGTTGATTCGGTTGTTGAATTGAACTTTCTGATTCATTTCTTATTCTATTTCTTCCTGATCTTATCCTTAAAGATTCTTCCAATTCACCTGTTCCCTCACCTGCAAGTCTTTTACTTCTTCTCACAGTTGTCGGTGGTTCTGATGTATTTCTTCTTCTTCTAGCCATTTCTTCAACCATAACAATTTCTTCAAATTTTCAAGTTGTAATTAGAGATTTCTTAACTTGATTCTTCCTGTTTCTGGGCGCCAAAATGTAGTTGCAGGAATTCCCACACTACACCCTTGTTAAGATTCTATAGAAATCTATTGGAAATCAATTAAACTTCAAAGATTTAAATGACACTTTACTATTCAAATCTTAGAAATGTTTAGAATGGAAGAAATCAAGATTACAAATATTCTCTTGAAGTTTCTCTCTCCTCAAGACTCTTTCAGCTCTCAAAAATACATCATCCTCTTCTGGATCTATCGAGTCCTTTATATAGGGATTTACATAATGGATGACAGCTAAGTTTTCCTCCTATTTCGGATCTATTCTGCGATCTCATCGCGATCGCTACAATATTCTCTATCGCAAGAACGATAACTATCGCAGGATCAACATATTCTTCTCTTATTTCTTCCATCGTTAGCTTCTTTTGGTTATTCTGTAACGCTCGTGAAACGTTGTTAAATAATTGGTAGTGACGCTCGCAGAAGCATTGTTAACATCGTAAGAATAGCGTTGTAGCGATATTCTGGTCCTACAGCAGTTCCACCTTTCTAAGGTACATAAAATTCAAAGTCAATAATGGAAAAAATACAAGGTTCTGGGATGACAATTGGCTGTATGATTTTCCAATTAAAACTTGCTATCCAAATTTATATGCTCTTACTAGAGCAAAAAATCTCTATATTGCTGACAGGAGTTGTTGATGGCAATTCAGTAACTTGGAACTTCAATTTACCTAGAAGAGTTAATGATGCTGCTATTGTAGAGTTGAATCTGCTGAAGGATGATCTTGCTGCTTTTAGCTTTAATTTGGATGATAAAGATGAGCTTGTCTGGTCTCTAACTAAGAACAAAATCTTTTCAGTAAAATCACTTTATGATGCTCTCACTCAAGAGGAGGCTATTCTGCCAGACAATCCTATTTTTAACATTATTTGGAAGTTGAGATGCCCTCCTAAGATCAGTTTCTTCTTATGGCTTATCTCTCACAAAAGACTTGCTACTAGAGACTTTCTTCTCATGAGAGGAGTTGAGGTTCCTGCTATTTGCCTTTTCTGCAATGAAAATGAATCCATCTCTCATTTGTTCTTGCACTGCAGTTTTGCTAGACTGATTTGGATTGATTTATTGAGTAAACTTCATTGGTTCTTCTTGATGCCCAAGGAGGTTAATGCTTCTATTCAGGATTGACATCTCATGCAGCATAATAGGGCCATCACTACTATTTGGAATATGATTCCTATTGCAATCATGTGGAGTATCTGGAAGAAAAGGAATGATCGTGTTTTCACAGGTATAAGTCATTCTGTGCAAGCTGTGTTGAACAAGGCTGTGTATCTCTTGTTATGTTGGGCTCTTGTGTTCAAAGACTTTGAAGATGTGAACTCAGCTAAAGTTATGTCAAATTGGTGTCACATCTATTTTCATTCTAACTAAGCTTGGTAGTTTGTTACTTCTTAGTTCTCTCTTTGTTTTGCCTTCTTTTGTAAGGGTGGTATAATCCTGTTATACCCCCTCTTTTTTGATCAATACATTTTTTTCTTTATCGATCAAAAAAATTATATCTAGAAACTTGCTGCACCTCATACAAGGATTCATTCCCCTCTTGTGATCGGTTGCACTACTTACTAGGATCGGTTCCCCTTTTCCTAGAGTTGGTCATACCAATAACAACAAATCGATCATACCATCTCAGGTGATTACTTAAGATCGGTTTCACTAATAAAAGTCATATCACTACAAAAGTCAGGCCTTTTGAATAGTTTTACCAAGAACATAAACAAGTCATGAGCGGTTATACTAATCACACATGTTGGTAGTTCAAAAGATATGCAATGAATAACAATACCAATAAGCCTAGCGATTCCCATTTCGATTCACAAAACAAGTTCATGAATTTACTTTCTTCAAACGAATGTAAAACATTGTTTCCTAAGATGAAATATTCACCTCATACCCATACATAATCACAATAGAATTCAAACGATTATGTCGATGTCTTATATACGAAGTTAAAAAGATAAGCGTTATAATTCGTATTGTATTCCTTAATACTATGTTTAACTAGAGTATAATCATTCATACCTTCGCAGTTATGTTTTCAATATGCACGACCTGAAAGATACATTAGGGAATGAAACAGTTCAAGTCAAATATTACTAACCTCAGGTGGAAGGATGATGTTGTCGTTGTAGATCCGTACTTCTTCACATTCTTCAAGTCTTCACGTAATACTTGTAATGTATCATATCCTAATACTTTCAAGCTAACCTATACAAAGTTGACTCTAGTAAAATATGACAACCAAACTTGACATACCAACGCTTGGTGGGTTTAACTGAGCTATGCTCTAAAAGTATGAATGCTATTGTGATTATGTGTATGGGTAAAAATGAAGATTTCATCATAGGAAACAATGTTTACATTTGTTTAAAGGAACTACATTCATGAACTTGTTTTATGAATCGAAAGGAAAATTGCTAGGCTTATTGGTATTGTTATTCATTGCATATCTTTGGATTACCAATATGTGTGAGTCAGTAGAACCGATCATAACTTGTTATGTATCTTGGTATAACTAATCACAGTGCCTGACTTATGATTTGGTATGAATGGTTTTTATTAATTAGTGTAACCGATCCTAAGTAATCACCTGAGATGGTATGATCGATATTTTTAATTGGTGTGGCCGATCCTAGTAATTGGTGTGACCGATCACAAAAGAATTATGTAATCGATCATTGTAATTGGTATAACCGATCCTAGTATTTGGTGTAACCGATCCTAGTGACTTGTGTAACCGATCACAAGCAATACTATGAGTATATGGTAACCGGTCCTGGTAATTGACGTAACCGATCCTGGTAACTGATGTAACCGATCCTGGTAACTTGTGTGTTCGATCACAAGTAATCCATATTGAGGTAGAAACCGATCGAATCCATGATTGTTGTTTGATAATTGATCAATCATATAGTTATCTTGGAATACAGATGAACCAATTCTAAACAAATTTGGAAGTGTGGTATAATTGTTTCCAAGATTGTAAATATGAAAGAGGATTTACAAATTAAAAATGTCAACATACTTTGAACACGAACAATAACTCTTATCTTTTATTGTTCAATGAGATTCCTTAATTACTCAAGGAGATCCCGATCTGAAATAAATTAAGAATCTTTTAATTAAGGTTGTTAGTTTTATATGCTTTAATTACCAGCAATTAAATGCATATCTCTAGAGATTAAAAATTAATAATGTGCATTTACTAATTGGAGATTTTCCAATTGGGAGATTTCGTAAAATATTGGACAAAGCATTTCTAGGAATTATGAAAACCGATTTGGGCATTTATTGCATATCTTGGGAATATTCGGTTTTGGAAATTCCTTGGTGTCCAAACATCTTTGGTTTATAAATACCTAAGATTTCATTATAGATAACTATCCTAAGAGCCAGGCAAACTTCATCTATCCGGAGAGGAATGTGCCTTAATTAGGCGAAATCTCTTACGACCGCTTTTTTTTTTTTGGTAAATCCAAATTGTATTAATAAATAACAATATGTACAAAGAGATTACAAGAAAAAGAGGTCAAAAGACCCCAAAAAAACTCATAAACTGCTACTTCAATCTAAAGTAAGAAACATTTGGATATTCAATACGAGAAAGGAAAATAGGTCTTTCTGCATAACTCAACCCTTCACCATTTCTTAGTAAACAACCACGTTTAGCCATTGCATCTGCTGAAAAATTTGCTTCCCTATAAGTATGCTCAAACGTAATTGAATCATAATAAGTTTGAACCTTCTCCCTACGTTGTTTGATTAGCCAAGGAACATCTGAGTTAGAGAAAACAATGATTGCACTAACTGAATCTGAACGCACAATAACATGTCGCCAACCCCATTCTAAACCCACCATGATGCCAAAAATTTCAGCCATGTAGTTATTCATAATTCTCATCCCAATACTCATAGCGCCAATAACGTTGCAATCAGTGTCTCTTACGACCGCTCGTTTAAATAATTATGTGGGATCAATACGCTCTACGAGTACTGCTGGTGGGAAACTAGATAATTACAATTTATTAGTTTTTGATTGATTTGATTGACTAACGGTTGTTGAACTTTAATTGCACCTGGTTTGTTTATTCTTGAGAATCTTCTATTTTGATATAAGATTCAATCAAACTAGATCGAAGTGTCGACGGGATATTTAGAACTGTTTGTAGATCTAAAGACATCTTGTGACAATCCCATTGTTAACAGACTTCGTTCTGTGTGTGATTGATCACAAGAGATTCAAGTGGTGTTGTGCAGGTTTAATTGAAGATTAAAGAAGATTTGAAGACGAAGAAGATTTATGATTGGTTTCTCTTATCTTTGTGTAGCACAAACTTTGATCGGTTGGGATCTAACTAGAATCATATTTATTCGATTGATTAGTTGAGTGAGATCGGTAACACCTATTTTATTCAGTTTTTGGTAAGTCCAAAATTAATTAATGAATAGAAAAATTACAAAGAAAAATAAGAAGCAAGAAAATAGGTCAGAAAAACCCCAAAAACTTGCTACTTATTTAAAACGAAAATAAGATACATTTGGGTATTCAACGGAAATTAAAAAATCTGGTCTCCCCGTATAATACCTTTCGTCCTCATTAGGAAGGGCACAACCTCTTTTAGCCATATTACCCGCTGCAAAGTTAGCCTCTCTATAGGTGTGAACAAACCGAATACTCTCATAATTAGAAGAAACTTCCCTCCACCATTGCCAAACAAACCACGGAAGCGTTGAAGTAGTAAAACCCAACACCGCACTCATCGAGTCTGATCTAATACAAACTCTCAAATACCCCCATTGAACAGCCCATTCAAGCCAAATAATAATTCCAAATATTTCAGCAAGATAATTAGAGGTTATCCCCAAACTTATACTCATCTCTCCAACCACATTAGCCTCATGATACCCTGCAACAACACCAGCTCCAGTTACACTGGATTCCCATGAGCAGCGCCATCATAGCAAAGCAACAGCTCAACCAAATCCAGAGTAACCCACCTGCATTCCACCGGTTCCAGCGTCTTCACCTTTCTATGGGAGACCTTAAAAAAGTCCAAAACCTTTAAGTCCTCCATTGTATTATTCATGTGCCCTTTAAGCCGCCTTGATTAGTCCATCACCTGATTAAAAACATATTTTTGAAAGAAGCTCAAACAAGCCCTTTTGTTTTCATAAACAAACCGATTACGAGTCATCCAAAGTTCTGACCTGACGACCAAAACAGAAATCAACCAAAGTTCCCTTATGATGCTGCTTCTACCCCATGCATCCTTGTAAGTACTACACAAGTTTATATGAGAATGCATTCCAAAAATATCATAGATCCAGCTCCACTCCTTGACAGCAAAATCACAATGCCACATCAAATGATCCAGCGTTTCTTCCTCCATGTTGCACAAACAACATTTATTCACAACTTGGATTTTAAAGAGGTTAACCTTGTCAAGAGTAGCACATGCTCCTCTTAGAATCTTACAATTTCTCGCGGCCAATGTAGGGTGCACAACAGGCCTCCATAACAGATTCACTCCTTCCAGCTTAGAATACTTCTTGCGAATTAAGGATTTCGCAGAACTGACAGTAAAACTGCCAGCGTAATTGGGTTTCCAAACCCTGCGATCAACACCATTCAAAGGCCTAGGAAGATCCTCCTCAACAAAACCAGTAGCTAACAAACTATTCCGACAATCGTCACTCAAATTCCAGTCTCCTTCATTTAGCATATCTCCCACCAAAATAACGTGATCTAGTTCATAGTCTTCAAGTAATTCAACAATTCCTACATCCCCCAACCATACATCATAGTAAAGAAAAGTATTACGGCCATCACCAATTAGAACCTTAGAATTATCCTCCACCAAAGAGTAAACCCATTTAGTACCTGGTAGAATATAAGATTTCATATAATGAACCAACTTACCATTCCTCATAAAAAAATTAGCTCGAAGAAAACGAGCCCAAACCTTATTAGTGTAACGGATTTTCCACCAAAGACTCATAAGAAGCGCCTTATTCGTAACACTCAACTGAGTTATACCCAAACCACCTTCCTCATAAGGAGCACAAATCTTGTCATAAGCCACAACAAAGGACATACTCACTTTAGAATCACCATACCATAAAAAATTCTGAATAACAACTTCACACTCATGAACAAATTTCCTTGGCCACTTATAAACAACCATATTATGAATTGAATAACTAGATATCATAGATTTCACCAACACCACTCTATCTTGTAAATAAAGCATCCTTCTCTTCCAACTCGCAACTTGCTCCTTGATCTTCTCAACAACATTGGCTACATGATGATATTTAATGGCACCAGACATAACCTTAACCCCTAAATACCTATCCGTAAAAATAGCAATAGGCATCCCTAGAAATTCAGAAAGGGATAATTAGACTTTGGTACTTAGATTTTTCCCAACACTAGGCTTTGGTCTAAAATTTGTCCAACGTTAGGGCTTGGTACCTGGACCATACGTTGACATGCATTGACTGTTTATGACCGGTCTTTACTTAATTTTATAAAATAAAAATCTTGTAAATTTATTAGTTTACAAATGTACCCCTAAATGGAATCTGATCCAACGGTTAAAATCCAAAGATTTTTTTTTCCGTCTTGGATTATACCAAAACCATATCGAGGAGAAATCATTTATCTTCTATTTTTCTTCTTTCCTCTTCTCGACTTCTTCTTTCTTATCTTTTGCTGCTGAATTGAGTTGATTTGTGAGTTTTGATTGAGATTTGATTTGGGGGAAATAAATTGATGTACGTGTATGGGCGTTGAAGGTGATAAGGTTGTTGTAAATTGCATAATCGATATTAAGATCCCGGAGATGCATCTCAGAGTATCATATTAGGGTTTTTAGATTGATTTTTGAGATTGAACAGATTTGATAGGATAATTGAGTTATTGATAGTTGAAGAACGAAAGGGTTATGGTTTGATTTATGTTATGGTGTTGATTGTTTAAGGTCGAAGAAGTTGGGGTTTCATAAAGTCTGAAGAACAAGAATATAATTGAGGAGTTGGGGTTTAGGAATTCGATTGAAGGTTCAATCAGTGATGGACAAGAAGGAATTAGAGTCTGGGTTTGATTTGATTCGAAAAATAGGTTTTTGTTTGATTCAAAAGTTGCTTAGGTATGAATTGATAGAGGAGATGGGTGGATTCAGTTTCTTCTAAAGCTATTGTTGTTGTTGTTTGCTGTTAGAACTAGGAATTCGAAACAAGAAGAAGATAAGGAATGGTTGAATTTGTGACTGGTTTTGGATAGGGTTTGATATAGAAAATAGAAATTAGTAATGGGTTGGCGTTATGGTCTGTTTATGGTGGTTTGGTCAATCGATTTGAGTACAGTAAAGTGGTGACAAGAGTTTGCAGGTAAAGGTAAATGGTTGTAGTGGTGGTTGATCCTGGTTTATATGAAATAGGGGTCTCATATGTCTGAAATTTAGTATAAATGAAGTGTTTCCATGGCTAGAATTAGTAAGGCAGTCGTCAGTCTTGGATGATTCTGTCTTAGTTAAGCTAGTTCAGTATGACTGCAATCAGTTCAGATGGTTCTTTGGATGAAATGTTGCTGCCGCTGCATGATGGTGTTGTCGCAACCGACGAAAGGTCAGGCAACATAGCTGGTGCTGTGTTCAGTCCAGGAGGAGTTGGGTATGATAAGGTTTTCTGAGCAGTTTTAGATGGTTTCAGAATTTTATAAATATTAAGGAAACCGAAAGGCATTATAGTAAACTCCTTAATAATTACATTTTATATAAATTTTTTAATAATTATTAAACAAAAATTAAGACTTAACCTAGTCAACTTGGGTCAACGTTTGGTCCAGGTACCAAACCCTAACGTTGGACAAATGTTAGACCAAAGCCTAGTGTTGGGCAAAACCTGAGTACCAAAGTCTAATTATCCCATTCAGAAATGGTAGCTCTCATAGACAAAGAACCACCACCATAATAGAGTTTACTCTTCTCTCGACTAACTGTTTGACCCGAAGCACGTTGATATAAACCCAACAAATCAACCAGATTTCCTAAACTCTTCATGTTACCTTTACAAAAAATCATAATGTCATCATCAAAAAATAGATGGGTAGGAGCAATACCTTTTCTATTAACCATATGAGTCATCTTGCCCTGATGAAAGAGTTTCGTGATATTCCTGCTTAATATATCCTCAATCAACACAAAAATTAGAGGCAACAAAGGATCACCCTGACTAAGACCTCTATCTATACTGAAGAAACCTTCTGGACTACCATTGACAAAAATCGAAATTCTTGCAGACTTGAGAATTTGGAGAATCCAGTCACACCAACTCTCAGAAAAACCATATCTTCGAAACACTTTCCAAGATAAAAGTCCAACTAACCGTGTCAAAAGCCCTTGTTATATCGAGTTTTAACCCAACATTACCATATTTTCGCTTATTCTGCGTTTCATTCACCATCTCTGAAGCGAGACTAATATTTTCATGGATATTTCTCCCTTTCATAAACGCCACTTGCTCATCGGAAATCAAGTTATCCAAAACAATACCAAGCCTCGTAGATAAAATATTAGTAAAAATCTTAAAAAAGAAGTTACTAAGACCAACCGGCCTAAAGTTTCGAAGAGTATTTGCACCTCTATCTTTAGTCAAAAGCATGAGCAGGATAGAATTCACACCGTGAGGAATGAATTTATTGGACCAACAAAACAGAATGGCATTAACCAAATCCTCCCGGATAATCTCCCAACAATGCCTATAGAAAAAACCAGTAAACCCATCTGTCCCTAGCGCACTATCCGTACCCAAGCCAAAAATTGTTGCATGTATCTCATTGAAGAGGGAAACTGATCCATTCTAGCACTCTTCTCTAGAGAAATACTATTATGATAAATATTAAAAAGTGCCTCCACTGGAACTGAATTATCTCCATTAAACTTCGCCTCATAATAATCAACAATAAGATTACTAGCATCCAAAATCAGTTACCGTCACCCTACTAGCATCCACCAATTCTGAAATAGTATTACTACTCCTACGAATACGGATGGAGTTATGAAAGAAACTAGAATCACTAGCCCCTTCAACTAACCATTGATTTCTGGATTTTTTCTTCAACATAATGACTTGTTGTATTCTAATATCATTAACTTCCACTACCACACTCCTCACCAAATTCAACTTGTCCATATCTGAAGGGTCTTCATCAGATAAACGCATTGAACTTTCAAGTATAAGTTGAGCCTGTTTCAGCCTAACATTAACATTACCAAAAACTTCTTGATCCAACAACTTCATAGCTATTTTAAGATGCTTTAGCTTATGAGGATATATAAAGTACGGTGAACCCACAATAGGTTCCTTCCAACTATCTTCAACCATACACATAAAATCAGGATGCCCAAACCACATTTTTTGAACTCGAAAAGGCGTTCTTCTTGGTCTTGTGTTAATAAATAAAAAACCAATAAGAGGAGAATAATTGGAAACTTTCCTAAGAAGAGCTTTACACCGCCAATTCTCAAAACGATTCAACCAAAACTCATTAATCACCGCCTTGTCAAGCCTACTAATAATTCTATGAACTCGAGTTTTCCTGTTAGACCAAGTAAACTTACAACCCAAAGCTTCCGCTTCAAAAAGGCCATTGTCATCCAACCAATCACAAAACTTATTCACTACTGCCGTCCTAGGAGTCGCACCACCCTTTTTCTCTTCATTACGAAGCACACAATTAAAGTCCCAAATTCCATCCATGGCACTTAAAGGGCTGCCATATTTAAACTGTCTCGAAAGATTTCTCCTAGTAGTTTGCACTGAGCTAGCATGCACAAGAGAAATATGAACACCATCAAAACTAATGATAATAGTCTGTCTAGAACAATTCACCGCCACCGGATCAACAACATTCAAAGACCACATCACCCATAAATTACCAATACACGTTGTTGATGGTGGATTTTCATTTAAGGCTAAAATTGTAAAAGCCAAAAAATTATGAGCTAACATCTTGTAAAAGATAAAGCCATTAATAAGTGATGAATACTCTTTCACTTTACTAATTCACCTAGAATGGAGCATGGGGAAACAATCCCAGTCTGTGAATTAAATACAACATTATTAATTAATGCATAACCAACCTTGTATTTCCTTACTCATTATCAGTGCGGCATGACGACTGAGTGTTGTTCTCAGCAGAGTAACACGAACCTCCAAGCATTATAATTAAGCATGTACAAAATAACCGTACAGGCTGCAACTCTCGGTGTGCTATACTATCCCGATTGAGCATATTCCTCTCGGTGTGCTATACTATCCCGATTGAGCATCTGGACTGACCATGTAAGTCTCAAATATGATCACGACCATCCAACTTCACTAGCATGAATTAGATAGCTCAAATCAGATCCATGACCCCAAGAAGGTATTGGAATATTCACTACCGAACCAACACGGGCCCCAAATGGTCGGCCTCCCCAAAAGATTGGCATAGCTTGCCAAAACGTCCAAGCCAGAGCAGTATGGACAGAAAACCCTAAATTAGGGTTTGCGGCACATTACATGTGTCGCAAAATAGTCTCAACCATCCATCTTCACAGGTATAGATGGAAGGTGTAGATGTAGATTCAAAGGGCCCAGTGCATGTCAAGACGATCACCGTGGGTCCGCCTACATACCTGACCGATCGGTCAGGACCAACCATGGTTGGTCATCCCAATTCGTGCGCCCGAACAGAGCATGACGCACGGCCATGAAACCCAAAATTAGGGTTTTGAACATCACGAACGTCCATTTTCTCCGGCGCGAATGAAGGGTCCAAGATTAGATTAAGCAGGTTCGGTCATACCAACATGACCACCGTGGGCCCATCTATCCCCTCACCTGATCGGCCAAGGAATACCATGCCTGGTTATTCCAAATCGCACGCCCAAACTAGTGTGGTCACACTTCCCAATTGCAAACTAATCTCGACCACTCAACTTCGCCGGACAATTTGGGTGGCTTAGATCACGTTTTCATGGGACAGTCAGGTATAGGCGTGAACACCATCTTAAAACCTACACACCAGACCAATTAACCAAGACCGACCAAGATTGGTCGTCTTGGAACGCGCACCCGAAGTTGGCACGATGTGCGGCTTTTGCGGCACCAGTTTTCTGTCGCAAATTGATCTCGACCACTCAACTTCGCCAGACGAATTTAGTGTCCCAGATCACACCTTCTTGAGACAATGGGGTATGGGCGCCTACACCGTCATGCCATCTACACGCATGTACGATCGTCCAACCAAGATCGTATCCCCAAGCTTGGATTCGATGAGGCTGAAGAGTGGTGCTTGCGCACCTCCTCCAAAACCCTAATTTCACCAACGGTCGCAGATGAGTGTCTCAAAGATCATTTCGTCCGTCCAACTTCACCGGCTTGGTTATGCAGCCCTGGTCAGGAGTTAATTGGTTAGTGAGGCATCATGGTGATCACCACCCGTCACTCTACCACCCCATGTGGTCATCCAAGGGAGGACTTGCTTGCGTAACCTCCAATCCATCACATGAAGTAGTCTGGACATGATGCTACTTTGAGATGCTCAAATAACGATGTTTCATACATGCTGGATACACTCGATGCAGTACCTGCATAGAATGCGCACGATACTTCACAAGTATCAACTTCCTAAATAACATAGTTATTTAATCTAGCATTACATGCTACTTTTTGTGGGTCCCACGATCCACACGCTCGAGACATCAATCATGTCACAAACTGGGGGATACATACTGGGGTATTGGTCTGGCGATTTACAGCTTGCAGCGCACAACGCGCCATCTCAAGAATGTGCCAGGAAGTCATGGACGGTTAGTGATGATGGGAGAAGTGGGCAAGACAGGTTGTGTGACACTAACACATTACTCCACTACTCCATCACTCCACTTTCTCCACTTACCACGAGATACGAGGGTTAGGCTAAAATACTTGTATAAATAGGTTCTCCATCCTATTTTTCAAACATAACAAGATAACAAAGGCAAGCGTTGATACAATGGTATTCAAACACCATAACTGATAGCTTACATCCTGCAAGCCAATTAAGCTTTCTGATACTAGTCATACATAACCAACACCTTCACATTCTCAACACCTTCTTCGCTTCCCTCCCTAAGATCAACCCCATCTCCTTCACTTTGTGACCGAGGAAAGTCTGGAACGGCCATTTCTTGGTTTAGGCCAGAGTTGTACAGATTGATTTCCTGAATCACAAAGCACTCACCGCGCAGTGCATTTGTTTAGGGTTTAGATTCATTCCTCATCCAAACAACCCAAATTACCAAATCCGGCAAGAATAGTGTTCACCCATAAACAATTGGCGACCACGATGGGAGGTTAATCTCTCGATTGTAAAGTCAATTTCTTCGAAATCCGATTCAATTTTATCAATTTCAAAAAGGGTAGATCTTAGGACCAATCTAATCATCAATTCATTTCAAGATGGTAGAACTCAAGCTTGGATTAGCAATCAATTCTGACGGAGCTAGTGTGGATAATACTCCCGGTGTCGATGTACTTGTCAGTGGAGCTACCGTGGTCAATACATCTCGTGGAGCCGTCACTTCTACCACCAGTGCCAGCGTAGCAGGAGATGTTCTAGTAAGTGTAACACCACCCATCACCAGAGCTAGAGCAGCCGCAAATACCGGCATCTCCTTAAGTGTAATACCTTCAGTAGTCACCAGAGCAACAACTTCCACTCCTTCATCAGGACGAGGAGCCGGGGAGACGAGAGGAGGGCCATCCCCCATTACCATTGCAGACTTGTTTGCAAAGCAGGAAGTTCTTACTAAGACTTAAACGGATATGGCCGAAACTCAGAAATAGGTACTCACTTTTTTTTTAAGACATTAACTGACCGATTTCCACAAGAGCCGCGACATCCCTTGGAGCCAAGAAGGAACGCATTCAATGCACCGGAGAAGGTACTTCAGCGGCGCGGACCTACATGGACTTGATTAAAGAAGCGACATCAGATATGAGCGGTCATGTCATGGAGACTCCTACACTAGGGACTAATTCTCACAACGATCCTCCTCAAGTTAATAGTTTCACTATGAACCAGAGGTCGGTGGATCGGGAAGTGGTTTCTCTAGTGGAAAGTTTATGCGAACTTTAATACCTCTTGAAGAATCAGCGCGCAGAGACTTTTTGCTGCAATCAACCAGAGGAAGGTCACAACCGCGCCCTACATGTCACCGCACGCATCAAGGATTCAGAGTTCAAGATGACCTTTATCGACACAAGAGCGTCTTCGAATGTGATTACTCTCAGGACATCCAAGGTTCTCTCAGGCAAGGTCGTACGGAAGCCTACCACAATGACTAACTTCGAGGAAAACCAAACCAGCACATACGGGAGAAGCTTCGCGGAAAGAATCAGACAATTTCGTTACGTCCCACTCCCCACGTGGGCGTCAATTCAGTAAGAAGACCGGCTTGCATCATTGAGGGCTAAAACCCACGATGCATCTTTGCTGACGAAGCATTCTTCTCCATCATGTGAAGCCACGACCCACATTCACTAGAAGATGGAACGAACTTTTGTGGCGAGTCGTGACCAGAAAGGGAAAACGGTATACCGACGCTGCCATTATAAATTAGCAGGGGACACTTTTACCCAGTCTCTCCACCCAATGGAATGCTACAACATCAACAAACCACAAGAACAAGTGATAGATGCTCCACAACATCTGCAAGATGGAACCAACTCCACAACTGATGAGATTGAAATCGTTGAGGAATCTCCTAGGCCTATCTCCATCAGCTCAACCTTGTATACGAATAAACGCATGAAGCTCTTGGAACTTCTCAAAGAGTACCAGGACATATTCGCTTGGATATATGAAGAAAAGCCGGACTTAGATGAAAATTGGTCACCCATCATCTACATGTCATACCTGGATCCAAGTCGGTTAAACAGTTGCACTTCAGACACGGGGAAAATGGATAGATCAGGTGCTGCATAGAATTCAGAGACTTGAACAGGTGTTATTCCAAAAATGATCCTCCTCTACCTAACATCGACATGTTAGTAGATGCAACTAGAGGACACGACATGTTCTCCTTCATGGATGGATGTAGCGGCTACAACCAGATAAAGATGTACGAGCATGACGCAAGTAAGATAGCTTTTCGAACTCCTCTCGGAAATTTTTATTATACCATACTGCTATTTGGTTTAAAGAATGCCAGTGAAACGTATCAACGCTCTATGACGGCAATCTTCCACTGGAGACGATACCTCAAGGGAGCAACCTCAAGAAGATAATGATGTCCATGCATCATATCGAGAAAGATTCGGGCGAGTCACTCTATCAGACAGTGGTCGAACAAGATCCGGGAGAGTCACTTTATCAGACAGTGGTACATGTCTATCATGCTACGTTGGAGAATCTACGCTTTTGGTCATCCTTTGGAGATGTTGAATGCTCATCTACAATAACATATTCCCTGATAGAAAGAACCAGGTGTGTCGGTAATGAAGAGCCTCATAATGTTCGTAGGGGCATATATCTCACCAACAGGCGATACAACCTTTAGCCTTCTGTAAGCAGTTCCCTGAAGCAGCAAGAAGAAAACCACCGAGATACAACATCCTGCGCGTCCGCCAACTCCAACTCCAATACCAAATGCACGACTCCCACAATGATGAAACAACGTCCAATATATTCCATATCTAGCTCGAAAACAACCACTACGAACAAACCATGTAAACCAAGCTTGGGGACTGAGGCTCAGCATGAAGTTCCTTCTCCGTCAGTCAAGGACTTCTTCAACACAAGAGAGATGGTCAGTCAAGAAGCATGGAATTCACAAGGGTAAATCGAACTGAAGAGGAAGCCACTTCAACGCTCCCTCCAGCATAAGCTTCTTTAATGGTTTACTCAAGAGACGCCTCAACGCTCTTTCCGAGACCCATGTTCGCTTCAAAATCCTGTTTCAATGCTCTCTCCTGGATCCACCTCAACGTTCGCACCAGAATCCACTTTAACATCCTCTCGATCTGTTTCAATACTCAAGCTACATCAATAATATGTGCTCTGGTCAAGTTATCTTTGATGTACTCATTGCTCAACATACGTCTTATCCATCCTTCATGAGGACCCAGCAGAGCATGAAAAAAACCATGAAGTCGATAGGAGAATGGTTATCTTGTGGAACAGATATTTTCATACAGTTGAAAGGGCGCGGTGAACAACTCATCATCAATGTTCGGCATATCTTTGAAGTTGTCAACACCTCCTGACTTGGCACCAGAATTATCCCCAGAAGATATCTCAACATGAGTTCTTTTCTTCATTATACAATAAAAGACAGGAGTCAGTACTTGTATAAAATGCATGAGATGTGTAGTCACACATGACAGAATACGCATTCACGTTGGAGTACATAAGGCTGGTATTGGGTCCAAACACCGGTATTGATCAAGTTTCAAGTCCGGTGTTGATCAAGTTTAAGTCCGGTGTTGATCAAGTCACAAGTCCGGTGTTGATCAAGTTTCAAGTCCGGTATTGCTCAAGTTTCAAGTATGGTGTTGATCAAGTTTCAAGTCCGGTATTGCCCAAGTTTCAAGTCTGGTGTTGATCAAGTCACAAGTCCGGTATTGCTCAAGTTTCAAGTCCGGTGTTGATCAAGTCACAAGTTCGATATTGCTCAAATTTCAAGTACGGTGTTGATCATGTCACAAGTCCGGTATTGCTCAAGTTTCAAGCCTGGTATTGATCAAGTTTCAAGTCCGGTATTTCCTAAGTTTCAAGTCTGGTATTGATCAAGTCAAAATTCCGGTATTACTCAAGTTTCAAGTCCGGTGTTGATCAAGTTACAAGTCCGGTGTTGATCAAGTCACAAGTCCGGTATTGCTCAAATTTCAAGTCCGGTGTTGATCAAGTCACAAGTCTGGTATTGTTCAAGTTTCAAGTCGGTATTGATCAAAGTCACAAGGCTGGTATTCGAATAAAACAGGCGCACGCAGCAGGGCCAGTTTTCATTCGAAACACATGGTCGATGTTTAGTCAGGCACGCGACGGGTTCCACTTGATCACAGCCCCAGATTGGTCGAAGTAGACACAGCCGTCCCCAATCAAATCTCTCTCTCCAAAAGAAGGTGTTTCAGCTCCAACACTTCAACGCTCTCCCGGGCCTGCTCAAGAAGCTGCTTCAACGCTTTCTGCAGGACCCACATTTATATTTGAGCACACAAGGTTCATTTTTTAAAAACAAGCATGCTTACATCGGGTCACATGTTCGAGCGAAGCAAACAGCAAGGCCGGTGTTTGGTCAAAGCATCAAGTCCGGTGTTTAGTCAAGCTAGCTGAGCCCATGTTCGATCAAGCAGGCGCAGTAGCCCCACGAACAAAACATGCACATCAAGTCCACGCTCGATCAAACAGGCGCAGTAGCCCCACGAACGACACAGGAGTAACATTCCATCAAAGCATGAAAACCGACATCATGCTAGGGGAATGCTCGCCTGGACGTCTCTTGAACGTGACATGCTCGAAGGACATGACGACCCGTATCTCCTGGTAACATCTAACTTTGTCTCATAAGTTTTATCTTTAACTGTCACAATCATATGCCTACCCTACAATAGTGCAACCATTTTGTGCTAGGCAGGGGACTTAATGTTAATGGTGGATTCTCATTTAAGGCTAAAATTGTAAAAGCCAAAATATTATGCGCTAACATCTTGTAAAATATAAATCCATTAATAAGTGATGAATACTTCATAACATTACTAATTCACCTAGAATGGAGCATGTGGCAACAATCCCAGTCTGTGAATTAAATACACCATTATTAATTAATGCATAACCAGCCTTGTATTTCCTGTACTCATTATCAGTGCGGCATGACGACTGAGTGTTTTTTTTAGCAGAGCAACACGAACCTCCAAGCATTATAATTAAGCATGTACGAAATACCCGTACAGGCTGCAAATCCCGGTGTGCTATACTAGACCGATTGAGCATATTACTCTCGGTGTTCTATACTAGCCCGATTGAGCATCTGGACTGACCATGTCAGTCTCAGAAATGATCACGACCATCCAACTTGACCAGCATGAATTGTATAGCTCAGATCAGATCCATGACCCCAAGAAGGTATTGGAAAATTCACTACCGAAACAACGCGGGCCCCGCATGGTCGGCCTCCCCAAAAGATTGGCATAGCTTGCCAAAACGTCCAAGCCAGAGCAGTATGGACAGAAAACCCTAAATTAGGGTTTGCGGCACATTACATGTGTCGCAAAACAGTCTCAACCATCCATCATCACAGGTATAGATGGAAGGTGTAGATGTAGATTCAAAGGGCCCAGAGCATGTCAATACGATCACCGTCGGTCCGCCTACATACCTGAACGATCCGTCAGGACCAACCATGGTTAGTCATCCAAATTTTTGCGCCCGAACAGAGCATGATGCACGGCCGTGAAACCCAAAATTAGGGTTTTGAACATCACGAGCGTCCATTTTCTCCCGCACGAATGAAGGGTCCAAGATTAGATTAAGCAGGTCCGGTCATACCAACATGACCATCGTGGGCCCATATATCCCCTCACCTGATCGGCCAAGGCATACCATGCCTGGTTATTCCAAATCGCATGCCCAAACTAGCGTGGACACACTTCCCAATTGCAAACTAATCTCGACCACTCAACTTCGCCGGACAATTTGAGTGGCTTAGATCACGTTATCATGGGAAAGTCATGTATAGGCGTGAACACCAACCTACCACCTATACGCCAGACCAATCGGCCAAGACCGACCAAGATTGGTCGTCTTGGAACGCGCGCCCGAAGTTGGCACGATGTGCGGCTTTTGCAGCACCAGTTTTCTGTTGCAAATTGATCTCGACCACTCAACTTCGCCAGACAAATTTAGTTGCCCGGATCACACTTTCATGAGACAATGGGGTATGGGCGCCTACACCGTCATGCCATATACACGCATGTACGATCGGCCATCCAAGATCGTATCCCCAAGCTTGGATTCGATCAGGCTGAAGAGTGGTGCTTGCGCACCTCCTCCAAAACCCTAATTTCACCAATGGTCGCAGATGAGTGTCTCAAAGATCATCTCGTTCGTCCAACTTCAACGGCTTGGTTATGCAGCCCTGGTTAGGAGTTAATTGGTCAGTGAGGCATCATGGTGATCACCACCCGTCACTCTACCACTCCGTGTGTTCGGCCAAGGGAGGACTTGCTTGCGCAACCTCCAAACCATCACATGAAGTAGTCTTGACATGAGGCTACTTTGAGATGCTCAAACAGCAATGTTTTATACATGCTGGATATACTCGATGCAGTACTTGCATAGAATGCGCACGATACTTCACAAGTATCAACTTCCTAAATAACGTAGTTATTTAATCTAGCATTACATGCTACTTTTTGTGGGTCCCACGATCCACACGCTCGAGAAATCAATCATGTCACAAACTGGGGGATACATACTGGGGTATTGGTCTGGAGGTTTACAGCGTGCAGCGCATCACAAGAATGTGTCAGGAAGTCATGGACGGTTAGTGATGATGGCAGAAGTGGGCAAGACTGGTCGTGTGACACTAACACATTACTCCACTACTCCATCACTCCACTTTCTCCACTTCCCACGAGATACGAGGATTAGGCTAAAAGACTTGTATAAATAGGTTCTCCATCCTATTTTTCAAACAAAACAAGATAACAGAGGAAAATGTTGATACAATGGTATTCAAACACCAAAACTGATAGCTTATATCCTGCAAGCCAGTTCAGCTTTCTGATACAAGTCATACATAGCCAACACCTTCACATTCTCAACACCTTCTTCGCTTCCCTCCCTAAGATCAACCCCATCTCATTCACTTTGTGACCGAGGCAAGTCTGGAATGGCCATTTCTTGGTTTAGGCCAGAGTTGTATAGATTGATTTCCTGAATCACAAATCACTCACAACATAGTGCATTTGTTTAGGGTTTAGATTCATTCCTCATCCACACACCTAAAATTACCAAATCTGGCAGGAATAGTTTTCACCCATAAACACACGTATATGTAGAGTTATGAATAATCGAAATACTAAAACCATCAATAAAAAATATTCGAACAGACCTTGAAGAAACTGACACTCTTGGATCAGCAATACCAACTATACCAGGTTTAAAGTCCTTAACTAATTCTCTAAGTTTAGCTTGTGCTTCATCACGCATAATCCCATTTATGTTCCAAAAGAGAACTCTCATTGGGAAATAATTTTTGGAGTGTTATTTATCTTAACTCTCTGTGCCAACCTAATAGAATCGGTATTCTGCCCTCCATTTCCAGGTTTAATCTTAGAACCAGCTGCAATTTTGAAAAGGCGAGGGTACCCAAATATACCTCAAGCTATAACTTTTCCTTCCTATAAGTCCTTTCACCAAAAGTGATTGTATATAGATTGAGTCGAGACAATACAACAAATCGGTTCACACTTCGTGTGATTGTCTATGGATACGAGATCGAGACAATAAAACAACAAAGTGTGTTTACTTGATACAAAGGTTCGACTTAACCAAACTCAATAGGATTGCATATCAAGTAAATAGGAATTAACGTTTGTGTTACTTTAATTATAATAAAATAATTATAATGCGGAAATATAACGTAAATGACACAACAATATTTTGTTAATGAGGAAACCGCAAATACAGAAAACCCTCGGGACCTAGTCCAGAATTGAATACTCTCAGGATTAAGTCGCTATACAAAATAAACCAACTTTGTATAGTTTAGACCAAGCAACTTAACCTATAGTTCACCTAGTTCTGTCTGTATTCCCACGCCTCCAACCTGTAAACAAGTCACGTACTTGGACCAATTCCTTTGGTTCGTATTCCAAATATTAAAGGAACAACAAATATGTTTGGTATCAACTCTCTTTAACCAAGTGATATGAGTTGTACAAAGGCTCTTCTGTTTATCTTAACATAAACTCCTTTGCCAGGTTCCAAGACCTATCTTTTCAATCACCAAAAGGTAATCGTTAAGATTTTGCTATCAATACCTCTAATCCAAAAGAAATGTATTCATGTTGATCTTATCAACTATTCTATCAAAATACCACAAGGATAGATCGATTATAGTTGGATACTCTATTACCGAAACAACTATTGTGGACACCAAAGATTATAAAACCAAGTCAGAAATCTTCTATCTCTTCTTTGTCTTCAAATCTTCTTATATCTTCAATAAACACCTGCACACAACTACTTGAATCTCTTGTGATCAATCACACACAGAAATAGTATGTTAACAATGGATTATCACAAGATCATCTTTAGATCTAACAATATTCTAAAGATCCCTGTCGAAACCTTGAACTAGTTTGAGAGAATCTTATATCAGAAGAGAAGATTCTCAAGCATAAACAAACTAGGTGCAATCAAAGTTCAACCACCGTTAGTCAATCAAATCAATACGAAAACTTAAGATAAACCGCAATTATCTAGTTTTCCACCAACAGTACGTACTAGAGCTTCTCAATCCCAAAGAAGACTTTAAACTGAGCGGTTGTAAGAGATTTCTCCTAATTAGATTACTTTCCTCTCCGAATAGGGGGCTTCACCAGTAAAAGTACAATAGAGGAAGTTTACTGTCACGAAGGATTAGTTCACTAGAAATGAAAACTAAAAGTATTTATAGACAAGGAAGTTTGGACACCAAGGAATTTCCAAAACCGAAAATATTCTCAAGATATTCAATATTCAATATTAATGCGCGTGTTCAAAGTGTGTCGACATCTTTCCTCTTGTAAGTCCTTTTTCATACTTACTCACTTGAAACCGATTTACCACACTTCCAAACAAGTTTAGAATTGGTTCATCTGACTTTCAAGAACTATGTGATTGATCAAGTAACACTCAATCACAAGTCATGGGTGTAACGGTTCTACCAAAACAAGTTTCGTTTCTACCTCCATGTGAGTATTGTGCATGGTCACACTAGCTCACCAAATTTTAGGTTGACTAGGTACTAGGATCAGTTCCCCACATATATTTGGTATCTAACTTGTATGTGTTGCACATGTCCATAGGATTGGTTCCCCTTTGCCTAAAAACGTGTTGCATATATTCATAGGATCGGTTCCCCTTTTGATGTACTATACCTCTTACTAGGATCGGTTTCCCTCTCCCAAATTTAGTCAGACACACAAACTCGATCATACCCCAGGTGATTACTTAAGATCGGTTTCACTAATAAAATTCATACCAATACATATTTCAGGCCTCATGTGAATAGTTTTACCAAGAACACAAACAAGTCATGAGCGGTTATACTAATCACACATATTGGCCGTTCATAAGATATGCAATGAAGAATAGACCCAATAACGCCTGGCGATTTCCTTTTTGGTTCACAACACATATCATGAACTTACTTCCTTAAAACACATGTAAAAACATTGTTTCCTAGGATGAAATCCTCACATCATACCCATACATAATCACAATAACATTCATACGATTATGTTGATGTCTTATATACAAAGTTTAATGGTTAAGCAATAAACCTCATATTGTATTCCTTAATACTATGTCTATCTAGAGTTTTCATGCTTCGCAGTTTTATGTTTTCAATATGCACGACTTGAAAGATACGTTAGGGAATGAAACAGTTCAAGTTAAATATCACTAACATCAAGTGGAAGGATGATGTTGTGGTTGTAGCTCCGTACTTCTTCACTTATTCAAGTCTTCACAATACTTGTAATGTCTCATCCTAATATATTCAATCTAACCTATACGAAGTTGACTCAAGTACATTTAAATCAAGCGACTCTTAAATGAGTTTTGGCTCACTAAAATATGTCAACCAAACTTGACATACCAACGCTTGGTGGGTTCAACCGAGCTATGCTCTAACAATCTCCCCCTTTTCTGGATACTTGTGTTAATAACACTTGTTTTCTCGAAAATAGGTTGAAAAACCTATTTATACAAGTCATTGAGCGCATCCATGATCTCGTAGGAATTGGAGGCAGTTAAGTAGTGGAGAAGTGGGGTTGTGCAGAAGGTGATGACCATCATGTTTCCATTATGTGGGAAGACCGGTCACCCTTTCACCCACTACTCCCTTATTGTTGTTAACCGTCCATCCTTTCCTGACACTTTCTCGTAATGGGCGCTTTGCACGTCGCACACTATAAACTTCCATACCAATACCCCAGTGAGCATCCACCAGTTTGTGACATGTTTGATGTCTCGAGTAAATGGGTCAAGTCGTGGGACTTGCCGCTAAAAACAACACATAGTGCTTTTAGGTAAAATAACAAAATTATTTGTTAATATCGATGTATATAAAGCATCGCTTTTAAACAAGCAGCTGAAAATAATCGATGTTCATGAAGCATTATTATTTCCGAGCTCTTCTAAATTAGTCGCGGAGTTTAATGTCTTAAAAGGAGAGTGACCTCCCTCTTTCAGGGGGTCGGTAGGAGCTACGCACGCATCACAGGGAGTGGCCGGTCAGGAACTGTAAGAGAGTGGCGACTGGTAGCCATTCTAAAATCCTATAGGTTAATCCAGGTTAGATCTGGACCGCTTAAATCAGCTAGACAAGTTGAGTGGCTGGCACGATTTTTCGGCAGTTAATGACTGATGTTGAATCATACAAGTAGCGTGAATGGCCACTTTTGAGTGATCATTTGGGAACCCTATAAATGAGCCATGACTTGGCCAATCATTCCTTGTGAAGGAGGGATGGACGGTGATCACGACATCACCCTGTCGGTCTCTTAAAAATAAATCTAGACCATCTGAATAGGCTAGCGAAGTTGGATGGACGAGATGATTTGCGGCACTTTCTTACTGCAGTCGATTCAAATTAGGGTTTAGAAGCTGTGTGGCCAACCCTATTTTGGCTAATCGATTGAAAGCACTGGACGCTAGTTTGAGCGGGCCGATTGGCCAGAAGCAAAGGCGAGCTGTCGATGAGCATGTTGACGTCTATTGAGCCGCCTAAAATTTGAACTAAGCCATTCAATTTGGCTGGCAAAGATGGACGGTTGTGATCAATTTGCGACAGTAGCACGCTGCCGCAACGCAACTTTAGGGTTTCCAAAATAGCGCGTTCACCCTAGTTTGAGCAAGAAATTTGATGCACTCTTGGCTTACCGTGGGCAGGTCGATCGACCAGGGATGGAGCCCGGTGAACACGCCAACACCTCTTTGATTATTCAAAGGAAGATCTAGACCGTCCAACTAGGCTAGCTAAGTTGGGAAGATGTGATGAATTTGAGACCGTAATTGTCGGTCTTAGCTCATTTGAGCTTTCTTTCAACAACGCGATCACCCTGGTTCTCGCTAAGGATTATGGGTGTTGTGGGTGAACTAAAGGGATTCTGATCGGCAAGGATGCTAGTGGGCCCGTCAGTGGACATTATGGAGGTCGCCTAGTTTTGTTGGGAAGAGGCTAAGCTTGTTGAATTATCTGTCCAAATCGTGTGGCCGTGATTGCTCCTTAAGACTGTCATGGACAGTATAGGTTTTCCTTGAGGAATTTAAGCACGTAGATCGTGCTAACTTTTGATTAAAAGCGCGTTGACATGAAAATCTTTTTTATCAGAGAGTGGTGCAGCCTGTGTGAGTGTTTTCATGAAGATCTCAATACCGACACTTCGGGAAATTCGTGCTACTCCGCTGCGAGTGAACATTAATCGTCATGTCATGCCAATATTGAGAGTTCAGCTGGGGAACATAGCATAGAATAATACTAGGCAGGCAATGCATTAGTGAATAATGCTGGTGGAAAATAAAATTCATAGAATATTTGGGATTATTGCTATGCACCATTCTGGGTGAATTATATATATACAAATATATTGAATTGCTCAATACATCTGTGAGCGAAGAGGTTTATGCACTCATCACTTTCAGGATGAAAACACATTAAAAACAGGGTTTTACAATTTTGACCCTGAACCGAAAACCACCATCAACACTCATATTCCCCATCGGCTTCTCCCCAAAAAGATATATCATTAAGCGCAAGTTTAAGTTAGAACTCTCCCTGAGTATGTTGTCACCCTCTCGCAAGAACAAAAACAAAAAGCAACCTTTACTAGAGAAAGGTTGAATCGATTTTAACTAATGCGTGCCAATAGCGAAAGTTGAAAATCCGAAACACATATGTTTATGCTAAACACAACTCATGTAAACACAAATTGATTCAATACATTGTGAATTTTTACATATGAGTTTCAATCGGAACACCTTATGATCTTTTGATAAAGCCTACCAACATGGGCTAGAACTTAATCCCGCTAAATCAAAAAGTCACACAAACCATAAGGGTTCACATCATATGAGATCGAATATTAAGGTTATGAAAACCGAAATCAGACATCCCATAAACCGAAAACACATAGCAATAATATAGACATTCAAGCACAAGCTATGTAATCGGAAACTATCACAAGAAATATTATAAAATAAAATAATAATTTTATTCATAAATAATTGATAGTTTTATTCAAAAATAGACCTTATACAATAATCGAAGTAAATCAAAAACTGATGTCTATTTTTCTTGAATATAAGAGTCTATTCTTATTTTATGAGCAACTTAGTCCTTTATATCGGTGCTAGAGGAAGGCGGATTATTACTTTCAGTCTTTATCTTGTGAATTTATTCAATTAGGTAACCTTGTTTCTTGCCAGAATTCATTGCAGTTGAAATGTTTTCGTGAAGGGTTCTGCAAGAACATGTAATTTTTCTTTGATTGAACACAAAAGTGTGTGAATACCTCATTACACTGATTTTTTTTCCCAGCATATTCTCTCTTTCCTTCTTGCTAAGCAAATCTCTCTTTTTGATTTTCCTCTTACGTTTCTCAACATCAAGAGGGGGTGCAGGCTTATTCTTAAATATATCTTTCAGATCAAGCACCTTTTCAAGAGAAGACGTCGGATCCTGACTCATAGTTCGGAAAAGGAATGGCCAAATAAGGAGAAGGATCTTTTTATATTTTTCATACTTCCGAAAATATAATATTCATATAAATACTAATATGTTAAGTATATTTTTCAATTACTATATTTTATTCCCATAATCTACATAAGAGTGCCTTGATTTTTGCTTCCTCACACACAAATTCGGCACACAAGGTGAGGATGTAATTCTAATACCGATTAGGTGGTATTAGTATGAGATTTTTTCTTATTATGGGATTTGGAACAACCAGTGTGTCCTTGATCTAGTATTATATGAAAAAATCTTTTTTTGTTACCTCTGTAGATGGTATATTTTCGACAAAGGCTAAAATTGTAAACCCATAATTATACAAACCTCTGATCCAGCAATCAGACGTGAATATCGAGACCCGGGTCTCTCATCGAATTCTCTGATTGAGAATACTTTCTCTCAGAGTGCACATAGATATGTAGTCTCACAGCTGGACAACGAGTAGTACTAATTGAGAATACTTTCTCTTAGAGTGCACGAGTAGTACTGAGCACTTCAGTAATTATTTCTATCACGGGATAGACAACTCCCAAAAAACTTGCTCTGCTAGTATAGAGTGATGACGTTTTCAGGATACAAACAACGAGTTTACCCTGGCTATGTAAAAGATATGAAGCTCCAGCAAGTTCATATCAGAATAATTAATGCTCCTAGACAGTTTTCTCTGCTAGTATAAAGTCATAAATTAATTATTCCTAAATTCTTGGATTCATCAGCAGAATTTCTGAAAATATTCAAATATTTTCGCAGATATTTCATTACGCAAACCATGTTTTTTCCCAGCAGAAATCCATGGATTAGTAATAAATATTGGAAGCACGGGCATCAGAGCTGCCTTCTGAGCGAGCCCTGTCTCAAACTTAAATTCTTGGATTCATCCGCAGAATTTCTGAAAGTATTCAAATATTTTCGCAAAATATTTCATTACGCAAACCATGGTCCTTCCCAGCAGAAATCCATGGATTAGTAATAAATATTGGACGCACGGGCATCAGAGCTTCTTTTTGAGCAAGACCTATCTCAAATGGTGCAAGTGTATTCAACAATGGTACATTGATGACCACCGCACGAACGAGTATTTCAAAATACGATGAAACGATGAACCTATGCAAAATAGAATGAAAAATAACAAATAAATAAAAATTGACCATGGCGCTGGGAGCATGGACCCACTGACCGACCGACTGTGCCGTGGTCAATCCCACGTCAGTTTCATATTTTTATCATATTTTTGTTGTTTTTCCTGAGTTTATGAAAAACCCTTTCATTTGAACGGATATCCTTTGTTTTGAGGAAACTCCTCAATTTCGTGGTGCTTCATTCACGCGGAGGAAATAATATAAAATTAGGGAAAAACGTGATGGGCGTGAGCATTGGCCAACCGGCCCCACACCTCATGATTCTTCATTATTTTATTATTCTTTCCCTAATTTCATGAAAACTCCTTAATTTCATGATATTTCCTTGGTCCTATGAAAAATAATAAAAATTAGGGAAACCCGTGTGCACGGGCCATGGACGGTCGGCCAAACCCAAGATGACTCACATGTCCCACTCTTTTATTAGCATATTTTTCATGTTTTCATAATCCCATGAAAATTCCTTGATTTCATGATATTTCCTTCAAATCATGAAATAATGCATAAAATAGGGAAAACGCACGGGACCGGGCCCTGGCCGGCCAGTCATGCTCCAAGCCGGTCCCACACGTCCCTTATTTTATTATTTTTTATTTTTTATGTTTCCCTCATCTCATGGAAACTCCTTGATTTCAACAAACCTCTTTAATTTTAGCAAAACTCATTCGTTTTAACATATTTCCCTAAAATCATGAAAAATATTACAAAATTATGGAAAACATGTGGGATGGCTCCCTTGGACGGCCAGCCTTTCCCATGGTCATGATTGGTCCCATACTCCATAATATTTTCACTTTTTAATTATTTTCCTTCATCCGATGAAGTTTTGACGGTTTTATCAGAAAACCCTAATTTTGTCATATTTTCTCAAATGGTCGCTCAAACGAGCACCAGAAAATATCAAAATTCTCAGGACTGAAACACGGACGTCTCAATGATGAAAGCATGTTACCTTGACCGACCAGGGTTATATTTTTGGCTCTCAATGAGCCAGTCCCACGTGTTTCTCACAATCTGACCTAATTTGCACAATTGCGCGTATTGGGTCCTAAACTCTCCGAATAATTTCATAATTTGACGGAGCGATCATCATTTGATCCCGTGACCACCCAGGGCCGGTTTCATGACCCCTTGGTCGGTCCCTCACCTTTTCATAATTAATTAGGTTTTATCACCTAATGCTGAACCCAGCAGTAATTCAGTAAATGATTAAACCAGCATTTAATCATTCTTTCAACAACTCACCAACTCTTCAAAGAGGTATTGGTTTTTGCTCACGTGAGCATATGAGAATTTCATGGTCGATGCACGGTCCCATGAAGCCGGTTCTCCTTCATTCCATGGTAAATTTTCCAATAAACTATCAATTGATCAAATTAGGGTTTTTGAATCCAAGGATCATGATTCAAGATTCAAACACTAATAATTTTGTAATGATCTCATGATCAATATTCTTATTAATTATGCTCGATTCAACTACCAGCGCTTTAATTAATATTTTATTTTGGTCACGCTGCCAATGATTTATCAGACGAGCAACACTTGCTCAGATGAGCAATATTTACTCAAGTCAAGGAATATTGGTTCAACTATCAATATTCAACAAATTATCGAGCAACACTCGCTCACCTCAACGTGAGGATCCTATCACTGTATCAGCATACGCGTTCAATTCATGGGTTGCAGAACATTTCACAAAATCATGTTTAACTCAGCAAATACGTGGACTCATGGTCCCATGAAGTCATGAAATCAACAACTGACTAAATTAACCACGAGGCATCAATCGTGTCACTTGGGGGGATATCAACTAGGGTTTTGGTATGGCGGTCTACGGCACGTGTGTTCAAACACACTATGGAATGTGAGCAAGTCGTGCAATCAGTTGAAGGAATCAGCAAAATAGTGGGAGGAAAATTAACCAAGTCCCCTCACGATGAGTAATTGGTTTAACACGATTTCCCACTTTCCCACTCTTCGATTCCAGCAAACTGTCACACTTCATAGGATCATGGTGTTTTCATCTCCGACATTATATAATGTCTCTGAATCCTGATTGAATGAAGAACATTCGAAGAGTTTTCAAACATTCGAACAACAACCCTTTGAACCAGCAATTTCTCATCAAAGTTCATACATGCGCTCTTTTGTCTACACGAACTCACAGAAATTACTCTCAATCAGGCAAGATTCAATCATTCAGAGAATTTTCACGCTGAAATTACAACACACCTATAATCTCAGATCATCATTGATCTCACACATTTCTCAGCTTCCCTCCTACAGATCAACCCATCTTCTCTTGTGACCGAATTTACTCTGGAACGGCCATTGTCTTGGTTTAGGCCGGAGTAATACAGATTGGTCTCTCAAACTTAAAGCACCCCCTTCATATTGATGCATCTGTGTGAGATTGAACATTTCGCTCGGTTCAAGGAATCTCCTCCGCACGATCGTCCTTAATTCCGCAAAAACCAGCAAATTGTTTTTCCCCATCTACAGATTGGCGACCATAGTGGGAGATCATTCTCTCGGTTGCAATCTCTCATTTTCACAAGATGGTTGATCTTAGGTCAGGATCGGTCACAAATCCCGACGCAAATATTGCTAGCACTAGCAATAATGAAGACATCTCGGAAACTATTCCAGCCACTAACAATGATGGTGGTAACATCACTCCTCCTCACGCCAACGCGGAAGCTCATCCTTTGTTCGGCCGACATCCCGAAGAAGTCAGAGGAAATCCGCAACCTTCCCTCGCTGACCTCATCAAAGCGCAAGAAACTCTTGCAAAGAATCAGACGGGCATGGCTGCAGCGCAACAAAAGCTATTTGATCACTTGAAGACTCTTATTGACAAGCTGTCAGAGAAAATTCCAGACAAAGGGAAAGAGAAGGAGAAATCCTCAGATGCTGCTGACCCTGAGGTAATTCCAATTCACACCGTGAATGGTGATAAAACCAACAAAGCTACATGCAATTCATCAGCAAAAGAGTCATCAAGCTTCATCACTTGGGAATACTTGGAGCTCCTTCTGGAGAATCATGGAAAAGAAAAGACATCACATGTCCATCGTCACCATCCTCCTTATCCTGCTGCTACACAAAGGACTCCACTTCCTAAAGATTGTACCTCTCCAACTTTTACCTTGTATGATGGAACCGTAAATGCTAGAGAATGTCTCTCTCCCTTAATTGAATCTCTAGGAGAACATGAACATAACCATGTCGTTCACCTCAAGGAATTCTCAAAGTCCTTGAAAGGAAGAGAATACACCTGGTATAACAATATCGCGCCAGGGACCATCAAAAATTGGGGAGAAATGATTAACGCCTTTTACAGAAAATTCTTCTTTGTGTCAGAGAAAATCACCCTCTCTGACCTTGGAAGGATGTTTCAAAGAATTGGTGAAAACCCCAACGATTTTGTAAAAATATTCAGGATCCAAGCCTTGGATTGTCATGATCCAAATGTCACAGAGCAACAACTTGTGGAACTGTGCATCAACGGTATGCTCCCATTCTACAGAGCATTGCTGGAGAATCTTCGATTCCAAACTTTCTCAGAGCTCCACGAAGCCGCGAAGAGATCAGCAACCACTGCACCAGCTCTATTAGAAAGAACGAAATCCACAAAGGCTGAAGAAGCATGAGACACTCGAGGAAGCAGACGTCTAATCAACAAGCAGTACAACCTGCAACCTTTTGAAAATTCTATCGCAGAAGGGAGAAAACGGAAGGCTGAATAACAGCACAAGCATACTTCTTTCACCCCTTCAAAGGCACAAAGGAAGGATGACATAAGGCTCCTCCCCATCATGCAGAAGATCCGGAAGCACCTGATTTTCCCTGCTCCATTGAAGAAGTCATCGATTTGCTGGAGGCCTGGATTCAAGACGGTGCATTCAAGTTGCCATATGTCAGGAAAAAATTAGCCGAAGAGGCGAAGGAAAATCCTCGATACAGTCGATTCCATAGATTTATCGGTCACCCCACCAGCGCTTGCAAGACTTTGAAACGCATATTCAAAGAGAAGGTCGAGTCAGGAGAACTTAATCTTGGAACCGAAAGGGTGCACAGAGATCCCTTCCTAGTCAGAACTTTGTCCATATCTGAAGCACCAGTCAAAGAAGTAGTTCAGTCATAATAGAGCATATCTGCGAATTACTTTATCTATCAAAGGCGCAAAGGGGAGATATGTTTATGGCTTTGAATCATATAGTTTCTGGAAAACGCTTGAATATACTTCCCGAAACTTCAGCCACTGACAAAGAAATATATGACTGGGGACTTCTCACCACAGTACATGTCAAAGGAAACGAATTCAAAAGGACGTTTGTTGATGTTGGTACTTCTGTCAACATCATTCCTTTGAAGACTCTTAGAGCTGCCGACATTACTCGACATGAGGCTGCTCATGCTCCCACAATAATTAGAGATCATGAAGAAATTCTTAGGGATGCATACGGCTTCATCAATCTCAAAGTTGTGAAAGGTTCGACCTATACTGAGACCAAATTTTACATAATCCGGGAAAACCCTGGATATGACATGATTCTTGGACGCACATGGATCCACAATGGAAAAGTTGCACCAACCCCTTCGGTTGTACTTTCATCAGCTGAAGAAACCTCTGACTCAAAATAAAAAATAGAAGATATCTCGCCATTTGAATATCTAGAGGATGGCAAAGCCTTGACAGAACTTGCACAGAATTATAAGGAGCATCCAAATGCTTTTTTCAAGAGATTCCACACTCAGGAAAGTCCTATTCCTTCTCATGTGCCCATATCGTCAGTTTTCAAATATGCTCATTTGGTTTGAGGGCTTCACTCAAAAAATGATTTAGCAATTGCAAAATGCTATGCGTGGATCATCGCACCACAACAATATTTTACCCAATGGCTGAATCCATAGACTCTTCAAGTTGATCATCCAATCAGGCGATTCATTATAGAAGACGCGGCTAAACATGACAGATAATATGAGGGATGCTCCCTTTTGCACGAGTGTCCATATGTTCCACAGCCCTGGAGTCACATTGATCGAAGGATTCCAAATCAACAGAAGATACTCAAGGCACAGGTTGCAAAGCCAAACAAGTTCAAGGAAGGAGATTTGGTTATCAAGGAAACTAAACGGGATCTCCATTCTGCAAGGAACTCCAATTGGGAAGGAACGTTTATGATCTCTAAGTCCATGATCGGAGGATATTACAAACTGATCAACACGGATGGACGAAACCTACCAGTAATCCATGAGAATTGGCTTAAGGTGTTTGTCTGAAATTATGGGGTCGAGGTATTGGACACTTGAGCATGCATGACGTTTGGATTTGGAATTTTAGGATTTTCTTTCATTGTATTTCAATTCCTCCAAAACGTTTGCAACACTTGCAATCAGTAATTGAATTCAACAATTTATCAAAAATTCAGTTCATATTTCTTCAAAGAAAATCTCTATCAAATCCAAAAGAAAATCCTTAACCATCTAACATTCCAAAACCATGATATCAAAACCCAAATAAAACCTCACATCTCTCAGAAATTCATAAGTTCAAGAGATCATGCAAATCAGAGAAAATCAGCAAAGAAAGATTTTTGCGCCTCTGCATCCTTCAAAGCCTGTAAAGCCTCATTTTCCTTGTTCATCTCTTCAATCAACCTGGCGATCTTGTCTTCCTTCTCCATCACATCATCATTGGGAAAGGGTATGTTATTTTCACATGAATCCTTAATAGCGTTTATCTTCTTACGAAGCCACTTCACGTTGAAGCCAAGTCTCTCAGAATTCTCCAAGTTGAACTCCCAATCAAAGAGTACATTTGGAGTTACAACATTTCTGGCTCTAGTGCATATGTCGCTTACAACATGCAAGAGTACACCTTCCTGCATTATTAAAGCATAAGCACGCCCAGGGTTCCTGACAACAATTACATGGCCAAATTTCTCTCATATTTTCTTGTACAAACCCGCATATCCAATAGGAACGCTGAATCCACCAACTAACTCATGATATGGGAGTGAGGCATCGAATGTAGGATTAAAAGAAACTCCTTCGTTTGGGTATTCATGCACGATTATACGGTTTTCAACTACTGGAGAACTTTCTACAATCAGAGCAGCAGTTTCTTCAGTATCCTCTGCTGACGTCCTGGGTTCTTCTATCACTGAAGCAACAACAATATGGGTCTCCACGGTTTCATCAATGATGCTTTCATGACTTTGAAGTGCATAGATAGTTTCCTCCTTATCAAAAACTTTATGGTTGCTCGTTTCGTCATTTTGGGTTCCTTCATTCACAACTTCGGTATTTTCCACCTGATACGGAGATTACATGAGATTAGGATCATCAAAACATGAAACCAAAAGAAACCATGAACTACAACATGAAAGTGGTTTAATATTATCAAAGCACTTCATTATACATGCTCGGTGTCAGCAAACAATGTGGAAGCCACAAGAAGTACGTTTTACAACAAGTCCGTCTGTTCAGATTTTACACTGCACTGTACTAAAATACGAACTGGGAGAAATTGGTGAAGAATCAATGGTTGATTTATACTCCATTCTATTCGTATTGGTTTCTCCTACAACATGTCAAAATTTCATAGCAATCGGACGAACAAGAAAAACAATATGGTCGAAACTCGGAACTACACGACATCTGAAAAAGTTCTGAAAGTCTCCTGGAAGTTCACTATTTTGCCTTTTTCAGACCTTTAACATACACAAAAATTAAAAATATTCTTTACTAAAGCTTGTAAATTTCCGAGGCTTGAACATGCATATGCAGATCATCAAAATCTGACATCAGGCGAGGATTCTATGATGTTTTTCCTAAAATGCTGAGTTCTGAATTTTTCTGATGTATTTTCGACAAAACGTGTCATATATTCACATACATTCTCATTCATTCACTCATGGGTCAGAAAGTTTATACTTCTATGGGTGAAATACAAGAGAAATACTTACTGGGGTAGTCTCTGAAGTGTTAAATGAACCAGAATTGCTCACGCCGGCGTCAACAACAACATTGTTCTCATTCGGTTCTTGACTTTGGGAGCTCTCTTTATCACCATCCTTCGAGAAAGCATCGATAGTATTCTCCACATCCATGGAGTCATCCTCCTGGACATATCCCCAGCAATCAGCGTTTCATTCATAAGGCGCCATTTATTGATATGGGAAGAGATACTTACAATTTCTTCATCACTCAAGTCAGAAATTGTTTGCTCATGAGCAGAGAAACGAAGTCCATCAATACTTGACGGAGCTAAGTTCTGCAACGAAATAACAATATCAGGTGCGTGATCCTAATTATACGGCCGAGAAAGGGTCATAACAAGGAGAGTACTGGAAACTCACCAAAGCACCAGCTGGGGACTTTATAGTATTGGGTAGTAGCTTATAACTCTTGTGCCTGCCTTCTCCGCCATGAACGACAGCTTCGGTTTTTAAGAAATCTACACAGATTCGAGGTCTTACAATACGATCGTCCTGTGGCAAATTCCAGTAGCAAATTCCAGTATCAAAATCAGAATACAACTGTTATGATTTAATGAAGATTATATAACAAAGCGTACCTGGGAGCATCCTGGAGGCGATTTTCGCTTATCACCAGAGAGATACTTCAATCTCGGTCGATTAGAAATCAACTCATCAAAAGGACTATTTTTTACTAGAGGCTAACCGACCATCACGTATTCATGCAATCGCTCATATTGATCATCCCAAAATCCTGCATAACCCGGAGTTACATAGGCGAATCTATCAGAGCAAGGAAACCAGTATTGACTTCCTTTCACATGGGTATGGTCTAAACGAATCATGAGCTGCTCAACTAATGGTTTCCTTCTCCGAATAGTTGGAACGCACTGGTCCATCCCCATTTGTCGAGCCGCTCTATCAATATTATACTCTTCCACTAAAAATTCTCCGTATGAGACTGACAACAGATGACCATGGGTGCAACTCAACATGAAGGACCTCTCACCATCGCTCAGATCTGCACCGGACGACAAACTAGTGCTCTCCCCAGTGTTAAAAGTCATCGGTTGGGAGATATAAGAAGGCACTAACACCCAAGGATGAAAAGTGAATTCAGATTCATCATCCAACACGTCAATAAGGTGCGCCTTGCACCGAGGATGCTTTGTGGACCAACGCATGATTCTAGCATTGTCTTTCTCAGGGAAAATATGGCGAGCATCAGCATTCAGTCCTTGCAAAATATTACGAGGAATGGGTGCATAATTCTTGAAGTGTTCCCACATCAGAGCTTGAAGAAACATCGTGTTAGCATAACATTCAATATTCATGAAGTTATTTGACACATTGGAGTCTATAACCAAAGAATCTAAGTTGTAATACAAGGATCCCAAGAACAAGCTACCTATTGGGAGTTGCTCTCCTTGAGCCATATTAATATCAAAGGGAATCACGAAAGGCTTCAACAAGTTTCCGCTATCTTCAAAGACATCTCTGGAAAACCATAAACACAAGAAAGAAGCAATGGGTAACATACCGTCGATAGGTTTATCATAAACCTCGTCTTTGGGCCACCACCGTGTCAACCATAGAGCATATCATCCTTTACTACCATCCTTATTTGCTACCTCCATTGCAGCTATCAAGACATGAGAAACGACAGTCTCCTCATCTGAAAGATCCCCAGGAAGATTACCTGTGATTGGGAGATGCATCAAAGCTTCCACGTCTTCCAGGGTAATGGTAAACTCTCCCCGTCTGCATATGAAGGTTTGAGTAGGAACACCAGCGAGCAAGAAGAGCTACAATACTTCTCGCGTCGTGATAGATAAATAACTCCCCAGAAGCTTGAATAGCTCTTGTCACCTGCGCCTGATCGAGCATAGTCCTCATATGAGGAAAACCCAGCATATGCCTCTCCCATCCAGCAAACTTCTCCAAAGGTCGACGAGAAAGCTTAAATTCTATAATTGATGCAAGGAAGACCCACGTTCAAGACAAAATCGGATGACTGTCTTGGGAGTCACGAATTTCTTCTGAGTGACAGTCCTGGGATTTATCAGCAGACGATACGCTGGAGATTTCAAATGTTTTTCAGCTCCTGAAGGATCTTCCTCAAAAAATGCATCATCAATATTCGGGACATTTTTAATCCCAGGGATTTCATCTTCATCTTCACCAACGGAAGTTTCATCTGTGCATGTTTCATCTCTGGAGATGTCATCATCAACATGCGTTTCATCTCTTGAAGTGTCGTTAACTTGAGAGCTGGTCATATTTACGAAATAGATGCAAAATGCACATCACATTCTACTTCAGTACATTATCCGAAATTGGAGGAATACTAGCGTCTAACGGTAACTCTTAACTCTTACCTTTTTACGCTTCCACTAAACAGCAGTGAGAGTAATGCTAGAGTTAATGCTCCAAAAAACGTCTGTTTCTTCAAGACCTACAAAAGACGTTCAAAAACTCAGATTTTTCATAAAATCATGAACTTTTCTACTGAGTGAACATTCACCATAGAATTATGGAAACTAAAACATTATTTCATCATAAATAATTTTATCTCTAAGCAACATCACACAAAACTCAAGTTTTGATTTTAGAGGAACAATATATATTTGCATACATATACATAAACAGAACGTTTATTTACTCACGTAAATAAATGAATATTTTTCAACGTGAGCCAAGCTCACAAAAATAAATTGTGGATACTCCACGGTTTCAAAAAAAAAAACTTTTCCATGAACCGAACATGGTTTTACAAAAACTCTTTTCCTTCGTGCCGTCATACGTATTTGAAGCGAAGGTTTATTTCAATTCCGTGAAAACTCACGCATTACATGGTAAAGTTTTACATGAAAGCTCATACACAAAATTTTATCACTGGACAAAAGTTCATATATACATAAAGAGGAGAACTCGCTTCTCCGCATCATCGTTATTCTTTAAAACGAAGATTTTACTACGGTTTTGTGAAAATTTCACTTTTTGTGATAAAACTTTGGGTCATGTGAAATCTCATCAACATAGTTTCATCACTGAACTTACATATTCATATATGAAGGAAAACCTCTCCTAAATCATGGATTATTACTAGTTTTCAAAAACTAACGATCAAACGAACAAACGTTTTCAAAAACGAAGGTTTTCGACGAAACCCACACTCATATATACACGGGTATATAATTTTATCATGAAAAATATGTGAACAACCCATATAACTCATGAGCATCAGCAAAAAAAAAAAAAAAAAAAAGTTCGAAGCATACCTGTCGGCGCCGGACGGAAATTGGCTGATGGTGGCTACGGCGACGTCGGACGGTGGTGCTCCGGCGAAATTTCCTGCTCCTCTTGATGATGGCATGAAGGTGATGAGGTGATGAAGCTCTGGTCATGCGGGAAAATTAAAAAAAAAGGGGAGCAATTCCTTTTATATCAAACTTTATTTACAAAACCTAATTTTCCAAGGATTTCCTTACTAGGCCCGGCCCGCGAATCCTGAACGACCAAGATCACGTCATCCAAATCAGCGGTTCAACACCAAATGGTGCTCATCAAACGACATTCTATCATGATACTGGAACCATCTTTCAAGTCATGGTACGCTCGTACGATCGAAATATCGGTAACATCTTAACTTACGACTGAGTTCAATTACTTGTATTGTTATGACCGGAAAATCACCATTCAATGCTGACTGAGGAACACAGCTTTCCTCACTAAGCAGGGGACTTAATGTAGATGGTGGATTTTCGACAAAGGCTAAAATCGTAAACCCATAATTATACAAACCTCTGATCCAGCAATCAGACGTGAATATCGAGACCCGGGTCTCTCATTGAATTCTCTGATTGAGAATACTTTCTCTCAGAGTGCACATAGATATATAGTCTCACAGCTGGACAACGCCATATCTCACGAGTAGTACTGAGCACTTCAGTAATTATTTCTATCACGGGATGGACAACTCCCAAACAATTTGCTCTGCTAGTATACAGTGATGACTTTTTCAGGATACAAATAACGAGTTTACCCTGGCTATGTAAAACATATAAAGCTCCAGCAAGTTCATATCAGAATAATTAATGCTCCTAGACAGTTTTACCTGCTAGTATAAAGTCATAAATTAATTATTCTTAAATTCTTGGATTCATCCGCAGAATTTCTGAAAATATTCAAATATTTTCGCAGATATTTCATTAAGCAAACCATGGTTCTTCCCAGCAGAAATCCATGGATTAGTAATAAATATTGGACTCACGGGCATCAGAGCTTCCTTCTGAGCGAGCCCTATCTCAAACTTAAATTCTTGGATTCATCCGCAGAATTTCTGAAAGTATTCAAATATTTTCGCAAAATATTTCATTACGCAAACCATGGTCCTTCCCAGCAGAAATTCATGGATTAGTAATAAATATTGGATGCACGGGCATCAGAGCTACCTTCTGAGCGAGCCCTGTCTCAAACTTAAATTTTTGGATTCATCCGCAGAATTTCTGAGAGTATTCACATATTTTCGCAAAATATTTCATTACGCAAACCATGGTCCTTCCCAGCAGAAATCCATGGATTAGTAATAAATATTGGACGCACGGGCATCAGAGTTGTTTTTTTGAGCAAGCCCTGTCTCATATGGTGTAAGTGTATTCAACAATGGTACATTAATGACCACCGCACGAACGAGTATTTCAAAATACGATGAAACGATGAACCTATGCAAAATAGGATGAAAAATAACAAATAAATAAAAATTAACCAAGGCGCTGGGAGCATGGACCCACTGACTGGCCTATTGTGCCGTGGTCAATCCCACGTCAGTTTCATATTTTTATCATATTTTTGTTGTTTTTCCTGAGTTTATGAAAAACCCTTTTATTTGAACGGATATCCTTTGTTTTGAGGAAACTCCTCAATTTCGTGGTGCTTCCTTCACGCGGAGGAAATAATATAAAATTAGGGAAAAAACGTGATGGGCGTGACTATTGGCCAACCGGCCATGCCTTGGTCCCATTCGGCCCCACAACTCATGATTCCTCATTATTTTATTATTATTTCCTTAATTTCTTGAAAACTCCTTAAACTCATGATATTTCCTTGGTCCCATGAAAAATAATAAAAATTAGGGAAACCTGTGTGCACGCCATGGACGGTCGGCCAAACCCTAGATGGCTCACGCGTCCCACTCTTTTATTAGCATATTTTTCATGTTTTCATAATCCCATGAAAATTCCTTCAAATTATGAAAATTCCTTCAAATCATGAAATAATGCATAAAATAGGGAAAACGCACGGGACCGGGCCCTGGCCGGCCAGTCATGCTCCAAGACGGTCCCACACGCCCACACGTCCCTTATTTTATTATTTATGATTTTTTATGTTTCCCTCATCTCATGGAAACTCCTTGATTTCAACAAAACTCTTTAATTTTAGCAAAACTCCTTCGTTTTATCATATTTCCCTAAAATCATGAAAAATATTACAAAATTATGGAAAACATGTGGGATGGCTCCCTTGGCCGGACAGCCTTGCCCACGGTCATGATTGGTCCCACAATCCATAATATTTTCACTTTTTCATTATTTTCCTTCATCCGATGAAGTTTTGACGGTTTTATCAGAAAACCATAATTTTGTCATATTTTCTCAAATGGTCGCTCAAACGAGCACCAGAAAATATCAAAATTCTCAGGACTGAAACACGGACATCTCAACGAAGAAAGCATGTTACCTTGACCGACCAGGGTTAGCTTTTTGGCTCGTAATGAGCCAGTCCCACGTGTTTCTCATAATATGACCTAATTTGCACAATTGCGCGTATTGGGTCCTAAACTCTCCGAATAATTTCAGAATTTGACGGAGCGATCATCATTTGATCCCATGACCACCCAAGGCCGTTTTCATGACCCCTTGGTCGGTCCCTCACCTTTTCATAATTAATTAGGTTTTATCACCTAATGCTGAACCCAGCCGTAATTCAGTAAATGATTAAACCAGCATTTAATCATTCTTTCAACAACTCACCAACTCTTTAAAGAGGTATTGGTTTTTGCTCACGTGAGCATATGAGAATTTCATGGTCGGTCCACGGTCCCATGAAGCTGGTTCTCCTTCATTCCATGGTTAATTTTCAAATAAACTATCAATTGGTCATCAATTAGGGTTTTTGAATCCAAGGATCATGATTCAAGATTCAAACACTAATAATTTTGCAATGATCTCATGATCAATATTCTTATTAATTATGCTTGGTTCAACTACCATCGCTTTAATTAATATTTATTTTGGTCACGCTGCCAATAATTCATCAGACGAGCAACACTTGATCAGATGAGCAATATTTACTCAAGTCAAGGAATATTGGTTCAACTATCAATATTCAACAAATTATCGAGCAACACTCGCTCACCTCAACGTGAGGATCCTATCACTGTCTCAGCAGATACGTTCAATTCATGAGTTGTAGAACATTTCACAAAATCATGTTTAACTCAGCAAATACGTGGACTCATGGTCCCACGAAGTCATGAAATCAACAACTGACTAAATTAACCACGAGGCATCAATCGTGTCACTTGGGGGGATATCAACTAGGATTTTGGTCAGGCGGTCTACGGTACGTGTGTTCAAACACACGATGGAATGTGAGAAAGTCGTACAATTAGTTGAAGGAAACAGCAAAATAGTGGGTGGAAAATTAACCAAGTCTTCGCACGATGAGTAATTGGTTTAACACGATTTCCCACTTTCCCAATATTTGATTACAGCAAACTTTCACACTTCATGGGATCATGGTGTTTTCATCTCCGGTATTATATAATGTCTTTGAATCCTGATTGAAAGAAGAACATTCGAAGAGTTTTCAAACATTCGAACAACAACCCTCTGAACCAGCAATTTCTCATCAAAGTTCATACATGCGCTCTTTTGTCTACACGAACTCACAGAAATTACTCTCAATCAGGCAAGATTCAACCATTCAGAGCATTTTCATGCTGAAATTACAACACACCTACAATCTTAGATCATCATTGATCTCACACATTTTTCAGCTTCCCTCCTACAGATCAACCCATCTTCTATTGTGACCGAATTTACTCTGGAACGGCCATTGTCTTGGTTTAGGCCGGAGTACTACAGAGTGGTCTCTCGAACTTAAAGTACCCCCTTCATAGCGGTGCATCTGTGTGAGGTTGAACATTTCCCTCGGTTCAAGGAATCTCCTATGCACGGTCGTCCTTAATTACGCAAAAACCAGCAAATCATTTTTCCCCATCTACAACCTCGAATTAACGAAGTTTCTTGAGATTGGTTGGAGTTGCACACGCACCTTTTAGCAATCCTGTTTTTTGAGACAGTTTTACACTTTGTCTTATTTTTTTGAGACAGTTTTACCTTTTAGCACCTTTTACCATCAGATGATTTTTCAATATCGGAAGACATGTCCATTTTTAAAATGGTTAAATCACTAATGGAGGAATAGGTGTTGATGGTGGATTTTAGTTCAGGGTTAAAGTTGTAAATCCAATATTTTGTACAAGCCGTCCTGTAGAGGATAAGGCCATTTGATAAGTGATGAATAATTCTATGCTTTATTAATTCAACTAGAATGGAGCATTTAGCAACAATCCCCCGAATATTCTGTGAATTTTAGCATTATTGATTAATAAATAAAACGCCTTGTATTTCTTGTGCTGTTCCTAGCAGGACTCTTATTGTTGGTGCGGCATGATGACTGATTGTTACTCGCAGCAGAGTAGCATGAATATCCAAGTACCAACAATGAGGCATGCACGAAATTCCCGTACAGGATGTAACTCTCGGTGTGTTATACTAGCCCGATTGAGCATGTAACTCTCGGTGTGTTATACTAGCCCGATGGAGCGTCTAGACTGTCCATAGCAGTCTAGAAATGATCACGATCATCCAAATTCACCAGCATGATTGGATGGTCCAGATCGAATCCAATACCCCCAAGCAGGAACTGGAATATTCACTGCCGACCCAACGCGGGCCCCACATGGTCGGCCTCCCCAAAAGGGGTGTCATAGCTTGCTAAACCGTCCAAACCAAGCAGAATGGAAAAGAAACCCTAAATTAGGGTTTGCGGCACATTACATGTGTCGCAAAATGATCTCAACCATCCATCTTCGCGGGCATAGATGGAGGGTGTAGATGAAGATTCAAAGGGCTCGGAGCATGTCAACACAATCATCGTGGGCCCGTCTATACACATCACCAGTCGGTCAGGACCAGGCATTGTTAGTTGTCCCAATTCTTGCGCACAAAACATAGCATGACGCATGACCATCCAAAGCCCTAATTAGGGTTTGTATTGATCACGAGCGTCCGTTTTCTCCTGATCGAATGATGAGCTTAGGAGACAACTGAGCAGGTCAAGTGAGCATCAACATGATCACCGTGGAACCATCTATCTCCTCACCCGACCGAACAAGGCATACCATGCCTGGTTTCTCCAAATCGCACGCCCAAACTAGCGTGGTCACGCATCCCAAATCACAAACTGATCTCGACCAGTCAACTTCGCCAGACAAATTGAGTGACTTAGATCACGTTTCCATGGGACAGTCAGGTATAGGCGTGAATATCAGCCTACCACCTACACGCCAGACTAATCGGCCGAGACCGACCAAGCTTGGTCATCTCGAAACGCGCGCCTTGAAGGTGGCATACCGCGCCCTTTAGGAATCCTTTGCGGCATAGGATTTCTGTCACAAATCGATCTCATCCACTCAACTTCACCGGTAAATTTGGGTGGCCTAGATCAAACCTTCGTGGGGAAGTGAATCATGGACATGGACATCAGTATGCCATCTACAAGCATGCATGATCAGTCCTCCATGAAACGTCTCCCAGGCTTGGATTCGACCAAGCTGAAAGAGTGCACTCGCACAACTCCTAAACCCTAATCTGATGGTCACAGATGTGGGTCGCAAGTCATCTTGTCCGTCGAACTTTGCCAGCCTGGACGGATGACCTAGGATAGGAGTTAGGCGACCAGTGAGGTATCACCGTGATCACAGTCTTCCACTCTACCACACCATGTAGTTGGCCAAGGGAGGGCTTGCTAGCGCATCTTCCAAACCATCACATAAAGTAGGCAGGGCATAATGCTCAACAACGATGCTTCCTATATGCCGAATACATTCGGGGCATAACATGCATAGAATACACATGATGCTTTACAAGTATCGGCTTCCTAAATAACTTTGTTATTTAACTAGCATTACATGCTACCTTCTGTGGGTCCCACGATCCACACACTCGAGACATCAATCATGTCACAAACTGGGGGATACATACGGGGGTATTAGTCTGGCGGTTTACAGCATTCAGCGTGCAACACGCCATCACAAGAACGTGTCAGGAATACATGTACGGTTAATGATGATAGGAGAAGTGGGCAAGATTGATCGTGTGACACTAACACACAACTCCACTTCCTCCAATTCCCACGAGAGACGTGAATAAGGCTCAAATGACTTGTATAAATAGGTTCTCCTCCCTATTTTCATAAGAGAACACAACACAGAAACCAAGTGTTAATACGAAGAGTATTCAAACACCCAGAGCCTGCTTGCATTAATCGTAAGCCTGCTCACCTTTCTGTTACAAGTCATAAACAGCCTACACCTTCACAATCTCAACACCTTCTTCGCTTCCCTCCCTAAGATCAACCCCATCTCCTTCAATTTGTGAATGAAACAAGTCTGGAATGACCATTTCTTGGTTTAGTCCAGAATTGTATAGATTTATCTCTCGAATCAAAAGCACTCCCGTTCAGTGCATTTGTTTAGGGTTCAGATTCACTTCTCATCCACACACCCCAAATTACCAAAACTAGCAGAAGTAGTTTTCACCCATACACAATTGGCGACCGCAATGGGAGATTAATCTCTCGGTTACAATATCAATTTCCAATTCCCAATTTCATCTTTCAATACCCGATTCAATTTTCGCAATTTCAAGGGGATAGATCTTAGAACAAATTCAATCAGCAATTCATTTCAATATGGTGGGACTCAGGTATGGATCAGCAATTAATTCTGATGGAGCTAGTGTGGATAACATTCCCGGTGTCGATGTACATGTCAGTGGAGCTAATGTGGTCAATACATCTCGTGGATCTGTCACTTCTATCATCAACACTAGTGGAGCAGGAGATATTCCAGTAGGTGTAACGCCTCCCATCACCAGAGCCAGAGCAGCCGCAAAACCTAGTATCTCCTCAAGTATAACGCCTCTGGTGGTTGTACGCGTGTCGTGACCACAACAAAATAATTAATACTTTACTACCTAATTAAAGAATAATATAGGGTAGTCAAGGTCGATCCCACGAGGAGCAAGAGATTCTAGTTGTAAAATTGTCATAAAAAGGGGGGTATTGGTTGTAAAATTTATAAAGCAAAAGAAATAAACAAGGTAATTAAAAGTGTAAGTTGAAATCAATAAGAGAAAATAGATCAAGGAATCCTTCTTCGCTGCAAAACAATGATTAAAGTTATGTTCTTTTCCACTTGTTATTAGTCATAGATTATCACCAACCGTAGGTATAGCAGCTAGATCAGTGCTAACCCCAAAATCCCTAATTTCACCGGATACGGAAGTTCTCGCCTACCGGATTCTATTCACCAAACCACCTAGTAGTAGATCACCCAAGATGTAATTTAGTTAAACGCATTAAGATTCATGAATTTATTAGGTTGATATTAGTAGTTAAACTCTTAGATCAAGGTCCACTTGCTAACGTTGTTTTTACACACAATTGCTCCACGGAATCCCTCCGCAAGGTCTTGTGTTTTCTACTTATGTAAATAGTCAAGAAACGATTACTTATCCCCTAACTTTCACTAGCTTTAGCTTAATTAACAAATCAATTTAGTTGGCCACCCAAACGACCTATCAATCAAACATAAATACTAATATTAGTAAAAACAATCGATAATCATATGAAAAACTTCAAAGTAGAATTGAAACAAAACTCAAACCATATGTTAAGAACTAAGAATTCATCCTCAATCAATAAGAAAATTAGCTACTCATAATTTGGAGTTCACACAATAATAATAATAAAGGAAGAAAGAAAAACTTATTGAAAAGATGATGGTTGCTCTTTCCTCCAATCCTTGTGCACTTTAACTCCTTCTCCAAAGTAGATGTGTGTAAAAAGTTGCAGAGAACTCTCTTATTTATAGGCTTCAATACTCTCCATATCTTTGTAGGAAAAGAATCCTCATTCCAAAAGAACGCCATTTTCCCAAATTGAGCCATATTCCAAATTCTAGTCCAATTCTCCAAAACTTCCAAGTTTTCATCCAATTCCCAATTCTAAATCTTCACACACATGAGAGAAGTCCATACAAAATTCTGTATTTTTTCTTGCCGGAAAACTGTGTTTTTGGCCGGAAGTTGGCCGGAATTTGTTGCCATCGGCCACCTGAAAATTCATGTTCGTTGAGGGAATATTCCGTTTGAGATTCTGTTATCTTTGACTGTTGACTAACGGTTGACCGAGTCAAGTTCCAAAACTAGGTAAGCCCATCTCCAAAATCTTTGGCAGCCCATTAGTCTAGCCCAGTCCATTTGAATAAACTTCTGAATCGGTGAGTCAGCTGAGTTAGAACCCATTCAGCGAGCTAACTCGTCTTGGCAGCACAGGCCTGAAGTCACTATGTTCCAGCCATGATGGCCCTTCAGAGAAAACCACCAGAAATCATCTGCAATTGCAGCTGTAATATCTCAGGTTACCAAACCAGCACCTGTAAGCTCATCAGTTCCATTTCCTTCAATGATCTTCACCTTGAGCTACCAGCTGATGCTTCCAAGATATCAACCATTCATTAACTCAAGCTATACTCTGCAACACAGCTTAGTCAACTGCATACCCATCTTGTAATGCCATCATTTCACAACCACACAAGTCCCTGCAGTACACAACACCATTAGCAATCCCCTTCACAACTGCACTCAGGTTCATCAGTTCCAACACCTGCAATTCCCAGCTGCTCCACATTCCACCTGAGACTAAATCAGTTCCCGTACTCCATTCCTCACCAACTCTTGAAAATCACCCAATGTACAAAGCAACAACTCAATTGAGCATCAGCAACTCATAACCGCCTTCTAACTCCATCCCTGGTTTCTTTCCTGCAAAACCTAGTTGTAGCTGCAACCAGAATCAACTTCATGTATCCAATAATTCACCACCACATCTCCATCTCCCTGTAACATTTCAGTCCTAACATTCATCTAACTCCATGAGCAACAGAATCTCAATCCCCTTCTATTAACAGCATCTCCGTTGAACTCAAATCAACCATCACCCATCTCTTCTTCCACTTGTAACATTTCACCTTCTCAATTTCTTCCTCCCTGAATCATTTGAACAGCATCTTTCATACCCTTCAAGAACACAGACAAATCCAATAACACCCCTCTATCTTTGATTGAATCTGTTGCCTCCAATCGCTACCATACCCATGAAATTATTCTCTCTCCCTGACTGTCTCCTCCACTGAATACAGTATGAAACCATCTTCAAACAACCCTAATCTGCATCTCTTTCATGAACCCTAATTCATCTTGAATTGATAATAGCAAAAGAACCCTAATTGCTTCTCCAATGAATCTTCTCAACAGTCACTGCATTCTTTAAACTCTCCACAAATCTTCTATCTTGATCTCAGTTTCTGGGATTTAACAGCGCAGTCGCTGCTGCTGTTCTTTCTCCTTCTTTTCTTCCATGGCTGTTGCGCAGCTTTTAAGTTTCAACTCAAAATTGAAAACAAGAGACGGGTTCTGAATTTTAGGTTTAGGTTTAATCATTGGGATGGATTCGGGTCCGGGTCCAGATGGGTACGCCCCACGGGTGTGGGTATATGGGTCCAATGGATTCAGACACCCACCATTAAAACCACCCACTGACTGGGTGCTACAGCCAACCTTCCTTTGGATAAGGTCTATCCAGTGATAGTAACATCCACTGCTGAATGATAATGGGTACCCTGAATGAGAGCCCCTTAACCATTGCTGGGCTCCAGATAGTGTCCGCCCCTAAAATGAGATTTTTGCCCTTTTAGCTCAAATTGAATGATTTCTTCTCCTTTTCCTCCGTGCGACTCCAGAGTACCTAATAACTCAAAAGAGAACATAAGATACATAATTCACATGAAAAATAGCAAAGCAAGCATAAATACTAAATATAAAATTAGGTGTTTTAGACACCTATCAAATTCCCCCACACTTAGACTTTGCTAGTCCTCGAGCAAATCAAACTAAAACTTACAACTTTCAAAGCGTTCTAGCTTCCCAAGCATCCAAAGAGCTATGAGGACATAGAGTTTTTGCATGCTAGTAATAAGAAGTTAGAAATACTAAAGAACATATTCTCATTCTTAAATGTTGAGTGAGAAATAACCACACTATAATGATAGAACACGTGTTTGAGAAATGATCAATAAGCATTTCTCCTCGACTTCTGCCTCACCAAAAAGGGTTTTATGATAATTGCACTCAAAAAGACGGTTTTTTATGGGTCTCACATGTGTGTAGGTAGGAATGAAAAGAGAATTCCTGCAACACGTTGAATGGTGGGAAGGATAACTTCCGAAATTTTGAAAAACCCACATCTTTTAACATTTTGAAAAACCATTTTTTCTAACGATCTCTAAGAAAGGAAATCAACCACTTATATCGAGGATGAGATTACTTACTTACCTTCACATATGATTGCCAATTATGATAACACCACTCTCACGGAATCCAATAGAAACGTCTTCCGCTCCTTGTCTTCATCTTCTTGGTCCTCGGATTCAACTATTGATGATAAACACTTGAACTTCATAAATCCTTGACAATTTTTAACCTTTTTCCTTAAAAGTCTTGTCGCTTGAAACTTCCTTATAAATTTTCCTTCCCCACGGCTTATTCAAAACAAAACAATAATAGATATTTCTCTTGTCTCATATATATATTATTTTCTTTTCTTTTTCTATTTTTTTTCATTTTTTCATTTTTTTCATTTTTTTTTAGACAAGAGAAACAAAATACAAAATAAAGTGAAAAATAAAAAAACCATGGCCGTGGAAAAGTACTTTACCGCTTGATTCTTCACAACTTGTATCGTCTCGAAATCATAAACTTCAATAATTCTCACCTTTCGATTTTCTTCGCTCTTGTAAATAAGTCTTAATACTTGGATATAGAATTACCTCATTGCATTGTAAGTATTCAACTTTGATATAAAATTATGCTATTTTTCTTGTTCCATTGTTGCTTTCAAACCTTGAACCTTTTCAACTTTCCTTGTAGATTTTGATGTCGCTCCCTTGTTGTTGATGATTATGGTGTTTCTATGGACCCGTTGTTGTCGAGAGAGAGAATGGTGTTAACTGCAAATCGAACTACAAGAAGGAGGATTTCATCCATAGACGTTACCCTCATGATTGACAAAAATTAGCACTCAAGAGATCAAAATAGTGCTGAAATTGGTGTGAAATTGGGTATCTCACCATTCTACCCGGAATTAACGTACGGTGACACACACTCAAAAGAAGCTCTTTAGTAAAGGAAGAATTTTTGGTCAGTGCCTCACATGATATGAAAATGGATAGTCTTCACTAATGATTGATCAGCAACTCTAATAACGCACTTCTCCCTGCACCAAATTTGCATCACCGGCATGATTAAATCCATTATTTAACACTCTAACAAGAAAGAAATCGAACGTAGTTCCCTAACACTTCCAAGTTCAATTATGTCGGTCAGAATTCTCTATGTAATCATACCTAGAAGTATGCTAGTGACTCTAAAATCTCTAAAAGTTGAAAGTTTTATGCAAAAAATTCTCTTTTTTTTTTTTTTAATGCAAAAATATATGCTTAGCCACTCCCCCACACTTAAACCTTACATTGTCCTCAATGTAATTGAATCCTTCTAGTAAAGTCAAGGTGGGAAATCCTAATATGATATGAAACAAGAAAAATAAACACACAAAACAAAAAGAAAATAAAAACAAAAGGATAAGAGATACAAAACCGGTGGGTTGCCTCCCACTTAGCGCTTGTTTTAAAGTCGACGGCCCGACATAGCTCTTGCTTCACATTACTCCTCTAGAGGGAGAAAATCTTCAAATGGAAGTTCATCCACATTCACATAGGCGATGTTCTCATAGTATGGCTTCAATCTATGGCCGTTGACTTTGGAAATCGAGTTGTCTCTAAGACTAGTAATTTCAACTGCACCATAAGGAAAAACATTAGTAACAACATATGGTCCAATCCAACGGGACCTTAATTTTCCAGGAAATAGTTTAAGGCGAGAATGAAATAAAAGGACTTTTTGCCCCACAACAAAAATTTTCCGAGAAATCATCTTGTCATGAAAAAGCTTAGTCTTTTCCTTGTAAATCCGGGCACTCTCGTAGGCATCATTACGTATCTCCTCTAGCTCATTTAGTTGTAACTTTCTTTGTTTCCCCGCTTCATCATACTCCATGTTGAATTTCTTTATCGCCCAATAATCCTTATTTCAAGTTCAACCGGAAGATGACAAGATTTTCCATAAACCAACCTATATGGAGACATACCAATCGGTGTTTTGTACGCCGTTATATACGCCCAAAGTGCATCATTGAGCTTAAAGCTCCAATCTTTCCTTGTGGTATTCACCGTTTTCTCAAGAATGGACTTGATTTCACGGTTTGAAATTTCAGCTTGTCCACTAGTTTGTGGATGGTAAGGCGTACCAATCTTGTGTGTTATTTTGTACTTCTTAAGGAGAGCGTGGAATGACTTCTTGAAATGTGAGCCTCCATCGCTTATCACCACTCTTGGTGTGCCGTACCTAGTGAATATGTTTTCTCTTACAAAATCACAAACAACTTGAGAATCATTAGTTTTGGTGTCTCTAGCCTCCACCCATTTATAAACATAATCTACGGCAAGAAGTATATAAAAATTTCTATTCGAATTGACAAAAGGCCCATAAAATCAATTCCCCACACATCAAAAATATCTACGGCGAGAATTGGTGTGAGTGGCATTTGATTTCGAGCACCTAGATTGCCCGTTCTTTGACATCTATCACACGATTTACAAAAAACATATGAATCTTCAAACAAGGTGGGCCAATAAAATCCACTTTCAAGAACCTTGAGAGCGGTACGTTTAGAACCAAAATGTCCACCACATGCAAAAGTATGACAAAAGGAGAGAATAGATTGAAATTCGGAGTTAGGTACGCACCTTCGTATGATTTGATCAACGCCATATTTCCATAAGTATGGTTCATCCCACACATATTGCTTCGCTATCTTCTTAAGCTTCATCTTTTGGAAGTTAGACATTGTGCTAGGTACCTTCCTTGTCACCAAATAATTCACTATATCCGCATACCAAGGTGTTGATTCTTCCAGGAAGAAAAGTTGTTCGTCCGGAAAGCGGTCTTGTAATGGTAGTTCTTCTTGAGACATAACAAGTCTACTAAGATGATCCGCAACGGTATTCTCCACACCTTTCTTATCTCGAATTTCTATGTCGAACTCTTGTAGTAATAAGATCCACCGGATTAGTCTTGGCTTAGCTTATTTCTTCTTTATTAAGTATCTAAGTGCCGCATGATCGGGATACACAATAACCTTTGTACCCACCAAGTATGAGCGGAATTTTTCCAATGCAAACACAATAGCCAATAACTCTTTTTCCGTGGTAGAATAGTTGATTTGTGCATCATTAAGGGTCTTAGATGCATAATAGATAACATGGGACAACTTGTCCACTCTTTGACCCAAAACGGCTCCAACCGCATAATCACTAGCATCACACATTAGTTCAAATGGAAGATTCCAATCCGGTGACTTGATAATTGGCGCACTTGTCAACATTGCCTTCAATTTGTCAAAAGCATCCTTGCAATCCTTGTTGAACTCAAAAGGTACCTCCTTTTGTAGTAACTTGCACATCGGCATGGAGATTTTGGAGAAATCCTTGATAAACCGCCTATAGAAACCTGCATGACCAAGAAAAGAACGAACTTCCCTCACCGAAGTGGGATATTGTAAGTTTCTTATTAAATCTATCTTTGACTTGTCCACTTCGAGCCCTTGAGAGGACACAATGTGACCAAGTACTATGCCATGGTTTACCATAAAATGACATTTCTCCCAATTAAGAACAAGGTTAGTGTCTATGCATCGTTTAAGAACTAGTTCAAGATTATCTAAACAAATATCAAAAGAATTGCCATAAACACTAAAGTCGTCCATAAATACCTCAATAATGCGCTCCACGTAATCCGAGAATATGCTTACCATGCATCTTTGGAAAGTAGCCGGTGCATTGCAAAGACCAAACGGCATTCGTCTATACGCAAACGTTCCAAACGGACAAGTAAAAGTGGTCTTCTCTTGGTCCTCCGGTGCAATAACATTGTATCCCGAATAACCATCCAAGAAACAATAATAAGAATGCCCCGCTAACCGCTCCAACATTTGATCAATGAAAGGTAAAGGAAAGTGATCCTTTCGGGTTGCGGAATTAAGCTTTCTATAATCAATGCACACTCTCCAACCGGTTTGAACTCTTGTAGGAACAAGTTCATCGTCTTGATTTCTAACAACCGTAACACCGGACTTCTTTGGCACCACTTGAACCGGACTAACCCATTTGCTATCGGAAATTGGGTAGATCACCCCTGCACTTAGCAATTTAAGTATCTCTTTCTTCACAACCTCCATCATGGGAGGATTAAGCCTACGTTGAGAATCACGTACCGGCTTCACGTTCTCTTCCATTAGGATCCTATGCATGAATATGGATGGACTAATGCCTTTGATGTCCGCAATTGTCCAACCAATAGCCGTTTTGTGCTCTTTCAAGACTCTAAGCAAACGATCTTCTTGTACCGGTGTGAGGTTCTTTGAAATAATCACCGGAAGCTCATCTCCATATCCCAAAAACGCATACTTTAAATGATCCGGAAGTGGCTTCAATTCTAGTTTAGGCGCCTTCACAATAGATGGTACAAGTAATTCATCATTCACGGGTAAAGAGATATATGAAACATTACCCTTAGCTTCTTGTAATGCCGTCAAGGCACCACATGTCTCCACCAATTCCGTGGAAATTTCAACATCCAAGTTAGACACGCCGTGGCCGTCCAATTCAATGCTCTTTTACAACACCACATCAAGTTCGTCCTCTCAATTCAATTCCACCATTTGTTGCGCTAATGAACCAACCACATCAATGGAGTAAGCGGAATGCACATCACTTGGGTAGCGCATGGCTTCAAATATGTTGAAGTGTATTACTTCCTTGTCGAATTCCATAGTGAGTGTACCCTTGTCAACATCAATCTTCGTTTTTGCGGTCTTCATAAATGGCCTCCCAAGAAGTAGAGAAGTAGACGAACGATTCTCATTATTGTCCATATCCACCACAAAGAAATCCACCGGAAAAATTAACTCATTCACTTGCACTAGAACATCTTCTACAAGTCCCTTTGGATAGATGTTAGACTTGTTTGCTAGTTGGATAATAACTTTTGTCTCTTTCAACGGTCCAAGATTCAAGGAGTCATAAATATCGGCCGACATAACACTAATGGAAGCTCCCAAATCAAGTAATGCATGTTCAAACCTTTTCTTACCAATAGTAATTGGCACCGTGAAGCCACCGGGATCCGTGCACTTTGTAGGCATCTTCTTCAAAAGCATAGCCGACGGACTCTCGCCAACTTTAGTAATTTCATTATCAAGCAACCTATCCTTCTTTGTGCATAACTCCTTCATGAACTTAGCATACCTTGGCATTGTCTTGATGGCCTATATGAATGGAATGTTGATTTCTATCTTCTTGAAGATATCCATGAGTACCTTATCTTGAGCTTCCTTCTTGGACTTAGCAAAACGACTAGGAAAAGGAGGTGGAGTAGTGAAAGTAGGAACCGGTTCCTTGGATTGGGTGGTTGGTGTTGAATTCTCCTTTGGTTCGGCATCCTCCTTCTCTTTGACTACCTCTTCACTATCTTCTTCATGACGAGTTGGACTCTACACTTGTCTTCCACTTCTCAATGTAACCGCACTAACATTCTCTCTTAGATTCACAATGGGTTGCGAAGGAAGCTTTGTGGATGCTTGAGCTTTCATTAAGTTCATATCGGTCGCCAATTGTCCCATTTGAGTTTGCAAATCCTTGATTGCAGAATCGGTCTTTTGTTGGGTTTGTTGTAACATAGAAGTGAGACCTTGCATGCTTTGCATTATCACATTCAACTTGTCATTATTCGAAGAATCTTGCTCCTTGACTTGTTGTGGTTGGAATTGTTGTTGTTGAGGTTGGAAACGTGATTTTTGGAAACTACCTTGTTGTGCATATGGAGTAGGAGCCGCCGATTGCTTGTTTGCATAGCTAAAGTTGGGATGATCCTTCCAACCAGGATTGTAAGTATTAGAATATGGATCGTACCTTGGACTTGGATTTGGATATAAAGCATTCACTTGTTCGGTTTCATCATCCGGAATAATTACCGCGGCCAATCGTTGCACTACCCTCTCTATGTTGTTTAACCGTTGATCGGATTGTGAAGACGAGTCACCAACTTCATGCATCAACTTAACCATTGAATCACCTCTTGCATAGAATTGTTGCGAGTTTGCCGCCATACTTTCAATCAACTCGGTAGCTTCGGCCACCGTCTTGTTCACTAGTGCACCACCACCGGCGGCGTCAAGAAGATATCTATCACTTGTTTGGAGACCTTCATAGAAGTATTGGATTATCATGGCGTCACTAAATTGATGGTGTGGACAACTTTCCACCAATCTCTTGTATCGATCCCAATATTCATATAATGACTCTCCCACATGTTGCTTGATCCCACAAATTTCTTTGCGAATTTGAGTAGCCTTTGATGCGGGAAAATATCTCTCGAGGAAAAGTTTCTTCATCCCATTCCATGTTGTGATACTTCCGGAAGGAAAATAGTATAACCATTCCTTAGCATTGCCCGCCAAAGAGAACGGAAACGCTTTCAACATTGCTCCATCCGCATTAGTATTCGGTGGAAGCATGGCCGTGACTATGGTGTTGAAGTCCATAAGATGTTTGTTTGGATCCTCATTCACCATGCCATGGAACTTTGGTAATTCTCTAATCAACCCCGGCTTGATCTCGAAAGTTGAGTTAGTTTGGATACACCATTGTTGTGTATCGAGCTTGTGAGAAGCTAGGTCCTTGAGTGTACGATCACCCATTGTTTCTTCTTCAATATCCGAATCTGCGAATTCACTTGATGTAGAACGAGGAAGCGGAGTGTTAACCGCTCGAATGAAATCCCTTAGTTGAGTGCCGGATCGAAGACGTATTCTAATTGGACTCGGTCTTCCCCCTTGAAGCATTCACCAAAGATATAGTACCTACAGCAAGGTTCACAAAACTAAGTTAGATACGGTATAGAATCTAACAAAGCAAGAATAAAGCAAAAAGAAAAATAAAAACAACTAAAGCCGCCCGTTGCTCCCCGGCAACGGCGCCAAAATTTGTACGCGTGTCGTGACCAAAATAAATTAATTAATACTTTACTACCTAATTAAAGAATAATATAGGGTAGTCAAGGTCGATCCCACGAGGAGCAAGAGATTCTAGTTGTAAAATTGTCACAAAAAGGGGGGTATTGGTTGTAAAATTTATAAAGCAAAAGAAATAAACAAAGTAATTAAAAGTGTAAGTTGAAATCAATAAGAGAAAATAGATCAAGGAATCCTTCTTCGCTGCAAAACAATGATTAAAGTTATGTTATTTTCCACTTGTTATTAGTCATAGATTATCACCAACCGTAGGTATAGCAGCTAGATCAGTGCTAACCCCAAAATCCCTAATTTCACCGGATACAGAAGTTCTCGCCTACCGGATTCTATTCACCAAACCACCTAGTAGTAGATCACCCAAGATGTAATTTAGTTAAACGCATTAAGATTCATGAATTTATTAGGTTGATATTAGTAGTTAAACTCTTAGATCAAGGTCCACTTGCTAACGTTGTTTTTACACACAATTGCTCCACGGAATCCTTCCGCAAGGTCTTGTGTTTTCTACTTATGTAAATAGTCAAGAAACGATTACTTATCCCCTAACTTTCACTAGCTTTAGCTTAATTAACAAATCAATTTAGTTGGCCACCCAAACGACCTATCAATCAAACATAAATACTAATATTAGTAAAAACAATCGATAATCATATGAAAAACTTCAAAGTAGAATTGAAACAAAACTCAAACCATATGTTAAGAACTAAGAATTCATCCTAAATCAATAAGAAAATTAGCTACTCATAATTTGGAGTTCACACAATAATAATAATAAAGGAAGAAAGAAAAACTTATTGAAAAGATGATGGTTGCTCCTTCCTCCAATCCTTGTGCACTTTCACTCCTTCTCCAAAGTAGATGTGTGTAAAAATTTGCAGAGAACTCTCTTATTTATAGGCTTCAATACTCTCCATATCTTTGTAGGAAAAGAATCCTCATTCCAAAAGAACACCACTTTCCCAAATTGAGCCATATTCCAAATTCTAGTCCAATTCTCCAAAACTTCCAAGTTTTCATCCAATTCCCAATTCTAAATTTTCACACACATGAGAGAAGTCCATACAAAATTCTGTATTTTTTCTCGCCGGAAAACTGTGTTTTTGGCCGAAAGTTGGCCGGAATTTGTTGTCGCCGGCCACCTGAAAATTCATGTCCGTTGAGGGAATATTCCATTTGAGATTCTGTTATCTTTGACTGTTGACTAACGGTTGACCGAGTCAAGTTCCAAAACTAGGTAAGCCCATCTCCAAAATCTTTGGCAGCCCATTAGTCTAGCCCAGTCCATTTGAATAAACTTCTGAATCGGTGAGTCGGTGAGTTAGAACCCATTCAGCGAGCTAACTCGTCTTGGCAGCACAGGCCTGAAGTCACTGTGTTCCAGCCATGATGGCCCTTCAGAGCAAACCACCAGAAATCATCTGCAATTGCAGCTGCAATATCTCAGGTCATTACCAAACCAGCACCTGTAAGCTCATCAGTTCCATTTCCTTCAATGATCTTTACCTTGAGCTACCAGCTGATGCTTCCAAGATATCAACCATTCATTAACTCAAGTCATACTCTGAAACACAGCTTAGTCAGCTGCATACCCATCTTGTAATTCCATCATTTCACAACCACACAAGTCCCTACAGTACACAACACCATTAGCAATCCCCTTCACAGCTGCACTCAGGTTCATCAGTTCCAACACCTACAATTCCTAGCTGCTCCACATTCCACCTGAGACTAAATCAGTTCCCGTACTCCATTCCTCACCAACTCTTGAAAATCACCCAATGTACAAAGCAACAACTCAATTGAGCAGCAGCAACTCATAACTGCCTTCTAACTCCATCCCTGGTTTCTTTCCTGCAAAACCTAGTTGTAGCTGCAACTAGAATCAACTTCATGTATCCAATAATTCACCACCACATCTCCATCTCCATGTAACATTTCAGTCCTAACATTCATCTAACTCCATGAGCAACAGAATCTCAATCCCCTTCTATCAACAACATCTCCGTTGAACTCAAATCAACCATCACCCATCTCTTCTTCCACCTGTAACATTTTACCTTCTCAATTTATTCCTCCCTGAATCATTTGAACGGCATCTTTCATACCCTTCAAGAACACAGACGAATCCAATAACACCCCTCTATCTTTGATTGAATCTATTGCCTCCAATCGCTACCATACCCATGAAATTCTTCTCTCTCCCTGACTGTCTCCTCCACTGAATACAGTATGAAACCATCTTCAAACAACCCTAATCTGCATCTCTTTCACGAACATTAATTCATCTTGAATTGATAACAGCAAAAGAACCCTAATTGCTTCTCCAATGAATCTTCTCAACAGTCACTGACTTCTTTAAACTCTCCACAAATCTTCTATCTCGATCTCAGTTTCTGGGATTTAACAGCGCAGTGGCTGCTGCTGTTCTTTCTCCTTCTTTTCTTCCATGGCTGCTGCGCAGCTTTTAAGTTTCAACTCAAAATTGAAAACAAGAGACGGGTTCTGAATTTTAGGTTTAGGTTTAATCATTGGGATGGATTCGGGTCTGGGTCTGGATGGGTACGCCCCACGGGTGTGGGTATATGGGTCCAATGGATTCAGACACCCACTATTAAAACCACCCACTGACTGGGTGCTACAGCCAACCTTCCTTTGGATAAGGGCTATCCAGTGATAGTAACATCCACTGCTGAATGATAAGGGGTACCCTAAATGAGGGCCCCTTAACCATTGCTGGGCTCCATATAGTGTCCGCCCCTAAAATGACCTTTTTGCCCTTTTAGCTTAAATTGAATGATTTCTTCTCCTTTTCCTCCGTGCGACTCTAGAGTACCTAATAACTCAAAAGCGAACATAAGATACATAATTCACACGAAAAATAGCAAAGAAAGCATAAATACTAAATATAAAATTAGGTGTTTTAGACACCTATCAGTGGTCACCAGAGCAACAACTTTCACTCCTTCATCAGGACGAGGAGACGGAGGGACGAGAGAGGAGCATCTCCGATTACCATTGTAGACTTGATGGATAAGCATGAAGTTCTTGCTAAAACTCAAACATATATGGCCGCAACTCAGAAAGATGTAATCACTTTTCTTAAGACATTAACTGATTGAATGCCATAAGAGCCGCGACATCCCCTGGAGCCAACAAGGAACGCATTCAACGCACCGTAGAAGGTACTTCAGCGGCGCGGACCTACATGGACCTGATCAAAGAAGAGACATCAGATATGAGCGGGCCTGTCATGGAGATTCCTACATTGGGGACTGATCCTCACAACGATCTTCCTCAATTCAATAGTCTCACTATGAGCTAGAGGTCAGTGGATCAGGAAGTGTTTTATCTAGTGGAAAATTTATGCGAACTTTTACACCTTTCGAAGAATCAGCGGGCAGAGACGTTTTGCTGCAATCAACCATAAGAAGGTCACAACCGTGCCATACATGTCACCGCATGCATCAAGGATTCAGAGTTCAAGACGGCCCTTATCGACGCTTTTCCGCAGAAAGAATCATACAAGTTCGTTGCGTCCCACTTCCCACCTGGGCGTCAATTCAGAAAGAAGACCAACTTGAATCATTGAGGGCTAAAACCCAAGATGCATCTTTGCTGACGAATCATTCTTCCCCATCTTGTGAAACCACGACCCACGTTCAGACTAGGTGTCTAAAACACCTTGATATTTATCTATTTTTTATGCTTTCTTCGCTAAGTTTTCTTGTAAAATATGTATCTTATGTTTGCTTTTGAGTATTTAGGTACTTTGGAGTCACTTGGAACTAAAGAAGAAGAAACAGGGCAAAAGTCTCATCTCATGTGCAAATGCTTTTGGAGGCGGATTATTTCTCACAATCTACTTTTATTTATTCATATATGTCTGAAAAGTATGTCGGCTTTAGTGATGCAACTTTTCTGTATGAAAAGCACGAAAACCTTAGTGATGAATAGAAATTGAAGAGTTGAAGTGGGTTTGAGAAGTAAATAAGGATAAAGTTTTCAATTGGGACCATAAAGGGCGAAAGCATTCACTAGGAGCAAGAAGAGAAAAGCGTCATTTCTTTGTGCAGAGCTATTGGGAGCTTAGTGGTGGACAAAGGGGTTGTCAGCTAGGTACCCCATATATACTTCACTTGAGTGGGGTTAAATCCAACCTCAATTCCTACAGAAGATATATAATTTAGAGAAGTAATAATTTCTTATCATTAGCCTGTCTATCTTACTCCGCCTGAATTCAAGAACAATGGTGGCTCCATCAGTTCAGAGAAATGGAGACGCTGTGATGGTGAGAGAGACTCGGAGATGTGATGGGTGGTAGTAAAACAAGCTGCTCCTTCTGATGGAAGATCGACGTGTTACGGCTGAGATGAAATGGGGTTTGACCAAATTCCAGGAGCTGAAAAAAAAGATGAGTTGAATACTGGAGGTTTGTGTTGAATTTATTTTTAGTAGCAATTGAACGAAGAAATTGAAATAAATTTGATGATTAGGGTTTCTGGGTTTGATGTTTAGATATTTGAATTTAGAGGGAATGGGGCTTTGTATGTGTGGACTGTGCTTAAATCAAAGATGGGTTCAACTTAGATTCGGGTTATGAGTCTGTTCAAACAAGATTGAGAAGATAATATGCTGAACTGTTATTGGGATGCTGTATGTGTTGATGTCCATTCTGATCAGTGCTAATGGTTGGGTTTGAACTAAGAAATGCAGCTGGTATTTACAAGGATTTGGAGATGGTAGTTCTGGGACTGTTTTGGATTGTATCTTGATTAGAAACTTAGCTGCAGAAAGAGTTGGAAAGACAAGCAAGGGAAGAAGCAAGGATTAAGAAAATAGCTGGGATTCTAGCTGATTATGGTTACATGAAATAGCCTTGAGCTGGTGCTTACGGGTATATGTGAAGATGCAACTTGAGTGTTTACTTCTGGTTGTTACAGGGAAGCTGTGATGAAGTTAGGCTGAGAGATGAAAGAACTCAGGATTAGTTGTAAGAGAGCCTGGCAGTTGTGGTTGTGCAATTGCAGAGTTGGTGGTGCTAGCTTGTGCAGTTGAAGGCATTGAAATATTACAGGGTGTTGAACTGGGATGTATGAACATCAGAAGTGGCACAATTCTATGATGATTTTGTTGAGTTTTGGCAGGGAAAGATGTAAGCTGCTACTGGCTTCCTGCTAAGGGTTAATAGCTCATCTTAGATGATGCTTCAGCTGCTAACTAGGGACTGAGTTTGAGTTATTGATGCTGGTGTTCGAATAATTGATGGGAGAGATTCAAGAATTCCAGTGGGGCTGGTAGACATGGTTCGTTGGCTCTATGCGGAGGGATTAGGCAGAGGCTAAGTGACGTTTTTGACATCAACAGGGTAAGATAATTTGGATATGGATCTGTGTGAATACTGGATATATCTCGATTCCGTGAAAACAGCCACCAAGTGATGCTGTTGTTGTTGGTTTGGTAGATATGAATGGTCAAGGTATTTGGAGGTTGTTTAGGTCACGAAACTAACTGTGTTGGAGTTGGACAACAGTTCTATGGAGCTGTGGATCAGATGTGTTGGTGAGTGAAGCCGCAGTACAAGGTTCGGAGTGCAGTTCTGAAATGGCAGGAACGGAAGCTGTTGCAGCTGCAATTGCAGAGGCTGCACTGTAAGTGCTATGACTGAATTGAGACTGGAGGCTATTGCAGGAAAGAGAAATAGAATAACAGTGATGAAGGGGAGTCAAACTAGAGCTGTAACAGTTGTGGTGAAGTTGTAAGTGGAATATGGTGTTGTGTGTGGTCTTGCAGTCGCAATAGGCATGAACTGAGATGCGAGTAAGGTGCAGGCTGAGACTTTGTGTATGGGAGCGGGAACTGAGTATCGCAGGCATGAGCTAAAGCAGTGGCGGTTATGGATAGCTTGTTACAGATGGGTATGATCTGCGAGGAATGGATATGTGATCTAATATGCAGGTTGTGGAGTTGCAGCTGTCACATAAAATGGTATTGAATTCAAGGTTGCGGCTTAACTGATATCGCAGGAGGAGCATTGAGGTACTGGTGCTGTGTTAGTGCAGCTGTGATGTGCAAATGGTGGTGCAGCACAAGCAAGGCCACTCATCCTAGTTAGCTGGACTTAGAACCTGACTCAGTATGCTTAACCGAGTTAACTCAAATCGACTGAAATTTCACTGGTGAATGACCGGATTCCGGCGCCGGCGGCCAAGTTCCGTCCAAGTTCCGGCAGGTGACCCAGCTTTCTGGTGATTCGTTTTGGGGCATGTTTTCTACTGGGCTACTCTCACACATGAATTATATGGGCTTAGTGGATATATTGGACTTGGACTTTTGAGTTATGACCTAGTTTGGAGAAAGAAAGCTACAAAAGGGGAAGACTTCTACAACTTTGTTTATCACGTATTTTTCTATTCTACTTGGAGTTTTGCAGAGAGCGGGAACTAGGGTTTGTTTCCTTGTTAATTTCATCTTCATTATTTCATTTATTATATTTGATGATGAACTCCATTATTAAGAGTAGCTAAAACTCTTTCTGGTTAAGGGCGATTTCGTAGCCCGAAATATGAATCTATAATTGATATGAAATAACTTGTTCTCTTGCATTCATTTATGTTATTGATTGATTTCTACCATGCTAATATTGTTTATGGATTATTTGTTAAGGGTTTAAGTTCGAAATTGAATCACTAATTCTTAATATATTTGATAGTTTAAATTTTCTTCGACCCGTAATTGTCTAGAGAAGATAAACACAAGTAGCAATATGTGGGTATTGATGATGGGTTTGTTAAGTATCCATATGTAGAAATTAACACTAGTAGGTGATTCATGCTTTTGAGTTCATCACTAGGAGCAACCTTATCTCACAAAACTTATAGCATTTGTTTAAGTCACACCTAGTAAGCGTACCTCTAGGAAACTTGGCAAGTAGGAACCGGTAGTCGAGCGCTTCCGTATCCGGTGAGCTTAGGAGATGATAACGGAATAGTTGAGCGTACTAATTATTCTAGGGTTGTTAGTAACAATATAATGCAAAGAACTTGGCTATATATCAATTTAGTTTGTATTCCGTGGTCTAGAGTGAACCTTTAATCAATTCCATCTCATATTTGAATACAATTTACTATTTTCAGATTTTCTACAACACAATCATCTTTGCTAAGAGTATTTGCTTAACAACTAGAGACTTCATACCTCCCTTGGGACGATCCTACATATATTATACTACTTGCTAGTGTAACAAGTAGAGAAATATTATTTTTGCGAGATTCGACGCCTCGTCAAAATTGGCGTCGTTGCCGGGGAGGCAGTGGCGAGTTTAGTTGTTATTGTTTATTCTTAGTTTTTATTTTTGCTTTTGGTTACAATTTCAGTTTACTTATTCAATCCTTAAGAATCTGATTTTCAGGTACGATTTCTTTGGTGAATGCATGGAGAGGGCAGACCAAGTCCTATTGGTATACGTCTTCGTTCAGGCACTTTACTAAAAGATTTCATTCGAGCAATCAACAATGAACTTCCTCCTAGTTCTACACCAAGTGAATTCTCGGACTCGGACGAAGAAGAAGACAACACAATGGGAGCTCGACCGCCTGCTCCAAGAACACTCAAGGAGCTCACATCTCCAAACCTTGACCAACAACCTTTATGTATTCAGCTGAATGGAACCATTGAGTTAAAGCCACAATTGATTAAATTGCTGCCCAAATTCAGAGATTTAGCGGGAGAAGATCCTAATCGTCACTTGCAACAATTTCATCATGTTGTGACTAGTATGAAGCAAGCAACTGCAGACGCCGACATGGCTATGATGACAGCTTTTCCTTTTTCCCTTACAGATGCTACAGGAAAATGGTTCTTTTGCTTACCCGCTGGAAGCATAACCACATGGAATGGAATGAAGAAATTGTTCCTTGAGAAGTATTTTCCAGCATCAAAAGCAGCTGTGATTCGCAAGGAGATTTGTGGTATTAGGAAAATATCGGGAGAGACTTTCTATTAGTATTGGGAGCGCTACAAGAAGCTTCTACCTAGCTATCCACACCACCAAATCAGCGATCAACTTGTGATTCAATATTTCTATGAAGGGTTGCTTTCTACTGAGAGACATTTAATTGATGCCGCAAGTGGTGGTGCACTTACCAACAAGACCATTATGGAAGCTACAAGTTTGTTGGAGAACATGGCTGCAAATACACAACAATTCTTCACTAGAGATGAGTCAGCGGTAAGGAAGGTGAATGAAGTTGGCAATTCTTCAAACATGGAACAGAGAATGGGCAACATGGAGAGGATGATGCATCAAATAGCTGCGGCTATCATACCATCATCATCATATACCGAAGATGTTGAGCAAGCAAGTGTCATGTATCAAAATCATCAAAGGCCAAGATATGATCCATACTCTAGCACATATAATCTGGGTTGGCGAGATCATCCCAATTTTAGCTACGCCAACAAGCAAGTGGAAGTTCCCAATCCCCCTTTCAATCAACAAGGTGGGTACCAATTCTTGCAAAAGACACGTCAAGAAACTCAAGGCACGAGTATAGATGACAAGTTGAATCTCATTCTCAACACAATGGTGCAAGATAAGAAAAAGTCAGAGATGGATATGAAAGACATCCGAACACAAATAGGTCAATTAGCTACTGCCATGAGAAAATTGGAAGCACAAGCAGAGGGAAAAATTCCTTCGCAAACAGTAAATCACAAGGAGAATGCCAATGCTATTGAGTTACGAAGTGGGAAGCAAGTAGAGAAACCGGAAACATCACCGGCGTCCAATGAACCTGATTTGGAGAAAGAAGAGGGTGAAACATCCCTTAAAAAGGCTGACCCGGTAACAAATTCTAACTCTAAAACTCGTGTTTCTACTTATGTTACTCCTCCTCATTTTCCTAGCAGGTTTGCAAAGTCGAACAAGGAGACATTGTACCAAGAGCTTTTGGAAATCTTTAAGAAGATTGAAGTGAACATTCCACTCATTGAGGCGATAAGGAAAGTTCCGCGCTGGGCAAAGTTCTTGAAGGAATTGTGCACTAACAAGCACAAATTGACCGGTAATGAAGTGACGAGTGTGGGGGAGAATTCTTTGGCATATCTTCAAAAGAAACTCCCACCTAAGTTGAAAGATCCCGGTAGTTTCACTATACCATGTACTATTGGTAAATTCAGGTTTGAGCATGTTATGCTAGATTTAGGAGCATCCATTAATGTTATGCCTGCCTCCGTTTATGAATCATTGAAACTTGGACCTCTTAAAAATACCGGTATTGTTATACAACTTGCTGATAGGTCTAATTCTTACCCAAAAAGGGTTATTGAAGATGTTTTGGTGCAGGTTTCTATGTTCTTGACATGATGGATGAGGATTCACCATCGACTACCCCCTTGTTGTTGGGTAGACCATTCATGAGAACCACAAGAACCAAGATAGATGTTTTCAAAGGAGCATTAACTATGGAATTTGATGATGATATCATAAGTTTCAATATATTTGAGGCTATGAGATATCCTAGTGATGTGCATTCATGTTTTTCTATTGATATTATTGATTCTCTATCTCAACAGATGTTTGAATTAAATGGCGATGATGCTTTAGAAAACACCATAGTGTAAGGTTTAGGTTATGGAAAATACAAAGACCTTGAAAGTGAATTGTCTATTTGTGATGAGCTTAAAGAGGCTGTTTTATCTCTTAACTCATTACAATAAGTTCCACAAAAGTATAATGCGTCTTATGTTTCTTTGCCGCTTACTAATGAGAAACTTTTACCGTCGATTGTGCAGGAACCTACTATTGAGTTGAAACCGCTTCCAGATCACCTTAAATACGTATATTTAGGTGACAATTAAGATTTACCGGTGATCATTGCCAGCAACCTCACCGAGGTGAAAGAGAAGAAGCTTGTTCGAGTGCTAAGAGAGCACAAGTCTGCCATTGGATGTACCATTGCCGATATTAAAGGAATCAGTCCTTCCACATGTATGCACCGAATACTTCTTGAGGAGGGGGCAAAACCAACGAGAGAAGGCCAACGTCACTTGAACCCTCCAATGATGGAAGTAGTCAAGAAATCCTGAAGTTGTTGGATGCCGGGATTATCTATCCCATATCCGATAGCAAATGGGTGAGCCCGATTCAAGTCGTTCCAAAGAAGTCCGGAATCACGGTGGTGAAAAACGAAGATAATGACTTGGTTCCAACTAGAATCCAGACCGGTTGGAGAGTTTGCGTTGACTACCGAAAGCTCAACTCTACCACCCGAAAGGACCATTTTCCTTTACCATTCGTTGATCAAATGCTTTAAAGGTTGGCTAGACATGCTTACTATTGCTTCATTGATGGTTTTTCAGGTTATAACCAGCTTGTAATAGCTCTGGAAGATCAAGAAAAGATGACATTTACTTGTCCTTTTGGCACTTTTGCGTATAGACGTATGCCATTTGGCTTGTGCAATGCTCCAGCCACTTTCCAACGTTGTATGGTAAGCATATTTTCAGATTATGTAGAAAGCATCATAGAAGTGTTTATGGATGATTTTAGCGTGTATGGTGATTCTTTTGACAAATGCTTAGATAACCTTGCACTTATTCTTAAACGATGTGTAGAAACTAATCTTGTGCTTAATTGGGAAAAATGTCACTTTATGGTGAATCATGGGATTGTGCTAGGCCATGCTGTATCCTCTAAGGGGTTAGAAGTTGACAAAGCTAAGATAGATTTGATTCGGAACTTACAATACCCCACAAATGTGAGGGAGGTTCGCTCTTTTCTTGGTCATGCAGGATTTTATAGGAGATTCATCAAGGATTTCTCCAAGATTGCAATGCCCCTGTGTAGACTTTTTCAAAAATATGTGGCCTTTGATTGTGACAAGGAGTGCAAGGAAGCTTTTGACACCTTGAAAGAGTTGTTAACTACCGCACCAATTATCAAACCACCCGACTGGAGCAAGCCATTTGAGTTGATGTGCGATGCAAGTGATTATGCCGTTGGATCCGTGTTGGGACAGCGAGATGGTAAAGTTCCATATGCCATTTATTATGCTTCTAGAACTCTCAACGGAGCACAAATCAACTACTCCACAACTGAAAAGGAGATTTTGGCCATAGTGTTTGCACTAGAGAAGTTTAGATCTTATTTAGTGGGTACAAAGGTGGTTGTTTTCTCCGACCATGCTGCACTTCGATACTTGCTAACAAAGAAGGATGCTAAGCCAAGTCTCATAAGGTGGATACTCCTTCTTCAAGAGTTCAACATGCAAATCAAGGACAAGAAGGGCAGTGAGAATATTGTAGCGGATCATCTAAGAAGATTGGTTGTGTCCGAAGAAGCGATTCCTTTACATGATAGCTTCCCGGATGAGCAACTCTTTGCGGTTAGTGGCACAACTCCATGGTACACTGATATTTTTAACTTCTTGGTGACGGGACAAGTACCTAGTTCCATGTCTACATTCCAAAAACACAAGCTCAATAAGATTTCCAAGAAATATATATGGGATGAACCTTATTTGTGGAACCATTGCTCCGATCAAATGATCCACAGGTGCGTACTTGAATCCGAGTTCCAATAAATTATGAATTTTTGTCACTCATATGCTTGTGGTGGCCATTTCGGAGCCAAGAGGATAGCCCTGAAGGTTCTCGAAAGTGGTTTTTATTGGACTACATTGTTTAAGGATGCATATTTGTTTTGCAAAGCCTGTGATAGGTTTCAAAGGACAGGTAACCTTGGTGCTAGAAACCAAATGCCGCAAACACCAATTCTCGCTGTTGAGATTTTTGATGGTTGGGGTATAGACTTTATGGGGCCTTTTGTGAATTCCAATGGGAAATTTTTTATACTTCTTGCTGTAGATTATGTTTCTAAGTGGGTGGAAGCTAAAGCCACTCCCACCAATGATTCTCATGTTGTTTGTGAGTTTGTGAAGGAACATATCTTTTTTAGGTTTGGAGCACCTCGAGTGGTGATTATTTATGGAGGCTCGCACTTCAAGAGATCCTTTCACGCTCTTCTAAAGAAGTACAACATTTCCCATAAAGTTGGCACACCGTATCATCCACAAAAGAGTGGTCAAGATGAAATTTCCAACCGGGAGATTAAGTCTATCCTAGAGAAGACGGTGAACGTTACAAGTAAGGATTGGAGTTATATACTCAATGACGCTTTGTGGGCATATAGGACCGCTTATAAGACACCCATCGGTATGTCTCCTTTTAGGATTGTCTATGGAAAACCTTGCCATCTTCCCGTCGAACTTGAACACAAAGCTTATCGGTCTATCAAGGTATGTAATATGGAATTAGATGCAGCTGGTGAACATAGGAAACTTCAGCTCAATGAGTTAGAAGAGATACGAAATGATGCATATGAAAGTTCACGCATTTATAAAGAAAATACCAAAGCTTTCCATGATAAGATGATTTCCCGAAAGAGTTTTGAAGTAGGGCAGAAAGTTCTTTTATTCCATTCTCATCTTAAATTGTTTCCGGGTAAACTTAGGTCCAGATGGGTTGGGCCATTTGTTGTTACTAATGTTTTTGCGCATGGTGCAGTTGAAATTACTAGTCCCAAAACAGGTCTGGTTTCCAAGGTCAACGACCATCGTTGAAACCATAATATGAGCAGTTTGTGACGGAGAATCAGGATATGATCACATTGAGTGATCCACTCCCTCTGGAGGAGTAATTGGAGCTGAAAGTTGGGCTGACGACGTTAAACCAAGCGCTTAGTGGGAGGAAACCCACCGGTTTTGTATCTTTACCTTTATCTTTTTATTCTTTAAGCATTTTATCTTTATTTTCTCTTGTCTTTGCATATCATTTGCGGAATTTCCCACCTTGAACTTTCTTTGGACGATTCAATTTTACATTGAGGAATTTGTAAAGTTTAAGTGTGGGGGAGCATTTATATGTTTGTATAGTCTATGTGATGCTTTGTTTTATGCCTTTAAAAAAAAATCAGAAAAATAGAAAAACAAGAAAAAAATTATGCTTTTTGAACTCCGAGATCTAGAAACTTGTGCCTTTAGGATGATACTATTAGTGGATGGAACCATTTTGATTGCAGGAGTTGAGGAACCAATTAACTAAAGGGACGATTATAGCTCAGAAATCACAAATAACATGATAGTCGTTACCATATCTCGGAATATCACCATATCACATTCTATTTTTATTTTTCCATATTTATCTATTGTTCTCTAAGTGCTTTGGTGGGTCACTAAACATCGACTTGTTATTACTGCTAGGATGAAATAGAGTGATTGAGTTGCTAAAAAAAAAAAAAAAAAAAAAGACCGACCAATTAGACCAAACGGAATAAAAAGACACTTGGATAAAGCAGTATGTGTGAAACGTTGTCCCTGTCTCCGTCGCATAAACAAGCGTGGAATGCAGGATCCAAGGAAACTATCATGTACTTGCTGACAAGAAGTATGCGCTCGGATCCAAAAGATCTAATCATGCAGTCTAAAAAAAAAAGTGAAAAAGGAAAATATATATATATATATATATATATTATTATTGTGTTGAATAAAGTTGACTCCTGGTTCCCTTGTATATGCCAGTTGAGTTGATGTAGAATTAAGATTGTTGATCGCTGGTTCCCTTGTATATGCCAGTGTATTGACACTAGAATTCAGACCAGTAGCTCAATCCAATAGGATGCATAGGTTCATTTTGGCGGTGACCTTCAGACAGATATGGGAAACACCGATCATTTGTAAACATTCGCCACATCTACCTATTTATCCATCTTATTAATCCTTTCATTGTGATTGTTGTTAGTCAGATTCCGAGTATTGTGGTTTGTTCCACTTTCTAATAAAAACTTTATGCACTTATATATGAACTGAATTTGCACAAGGTACCTCCTCCTGTAATCATTTTGGATTCATTCATAGACTTTTCACAGGTAGCTGGAATTTGAAGTAGAAAGGTTTTGTAGGTACACCTCTTGTAAACCTCCACGAGACTAAAACTCGTCCACTAGGGACACCTAGGGGTTCAAAGGCTTGTTATTTATGCTTAGAGTAACCGTAGCCTCGACGAGACGGAGTTGTATGTATCTTTTATAATTATTTTTTTTTATTTGCTCGAGGACTAGCAAAGTCTAAGTGTGGGGGAATTTGATAGGTGTCTAAAACACCTTGATATTTATCTATTGTTTATGCTTTCTTCTCTAAGTTTTCTTGTAAAATATGTATCTTATGTTTGCTTTTGAGTATTTAGGTACTTTGGAGTCACTTGGAACTAAAGAAGAAGAAACAGGGCAAAAGTCTCATCTCATGTGCAAATGCTTTTGGAGGCGGATTATTTCTCACAATCTACTTTTATTTCTTCATCTATGTCTGAAAAGTATGTCGGCTTTAGTGATGCAACTTTTCTGTCTGAAAAGTACGACAACCTTAGTGATGAATAGAAATTGAAGAGTTGAAGTGGGTTTGAGAAGTAAAGAAGGAGAAAGTTTTCAATTGGGACCATAAAGGGCGAAAGCATTCACTCGGAGCAAGAAGAGCAAAGCGTCATTTCTTTGTGCAGAGATATTGGGAGCTTAGTGGTGGACAAAGGGGTTGTCAGCTAGGTACCCCATATCTACTTCACTTGAGTGGGGTTAAATCCAACCTCAATTCCTACATAAGACCTACAATTCAGAGGAGCAATAATTTTTTATCATTAGCATGTCTATCTTACTCCACCTGAATTCGAGAACAATGGTGGCTCCATCAGTTCAGAGAAATGGAGACGCTGTGATGGTGAGAGAGACTCAGAGATGTGATAGGTGGTAGTAAAATAGGCTGCTCCTTCTGATGGAATATCGACGTGTTACGGCTGAGATGAAATGGGGTTTGACCAAATTCCAGGAGCTGAGAAAAAAATATGAGTTGAATACTGGAGGTTTGTGTTTAATTTACTTTTAGTAGCAATTGAATGAAGAAATTGAGATAAATTTGATGATTAGGGTTTCTGGGTTTGATGTTTAGATGTTTGAATTTAGAGGGAATAGGGGTTTGGATGTGTGGACTGTGCTTAAATCAAAGATGGGTTCAACTTAGATTCGGGTTATGAGTCTGTTCAAACAAGATTGAGAAAATAATATGTTGAACTGCTGTTGGGATGCTGTATGTGTTGCTATCCATTATGATCAGTGCTAATGGTTGGGTTTGAACTGAGAAATGCAGCTGGTATTTACAAGGATTTGGAGCTGGTAGTTCTGGGACTGTTTTGGATTGTATCTTGATCAGAAACTTAGCTGCAGAAAGAGTTGGAAAGACAAGCAAGGGAAGAAGCAAGGATTAAGAAAACAGCTGGGATTCTAGCTGATGTTGGTTACAGGAAATAGACTTGAGCTGGTGTTTACGGGTATATGTGCAGATGCAACTGGAGTGTTTACTTCTGGTTGTTACAGGGAAGCTGTGATGAAGTTAGGCTGAGAGATGAAAGAACTCAGGATTAGTTGTAAGAGATCCTAGCAGTTGTGGTTGTGCAATTGCAGAGTTGGTGGTGCTAGCTTGTGCAGTTGCAGGCAATGAAAGATTACAGGGTGTTGAAATGGGATGTATGAACATCAGAAGTGGCACAATTCTGTGATGATTTGGTTGAGTTTTGGCAGGGAAAGATGTAAGCTGCTACTGGCTTCCTGCTAAGGGTTAATAGCTCGTCTTAGATGATGCTTCAGATGCTAACTAGGGACTGAGTTTGAGTTATTGATGCTGGTGTTCGAATAATTGATGGGAGAGATTCAAGAATTCCAGTGTGGCTGGTAGACATGGTTTGTTGGCTCTATGCGGAGGGATTCGGCAGAGGCTAAGTGACGTTTTTGACATCAACAGGGTAAGCTAATTTGGATATGAATCTGTGTGAATACTGGATATAGCTCGAGTCCGTGAAAACAGCCACCAAGTGATGCTGTTGTTGTTGGTTTGGTAGAGATGAATGGTCAAGGTAGTTGGAGGCTGTTTAGGTCACGAAACTAACTGTGTTGGAGTTGGACAACAGTTTTATGGAGCTGTGGATCAGATGTGTTGGTGAGTGAAGCCGCAGTACAAGGTTCGGAGTGCAGTTCTGAAATAGCAGGAACGGAAGCTGTTGCAGAGGCTGAACTGTAAGTGCTATGACTGAATTGAGACTGGAGGCTATTGCAGGCAAGAGAAATAGAATATCAGTGACGAAGGGGAGTCGAACTAGAGCTGTAGCAGTTGTGGTGAAGTTGCAGGTGGAATATGGTGTTGTGTGTGGTCTTGCAGTCGCAATAGGCATGAACTGAGATGCGAGTAAGGTGCAGGCTGAGACTTTGTGTATGGGAGCGGGAACTGAGTATCGCAGGCATGAGCTAAAGCAGTGGCGGTTATGGATAGCTTGTTACAGATGGGTATGAGCTGCGAGGAATGGAGATGTGATCTAATATGCAGGTTGTGGAGTTGCAGCTGTCACAGAAAATGGTATTGAATTCGAGGTTGCGGCTTAACTGATGTCGCAGGAGGAGCATTGAGGTACTGGTGTTGTGTTAGTGCAGCTGTGATGTGCAAATAGTGGTGCAGCACAAGCAAGGCCACTCAGCCTAGTTAGCTGGACTCAGAACCTGACTCAGTATGCTTAACCGAGTTAATTCAAATCGACTGACATTTCACTGGTGAATGACCGGATTCCGGTGCCGGCGGCCAAGTTCCGTCCAAGTTCCAGCAGGTGACCCAGCTTTCCGGTGATTCGTTTTGGGGCATGTTTTCTACTGGCTACTCTCACACATGAATTATATGGGCTTAGTGGATATATTGGACTTGGACTTTTGAGTTATGACCTAGTTTGGAGAAAGAAAGCTACAAAAAAAAAAGCTACAAAAGGGGAAGACTTCTACAACTTTGTTTATCACGTATTTTTCTATTCTACTTGGAGTTTTGCAGAGAGCGGGAACTAGGGTTTGCTTCCATGTTAATTTCATCTTCATTATTTCATTTATTATATTTGATGATGAACTCCATTATTATGAGTAGCTAAAACTCTTTCTGGTTAAGGGCGATTTCGAAGCCCGAAATATGAATCTATAATTGATATGAAATAACTTGTTCTCTTGCATTCATTTATGTTATTGATTGATTTCTACCATGCTAATATTGTTTATGGATTATTTGTTAAGGGTTTTAGTTCGAAATTGAATCACTAATTCTTAATCTATTTGCTAGTTTAGATTTTCTTCGACCCGTAATTGTCTAGAGAAGATAAACACAAGTAGCAATATGTGGGTATTGATGATGGGACTTTGTTAAGTATCCATATGTAGAAATCAACACTAGTAGGTGATTCATGCTTTTGAGTTCATCACTAGGAGCAACCTTATCTCACAAAACTTATAGCATTTGTTTAAGTCACACCTAGTAAGCGTACCTCTAGGAAACTTGGCAAGTAGGAACCGGTAGTCGAGCACTTCCGTATCCGGTGAGCTTAGGAGATGATAACGGAATAGTTGAGCATACTAATTATTCTAGGGTTGTTAGTAACAATATAATGCAAAGAATTTGGTTATATATCAATTTGGTTTGTATTCCGTGGTCTAGAATGAACCTTTAATCAATTCCATCTCATATTTGAATACAATTTACTATTTTCAGATTTTCTACAACAAAATCATCTTTGCTAAGAGTATTTGCTTAACAACTAGAGACTTCATACCTCCCTTGGGACGATCCTACTTACATTATACTACTTGCTAGTGTAAAAAGTAGAGAAATATTATTTTTGCGAGATTCGACGCCTCGTCACATGCATCAAGGATTCAGAGTTCAAGACGGCCCTTATCGACTCTTCTCCGTTGAAAGAATCAGACAAGTTCGTTGCGTCCCACTTCCCACCTGGGCATCAATTCAGAAAGAAGACCAGCTTGAATCATTGAGGGTTAAAACCCAAGATGCATATTTGCTGACGAAGCATTCTTCCCCATCCTGTGAAGCCACGACCCACATTCACACGAAGAGGGAACGAACTTTTATGACGAGTCGTGACCAGAAAGGGAAAACGGGAACGAACGTTTGTGACGAGTCGTGACCAGAAAGGGAAAACGGTATACTGACGCTGCCATTATCAATTAGCATGGGAGACTGTTACCTAGTCTCTCCACCCAATGGAATGCTACAACAGCAACGAACCACAAGAACAAGTGCTAGATTTTCTACAATAGCTGCAAGATGGAACCAACTCCACAACTGATGAGATTGAAATCGTTGAGGAATCTCCTAGGCCTATCTCCATCAGCTCAACCTTATGTACGGATAAAACGCACTAAGATCATGGAACTTCTCAAAGAGTACCAGGACATATTCGCTAGGAGATATGAAGAAGTGCCGGATTTAGATGAAAATTGGTCACCCATCATCTACATGTTATACCTGGATCCAAGTCGGTTAAACAATTATAGTTCAGACACGAGGAAAATGGATAGATCAGGTGCTGCATAGACTTCAGAGACTTGAAGCTACTCCAAAAACGATCCTCCTCTACCTAACATCGACATGTTAGTAGATGCAACCATCGGACATGGCATGTTCTTCTCCATGGATGGATGTAGCTGCTACAACTAGATAAGGATGTACGAGCATGACGCAAGTAAGATATATTTTCGAACTCCTCTCGGAAATTTTTATTATACCATACTGCCATTTGGTTTAAAGAATGCCGGTGCAACGTATCAACGCTCTGGCAATCTTCCACTGGAGCTGATACCTCAAGGGAGCATCCTAAAAAAGATAACGATGACCACCCGTCATATCGAGCAAGATCCGGGCGAGTCACTTTATCAGACAATGGTACATGCCTATCATGTTATGTTGGAGAATCTGCGCTTTTGGTCATTCTCTGGAGCTGTTGAAAGCGCATCTACAACAACATATGCAATAATAAAAGTAACCAGGCCTGCCGGTAATGAATAGCCTCATAATGTTCGTAGGGGCATATATCTCACCAACGGGCGATACAACCATCAGCCTTCTGTAAGCAGTTCCCTAAAGCAGCAAGAGGAAAACCATCGAGATACAACGTCCTGCGTGCCAACTCCAACTCCAGTACCGAATACACGACTACCACAATGATGAAACAATGTTCAAGATATTCCATATCTGTATCGACAGCAGAAACATTAAGAGACTCTTTCAGAATTTCCTCTCCCATAGAAGAAGTAGTTGCGTTACTAAAGGAGTGTGACTCGGGACTTCTTAGTGCGTTGTCCATCTCAATCATGGATGCAAGCACGCTATCATTATAATTCCAATATGTTCATATACGAGTATACACTCAAGAGAACGGATGTATTGTCAAAGATCGGTGATATTCCTGGATGTCTATGAAATGCAACGTAGTAAAGACGACCTCATGAAACTAGCATGACAACATCTATCAAGTCGAAGGATCAGTGGATACTCGTGGGCAGGGGACTGTCTCCCTCTTTTTCATTCCAGAGGAAACATCAAGAAATCCATCGGTTTCGGTTTATCCCTCTAACAATGAGACGAGCTCTACCACTATATGAAGACTTCCAAGTTTGTGCCCCTAGCTATCACGCCTCTCACTACCAGTCTCTTCTGATCACATCTTCTCCCATGAACTGTTGTTGCTCGTCGATTAATGTCATCCGGAGCTTCACCATATCAACGACCATTACGTACAAAAGACCCATCGGGCATACAAGATAGAGCCAAGGACCACGCTTGGGCATACAAAAGACCACGCTTGGGGACTGAGGCTCATCATGAAGTTCCTTCACCGTCATCCAAGGAATTCTTCAACACGATAGAGATGGTCAGTCGAGAAGCATGGAATTCACAAGGGTAAATCGAACTGAAGAGGAAGCCACTTCAAAGCTCCCTCCAGCAGAAGAAGTTGCTTCAATGGTCTATTCAAGAGTCGCCTCAACGCTCTTTTAGGGACCCACGTTCGCTTCAGAATCCTGCTTCAATACTCTCCCCAGGATCCACCTCAACGTTCTCACCAAAAGCCACATTAATATCCTCTCGAGTCGTTTCAACACACAAGCTACATCAATAATCTATGCTTTGGTCAAGTTATCATTGATGTACTCATTGCTCAACATACGTCTCATCCATCCTTCATAAGGGCCCAGCAGAGCATGACAAACCTTGAAGTCGATAGAAAAAGTGAAGCATGCTCCTAGGAGGACATGAACACAGCTAGAACCACACCATGTTCGAACATACAAGGTTCACGTTCGGGCAAAGGAAGCCCGCCTGGGTCCCACGTTCGAGCAAGACCGATGTTGGTTAGCAACACCGGTGTTAGTCAGCAAGACCGGTGTTATTCACAACAGCGAGGCCGGTGTCGGCAGAAGTAACAAAGACGGTGTATGGGACAAGGACGGTGTTCGGACAAAACAAGACAGCAAGGCGTCGAGGCAGCGATGTCCGTCAGCAAGGTCAGGGTTCGTCAAATCAGCAAGGTCGGTTTTGGTCAAGAGGCAAGTCTGGTGTTGGGTGAAGTAACAAGTTTTGATATTGGTCGAAGTAGACACAGCCGACCCCAAGCAAAGCAGGCACGTGGCACGCAGTAGACCCATGTTTAACCGAAGCAGGCACATCAAGCCCATGTTTGATCAAGCAGGCGCAATAGCCCCACGAACGAAGCAGGCACAACGGTCTATTAATTAAGCAAGACCAACATCATGCTAGGGGAACGCTCGCCCGGACGTCTCTTGAGCGTGACATGCACGAAGGAAAGGACGACCCGTCTATCATGGTAACATCTAACTTTGTCTCATAAGTTTTATCTTTTAACTATCACCATCTCATGCCTACCCCACAATAGTGTAACCATCATGTGCTAGGCAGGGAACTTAATGTTGATGGTGGATTTTAGTTCAGGGCTAAAGTTGTAAAACCAATATTTTGTACAAGTCATCCTGCATAGGATAAGGCCATTTGATAAGTGATGAATACTTCTTCGCTTTATTAATTCACCTAGAATGGAGCATGTAGCAACAATCCCCCGAATATTCTGTGAATTTTAGCATTATTGATTAATGCATAAAACGCCTTGTATTTCTTGTGTTGTTCCTAGCAAGACTCTTATTGTCGGTGCGGCATGATGACTGATTGTTACTCGCAGCAGAGTAGCATGAATATCCAAGTACCAACAGTGAGGCATGCATGAAATGCACGTACAGGCTATAACTCTCGGTGTGTTATACTAGCCCGATTGAGCATGTAACTCTCGGTATGTTATCTAGCCCGATGGAGCGTCTAGACTGTCCATGGCAGTCTAGAAATGATCATGATCATCCAACTTCACCAGCATGATTGGATGGTCCAGATCGAATCCAATACCCCCAAGCAGGTATTAGAATATTCACTGCCGACCCAACGCGGGCCCTCATGGTCGGCCTCCCCAAAAGGGGTGGCATAGCTTGCCAAACCGTCCAAACCAAGCAGAATGGACAAGAAACCGTATTGATCACGAGCGTCCGTTTTCTCCTGATCGAATGAAGGGATTAGGAAATAACTAAGCAGGTTCAGTGAGCATCAACATGATCACCGTGGAATCATCTATCTCCTACCCGACCGAACAAGGCATACCATGCCTGGTTTCTCCAAATCGCACGCCCAAACTAGCGTGTTCACACTTCCCAAATCACAAACTAATCTCGACCACTCAACTTCGCCTGACAAATTGAGTGGCTTAGATCGCGTTTCCATGGGACAGTCAGGTATAGGCGTGAATATTATCCTACCACCTACACGCCGAACCAATCGGCCGAGACCGACCAAGCCTGGTCGTCTCAAAATGCGCACCTTAAAGGTGGCATACCGCGCCCTTTAGGAAACCTTTGCGGCATAGGATTTCTGTCGCAAATCGATCTCATCCACGTCTAGACTGGACATTTAGAATTTTCATTGTATTTCAATTCCTCCAAAACGTTTGCAATACTTGCAATTAGTATTTGAATTCATCAGTTTATCAAAATTCAACTCATATTTCTTAAAAGAAAATCTCTATCAAATCCCAAAATCCTCAAAAGACATCTACAAATCCAAAACCAAAATATCAAAACCCATATAAAACCTCACATCTCTCAGAAGTTCAGAAGTTCAAGAAATCATAGAAAATCAGAAAAATTCAACAAGGAAAGATTTTTCAGCTTCTGCTTCCTTCAAAGCCTGCAAATCTGCCATCTCCTTGTTCAGCTCTTCGGTCAACCTTGCAATTTTCTTTTCCTTCTCCGTCACAGCAACATTTGGGAAGGGAATGTTATTCTCACACGAGTCCTTAATCGCATCCATTTGCTTCCGAAGCCACTTCAAGTTAAAACCAAGCCTCTCAGAATTACCTAAGTTGAACTCCCAATCAAAGAGTACATCTTGAGTAATGGCACGCCTAGGCATACTGTATATGTCATTCACAACATGCAATAGTGCACCTACTTGCATGGTCAATGCATAAATATGCCCAGGGATCCTCTCGACGATGATATGGCCAAACTTCGTCCATATGGATTCATACAATTCTGCATATCCAACGGGAACACCGAATCCGCCAACTAATTCGTGACCTGGGAGTGAAGCATCGAACGAAGGATCAAAATCAATTCCAGCAGTATGATATTCATGCACCACTATACGGTTTTCAAAAGCGGCTTCTATCATGGCAACAGCTCTTTCAATATTCTCTACAAGGATCCTGGGTTCTTCTATTTCTGAAGAAGCAACGATTTGGGATTCCATGACTTCATCAACAACTTTCTCTTGACTCCGAGGCTCAGGATTGGTCATCTCCTCATCAACGATCGCAGGTCCGCTCGAGTTTTCCTTGTTGATTCCTATGTCCCCAACTTCGGTATTTAGCACCTAATACGAAGATTACATGGGGTTAGGGTCACGAAAGCTTGAAATCAAAAAAGGAACATGAGGTACAACATACAAACAATCCAAAATTATCAAGATTCATCATTTTATGTTCAAGAAATTAGTAAATGATAGGTGTAGAATACACCGTATTTACTATCTAGTAGTTTATGCTTTCTTTGCTATTTTTTCTAGTAAATTATGTATTTTATGTGTGTTTTTGAGTTATTAGGTACTCTGGAGTCGCACAGAGGAAAATAAGAAGAAATCACCAAATTTGGGAAAAAAGGGAAACTCTCTCAGAGGAGTGCTAAATACAAGCCAGCTGAAGTTAAGGGGTAACTACATGTTAGGGGCTGTCATCACTGGGTAGACCTTATCCAGAAACGTAGTGCTCTTATCAGTTGGTAAAATGGATGGGTTATGTCCATGGATGTTGAAACCCAAACCCATAGACCCACACCGTGCCGAACAGAAACCGGACCCGGATCCAAGATCCAGCCCCAACTCTTAACCCTACTAATCGAGAGATGTTTTCTCTCATTTTATTCATTCGCCTGAAAATGAGAAAGTTACTAGCTGCTTCTTTGTGAGATCGAAAAGTCGATCGTCAGTGAAGAAGCGATGAAGGTGGTATCGTGAAGTAAACGATTTTTTAGTTTGAATCGAGCGAGAAATCGATAAAGCTCAACGAGTGGATTGAAATCGAGAAAAAGGAAAGTGACATTGAACTAAATATGAAGCCGAGTTTGAGATGAATTTATGCAGGAAGGATGGCAAGATGGTGATGAAAAGGGGTTAAACTCGGATTTGATTTTGGAGAAGAAACGAGGATGTAACTGTGGAGGAATTGAGTTTCTGTTGCTCTCTGAGTGTGAATGAGAAGTTGTGAAAGGGTTTGCGGCGAATTTGGTGATGAAATGAAATGGGAGCTGTGATGCCGTGAATCAATTAGGGTTTGGTTAACGATGGTGATGAGTCATTGTTGGCGAAATTGAATCGGAGATTGGGTTTCTGAAATTGATTCAGGGAGGAGCAGATATGGAATGTATTGTAGATGTATGTTAGGCGTGTTTAAGAAGTGAAAAATACCTGAAGTTGGCCTGGGAAGTCCTGTAATCAAACAGAACTCGGCCGGATTTTGGCTCCGGCGAGTTGACTCGGTAGCCGTAGATGATGAGGATCCAACGATTTGACTCGAATGAGTTAGATCGATGAAACGAGTAAGACAGCTGACTTGGCTGATTCAGTCCCACGCTTGACCCAGTTGACTGACGGAAGACCGTTAGTTTGACCTTTGACCGTTAGTCTTAACGGTTGACCAACGGAATATACCTTGACCGGAGGAGAATTACGGATTCCGGCCTATTTCCGGCCAAAAACCCAGTTTTCCGGCGAGCAAAAGTTGCAGAATTTTGTGTGGATTTCTCTCATGGGATGTGAAGAGTTGGACTTGGAATTGAATGAAGAATTTGGCTTGGATTTGGAAAGAGGAGATGGAAGATTTGAGAAAGGCTTGGATTTGGAAATTGAGCTACAAAAGGAAAGGGATTCTATTCCTTAGAAGATATGGAGAACATTGAAGCCTATAAATAGAGAAGAACTTCTACACTTCCATACATATAGATGCACTTAGATACACACATCTTTGGCATACCTTTTACACATACAACACTTTTCTTTTGTTTATTCTTTGTGTGAACTTCTTAAGCATAAGTAACTAATTTTATTGATTGAGGATGAATTCCTAGTTCTTAACATGTTTTGAGTTTTGTTTTAAATCTACTTTGGAGTTTTCACATGATTATCGTTTGTTTTTACTAATAAGAATGTTTATACATTCATGGTTGATTGATAGATTGTTTAGGTGCGCAACTAAATTGATTTGTTAATTTAATCTAAAGCTAGTGAAAGTTAGGGGATAAGTAATCGTTTCTTGACTATTTACATAAGTAGCAAACACGAGACCTTGCGGAGGGATTCCGTGGAGCAATTGTGTGTAAAAACAACGTTAGCAAGTGGACCTTGATCTAAGAGTTTAACTACTAATATCAACCTAATAAGTTCATAAATCTTAATGTGTTTAACTAAATTACATCTTGAGTGATCTACTACTAGGTGGTTTGGTGAATAGAATCCGGTAGTCGAGAACTTCCGTATCCGGTGATATAAGGGATTTTGGGGTTAGCACTGATCTAGCTGCTATACCTACGGTTGGTGATAATTTGTGACTAATAAGAAGTAGAAAAGAACATAACTTTAATCATTGTTTTGCAGCGAAGAAGGATTCCTTGATCTAATCTCTCTTATTGATTTCTCTTATCTCTTTAATTGTTTTGTTTATTTATTTTCTTTTCTTTTACTTATCTAAAACATACCCCCCTTTGTGACATTATAAGACAACTAAAATCTCGTGCTCCTCGTGGGATCGACCTTGACTACCCTATATTACTTGTTAATTAGGTAGTAAAGTATTAATTAATTTGTTGTGGTTACGACACGCATACAAATTTTGGCGCCGTTGCCGGGGAGCATCGGATGATTTTAGTTGTTTTCTTTTTACTTTTTTCTTTATTCTTGCTTTGTTGGATTCTTTACCGTATCTAACTTAGTTTTTGAGAATTGTTTTTCAGGTACCGGTTTTCCATGTACGGTGGACAAGAGCAAGCATATTTCAACAATCAATACGATTTTCAACCTCAACATCATGGCAACTTCCAACCATCCTTAGGATACAATCAAAACCAATCTTTTGGCTATGATCAAAATCCTTCGGAGCCTTATGGATATTCTCATGCATATCAACAACCTTATGACGGGTATGTAAGTGGACAATTACAAGGATGGACGAATAATTATGCTTCTAATACATTGTTTTCTAGTAATGTGCAGACGGAGAGTTGGGAATATACTCCTCTTCATCGTGTTTTTCCTTCAGTTTTTAAGGATATACAATCTAGAAACTCTATACACGGTGGTAAGCGTGTGAACGTCCGTAAACTTGCACAAAAATTATACAAATTGGAAGATAATGGAGATTCGGAAGAGCTTGTCGCAGAAATTAGTAGGACCATTCATATGGAACTTAAATGACGTCGGGATAAAGGTTATGAAACCGATGAAGATTCTTATTATGGTGATTCCGATAATGAAGATGATTGTGTTGAAAAGGACCAACCTTTGGAAACTTTTGATGACGCTAGTGTAGATTACTCGAGCCTTGATCTTAATAATGATCAATCACCTATTCAAAAGGTAGAGCTTGAGGAAGATGCATTTAGTGCTTGGAAAAAATTTCTTAGGGAAAATTATGAGTCCGCGGAAGTGTATGAAAGTTGCAACCATGAGAAAGTTATTCCAACTCCGGATCATAATAACGATCCTTCAAATATTCAAAAGGAGGAGATTTGGTGTGATTTTCCTATTGTTGTAAACGGTGTAACACCCTCACAAGAAGATCTTACAATTTTTACCGATGAAAATCACTTTAGTGAATGGCCCGATTCCGATGATGAAGATGTTGAAGAGATGATGCTCGATAATGAAACCGAATTGATTGAATTTGTGGAAGACCCAATTGAACTTGCTAATGATTATGATGATGCCGAGACTTTAGTTAAGGTAGAAAATGATGAGGAATGGTTGCAAGGTTTGATAGAGGACCATGATATGCAAGAGGTAAGTAATTCACTCGAATTTTTTAAGAATGTGGAGGATACCGTAATACAAGAAATTGTGCAAGGTTTGTCTAACCCTTTGCATATTAATTATTCTCCTTTACCTCTTATTGGTTTGAATGTATGTGCTTCGAAATTATTTTTGAATGACTTTGTTTTTCGATATCCACCATTGGAAACACTTGATTCTAACACTATGCAGGTTTGCCAAGAGGAATACATGGAAGTTCCCAAATTCTATGTTCTTTATACACTTCCGAGTGTGGACAAGAATAAGTGTGGGGGAAATTTCTATCGAGCTATAACTTTACTATTATTTTCTTGTGCTAATATTTGTATGGAGTTATTGTTTGAAAAACAGGTACTATGGGAGGATCCCCAAATTTTTCGATTGTTAGTATATGGGGAATGAATCTTACAAAAGTCATGTCGGGCCGTCGACTTTAAAACAAGCGCTAAGTGGGAGGCAACCCACCGGTTTTGTATCTCTTATCCTTTTGTTTTTATTTGCTTTTTGTTTTGTGTGTTTATTCTTCTTGTTTCATATCATATTAGGATTTCCCACCTTGAATTTACTTGGACGATTCAATTACATTGAGGACAATGTAAGGTTTAAGTGTGGGGGAGTGGCTAAGCATATATTTTTTTTTTGCATAAAAAAAAAAAAAATTTTTTTTTTGCATAAAACTTTCAACTTTTAGAGATTTTAGAGTCACTAGCATACTTCTAGGTATGATTACATAGAGAATTCTGACCGACATAATTGAACTTGGAAATGTTAGGGAACTACGTTCGATTTCTTGCTTGTTAGAGTGTTAAATAATGGATTTAATCATGTCGGTGATGCAAATTTGGTGCAGGGAGAAGTGCGTTATTAGAGTTGCTGATCAATCATTAGTGGAGACTACCCATTTTCATATCATGCGAGGCACCGACCAAAAATTCTTCCTTTACTAAAGAGCTTCTTTTGAGTGTGTGTCACCGTACGTTAATTCCGGGTAGAATGGTGAGCTACCCAATTTCACACCAATTTCAGCACTATTTTGATCTCTTGAGTGCTAATCTTTGTCAATCATGAGGGTGACGTCTATAGATGAAAGCCACCTTCTTGTAGTTCGATTTGCAGTTAGCACCATTCTCTCTCGACAACAACGGGTCCATAGAAACATCACAATCAACAACAAGGGAGCGACATCAAAATCTACAAGGAAAGTTGAAAAGGTTCAAGGTTTGAAATCAACAATGGAACAAGAAAAAGAGCATAATTTTATATCAAAGTTGAAGACTTAAAATACAATGAGGTAATTCTATATTCAAGTATTAAGACTTATTTACAAGAGCAAAGAAAAGAAAAGGTGAGAATTATTGAAGTTTATGATTTCAAGGCGATACAAGTTGTGAAGAATCAAGCGGTAAAGTACTTTTCCACGGACATGTTTGTTTTGTTTATTTTGTATTTTGTTTCTCTTTTCAAAAAAAAAAAAAAAAAAGAATGAAAAGAAAGAAAAAAATAGAAAAAGAAAAGAAAGGAAAAATATATATATGAGACAAGAGAAATATCTATTATTGTTTTGTTTTGGATAAGCCGTGGGGAAGGAAAATCTATAAGGAAGTTTCAGGTGACAAGGAGTTAAGGAAAAAGGTTACAAATTGTCAAGGATTTATGAAGTTCGAAAGTTTATCATCAATAGTTGAAGCCGATGACCAAGAAGATGAAGACAAGGAGCGGAAGACGTTTCTATTGGATTCTGTGAGAGTGGTGTTATCATAATTGGCAATCGGATATGAAGGTAAGTAAGTAATCTCATCCTCGATATAAGTGGTTGATTTCCTTTCTTAGAGATCGTTAGAAAAAACGGTTATTCAAAATGTTAAAAGATGTGGGTTTTTTCAAAAATTTCGGAATTTATCCTTCCCACCATTCAACGTGTTGCAGGAATTCTCTCTTCATTCCTACCTGCACACATGTGAGACTGATGAGTGCCAAATATTGCATATTCATACACCTTTTCATTGGCACTTAACTCATCTTTCGCGCTTCAAAGTCATATATTATCCCAAATTCTGCATTTTTACCATTTTCAAGAATAAATATTTGTATTAATTAATTTTGTGTTTTTAAGTACTAAATAAAGCTTGGAAGAATTGAGAAGACAAAAGAGAAGAAAGTTGGAAGCGTTGCAAACTCAGCGCATCAGTGGCAACTTTGTTTACAAATTCATGGGATTAAACAACCCATGATCCAAAACCCAAGACCCAAATCCATTTCCACCTCACCCCATTGGATTCTTTCCAAAACATCCACCTCACCCCTATTGGATTCTTTCCAAAACATCCACCTCACCCCTATTGGATT